>QEWY01000309.1:0-602122 GCA_006503575.1 Baylisascaris schroederi | reverse complement strand
AGAAAAAGGAGACCACCAAACTGCCAAAGTAGACGAAAATTGGTTGATGGAATCCGCAAGCCCCTTTTCTGCAAATAGCGAACAAGACCAGCTCAAGAGACGGATAACATTTTGAGGGATCAGGAGGCTACCATTAATCCGCCATATTGCATATTCATTTAAAACACATTTTATAGTCATAACCTGACGTTGGCAGGCATATTTGTTTCTACTCACTGTAAATTTATAAAATCTCGCATGATAAGCCGCCGGACCCTCTCGAAAAATCACTCTGTTTTCTGTTTCACTTTAATTACTGCGATGCATCTACGTGCATTTTTGCTTCCAGCTAGGAGAAAGAGAAGCAATTCCATCCTCACAAGGGTCTCGCAGAATAAATGGTTTTTTTGTTTGTCTTGAAAATATTCTCCTTTCACATAAGCACTGCTTATATCTTTTCTATTGTCCTTTTGGCGCAAATGTCGCTGAGGCGATGTTCATCTACCTGGATGTGATGGTGGTGGAGGTAGAGATTCAAGCATATTGCCATTTGCGCTCCCTGGAGGTGCATTAGCCATATACTCTCCTTTCACTGAATTTGGCCGTTCTAGCAACGATGGAGCGTTGTCCCGATCAAGCGTGTCGTATGTAGTCAAGGCTAAAACTTTCAGTGCGTTTCTTTCGTTGCAAAAAGTAATGTTCACCGTTTGGCTGCTATTTGAAAGAGCGTCACAACTTTGATTTTACAGTACCGAATCATTGCATACTAGCATATAGCCTGCAGTTTCCGAACTGGCGCTATTTCATTTCTACGACAAAGAAAGTCTCCAATTTCCCCCCATTTATTCCTTTTCATACTTAGTTTCATGAACAAGCGTAATCCCCCCAAAGAAGCAGCTCCATCAATACCAAATAGACTGCACTATAAAACATTTCTAAAATGAAATGAAACTTGAAAGGTGAAAACATGTTCACATACGTTGCAGGTCTATCGGGTTGTTGTTTTCAGGTCGAAATGTTCGTGCCCCGTCTGAATATGACACCTTTGCGGGCGCATCGCTTTCTTGGTAATCTGCTTCAGCACCTACAAACATTGTTCAAAGAAAAATTTAATGTTTCAAAGATTTGAGAGATTAGATTTTTTGCAGAGGAAAGCTGAGAAATTGAAAAGGTCGAATTTATTAGTGTGGGATTCCTCAAAAGTTTGAGAGATCCAACTTCTTCACCGGGAATGATGAAAAGTTTTAATCACCAAAAAGTTTAATTGAGAATGTAAAATGCTAAAAGATCGATCTTCGATAGCTGGTTGCCAAATTGTGGGAAGAGCAATATTTTCATAAGTGCTCGTAAAAATGCTCAAAGGTTGCAGTCATTCTGAAAACACACGACCGGTTGGACGAAACAAGATTTAAGAACGAGTTTTGATCAACATTTTAAAATAAAAAACTCAAGTTGCAAAGGCCTTCAAACTTGGTTGTTTGCAACGATCTGCATTCCACTTAAAAAATTCAGTTTTTTTAAATAATGAATAATAAATAATAATAAGCTACAAAGCAAATAGTAAACGAAAACTTACTCGATACTTCATCAACAAATGTCGGGAAAATGAAGTCGTTGACGATCTTATTGGTTGGCATACTCGGGAAGCCGATGAATGGCTTATACTCTGCTCCAGTTCGGCGCCAAGCTGTGAAAATCTTCTAGTCAACGATCTCATATCACGTTATTTTCTCGCCCAATCTCACCCCTATTGGCTTGGCTAATGTCTTTCCCATTTCGATCAATCGATAAAACATTGGAGAAAATAAAATTTCATAAATGACTTCTGCCACACTGCCACGAGTTTGTATAATCAAAAATCATTGCTTAATATTTGTTGTGTCTTATAAACATGTCGAAATCTCAGCAAATATATTGACTATTTCTTATATGAGATCATAGTTTTATAAAGCGATGGCGGTGCAACAAACAGTCACTTATTCTATGAAACTGTTATACTCTCATTAACAGCTGCTGTATACAACAAAAAATTCATGAAAATAAATGATGAAGTTTCAAGCAGAAATGACTTCTCGGACTTAGTATCATGAAATGCTTTCGTTCTATGTTTATGAGCATAGCTTTTAACAATGAAGCCTTTATTACACAGGAAAGAAATGCTTGAATGTCTTTTCATCGCAAAAATTTTTTATGGGTAAACACTTCGTGAATATAATACCACCTATTGAATGAAACTGAATTCATGGATAATTTAAGGCCACAAAAAAACTTCTTACATTGTGTGCTATTCTAGAAGACACACTTCAAGCACACCAAAATGTCTTTACGACATTGTGAAATGCATAGAATGCCGAAAAGGATTGTATAGCGTATTTTTTAGTCCGTCAGCTATTGGCAAAAAATAAAAGGCTGAATTCACATCCAGTGCAATAGCCAAATCCAAACTTTCAAGAAGAATGAGGCGTCTGATAAATTCGTTATGCTCATGGCATTTTGCGGGAAGGGAGAGGAGAGAGGAAAAGGTGGGAGTTGCGCAAAATCCAACGAAAATTCCCATTAGCAAACTTTGAAGATATTCCTTAACAACAATATGTGTTGCAATGCAAGGCTAGCGGAAGATGCATTCTTGCGGAAAAAAGCCACTACTGGAACAGAAATGGGAAAGTACGTTTTTTGATCGGGGCCCTCCGAATATCTGAAGAAACATCGAATGGACTCTTGAGTTGGAATGACGGTACAGCGCGAGTTGACTCGCTATCCGTGAGTCCAGGTTGTGGTGTATGTGTGGTATACTGTTGAGCCACTGCAGGAGATGTGCGCATTTTCGGTTGAATATTCTGCAAAGGTATATGAAATAAGGCATATCATATGAAACACGCTGAATACACCTGGTCAAAAAAGAAAATGAGAATTGGTCACTCTTAAGCACGGGAAGGTAAAATCTCGTCTTGAAATTTAGTGGACGTAGACGCTATCATCCGTCACCTACAGAAGTGCTCAAGAAGGCGAAAGTGGCGAGTTTAGTGATCAGACACGGTTGAGTAGAGCAGTAGTGGAAAAGCCACTATTGGAGCAGTAATAGGAAAGTAGCAGAAATAGGAAAAAAGGCTAGTGTTTGAATTTAATCATCGCTGTTATCAAAACGGTGTGTTACTAACGGTCTCGTAAGAAATTCTTTGATAACGCATGATTGGATACTCTCAGTGCGCTAAATCTCTTCGACTGAGCTCTGCTGACATATAAAATTATGGGCACGAATCCATCCAATGCATCGCTAGCTGAAGCATGAACGAGAAAAAGTATATCTCAAAGGAAACGAGCAGAGAAATTCATATTGACGATCTCTTTTGCCATTCAACTATTCGGTCATTTGAAAAGCTGCAGCGCTTGAGCCAAATTCGGAGCTCATTAAAAGGAACGCAGTGTTTTAGCACGCTTGCATATCGAGACGCTGCAAATTTCATTGCTGTAGACCTGGGATTCCTTCGCTTTTCGAAAGGGTTCGCTAGCTGATAGTCGCCGATCATTCGTTTTCAAAAACTATTTAAGCATGAAGATGGGTAAGTGTCATTTTGAAAACACCTTGAATCAACTAAAGTTGTTTATGCATAATGCGGAAAAAGTACCAATCGGTTCGCTTCCGGGCCATCAACTTCAAATGGTGACATGCTGACTTCTTCGTCGACATATGGTGCTCGTCGAGTAGCTTGCCTATTTGAGATTATTGCCGGAGTGGCGGGCATCTTTCCGATCGCAGTACTGCTAGCTGCAAAAGTCATCGGAGCTGACCTCTGAGGATGCTCAGCTAACTTTAAACGATCTTGAGGAGGTGGTGATGGGAATGCAGCAAACGACGGATCCTCAGCAACACTCTTTCGTGGCGGAGAAACCTGAAATAAACAATCCTTTACAGCTAGTGCTGACAAACAGTGCTGCCAGCCAGTCTTTTGAAATCATCTAAAATATACTTACACTACACTTTTTTCAAAACCTTTCAAACATAATATTCGTGGGATATGGCATAGCTTTGATGGTGAGAAAGCAACAAAACATTTCATAAAATAGAGTTGAATATAGCAGAATTATGAAAATTGAAGATGTGATGAAGTGAAGTGAGAAATAGCTTGTGGAATTTTTTGATCAATAAGTCAAAATGTGGTACAACTTTCGCATATTAACGTATAGTGTGTGTTCAAAAATTCATCTAAAAATTTATAAAACCCAGACGTGTTGAACCATGACTCTGCTAAATAGTCTTTTCCTAAACGATTCTCCTAGGTGAACTCCTCTTGGGATACGAGCATTGTTTTTTTTTTTTTATCACATGTATGAGTTATTTTCTCAGCTGCTTTTCTGCATACCTTTAGCATGTTTTTGGCTGTTTCAGCGTGCGCTGAGTAATATTTATGTGGAAATATTTATCTTTTACCTATTTTAGAGTTGATGAAGAACTTTTCGGCTTTACTGTATTATGGACCTTGTGTTGATGCGCTTCCTTTGGCACATCAGGCCAATACTGCAGTTGGTATGTTTTGATGTGCCCATCACTTTTTTATGAAATTACTTTCTTCTTTCTTTCCGGGCTTCAATTGGAAAATCAGTAAAGCGAAAGTTACCAAACCTAATTGGTTTAATGCATATCCTTAGATGATTTCGATATTTAAATAAAGAAGTCTAATATCATATCCTTATGCGACAGGTGATGAAGCGTACCAGATGAGTCAGCACAGCATGCGCTCTTGCATCTCTTTCGCTTTATCAACCATTTTCACAAGCTATTAAAAAGAGCAACATGACATAAGAGCCATTACATCCAATAAAATTGCTAACTCCAGCACTAGCGGTTCCGGAGCTGAAACTAAAGGGCAGACAGATGAATACACAGAGGCATGCACCAACGCAGACGCGAATTTGCCGTAGTGCCTTTCTGCAGAATATGCGTGCAGTACGCATATAACAGTTACCTTTCTCGGAGCAGCCGATTCTTTCGGTTTTTCTACAGGTTTCAGGAGAAGCAATGGAGGCGTTGTTGGCGTTGTTGGTGGTGTTGTTGTTCGCATTGTTGTTGACTGTGGTGTGCTTGAACGAGATGTAGTCATAGCACGGACCTGCTGCAAGAAAAATCTAATAAATGATTTCAGAGGTGTGTCGAAGTCTTTGGGCTAGTTGAATATCTTCGGGCTATATTTTCTGATGAGACCGCTATATTTTCCTATAAATCTTTGGGCTAATTGATTCTGAATATCGGTTCAGCGTTTTGCTCTCAAATTAGTGGATTTCTGATGAGACCGCTCAGTAATCTTTTGCAGGGAAAGTGTTGCTAATGCTGTGCAGTAGTTGTGCTTCAGTCCGGATGAAAAAGACTGAAGTACTGGAAGTTCTAGTGAATGAAAATTTTAAATGGACGGAGGTCAAGGAGCAGGGAAGAGGGGAGAGGGAAGGTAGTGTTCTATGCATGTGAAATGTGGTAAAAAAAAGCGTGCATTTCACGTGAAGGAAATACAAAACGGCGATCAGCTTAAAAGGCTCTGAATTTCCTATACTTGCAGATTACTTCACGGCGTGGATGACGTCATTATGCAAGGTGATTAGAGCAGTAGCGTTTGTTTTCTATTGCGTGCGTGTCTGGATTCATTGTTTGAAATTTGTTTGAAATTTATTGCGTTGGATTTTGAAACCAAAATTTCGCAAAATTGAAAGCCTTTTCTCTCGATGCCACCCATGTGGCTGCCTCGCACAATATTCATTTCCTGTCTCCCTTTATATATGCATGACCTTCCGCTTCATAACTTTAGTTTGCCAGGGTCTTCCCTAAGTGCAAAAAATTATAAAAGTTTTTAATAAACGCGACTATATTCATTTCTGACTCCAGACATAGAACGAGACATCGGACACCAGGGACACTCTCAAAAATCTGTCTAATTTGGTAGAGGACAAAGACGTTTGTAGATGCTTCGAGGGCGCTATTTCATGTTGGCAACTCCTCTTGCAGCCTGCTACATTTCAGATCAGGCTATTCAGCCTTCTGGCAAATGGCGCTTTGACATGCTGCCAATTTCTCTCTGTTCAGTTTACTCTTCCCTCCTATCCACCCCCGCCTCCTTACCAATTCGCAAATCTCTGCGCAGGCGCCAAATTTCCTATTGGTCCCCTCGTGATAGATCCTCTGTGTCTAAAATTAATGAGCGTCTACAGAGCTTTTAAGGGAGGAGAGCTGAACTCACCTAAGCATTCCAATACGCATATATGTCGCTTGAAAATTCTGGACATGCATGTGTTATTCAAAGCTGCCAAATTTCCTGCCTAGCAGCTTAAAAAGCTGTTCGTCCAAAACTGCTCTCGGAGAGGGACGACCTTCCAAAATTGCACTAAAAAAAACCTCGTCTGATGTTCTGTAGTTGATAGAAGGTACCGAAAGTTTGTTCTCCTTCTGCATACCCACGTTTTCATCGATGGAGATTGGTTGTTGCTGCAAAGAGATCCCGACGTGCGGCTTAGTTGGCGTTGCATCTATTTGGGGCCTGTCTGACTGTTGAGAGGCGAAACTGATCTTCCTTCCGCTGGTTACTGGTGCAACCGCGTGGACAATTTTGTGAGCAGCACTCAACAGCAAGTGGAATTCTACCATATTTGAAGTTGTATTTTCCATAAAAGTCTTTGTAATGTTTAACAAAGGAGTGAGCGTGTCTAATATGCTGGCATGAAGGTCATTATTAGATGCAGGAAAAAACTCATTCATTTTCAAACCTTGTGAACTTTCATGCAAAACAACGGACGTTTCTGAGTGAGTAGACGCGGACGACAACAAAGAATGCGCTGTAGAGCGCTGAACAAAAACAGGACGCTTCCCAGTCTTTGAATTGGTGACATGCGAAGGCTGATTGCAGGAAGCGAAAGGTAAGAGAGAGTCTCCCACATTACTCTGTGGGCGAAGTAATGAAGGGAACTTTATACATGAAGCGCAAGGTTGAGTTGTAAAGTTCTTTATCGAATGAGGTGAGGAACGATTTGCAATGGGTGGATGCTGAATTATGACGACTGTAGATGAATTTCCCGCTGGGTCAGGCAGTACTTCAGGATTAGATGCTATTTTCTTCTTAGACCTATGGCTTTTAACAGAAATACGGTTAGTATACGTAGTTCCATTTAATTGTAGAGGACTAGTCCATCTGCTTGGAGATTTCCTATATCGGTGAGTCGGCTGATTTCGGGAAGTAGGCTTAATGGAACTGGATTGATGAGGATTTGCTTCAGGAGAGACCTGAGTGTAGTCTGCAGTTTCTCTTAGCAAATTTTCATGTATTTCTCCTGCTAGAGCAACGTTCCTAACATTTTCCCAGCCTATTTTTGCACCGTTGTTTGCTGTTCCTTCCGATGAGGTCATTGTGGCAGGCGCTGCCTTTTTTGCGGAAAAATCAGAAATTTGAGATTGGACGGGTGTCGCCAACCTCAGCATTTCTTTGGCGAATCTTAATCCAGAAATGTTGCCGCTGTCGTTCGATATAGACCATGCGACTTGCCTTTGAATTCCACGACGATATACAGGTTTTGTTCTATGTGTTGTCTGCAGTGACTCCGCTCTCTTTTGTTCGACCATTGTCGAAAATTCAAAAACAGCTTTTGAGTTCATTTTATCGTGGGTAATTGATGAAGGAGCTTCTTCAAATGCACTGGCATCGCGAATGCCTATTGAATGCCTCGTTCTGGCTGTCTCCACATTGCCATTTATCTGTGTCTTAGAATCAGGGTTTTTTTGTCCTAACGGAGAACGTTGGAATAAATGAAACGGTTTCGGAACATCGATTTCGCTTTCTACCTCTCGCAAGCCTGAGCCGCTGTCCACAATTTTGATTAAACCTCGCTGTTTTTGTTGAGGAAGAGCGAATGGCTCATTTGACATCACTTTAAGAGTTGTGGTAAGTGAGTCTTCGTTACTGCTCTGCGCCTGCCAACCCATCGTTCTGGCTACAACTGGTGCGTTTACTTGTAAGAAGTTCATCAAGTGTACAGATTTGTTATCTGTGGATAGTGCTGGCGGTACTCTGTCTGCTGTCGCAATAGCACTGACGGATGTTGGATGAGTGCGAAAAAAAGCCCGAGAATCAGACGACAACGGAAGCAGAGCTGAACTATTAGTGGACTCGAAACCTCTGATGGGTTCAAATTTCACAAGGTGCCTTTCATCTGGCTCCACTGGATGTCGAACACCAGGTGGCTGCAAATTCGGGATCGTTCCCCCCCCCCCCTCCCCCCCACTTGAGACTCTAGCGTCATCCAACTGTTCCACCAAAGTGCTTGCTTGCAAGTGCTTTGCCATTAGGTTGCGATGCCCTTGGTCCACCATTGATTTATCTGTAACAGTGGGAACACGACTAACTATGTCTGTTGCCTCAACGATCCTGTTCCCAAAAGTCTTGTACCAGTCACCACTAACTGTGTCTCTAGCAAGTGGTGCGGAGGTTCTGACTGCTTTCGACACTGAATTTGCCTGTGAAAGAGAACAAAGAAATGATGCATTGGATAACTTTTGCGATTCGAGCATACTCTGATTTTGTATTGCGCCTCCAATGCGATCATCTCTACCCGTAAGCTCAATAGTGAGTTTATTTTTTTTGGAGTCAACAGAATAATGCTTGTTGTTTTTTACGACGCTCTCGCTAATGGCTGTGGAGGTTTCTTCGAATCCGCTTGGTACGCTGCTCTTAAGAAACGCATTCTTCTGTGAGCTCCTGTTATCTGTCTTTTCACTGAATGCGTCCAGTACATTGAATTTCCGATCTATTAACGTATTCCCCAAGCCGCTGCATTCAGAGATGAAGAGCGACTTCCCGACAAAGTCTGATCCGTTTGCGTCGCCAACTTCTTTAGGCATTCCTGACATAAGAAGACTTCCCACTGATGCTGTTTCCACTTCCGAATGATTGGCTTGTATTTGAGATTCAGAAAAACTCGATAGCGTTGTGTTACTCGAGTCATTTTCAGAGGTATCGTCTTTATCTGCGTTACTAACCTCACCGGCTGACCTCGCGGCAGTGCCTTGAGTAAATTCACTTTTTGGAGTGCTGTTTTTCTGATCATAGTTCATCCCTTTCTTTTCAGATTTTTTCATTAAGAGTATTTCTGCAGAGCAGTTCGACTGCGCCTGCCCTGTATGTTTAAGATTCTGCTTTTCCGATAGCTCTTCCTGTGCTCTAGCGTCTGCGATCATATTATTGGGGTGGTTATTTCCATCATTTTGTTGCTCCTCACTATCGTTCAGTGAAGTCTGTTGATGTGACATATTTGTAAATTTTCTGTTGGCTGTCGTAAATTGTGTCGAATTTTCATGTAAACTGACTACTGAAGGAGTTTGTGCGAGAAAAGTTGGAATAGATTCCATAACAGCATGTTGGTAGTGCCTTAGAACAAACTGTGATACACCACGTGAAACAGTTTGGGAAGCGGACAGGGGAGCAACAGAAAGTAAAACATGCCCGGAGGCAACTTGCGAGACATGCAGCGGAAAATGGGGTAAGACGAGTTGCTCACGCGATTGCTGGTCAGTCTTTGCGTCAAGAGCATCTGCGGACAAAGAATTTGACACATTTGACGGGAAGACGTCGACAGACACATGCATGCTATTAATGGACGAGCTGCTCACTATGTTTCCTCTTGTTGCAACCTCGGGTGCCTTAGAGCTTGAAGTTCGCATCTCGACGCGATCAATTCCGTTTTCCACACCGTTAAGAGTCAACATGCTCTTCTGCAACATTTCTTCGGCTTCCATCTGGTCACTCTTTGCATCGACTTCCCTGAAAGATAGGAGAATGTTAAAAGGACAGCACGTATTAGCAAAACACGAAACCAAGCCAGACCAGCAATTCAGTAATGACGATCCATCGAAAAAGGAGTGCGGAAACGTACTAAGATGGTTGCCTTCAATGGAGATTTTGCAAATTTGCTGACCAAACTAGCTGGCTGCAAGTTTTGGTTTATCGGTACACATTTTCAAAACCAGAGAAGGAAAGGACAGCTTGACGCAAACAGCACTGAATTTGCTTAACTGCAGACCCTTTGAATAGAGATTTCTGCTGGATCTGTAAAAAATTAACCCCCTATCGAATACAACCGATTCCGTAAGAACTCTTGCAAATTAAAAAGTCTAAATTGTGCACAGTAAGTAGTGTGGGAGAATCATATCGTTAATTTCTTATTCGATGCAGGTCATAAAAAATAATAAGACATTGTATCCAACTTGTGGAACTATAACCAAACTCATACGTTTGCGGTTGTTGACGTCTTTGTAAACTTTGTTCTAGAAGGCGTTCAGCTTCCTCCATCGCGCTTTGCGCCAGATTTTGTGCTTCAAGTAAACTGTCAATATCTTCTAGCAATCCTGAAAAATCATTAATGAGTCATTGAAATTGCGCTTCTTTTCAAAAACATCGTTTTCTCATCCAGTAAGGGTACTTACCTTTTTTTCTTCCGACAAACAGCTGCAATTATTATGGTGCAACGCAAAATACCATGCAGATAATAACTACTGTTGAGTGTTTTGTGCTACTGAGTGGTCAGTTAGAAGTGCTGGGAAAGATGCCGCACAATTTCCCTCACAGTGTGGATTACTTTGCTCATGCCGTTTCATTTTATGACCACTGCACACTTATTAGTGGAAAAAGTAAAAGTCAAAGTGCAAAAGAAACTTTCATGTAAAAACTCCACACATTATATACACAACTGCAATAATGCTATTGTAAAAGCAACTGCGGCGAATATTTAGAGGCGTTATGCAAAGAAAACAACAGTGAAACGGAAACTTCATGCGACACTGCACTCGATTGCGATAGTCGAAGCCGGTTGGGAATGAGTTTGAGACGGCTGCTTCAGACTGTGTTGCATGTCACATATGTTGACAGCAGCACTTCTGTGAGAGCAGGTTATTATTACCTCACAAGCTTTGCATGTTGATTGTCTTCACAGATGTAATCTTTAACCTATTCTTATATTCACTTGTAATTACCACTTAATATTGTTGCAGTTCTCGATCGTACAATTAACACAACCTCATCATTTCATTCGGTGGTTATAAGTATTGTTGGGGAAAAAGCATTGCTAGGATTGGCGAAAAAGAGGTAAGTGATGACGTTTGTGTACACCCTTCTTCTTCCCGTTTGAGCTGAAATGGGAAGGAAGACTCACAAATCTTCACTGTCTTCAAAAATATTTTTCTTAAAACAACTTCCTTTCAAAAGAAAATTTACATTTGCATTGAGCATATTTTTCACACTACAGGGGACATAAATTCAGTTACGGTTTGAATGAGTCAACTCTTTTACTCTTAAAAAACGAGATAGTGTGCGAGTTGTGCAAAAAATTGCCATTCTAGTCGAATGTTTGTCTCAGCAATCAGAAAAACCGCTTTAAGCACCTAAAAAAAGCGGGTTTTTCGGTTATAGCAGCGGATTTGCGCAGAAGAATTACTGAGCAGACAATATTGAAAGGCAACGTAAAATTCTGCACTACCGAAGTGCCAGAAATATGTTTGTGCTAACAAAGTTTTTCAACTTTCTCACTCTGAAATAGCTTTGCGAATTCAAAACGAGAAGATGGCGTCCAATAATATCAGTTACTGATTAAAAATGTCGACATCTCGATAAAACTTCAACTGCAGCAGTATTAGTCTCGAGGAAAGAAATGGATTACAATAATGCATCTCTTCATCCGATCTAAAATTTGTTTCAGATCTTAAACGCTAGTAGCGTCAAAGCTTTGTTCAGAATGTGGTTTAGTTGACGATAATGGCAAAACAAAACGAAGAGGTGTACGCTAGAAGTAGATCACTTGATTGAGCTGACGTTCAGGTTAACGGAAAGGTTGGTGGAAATCGGTGACTTTTCACTGGAAAAGAATCGCTGATTCTATTCGCACGTTTAGTAAGTTTCGACCTTGTAGGTTATTTGGTGGTGAAAGTGGAAGGAAATAGTTTAGCACACCTTCTTCATCGCTCACATCCTCGCCATTTTGAGACAGCGGAGCTGCTGATGGATCCAATCCATTGTCGCCACTTGTCGTCGGACCGAGCCTTCTCTCTGAGTCGCTTTCGCTTGGCTGGGCAGCCATCTCGGGTTTGCTCTTACTTTTAGAATTTCTGCTGTCCGATTCATTAACAAATTTCTTCTGGCTTATTTTGGAAACATCCTTTATGCTCACGGGATCCTTTTTATACTTGCTGGCGATTTGATCGGCAGAAAGAGAAGGCGTAGACGATGCTGCGGAAGGTGAACTAGTCAAAGATGACTGCCAGGGAACTTGTGATAGTACGGGACTGGATTTACTTTGCGAGAGCAATGCTACGCTGGACGATGGCGCAACCGAACCTTCCTGTGAACTAGGATGAACAAAGTGAGCAGTA
Organism: Baylisascaris schroederi; assembly: GCA_006503575.1. Classification (NCBI taxonomy): domain Eukaryota; kingdom Metazoa; phylum Nematoda; class Chromadorea; order Rhabditida; family Ascarididae; genus Baylisascaris; species Baylisascaris schroederi. The sequence goes on along the minus strand of QEWY01000309.1, from coordinate 589,752 downwards.
TCCATTCTGTCCCATATAACTTTAGATGAAGTACTGGAACTTGTCGTATTTTGCAACACCATTTGTGTAACAACTGGAACCTTTGTTCGTACTTCAGGGGAAGAAGCAATACTATCCTTGAAATAATTCCGAGATTCTATAGTTGCTCGATTTATGGCAGCGTTTTGGACTGCAACTTGCGTACTTGGTGCTGATGGCGGTATATCAGAGATATTGTCAGCAAATTTTGGAGTTAAGCTGAGGGGCATGTTATTATGGGAAGAGATATCAATTTGCTTTTGTGACGTGGACTGCCTCGGTGCAGTGATCTGCAGAAGCGGATTGTTCTGCCCACCATTCGACTCTTCAGTGTTCATAACAGATTGCTGGTCGTTTCCATAGATGTTACCAGCTGAGTATCTTGCTTGTGGCCTAGCCTTTTCGTATGGCAAGGCTACCCCAACAGTTCCGTTTCTACGTTGGAGTGTTGATTCAAAGACACTCCCGAAATTCGCAGGGATGGAGTGACCTGAGTGAGTACCACCAGCGCTCGTTGACCGATCTTTATTTTCACCTATAAGAGATACTATGTCCTTGAAAGAATAATCACTCTCAGATGGAATAATAGTCACTTGTGGTTTGGAAAGGGGCATTGCAGTTGTCGCGTTCAAATTAAGGCTGCTAACAGTTGCTCCGCTGAACGTCCCAGGGGTTCCGCTACCTGCACGCTTTTCGAGAGATAGTGAATCAAGTCTTTGCTCAGCCCCTGATAGCTGAATAGATTCACCTGATCCTCTAACCGCTGTTTGCAACTGTGGCACCTCTTTGCCCATCGCTGCCGACTGAGCAGTTTTATTCATTGACGTTAATCCAGTTGAACCCGATGCTGATGTTCCTTTTTCTTCATCTTTCTTGATAAACAAAGCTTCCCTCAGATTATAAGTGTTGCCTACATCGATCACGGATTGGGTGTTCACATGTTGGCTATACTCGTTATTTCTACCAGGGCTGGTAATGTCGGAACGCACTGTTTTATTCGACAATGGCATTGAGAGTGGATTCGTAGTCGCTACCATTGGCATTTCCAATTCAGTTGACTGGCCGCTTTGAGGTCGTGATGAAGATTGAAACCTTTGCATAAGCTGCGCTTCAGTAAGCGAAGGCGACTGTATTCGTTTGTTAAGTGGTTCGTTTTCCGAGGTAGGCAATGCACCACTCGATGGCTGCTGTACGTTTTGGAAGTGAGCTTTGCCACCAAGATCGTTGTTCTTCAATGTGGGCGACAAAGATTCATACAGACGCGATGCTCCGTTATATGTTTCAAACAGCGTCTTATGCCCAACATTGTTTCTAGTGCTACTCAGTGAGTAAGTGCGTTCTGGTGCTAATAGAGATGTACTCTGCCTACCAACTTTGACTGTGTTCTGAGAATTGTCCGCTTCAGGAACGCTGCTACTTTTTATGGTGGCCACCTGTCGAGAATTGCTGGACTCCTGCGAAATATGTAACACTGGATTCAGAGAAGTGTTGTTAAGAACGAGTTGTTGTTGAATGCGTGATGACGAAATGTGTTGTAGTGCAGGTGGCTGTTGTGAATGAGTGCTTGCAGCCGCACTGTTGGGGCCTGGCAAGCGCTGTGCGCGAGTGTCAGCCGGGCTACTGTAGGTGCGTTGTGCGATGGCTGTATTACCGGAATGTGTGCCTCCCATACGTGAGATGTCTGCAGTAGGTGCATGATCCGAGACGGTCACAGCTGAATTAAAGCCTTGTCGAAACTGTGTGGCGTCGTCATTACTTTCAGGTTCTTTGTGACTGGTTAATGGGTGTTGTAAAATCGGTGCGTTTGTAGCACCAGTATTTAAAACGGTATCCTCGTCAGGCTCAAATGGGTTACCTGAAAATGAGTGCAACGTTGCAAGCGAAGCAAGCAGGAGTGTTGATGCCAATACAGTTGAATAAATCCAAGCAATTGGCGGAACCGTTCAGGTAGTACTTCTTTCTTGGAAAGCACTTTAGTGATTTATACATGGGACGAGATTTTGGTATTAAATTATTCATTAATTTTAATCGTTTTCAATTTCTGCGCTGCCAATTAATAGTTCACTTATTTAATATGTACTGGAATTATGTCTCAAATTTTTTAATGCAAAATAAAATTTGAACTTCACGATCCCAGTTGTTCTTTCTGCCACATTTTCTATTCTCAGAAAAGTGCATAAGTCATCAAAATTTGAAATTAGGTCGAGAATGACTCGCTTGCGATATAGGTATCATTTTTGATATGATAGGTGGGAAGATGCGGAGAGCGAGGAGAAGGGGAGCATAGACAACTTCCTCACCTGCTTGATTGGCGGCTGGCTGCAAGGGTTTTATAGTAGTTTCCCACGCACGGTTGTCATTGTCAGCAAATTCAAAGAGCGCACTGGGACGTGTTACTTTGATTATGCGTCTAGTTGTGGCGGGTTCGGTTGTTGTCGTCCTTGTGGTACGTCGCTCTGCACAAAGCGAATCTTATATGTGTATTGCACGAAACCGCTCAAAGCACTCACAAAATCGCTTCTCAAACAACAAACTTCTGTGAAGAGAAATGAAAATATGGCTGCATTAGTAATTAGCAGTGCCCTAGTATTACTCTTCGAGAAAAATCACGAAAACAGGAGGCAGCCCAAGCATGAGCAAGCTATAGCGTTTATACTGGCTGTACTTCACAGCCATACAGGTAAAGCACACCTGTACATGCTATAGAAAAAACTTATGCTATAAAAAGCCTAAGAAACAATCAAACACTATTTTCAGCATTCACAATTATGAGAGATTATAAGCTTTAGAATCGTTCTCTCGCTTATTTAGGCCCAGAACGTTAAAAATCAGATGCTTTAGAATTCTATGAAATCATTTTGTGCAACGAGAAGCACTCATATGAGGTAAACGTTTGAAGCATAGCGGTCCAATTAAAAATCACCCTTTATTTTTATGTGTTTGAAGAACTTGATTTGTCCGGCAAATTTTCGTGCCAACCATTTGATACTTTATAAATCTCATGCACTGCCGCCGTTTTCGTCCAACTATGCAATATTCCTCTTATTTGGCAGCCTGAGAAAGAAAATTTCCAAACGTTCACTCTGTGGTTTTCTGATTAAGTACAGATGAATTTTGCTTTAACGACAAGCAGGCCGCCTGCAGTTTAAAAATGAGATCGTTCATTTTCCTATAATATTAGAGATGATGATGATCACCCACTTTTTGTTGTGCGGGGGGTCCTCGTTGAGGGCATTGCTGTTGGTTCTGTTGGAGGCTCAGTGGTGGTTACTTCTTCGGTTGTGAGAGCCACAGACGGAGTTGTTGTACTTGGTTCGTCCTCGTAGATTAATCCTGAGCTGGCATATTGGCAAAAAATTCTATGCACATGCAGTCTTCCTCTCAAGTTACGACTGGGGTGGTCGGCAAGATATACTTGAATGTATGCATTAGCAAGAGACACTAACCGCCGCTGTATTCTTACTGTTCAGCAGCATTTACATTTACTAGCCGGTGAAATTAAATTGAACAGGAATAACGAGGCTTAAGGAAAGTTACTTTGGGCAACTTTTAAAGGCAGAAACATGTAGTCTGCCCCCCCCCTCCCCTTAATAACCGCCACCTCCCTGTACTAGAAGTGCTGTTGAAACGAACACTGAACACATCTGACCTATAGCACGTGGTGTTAGATCGCAGAAGCGCACCCTGTAGGTGTAGCCTTCAACGGCGATCGAATTGATGAGCCTATTGGCGTCAAAAATCTCCGCTCGAGGATCGCTGCCCATAGGTTTGCCAAACCTTCTCTCTTTGCAATTTACTTCGTCTCTCGTCCTTAGACGGCAACATAGAATCTGTATCCTGTAAGATAAACTGAACAGTAACAGATAGACCAGTTCATGAATTCTGGGAGAACTCTGAAAACACGAAATTCTCAGCAATTTAGCCTTGTGTCCCTGAGATCCACACAATACATGTTTATATCACAAAGAATGCCTATTACAACACTTGCGTTGACAATCAACGAGTAGTACAACCGACGCGCACAGGTCCAAAAGAAAGGAGAGGGGCGTAGTTTCAGAATATCTTGAGAGTTAAAGCATCAAAAAGCCCACTGACGTTTAAATCGGTTTCAACTTAATACCGACACCAATTACGTAGGCGTCCAATGCAGTGTAAAATATTGTGGAAATATAAATGCTACATTTTCTACGTCATTCGCAGTGAAGCATAACGAGTGATTAAAACCTGCGGTATTTCTGTCGATTTCAGCTATTTAACTTAGAGAAGCACCTGCACGTATGTACAACACTTGTGTTTTGCCAGTCACCATATGCTATGTTAAAATAACGCATGCACTCAGTCACTTAAGAATGAAAGGCGAAATGCTTAAATGGCTTTAGGAGTCACTCGTTTATTGTGATTTAATTCCTTAACACATTTATGCCTAACTAATGTTGTGCGCTAAAAAGAAGCATAACGGTTGCAATGCATTTATGTTTTATACAAACCGCGTGTCGGCGAGTCTCGTGATGCCGGCTATGTACTCGCGAGTCCTGCAGCTAAACTGAGAATCCGTGTCGACGAGAGGGTCAAACATATGACTGTAGTAGCAGTCCTCTCGTTCAAGGTCGGCGATACCCATTGGAATACCATGCCACGGATACAGCTGCAAAAAATCAATCCCAAGCCGGTGCATTTACTCACACAGTAATTGGTGCGAGCAATACGTTGGGTAGTCGACTGACCTTTTATAGCCGACTTCAATATCTTTTTACCAAGCCATCACCCTCTCTTCCCCTAAAAAACTTCGGCGTTTCAGAATGCAACTAAAATGGGAGATGAACGAGATATTGAAAAAAGCTGAACTGAATCAGTAGATATACCTCTTCCACTCGTTCGCATGTGACTGCGAAAACAATATCTTGACGCCGGAAGCCATGCGATCCCACCATGCGGACGCTGATTCTCGTTGCACCTAGAAGACTGCGTTAAATATCGGACACTGTGCAAACTTCTAATTGAACGCTCGGCAGAAATACCTATATTTAAGTTAACCATCTCCAGCAATAATAATCTTCACGCATATTACACTTCTAATGGCAACGAAGTTCGAAATTCAGTCCTTCCCTTTTCTCTGTTCATACTGCAGTCAGATCGTACACTTCTATCAAGATATGAATTTTGGTCTGGGAATCCATAAGACTGACGTGCGGTATCGTTTCGTCTAGTGGGTAACACTTTCAAACGTGAATCGAACAAACAAAGCACCCTTGCTGTTATTTCATTTTAAACGTTCTAAAGCAATTCGGTGTGCAACCCTGGTCACTTGACCCACATATGACTTGCGATTAAATGAGTGTAACTCCTTTAGAAGACATCTTTCTGAATCTTATGGTGGCAGAAATGTCCTGCTCGAAAATGCATGATTGCCGCTACTGCTGCATAACTTAGATGGATATTTAAAAGTAGACAAACGAAATTGATTCCCACCAAATGTATTGTCTACAAAAAAAATTTTTTCGGGAATTGCTGTAATGAGTACGACTTTCACCACGACACGAGATCTTATTGTACAATGGTCAGAAATCTTTTAAATGCGTTATCATTGATCGGGTTCTATTTGTGAGCGGTGTAACTGGCGAAAATACTGATATTCAATACTCGCTCACTTTTCCCACCTTCTTCCCTCCCGCCTCACCCTCTCCTCTTCTGTGCACCATTGCAAAGTGAGCTGCCTCCCGCACTTGATCAGTTTTTGTTACATTTTGTAGCACCATGTGTAAAACCTGTTCCACGAAATTGCCACATTACAGTGAAGTGGGCACCAGGCCAATGTTGGAAGAAATTTTGTCGAACCGGATGCTTTAGCGCACTCGATACGGAAGTTGTCGAAAGGAGATGAGAGTAGTTGGTCTCGCGCATGTAGCCATATCACGAATATCACGAGCAGAAGTGCGCATTGCCTTATGATCATCTCTGAAATGCGCTTTGCGTTTGCTTCATTCATCTCTTGTGTAAATTTTACAAAACGTTCACACGCTTAATGAAAGTAAATAATGGCAAGAAAAAGGAAATTTTAGAATCTTAAAAGTCAGTGAAAATCGAGTGCCATTTAACGTCGAGCAAGACTCGGTATAATAGAACATTCCTTATTGCATGGTGGAAGTGAGTTGTTATAAGTTCCGTATTCTCTCTCAACAAAATCTCTCTAGAATGAAAAACAATCTTACGCTTGCAGTAGATCTTAGTGAGGTTTAAAACTCCTTTACTTCTGCTAAAGAACCCGCCAGCTTCGCAAAATAGAAATGGACATCGAGGAAGTAGGTCACCAAACAGACCGTTGCGCTTACTCGAAAAACCCTTTTTTATAGCAGACGTTCTAAACATTTGTAGTTATTTCACCATTCCGAGCGCGCTTTTTATTGAAATTGATTCTGTTTCAAAAGTTGCTTCATGAAATCCGATATTAAACAGAGCCACAACTAAAAAACTATAGGATTCCTCTCCGATAGCGGTGAGCATTTCAGAGTTTCAAATCCCAACTCGAAGATATCAACTGAACTAAAAGGTTGCCGTCATGTATGCTTTCAACGAATCTTCGAAGTGCAAGAAGCACGTTTCGTGGGAACAAACCACCATCGGTTCAAACGAATTAATTAAGGAAAGGTGTGATAAGAAAGTGTGAAATAATAAGAGAGACCATAAAATTTTCATCATCGAATTCTCATGCTCACAAGCCATAAACTTTATTCAGAGCTTGAGCCAGAGATCACTACCAATCTCCACGGAAAATCTATAGCTGTTCGAGATCATACTAACAGCGCCATCAGCAAACAAATGAAGAAATCAAAACAGAAAAGTGTGGAAACTGATTTTTTTTCCGCTTTCGCAAATATAGCAGTGGAGAGCAGGGCTAGGATGACAGTAAACCCGGACAAATCTCCTGTCAGCAATTACTTCGATAATAAAGAGATTGCTTAGTTCCAACACATCAGAACTATTTGAAAACGTTTTCTTTAGAACGAGATAGCTATTGGGTGGATGCTTTCTGTCCTCCAGAAAGACGATTTGGTCGTAGAGAGTAAATGCGATGCAAGATAACCATTAATTTAAACAGCATTTTATTTGCAATAAATATTTTTGAGTGAATCTGAGAGGTAGTGAGTGTTCTACATTCCCAGATCTGTGTGCATATGCAGGAGTGGTTAAGAACACTGCTAATATCGGATAGCTCTATGGGAATTCAAGTATTTGCTATTGTAGGTTCTTGTACATTTAAGTCTGCCAGGGCTTTACATTGAGAGTGAAGAGATATTATTACAAAGGCGTTTTCTCGTTCAGTCTCGAAAGCGGTTTTGTGGTTATAGCTCTGGCATTCATACTCTTTCTAAATGTTGCTATGTCTGTGGAACTTACACTATCCAATGCCCAATACCTTCTGCATGACTGCACCACCAGAATCTCTTATCGCTTTTCACGAATCGCTGACAAGTTCGTATGTTGCAGTTGTAACTCTTGTTGTTAAGAAATCTTTATTTTGCAGGCAAAATAAAGAACCCTCAAAGAAGTAAGGCACGCAATCACCACGTTCAGAAAGCCGAAGTCAGTTAGACGCAAACTTAGATTTTCCCAGCCTCGAAGTGCATGAGACTACTGGTGAACGTAAAGACACTGAGCGCTGAGGGTGACATCAGCAGTTGGACTTGCATTTGAACATTTTAATGAGATTGCAGTGGTACACTTTTATAACACACATGTAAGCGTAGATTCGCAGAAATCTTTCTTCCTGTCGTATTTAAAAATTTCAACTGAATTTTTCTCCACATATAAGTTTAGAAATCGTCATTAACTGTCTATTATGGCAAAAATGTCTACATATGTGTAACGGATCAAGCATTTATTGAATGAACAGATTTCAAATCACAAAAGAATTTTGGCGTTATGCAAGTCGACTAAAGCTGCCAGTAATGCAAGATGTTAGTGAGAACCTCGAAATTTCCAGCGCAACTTAATCGTCGTCACTACATTCAAAACTTTCCCTGTGGCAATTCAAAATTATCGATGGATGCCATATGCATATAAAAAGAGGTAGCAACTGAAAAAAAACATTATGAGTGGAGATAGCTCGAACGGCGCGTTCGTTATAAGACTGACGTCATAGGTGCATGAGTATAAGACGATCACGTTTTTCCTATTCTGGATGGAGTTAAGTAACGTCTTCATAAACGAACGCTTTAGAAGTTTAACAATAGTTAAGTTTATTTTATTGGCCTAAATTTTATATTGAGGAATTGATGACATTTCACATTAACAAAGAGAAGGCTTTTTCCGCTTGTCATGCCCTCTTTCGCGCATAATGTGCAATGCACCATCTCGTAATTCTAGTTTGATACCCTCAGTCTGTAATACTCGGTGCGGGAAGAAGTGGACTGCAGTAAACATTGTGGAAACATTCTGCGGCACTTTGAGACACTTCATTTAGCACTAGCTGCAAGCTTGCCGACTTGTCAAATTAATCTAATTTCGCATATGTGAAATTTATTGGCACTGTGACTAGTATTTTTTGGATTACAAATTGTTTAGCATGAACATCTGAACTTCAGAAAACATCTGGGACGAGTTGAAAGCTTATCCTCTGCCTTCGGCATGAGTGCTCTATAAGAGCTTCAGCGTTTGCGTGATTAACTAAAGATTGCTTAATTCTGCAAACAAAACAGGTTATTTGCGTTATCTCAGCAGTTACGGCGTACTAAACGCTTAAGCAGTTCACTCCAGATGTTGTCAGTTGCTAAGAACACAGATACCGATGCACGGCTGTGAGGAGAGAGGACTCACAAGTATCATGCAAAAAGAATTACTGAGGATAAGGTGGATGACCGGTTTAGATCTAGTTCGTCAAATTACTGAAATTGTTGTGAAATTCAGCATCGATTTAGTTTTGAAGCACAAATGAAACATATCGCCTCTATATGGGCGGAAACTTTCCCAATGGCTCATCACGTAAGTTAGTGGAATGTAAAGGAAGTTCAAAAGTTGGTAACTCTGATTTTCAGCACAAATGATCTATACGAGAGACCAAATGAAGTAAATATGAATATATACGAACAGGATAAAAACGTAAATTGTTTTACAACTAAAAAAAGGGAGCACACAAGATTGCAAAAGACAAATTGGTTTCAGACACGCATAGAAAATGAAGATGAACTTCAATTCAAAGAAGAAACATCTGTACAATAGGAAATTCAGAAATGGTGCAATTATTTATCGTCAGTGTGGAAACATTTGTTGAAATTGTGCCGACGTGACGTCTGAAAAGAATGCACACGATGCCATTCGAGCAAAACTCCGCGATGACATATATCCGTGCAAATGCAGTAGTATAGTCGTTATAAAAGATTCGCAAGGCTTCGTGTGAATTTTCGATTCCTTTCTAGGGAAGATGTACGGTTGTACAGGAGACATTTTTCGTTTAGCTGTGTATCATCTTCGCATTTTAGTGTCTGTAGATGAAAAGTTAAAAGAGGGAAAACAGGGGCATGTATGTAGCTGTAGCAGGATAGCAGTAATGGTGATAATACTATTGCTACTGATATAAATGATGATAGATAGTAGTAAGCCTCTAGTTATTGCTACTATCTTCTACAGTTTCAGTAACTGTTAGCTTGTCGTTCTAAATGCCCCAATTGAAACGATTATACAGTTGACGAGGTCGAATATGTGTAATTTGTAAACTACGTAAAGAGCATTCTCGATTGCTTTTTGCACGAATCTGAACTCGTTCATAGCTGCTGCTCATGTTATCTTAGGAAGAGTTCTGATTCTAGACACGACAAAACAGTTAAGTAAGAAAAGATTCATATCAAATTTCAGATGTGGACGCAATGTTGCGATGTTGTAAAGTAAGGTTGCGAAACTTCTGTCTAATTTTTCAAAATGAGTGTTGCAAGACACGCGTTTGTCATACATCATTCCCGAACTTTCAGCGTTGTTTAGAATATCAACTTCTAGATTTTCATCGATCGCAAGTTTACCATGATGAAATTTAGCAGACTGTTCTCGAGTACCAAATTTGATGATAGCAGATTTAATTTGGTGAGCTTCTTTCGAACAGCAGCTAAAACACTTCAATTTTCTTGATGTTCTTTTTTACTCTTCCCTCTAATTTCTTGAATTCGCTTGTCTGGCATGTGTTTTGGCTCAAGTAAGAAAAACGTGAAAAAAGTGAAAGGATCACGCCATACGAATTTCAACACCGCTGAAGTTTGAAAGGACAGCATTGACGAATACTGCTACTCTACGTCAAGCGAGGAAATTTTCGAGCAGCCGCTTCAGTGCGGAAGCAGGATGGAAATCGTTGGCAAACTTTGCTAGAATAGTTTCCGCTTAAAACTGTTGTAGGTTTTGGCCATATCTAAATGAACGAGGTAAGCGATTCTTTGATTCTTTAAAGCACGTTGGATGCAACTGCCGATCTCGAGGGCACCTGCGATCGCAAGGTGGTTGCGAATAAAGCCATATTGAAAGTCAGGCAGCTTGCTATTAATAACAGAGTGCAATTGATCATGAGTACAATATCAGAGTGAACTTTGGGTTAGTTAGCAAATCGACTGCTTGACTTTCTCTCCCGTATCTTGGTGAAATTTTATGAATTTTCCATTCTTCCAGTTTACCAGGATGCAGAGCTTCTGGGATTAAGTTTCCCAATTTCAAGTGTTGGGAGGTGATCAAGCAAATACCAGCACCGTGCTCGAATTAAGATAAGACAAACACTGACACAGTGATCACAACTCAGCGGTCTTGGCTGACGTGCCTGGGTAGACGTGTCACAATAAATACATGACGATCGGTCAACTCCAGACCACATATTGGGAGTGACGAACCAACTGTTTAGAATTTCCTGTGATACTTCACATCCATTGCTTTCCTTGTTACGTAGTCCACTTAAGAGCTTTAACGCAGCCACTGATTTCTTCTCAATTTGGGAAGCGATGCATTATATTTTTAGCCGGCATCATTTAGCAGATCAGCAACAAAATTAAGAATGTTGTGAAAGTCGTTCCTGACCTAATCCTTTTTTTGAGAAGCTCTTTAACAAAATCCTGGTACTTATTGCTTTCTTCAATCCAAGCTACTATTTCTAGTGTCAATTTTTAGTGCTTCACCTTTCTATTAGCTACTATAACAGCCACCGAGTTGTATTCCTGCAGCAGCCCTTTAAAAATTTCGTTTGCTGCATTTATGCTATCGCAATAAATTTTGGCATCGAATTCTCTCCAGTCGACAAGTTCGAAATGTCGACTGAAGATTCGAAAACGATATTACGATTGTTCCGAGACAAGATAAACGTAAGAATCCATAAGGCGGCTGAGTTCACAGTTTATAACGAAGTGATCACCCGAAGCATCGATCCTCTGGTGATGCTAGGGTTTATAGCACCACTGGTGATGTTGGGGTCAGAGAAGGAGATTTGAACATCTAGTGGGAGCTCGAGGCACATTGGTTTATTTTGCTAGGTACGCGAATTTCAAGAGAAGAGAAACCGTTTCGGCTGGACGCTCTGCACATTGCCATTGATAACTCCACTAAAAACTGGTGCAGTGGCGTTGCAACACATGACAAATAGAACGCGGCTCCAGTGATTCCATAGTTCAAAGATTTTCACGGTGTGAGAATTGTGTGAGGAATATGAATAAAAGCTACCACAAATGATTCACTTGTGACGATTGTGCCTTCATTAGCCGGCACCAGTAGATCGATAAGCAGGAGCAAATGTTTAAAGCTATCTTTTCGTTAGCAGCCTTTATGGTATCTCCGTCGACTCCTGGAACTTCGGCCGTTTTCCACGGAACTGTGTTATGCATTCCTGCACTTCGACTTTAGTATTTTGATCTCATCGAGTGCGAATTTTCCTATGATTAGACCCCCTTGACAGTGAAAGAAGAATGGAAGGACAAGCCAACGCTCTTTGATAGAACGACCTATCCAAATTAACCACCACCTTCATGCAGTACAAGGTTCATCCCAGATAATCATGGCCATCTCTCATGCCCAATGACACGTTGTCAGTGACGAACGGCATAATCTCTGTAAAGTATGTCGTAGAGGTTTGCGAATTGCATTTGCTGCAGCAGACAAGCAAAGAATCTCTCACCATAAAACGATCAACGCTGCTGTCACCTGTTGGCCTGCGAAAAATTGCTCTCGTTATGTTGCAGAAATGATCTTTCTGTCGGGTACTTTAAATCGCTGTAAAAGTGTTTCACTTATCAATTCAAAACTGTCTAATCATAAGCTCACTTATAAAAAATTTTCACACCATTCCAGCATACCTGAAGGTTGATAATTCGAAATAACAGTCAGGCATCTATCTAGAACGAAAATCGACTGTACTAGTAAATTTCAGTGGTGCATAGCTTTTGTATGGTAAATTGGCGGAGCTGCTCAAAAGCACTGTACTCCCACATATATAGAAACAGATCTTTTCGCGCATGTCGATCAAACATCATTAGTAGTTAAATCTTCATCATTTTTAAACAACCGCTTTATAGAACGTACGGAAAACCTGTTGTTCTTACTTATTTCCGTTTTGCACATTTGTATTTGCAAAACGCACGGCAACTTTGTCTGTGTGCAGATAAGTATATATTTGCATCTTTTTGCCCACTTATCGTACAGTTTTAACTTGGGAACCACCGAAGCTGAGGCTGCGAAGTTTAGTAAGCATGGTGTACGACATAAGGTGGTACAATAATAAATTTAACTCGATTCGATCGGAATTAATGATCCAAAAAATTGCGTACGTATTACATTTACATCTTGCGTCATTTAGGTCGTAAAAATGAATGTTTCTTAGAAAGCGTGCATAACAGGGATACTAAAGCTTAAGCATGCATTCATCATGGGACACTTTTCATTATTCCTTCGCAACTTAAAATTTGTTGGCCTTGTGAGCGCAACCGCAAAAGCTTGCTCTGTGTCAGCTTCGCTGGCACGAATCCTCATTTTTGTTATGAAAATAAAATCGAAGTTCTTACCGCTAACAGGACTGAACTCATAATCAGCATAACCTCCTGTCCAGGATAATTTACATTGCAATTTTAAAGTGATATCCTACTCTGTTTAAGGTAGCAAATGCATACTTTCCACAAAGTGCAGAAGTGTGAAAAAATAAAGAAAACGAACCGCTAAAACGACCCCTGAGCAGTTAATTTGACTTGCATTTTTATGAGGCACAGATTTTCGTCACGTGTTGCCTTCCACCAATGAAATACGCAGACAAATGTTTAACACATACTTGAGTTACTGGAAACGTTCGCTTTTCAATGCCAAAAGTGGAAATGTATGACTAGAAATCAACTTGTGTAGTAGCAGATTGCAACCAATCAGACTAGTTTGGTGCGGCTGTACTGTCAATCATTTAGCACGAAAACTTGCTACTATTTAAATAGTTTCCCCGCAAATTGTTGTTTTTTTTCGAGGAAAATTAACAAACGAATAGTATCCTCAAAGTTCTATGCGGATGCTATTAGTTTGCCGAGTGCCGATCTGTGGCTATCGATCTGTGGACTAATCTGAGCTATAGCGACGGTAGAAAGTTTTCTTAAAGCCCCATTTTAGAGAAGATCTTTTACAGGTGGCGAAAGACGAGTAATTCGGGTGAGTAGATTATCGCAACAAACGCTAGATAATGGGTGTTCTCGTTTAACGTTACTGAAACATGTTAAGGTGAACTTTTTGTTTTGTGAACAATAGTAAACTATTAAGTAGACGTCTCTTTCAATACATTTCATCCTCAAATTCAGCCACCCAAATACAGCTTCCCTCGGAAGAAACATTTTAACCAAGTTCATGAACAAAATTCGTTATCCGAGACGTCACTTCCAACCAGATTCACTGTGGTACTCGAATTTGGACTCTTTCTTGCTAGCTGAAACATAATAACGTCCACAAAGACCACATAAGGTGAATGACGACGGTGACCACTACACAGGAAACAGTGCCCTAAGTTGACGCCTGGTGTGCTAAAGCCAGAGTGGAAGAGTGAAATTAGTGACGCTGATGGAGGAATGAAATGGTGAATTGCAAGGGAACATTCTTTGCGATCTTTTAGATAGGTCATCATGAAGATAAGTCGACAACGAGAAATCGGCAGTCTGATGTGAATTTGTGCGATCAGAACATCGAGCACTTTTCATTTTTCATCAATCGTTCCAAAAGAACGGAAGCATACATGAAAATAAGTGAGTTTTGTAAAGTTCCCACTAAGCACAAAGTGATCAGTCGCTGAATCTCAATTACAAGGCCTGATATTTAGAGGTTTTCCATATATGCGAGTGGAACGAGAGGGAGAAAATTATAACCAGAGGAGGCTTATTTGAGAGAGACCGAAAATTATACCATTATTCACAACGAAACTAAAATATTTTCTGTAGCTCTTCAAAAAAGTCGACTGAGACATGATTGTTATTCGTTCCTGTAGGAGAAGCGGGAGGGAAGGAGGGAGGCGGCGCAAAAGATGAGCTCCTTCCGTGGGCATACATGGGATCATATGGATCAATTTGGAGTTTCTTCAGTGCCTTTCTATCCCTATTGAAGGTGAGCGCAACTCTGCTGAGGGAGGCTCCGATCACTGCCAATAAGACGTGAAATAACTATCGGGATAGCTCTTTGCAGGTGTGATCATCAAAAGAAGATTAATGGACAGGGCATATCCAGGACTGAGCTTTGTTTTGGAGCTGCTGTTTCCCTTATTGAACTTTGCATGCAATTTTCGAGACGAAACATTTGAGCATCGCAGCTACCACATCACATACTCACAGACAACGCTTCCTGCGTGGTGTGGTCACCTCAGAAGTGACCTAGCGGAGTTCGATATCATGTTGCACATGCAAGTGGCAGTCAACATTTTGCAGGAATTATCTACAGCACATTAAAAACATTTGCAATAGTACGCAACAACGCATCTTCAACGCAAAGAAATTTAGTACAGAGTGCACTGAATTATTTAATACGGTTGTTTTTGGTTGCAAAGTGCTGCTCAGTTAACCACACTGATTGATAGTGGGTTAGACTTCCATCTATTAGTTGTTCAGTAAAGCACCATAAACTGATTTATAAAATTAATGGAACGGAAAAGTAAGAGATGCGAACGTGTGCAGTTCTTAGCGATTACACGAAGTGAATGCGCAGGTGGGTATGAATGAAGGAGAAAAACACGATAATAAAAACAAAGGTGTCAGCCGAAGTGCATGCGGTAACCTTTTAAAGAGATCCCTGGTAACATCAATGAAGTCCCCCGAATTTCTCGTGAAACGATTTCAAGGTCACAACACACCTTTACGTTATTCCTAATTGTGAGACCGTTCATCTGTGCGATAGCCTATCTTCCCAATTCTTCAACAACTAGAAACTTATCCCCCTCATGTGATTATTATTTCCCCCCATGTAAGCAGTATCAGTTTCTGCCATGTTAGCGATGAAAAACACTTGCACAAATAAAGTAATGAAAAACGAGTCGTAAACCTGCAATAGGATAAGAATTCGGACCACAAAGGCTGCTTATTCGTAGCAAGAAATATACAGTCATTGAAGCTAATCAGCTCTTCTAAAGGAAAAACAATTTCCCTAGGTACCAAAAGATGAATAATTCAAATTTTCTGTGTGGTATTTGTGTCTGTTTTTCATTATATGAATGCGCTCTCAAAACAATCAGGCATTACACAAATTTTTTCTGACACTCATCTGAAAGATAACGAAGAAATATGAGAATATCAACAAAGTGGTGTTTCGAAATTGAACAAAGGACACTCGATAACATAAAACAACGAAAATCACGCCTGCTACGGTCAGTCAGTCCAACATGCCGTTTAGTGCGCGAATTGGAATAATCGCGAACTTAAATGAAACACTGAGAACTGCTGTTTCATTTTCAACTCAGTGTAACTAAGAAAACATTTCAAAAACCGACCATGAAGACAAACACTAGGCAGCTTTCTAAACAATAAGGCGAAATGTAAAGAAGTAGCGCCAACCCTAAAAAAGGGTATTTATTTCAGCCATGATAAGTGTTCTTCGCTCAAAGCATCCCCGATGTAGTTATGGCCTCGTAAGGATTCAGAAGCGAATGCGATGTGACATAGTTAAAAGTAATCGAGTCATAAGAGTGGAGGAACTTATGACAGATCATGAGTGAAGCGGCGTCACATACGGGTAAACCACTAAACCCCCACGCTACACATCTCGGTCAGTAGATAATCAGGTCAGAGTGCTGCTGGTATATGCCTATCTCCTTCTAGACCATCTTCGGTGTTCGTCGCTACGATGCGCCCGTGTGCGTTTCATGCGCTGAACCGCAACAGTTGATACCATACCATCAACAACCATATGTGACGCCATTCAGTGTCCGTCGACTCACATGCCATAATGCACAAATATTCAGGTGCCTATTGCTCACTTCAGACAATCCCGTAAATGACGACCCCGAAACGACCAATGTCAGCGATACGGCCTCTTCGAGCGTGCGCTTATTTGGGGCAGTGAAGACCTCTAAAACAAGGCATTCACACCTTCGCAAGGCACAACAGTGCTTTCAAAGCGACACATTACAATAATTTCATAGCATTTAAGCCCGGTGCCTTTGTTTGTGCATTTTTTAGGAAAATTCATACGTTAGAGTGTGAAAAAAAAAACGTTAAAAAAAATTCATCAATGGCGCAGTATGCACTCTCTATATGCAAGTGTCAAATAACAATCTTTAAATAAGTTTACTCTATGAAAAATCACGCAATTTTAGCTGCATACCACTTACGAAAGTACGTTGTAGATGCTGCATGTTCAACTTTAAGGTTTATGAAAAATGCACCTTTAGATTCGCCTGGGCCCACAGCAAGAACTATTTGGCAGAGGTGCGTGCACTAGTCATCCTTAAACCATTCTTTTAAAAGATATTCCATCTGGCAAAGAAGGCACATTTTTATTTAGCGCATAGCCCAGCTTAAGGCGCTGTTCCATGACCGCCGCTCAATCAACTTGCAGGTTGGCGCATTTTCAAGTTGCCATTTCGTCGTCAGTGCCTTCGTCGCCGTCTAATCAGCAACTGTGCAGCTTGAGATCGCTTTTCGCATCATTCTAAGTTATTCATCAGTCTGCATCCTGCATAACAATGACGCTCAAATGGGCGTGCCAATAACGTCCAACCTAAATTCAATTTTGTTTAATTAAAATTCAATTTTTGTTTGTTTAATGAAAACAGTTTTAGAGGGCTCTTTGTGAAAAACAGTAAAAGCCAAACATACGTAACAAATTACTCGCAATTCGTCTTGGATAGCAGCACGCAGAAATAACTAGATGCAAGTATAACAGTAATATGAGATAATATGATGGTGTTGCAGTTAGTGCGTTAAAAATTTCGTGAAACGTATCCAGTTTCTTTTGATCGGTCCGCTACGCTCTCTTCTTTAAATAAAGGACTTTGATTCTCCGATGGTTCTGTGTGTGCCATCGCTGACGTTATCTCGAAGACAACCATTTACCCATCGGAAAGAGACAACTAAGTGATTACATAGAGCTGATAAATGCAATAGGCCTACGGAAGTGGCTTTATTGAAAAATTCTGACCTAAATTCAAGAAAACATCGTGACGCAGAAACAGGAATTCCGAGGCAATTTTAAAACGCATAGATCTAAACTACTAAAGAAAATCAGGATTTTTAGTACCACTTGAATTCTTGAAGCGGAATTCTGGATGCAATCCCAGTATCCAAAATCAAAAACGCTTCTCAGCGTTTAATATCACCAGACTACCAATTTGCTTCGAGGCGTTGATCTCATGCTTGTCAGCAAGCAATTTAGGAGCGGCAATCCCTAAAGCGAATAATAAAGTGGAAAAATATATAACAAGCAGGACAGCAATGTCATAACTTACTGTTTCTGATAAAAATAGACGAGTGTTTCAAGGCATTAATGAAGAATCATAAGCTCGGATTTATGTGTGTGAATAAGGAAGAGAATTTTGAGAGGAAATGCAACGAGCAGGGGCTTTATTAAAACCGAATGCATCTGCAAAACAAAATTCGAGAAAATGGAGTGTAAAATTACTGCAAAAATTTCGCAGCACTTAAAAATTTTCCTCTTGGAAAGCGAACTATCCTCATTGCTGTGAAAAGTGTGCAGATGATCATAAACTGAACATGGCTGTATTCAAAACGTGAAGATTATGAAAAAGTTATTGCCAGATGTCTGGCACGATAAGCGCTCTTTCTCGTTTTTTTCGCGGTTAAAAAAACGCTTATGTTAACGAGTCAACAAGCAGAAAACACAGCTTTCAAGAAAAGACCAAATATGGGCAATGAGCTCGTGTTAGCTGACATTAACTTTACAACGATAACAGTCGGTAAAATATATAGCATGGATTTGACATCGAATAAAAGTATGAAGTTGAAATATTCATAACAAAAAAATTCCAGGTGCTATTTTCTCATTAGCGTCGTGTGTCGCTCATCGATTATTTGTAGACTGAGCTCAACGGGCAGATTTATGTCTGGTGCTGCTACGGAACCACAATGGCGATGCGCTTGTAGGGCGTCTCGAGAAATTAGGTGACTGTCGACAAATTTCGCTGGGCGTTTGTATTCGTTCACCCGGCGTTTGATCAATTGTCTTCAATCCACTTGCCAACCCTCCAGCATCACTCATTTCTGTCTAAAAAAATAATAACCAGACATGGCATCTTTTTTAGAAATATTTTTACAGCTCTACGTTTCTCAGTGGTTTGTGACGCAATTTGCATATTCTATAGCACATGTGCATAAGCGCATTTGGTAGCATCATGCTTACTCCCTTAGCTTTTCGTTTAGAACAAGTCAAGGCGACCGATGTAACTGTAACGTTAGTTATTGCTTTTTAAATTAGTAAATTTTTGAATCCTTTCGAAATGCTATGATGTAAATTTCTTATTTAAATAAATTTCATATCCGAATTGTTTGCGAGCGAACGGCATCAGCTGCGAAACAAGATGTTTTGACGCCGAGGACAGCGTAGCCACGGACAATTGGCACACGGACGGCAATGCAGATACTTGTGAATGCAATGTAACCAACCTGGGCAATGAATGCACAAATGCTGATTAAAATCGTGGGAAATATCACATATAAATAAATATTCGGCAACAGTTCCGATGAAGCATAGAAAACGATCAATTTCAACCTTCTTTTTAAAAGAAAAGCATTTTTATGAAAGAGTTCAGCGTTTATTTCAACCTATAATTTGACCAACGGTGTTTTCTTCCTTTAAGCGTGCATGGTGTCTTTTGTGCGCATTGAAAAATGAAGAAATTTTTATTGTAAATCAGATTTAAATCTGCGTTAGTTACATTGGAAAACAATTTAGTCTCTACATATGAAATAAGCTTCGCTATGTTACAAAACTTTGCATGGCAAATAAAAGGGAACTGGTAAAGGTTAATTTATAGGTGAAAAGTGTAAGTCATTAGAATTTGGAATTTTATATTCCTCTCGTTTCTTAAGGAACTGTTACCAAAAAGCAAAGAATTAGTTGTTATTGAAAAAGGAATAAAAGAGAACTACTTCATCGAGTTGAAGTGAAGAAAATGAAATAGCGTCTAATGAAATTAAATGAAATTAGAGGAATCAAGAAAAGTGCGCGGCTTATTCGAAGAGAACAAAAGGTTTCTTATGTGAACACGAGCGATAGAATTCAACTGAGAGTAACGAATGTTATGAGAAACAAAATCTCTCCACTAGCACTGCATCAAAGCGATCATGCCACAACTCCCATTTCCCGCCGACCCATTTGCATCAATTAAACCGAACCTCCTCTTATTAGAAGATCTCTCTGCATTGCTGCTTTTCAAGGAACGATGCCGATTTAAAAACGCGACTCTTTGAAGCATCTCCCGTCCTATAGTGCCCTTACCAAAGAAAGACTCGAATTAACCAAAAAATTCTAAATTTTTACTGTTTGCAATTTTTCTCCAAGGTAGCTTGTGATTCGTTCAGGGGAAATCCTTGAATTATGATTCTTTCAAAGCTAAATACGAATTTAGCGACATATAGAAAAGCCTCAGAAAATTGTTTCATGAACTGTCAACAATATTATCAGAGCCAGAACAAGAATGTTAAGTTTGTATAGCATCTACTAGAAGTGTGCTACAGAGAGTCCATTGAAGCTAATTTTTGGGCACATGTTAATTTGTTTTATAGCAGCACTTTAACTGATTTACCACAGCGCGCTCGATCGCTTAGATGAGACTTCAGACAGGTGAAAGTAATTCAGCGTACTTGACATACCTGTTTTTTCCTTCTAAGCGAATACATAATCACGTTTTAATATTATATAAAGCAAAAATAGTGCTTTTAAATAAAGCAGATATATAGATGACGTATGGCGCTACTACATCTGTAGAGAATATTGAACTCATGAGTTAAATGGATTCTGTTTGCATGCGACAATGCATGATCAAATCCAGCCTCTCAATTTCTTGTGAGTCAAATCTGCAATCCTCGCTGCATCCTTTAAATAAAATGAAGAAGCAAACATCGAGAGGCACTCTGGAAATGTGATTTCAGAAACGTGGCGAAGTGAAACTCTAGAAAGTTTCCTAAAAAATGCTTTTCGACATAAGCCATTGCAATCGAAAATTCCCTTACCTTGTTTTCTTGCGGCTCAAGTGATGGCTATTTATTTATCCACGGGTAAAGACCGTATGCACTAAGATGTTGCAAAGTTCTAACATGATATGACAAACATTTTAAAACAAAATGTACCGACTTACTTCACCTTCGCCACTAGCAGCGACTGGAAAGAAATTTTTTGACCAAAGTGCATCATGTCCACTAAAAAATTATAGCAAAATTTTACCAGTTTTACTTGTGGGATTACTCAGTGGCAAAAGGAAAAGCGCGAAAACGTAAATCTTTGCATACTGAAGGAAGTCATTGGCCTGCATCCACTAGTGACAGTACTAGAAGTGTGCTGACTACTCAATCCTTCCACGCCCATGGTGTAAGTGCACGTCTCTTCGTGTCTGCATATGTTTGTTTATTTGCTTGTGAGCGTACTCGGGTCCATTGGGTCTTTTTGTTTGTATGCGCGGGTGTATGGGTTTTGTCTCTGTGTGCACATGCGTGCGTGCATGTGTGTCTGTAATCGCAAGATCATTAAATATATGAGTGTACCAAATCATCATTGATGTGCGTCACATTTGAGACCATCAAAAAAGAAGCATGCGCTACTGAATTTTATTTTTCTTTATTGATTCCAGCATCGTTTAGCGGTAAAAGAACGGAAAATAAGTAGAGTATGCAAAGATCGTGCAAGGGACACTTACGGATGAGTTTATGTAGGCGTATAGGTTTGTCACTTTCACAAAAATGGCTGCTACACTTGGTAAGTTGCAACAAGAGAGGAAAATGTGGTAAACCATCAAATATTACATGTTCATTGATCGTTCAGCTATTGACTGTAAACTCATTCAATTGCTTAGCAGATCATGACCTCGCTTATCTCCTATATATATATATATATATATATATATATTATATATATATATATATATATATATATATACTGTGGTGGTTTTTATGTCAGCAAATAATGAAGTAAAAACTTTTACTTATAAGTGTGTCTGAGGATGAACATAGTCTGGCTCGTTGAAAGGCGGCAATGTGAAAAAAAGCTGAGTTGCAATGAGTGTTGTCAAGGAAATCAGTATTTAAATTTGCCCAGTGTTGAAATAACGTCCCAAACAACCCTATTTTCGCCGTATTTGACCTTTTTCCTGTATATTGCAGTCGCAAGTAAATTAGACTTCATTTGAAGTATTCAGTAGGTAAAGTGTTGTTGTTGCAGAAGAAATTAAAGAACGAATTAATTTGAGGCAAAGACTTTTAGTTTAAAAAAAATTAGGCAACGATCCTTCATTTATTGAGAAAGCAATCAAGTGCCTCTTACTCGAACTTTGAATGTTGATGTCTGTGAACGAAATCTAGGATACTTCTCAACTGTACGGTTTTCATTTGTTCCGTCTTCTTTGTCTGAAGCCAACGGAGATTATCTCGGTATGCGTTCAATGGTTTCAGACACTTTTTGTCACTGCATTGCATCGGAATTTGACGCATAAAATATATATATATATATAGATATATATATATATATATATCGCCTGATTACTTGAACAAGCTACTGATCTTTTCTTGCGCATACGCTCAAGCTGAAGCTGTAAACCTCGTGCTACTTTGTTTCTAGCAGTTTGAGAAAAGTGATGTTTCCTTAAGACTGATTAATAGTATTACTGTGGAGGAGGTTGCATCGTTCAGAATCAAAAGCGTTCCTCCTTTCTCAGTCGGCCTTCGTTTTAGGCCACGCTTGTGAAGTAAACGAATTTGAAACTTTGTGAAAAAATATGAGCGTAGGGAGCGCTCGTTAGAAATCGAAAAAAAAGACTTAAAAACACTATAAATTGAAACACAAAGACGCCACAGATAATGCTCGCGTCAGCAAGAGCGCTCACGACCCGATTTGAATTCTCTACAGAGATTCCTCGGCAAACACAATTCAAGACCAACGTCGCAGATTTATATCGAAAAGATTTTTTGTTCATTCACCTCTACCGCATACCTTACGATGCAAAGCTGATGCAGTATTGCCTGAGAAAGCAAACCTCAAGACGGCAAGATTTTCACGAGGATCTAGGAGGAATTATTTAGACGGAGGGTTTTATTAATGCACTGGTCATGTTCGATCTCAAAAGAAAAAACTACATTGTATAACGAAAAGTATGACCGCGAAAACGCTAAATTTCAGCCCTGCTTTACAATCGAATTTTGAGTTTTATTACAGGAGAGTAGGATTTGTTGAGCAGGAGGTTTATCAGGGTGGCAATTATTTCTTTCCTCGAAAGTTTAGTCCTGAGACAAAGCTGGTCGGTGGAAGATTATATTGCGGGGGAGAGAGGGGGGGAGGGGGAAAGTTGTTTCACATATTATATGGTGATCGCATTCAAAACGAAAAAAACTAACGTATGTACGGAAAAAACTAGATGTAGTGGCTTCAGTAATGCGTAATGATATTAGGTTTATTCAATTTTTCGTTATGCAGTTACGATATTCTTATGCTGCAAGAAAATTTAGCGCGTATTTAATAAAATGGCCTCTAGTATACAGGTAATTGCGACTTGATCGTCAAGTTAATTAGCGTTCAAAATTTGTCAACTTGCTTATTGAAAGAAATGGAAGAAGGACTAGAACAAAAAAGAGAAGAAGAATGCAAATTTTTTGTGAAACTGCACGAGTGTTCTCATTAATTAGGATATGAAAGCATCACATGTGGCGCATCTATTACTTCGCGGCAGCTTACGAAGCTGCTCAGTTGGATAAGAGGAATGCATCCCCCCCCCCTCCTACGAATGCCACGCTTCTCCATTCGTTCATTATGCAAAATGGAGGGATTGACGCTCACACGAAGTTTTTGCTTGCAAAATGGTAGTTTAAATCTGGCAGATGCGAAGTTTCTACAGTTCGGAAGCTGTCATAACTGATTTGACGCAGTTCGGAAGGGACATCGTGCGGTGTTTGGATATTTCTTCTTTGTGCTGGAATCGCCTTACAAAGCTTTATGACGTACGGCCGTCTTCTTGTTCGCTTATGTGATACAACTTGCCAAATGGCTGACGTTGTTGCCTTGAGACCGTGAATTGCATAAATTTGGCAAAACCGGTCAACATTAGTTTATTGAATTGGCCCCTCTGCGTTGCTCGACAGCATCATGGACAGCTTGTTGAAGTTCGAGCACGCAACTTGCACGCTTATAATTTAATGCGATTTGTGCCCTGCATCCGACAAATGATGTAGCCGTTTTCTCAATGCAATCCCTAACTCTCAACAACTGCTTGAACGTTTCAGTGTTTTCAGTGCTTTAATAATTAGGCACGATATTTTTTCACAATGTTGCTGTTTCTTACATCTGAAATCGTCTAAACTGATGTGCAAATGAAACCTTTATTATCACACAACATACCATTTATCACGAAATAAACGAAAAAATCTGGCAGCTAACTTTCATAAGCGTAGTTTCCTTCGAAAAGAAAACTGAAGATTTTTTGCTCTCTGACTGCATCAAACTACTCACAACATTTCAAACATCTGGTAAGTTAGTTCAAATGGAAACTTAAAGGCATGTACATTAACACTCATTGCCTTTGTCTGGCTCCAGACCACCTTTCCACAAGCACTCAAAAGCGATCTACGCTCATACTGCACTCAAAAACAAAGTGAAGTTTCCGGGGAATCGTCATTGTATTTTTTTTTCACAGGATTTTATGCGTTCACCAACGTATAAACATAATGCTCCAGTTTTTTTTTTTTTTTTTTTTTTTTGACGATCTGAGCAATTCGTTCTCTGACGCTCAAACAGTTAAAAAGCATGTAGAATTTGTTGCCCTGTCCTTCAATCAGACATTTCAGTTTTGCATAAAATGCGACTAACCGCTTAAATAACACCAATAAGGGCCTCTATGTCCACGTGGAATGCGACAAAACTATCGTAACGAGGAGGTTACAATAGTCACGTTGAGGATTTCATTAAGCAAATAAAGAGCTTTTAAAAAGCCCGGTTCATCCAATGCATTTTTCAATTTCAAGTAAAGGCCTCTTACAATGCGTTTAAAATGGAAAGCAACTTAGGTCGCGCTAAGATACGATACTATAGTTTCTAAACCTAGCGACATCATCATTGACACAAGTGCTTTTTCAGCTAGAATGGTTCCATTTCATCTTCGCATGCAAATCATAAACCAAGTTGCCTCGAAATTGGCAAGCACATCGACCAGGAAGCAAAAAGTTAGCCGGAATCTGAAAAACATCAGTAGCGATAAGTTGTAACGTGAGATATACCATAAGTGCCTAAGGGCCAAATAATCGGCTAAAGAACAATAAATTCCATATCAGCATAAGTGATGTGCAAGATGTTCGAATGGATCGCACCTCATGCATTTTAGGAGAAACAATAGGCAAGCAGAGAATGCCTGGCAGAGAATGCCTGGCAGAGAAGCTAGTGAAATGTGTACCACAATGCCTGTTTAATATGAAATTTCTGCTGGTTGTAAATTGAACGCAATTTTAGGAAACACTTGAATGCATATAATCACATTCGAAATTGAACGGTCACTTTCAACGTCATTATTTCGTGATGTCCATTAGACCGATCAAATCTCGGAACTTCAGATTGAGTGGTTCACAAGCTGGAACCATCGAGCGAAGCGACAGACATACGCATACGTTCAGACAGAGGTGGCGTTTCCCTAAGGCATTATACAAATACAAAGTTGCTAAGAATGTAAAAACTGGCGTGTAAGAAATATTGTTCAGATTTTAAAAATATGTTGATTTAAGGAGGCACTAACTCAATGCACTTTTAACTCCAGATGCTCACCTAATTGTCAAGGTGATTGAGCTTTGGAGTGCATAACTGCAACTGCTCTTCGACTCATTTCTTCATAATTTTGTTCATATATTCATACGCACGAACCGGCGTATCGATCAATTCGAAGCCGGAGAGCCGTCCTTGTGTCATCACTGCTAAGAAAAATTATCCTGTGATCGTGGGTGGTCACCTCGAGCTCACATATACTTGAAATCTCGTAACATAAAAATTATAGCTATCCATTCGACATCGAATTACTAGGAAGATTACTGCGATTTAAATCGAGGTGAGACTTTGAAACGACATGAGGGTGAAAAAACACAACTCGCTAACGCCTTTATCATGGATCAAAAAATCAGTGTTGCACACAAATGACAGCCTAAGAAAAAGCATTGAGCTAGACGGAGTATGTGAATGTTGACATATTTGAAAAACGATGGGAGCGATACGTTCAGCAACGAAATAAATTAGCTTCTAAGAACAATAAAGCAACCAATAACACTGTGTTATCGAGCAGCGGAAAAGAGGAAAAGAAAGGGATTGCATACTCCAGCTACTGAAGAAGCCTCAACGAAGATTGGGCATTACAGAGGACACATATGGCAACTAATCGATTGCATAAGAAGTCAAATTTTTCAACTGTGCAAAAGCAAACTTGATGAACAACAGAAAATAAAGAGCAATCATTGGCTGTATGCAACGATGGTAAGAAAAGAGAGAGGGGGGGATTTTATGTCCGAAATTTCACTATGTTGGGATAAAATTTCGCTTCAATGAAAAAATCCGTGTTATCGAATTAAAACCATGGAAGGTTTTTTCTACCAAAATCGGAAAATGTCGCTGCAAAATGCTTCATTATTCGCCTATTGAGGTTTGCTTAATTGTTTGCTTTTTGTCTTGAATGGTTTTGATGAGGTGAATCTACAGAACAGAAATTGGTGGTGAGACCCAGTTGTTTCATAAATCTTTTAAAAAATTTCTCTACAAGTCCCCCGTAGTGCAAATACCCGTTCCAAAGTTACTGTTCCATAGGGCATGTTACTTAGTGCTGATATTCCACGGCGTGGTCTCTTGTGGTGGAAAAATAAGTAATGAGGTAAACTCATACGAGCGAAAAGCTTTAGTGAAAAAAATCTTGTCGCGAAGGAAATGGAATAACTGCACAAATTCTTTTTTTCCCACTCGGTATTTTATTGTTCAATAAGAAAGCTTGCTTTTGAATCGAATCAGATCAGATTGTTAGAGAAAATCACTTTGGGCAACTTAGAGAAAGGCAGACAGATGGAAAATTCTAGAAAGAAATACATGAGAAAATTTATTCCTTTTTATTGTGGGATGAAAGTTGCTTCAAACAAATTGACAGGAGAAGATAGTCACCCTTTAAAAATGATACGCTCAAACACTAAATCTTGTCACGAATGTCAGCAAGCGTAAGTAATCTGTAACCACAATAAAAAAGTGCTTCGTGATTTCAATCAAGAGAGAAGACAACATCCATTGAGTTAAAAATAATTTCTCTTGCTCAGATTCATTCTCCTCTTTGCACCTCGAGATAAAAGATGCAACAGGTTCTCTTCAAATCCATCTTACACCGCTTGGATTTAAATTTTTTTTATCTTCGATCTAATCGCTTTTCGTTCGTTAAACTCAAATGTGCAACCTGAGGTTGAATATGGTGTTTTACGGCAGGTGGATTGTTTTGTCGAGCTGTGATCGTGAAATGAAATTGTTCCAGAAGAAACATCTTCCAACCATGCGAAACAAAGCATCATTCTCTGCTCATATTTAAATTTTATTTCCCAATATAAAAACTGATGATGTGATGCGAGGCCATCACAGGCAGCAATCTTGGATTTTTGGCTATTCAAGTGAATGATAAGGTTATATTCATGCAAACGCTAATAAAACGGTTAAATTACAATTACGAAGTTTGTGGAGGAAAGCTCTGCTCAGAAGCAAAAATATATTCTTTTAATTAGATGAAATGCTTTCTTTAAAAGAAATCCTTGAATAGATCTGTCGATCGTAAAAACGAAGAAAGCTTCGTATTTATTGATGGAATCGAGCTAGAAAGTGAGTGAATAATATAGTTTGTGCGGATGAGTGTTTCAAAGCCCTGAGGCATCCATTAAATGCACCGCTCTTCATATATGGTGATCATGCCCACATGACTCTCGGTGCAATCAAGAGAGGTAAAAGCGGGAAATCGAAAGAAGCCTTTACTTAAAAATCTAAATTTATACTTTTTCATAATTTTTTATCGGACAACCAAATAGAATATAAAACTCTAATACTTGTCAAGTGTTTTCCTTTCTAACCGCCTGCGTCTTTAAGCACAACTGAAGAGTGTGGGAGATATAGATAAGGACAATAAAATAGAGGCACTGAACGTCATAAAAGGATAATGCCTTTTCCAAGTAGTACGAGAACGACGATACAGACACAAATGATGACGACTGCGACAAGCATTATGCACTCTACGGCGACCGGTCGGCCAATTTCGATTAGCGGCATATCTGAAATATGATGTGGGCAGATTACTTAGTGAACGTTGTTAATGGCGCAAAATCGTCGCAAATATTAACGTTAGGCCTTTCATCTTTTGGCCCACTTTCACGTGCTATTTTTTGGCCAAAATAAACAAAAATTAAGCGCTTAATGCATGAGAAATTTTATTCGTTTAGTCGATTTTTTCCTTCTTGCCTGAAAGAACTTAATACGTAGGCATTAATGTAGCCCATTTTTTAAGTTCCCTGTATCCTCTAAATGCGAGAACCACCTTGGAAACACCTCGAAAACAAATAAATTTACACGAATCCCATCCCAGCCGAATACGAATGTAAGTGGCCCATGGTGCACTGCGATAAAACAGTTTTAGCGGCACCGGAACCAAGGGATTCTGCAATCCATCTCATGTGTTTTCAAAGCGAATAAATTTGACATTACCGCTAAATCTTTGGTGAGTCGTAGAAGAATGACTTGAATAGATGATGTTTATTGCATATTAGAATGCACATATAAACTGCGAATTCCGTGCTCAGAACGCCTCTAAAATGAAGAATGCGAAGGCCGAAGCTGAAATTATATATCTCTGTTTAAAGTTTGAACAACGTTCAACAGTCACCAATAATAACAGATCGAGAATGGTAAACACCTGGCTGAGCTCGAAAACTTTTCAGATCGCCCACAGCCTCCAAGATCGCTTAAACTGCCCATTGCTGAAACTGCCTACTCACTGACAATTTTGTGCCTTGAGAGCTCCAACCTTGAGAGCTAATATCGTTTGCTTATTATAAAGCATAATCCTCCATTGACTACGGTCCAAAGTGACCATTTGCTGAGTTGCCGATGTTTTAAGTAGATAAATGACCATTTCACCAGCTCAAGAATTGTTGGACCTTTATTGTCATTACTGAGCAGAAATAACCTTTCGAAGAAACTTTGACAAAGCTCGCTTCAGCATCGTTTTATAGTTAGGCCATCTCAACTCAACACGATGAAAAAAGCTGACGTCCACTTCACCAAATCTTCATGTTTAAGGAACCACCCATCCTTGAAAAAAAAATGGAGATGTATATATGCTTTTCTCTTAGGTGGTTTCCTCTCAAAACAAGAAAGCTTCGTTGATAACAACTAGTCGGTATTGGTTAACCAACTGGTTTCCATTTCGAGTTAGGGCATCCAGAGGCGATGTAGAGTTTGAATATTTCATGAAACTGGCCGATGTCCCTACATACGCAAATACGACAAAGTACGAGACTGCGGTGCGGAACACACAACGCGTGCGTGCATTGCGCATGTTAATGGGCATACTGGTTTCGTACCTCTCGCTGTCTTCTGTTGCAACTGCATGCTTTTACTGTGCAAGCTTCGTGGTGCTGATGACGTTTCATCTAGCAGCACAAATTACTTTATTCCAATGCAGAGGTCGTGACGGTAATTGAAGATTGAACGTTATTACTAAATTTTCATAATCAGCCGCATTTCTTGCGACAGACAATAAGCTTCATTAATTAGCGGCCCACTTAATTGGAATCTGCCATATTGATTTTCCTGTTTGTTTCTAATTTTCATCTAGTAGTTATTATGCTATTAACGAAAAATTCTCTGTGCTACGAATAGGAGGCCATAAGCTGATCAGATGTGACATTCAAGAGGCCACAACAGGTATGTGGGAAGCGTCAAACGTCATACACCTCGTGAATCGTGACTAGTGGCTTTTTTCACGCGTGACACAAATTGGTTTTTGAGGAAAAAATTTGAATTTTTAACCAAATGTTCAAGGTTTAAAATTTTTAATGCTCCATGCTCAAATTCTCACTGATGAAGTTTCCCTGTGAGCTGGGCGCCTCCTGAATTCTTCCACTTTGGCCACTTTGATGATTTGGTCACTCCAAGCATAAAAACACAGCGCTCGATAGAGAGGTAACAGCTACGCTTTCAGCAGTTTCAGCACTCATAAATAAAGTGCTTTGGCAGCTAAACTAGAAATAGAAGCCTGTTAAACGCATTTAGTGTAATTTGGCATGCGTTCATCGACACTTGTTCTGCAGTTATCATGCTTAGTTTAGTACATTTTCTGTTCCGAATTTTTCCGGTGTTATTTGTATCTTTTTCTTGTTGATGTGGCAGTTTTTCCTAGCCAACGTTGGTTGTTTTAATTCCTTTTCAACACTTTTGACGTCATTCAGCTTCTGATCGTATGCGCGATCCAAACTC
The DNA here is from genome assembly GCA_006503575.1 of Baylisascaris schroederi. Classification (NCBI taxonomy): domain Eukaryota; kingdom Metazoa; phylum Nematoda; class Chromadorea; order Rhabditida; family Ascarididae; genus Baylisascaris; species Baylisascaris schroederi. The sequence goes on along the minus strand of QEWY01000309.1, from coordinate 559,599 downwards.
TTATACTAGACTTTTCGAATGAAAAGTATCTTTTTCCAAGTTTGCCAACGCCGATTTCTTTGCGAATGTGAGTCTGATCCAGTTTGCCATCTGGAGACAGTGCGATGCTAACCTATACATACCAGAAGGCGAACAACAGCTCTGAAAGTGTCAGATATTATGCAGTTTATGAACTGTTCATTTGCTTCAATCATTTGAGTGCATGACGTACAACTGTGCGAAATGGGAATTCAGTAAGTAACGCTAATAGTTGTAAATGTTTAACTAATACTTTTGCGACAAAGACGGGAAAATATGTGGGAACTAATGAGTCTAGCTTGAAGAGATTTTGAATAAACGCTGGTAAAAAATTTCGCATTTGAGAGCAAACAGAATTTTTTCAGTGAGCAGATTGCGGCGTCGTATTTCTATAAGAACGCAGCTACCAACGTCAGATACCTTTGAAAAAAACAACAGCTCCATTTTAACGATTCCACACGGAGCTGAAAGCATAAACATTTACAATGGTTTTGCTTAATGGGGCAGTAGCGCTATTAGGCTGATGGCAACGGTTTATACATTCACGAGTGACTTCAACATGGCACTTAAAACAGCGAAAATTGTTTTCTAAATGCTCCGTTGATTTGTTTGCCAGCGGTCTCACGTAGCCACCATTTTTCGGGAGCGTTAAGGCTGACGACTTTCCAGAGGCACTTTAATTACCTTCAATTTTCAAGTAGGTGTATCGAAAAGCCGCCTCTAGCGTGCGCCACTTATAAAATAACGCATCCTATTGCAATTGTAAGGGGGGAGGGGTGGGGGATTGTTTGCAGTGGGGTGCAAGGGTTAGTTCTCGAAATGGGTGTCGTTTCTGCGAAAGAGAGCATTCAGAGTGGAAGAGTTATTACGCCACTCTTCGAATGGCAGTGATCCGCAACTCCAATTTTATTTTAATTCGAAATGCTCATCGATACCTCACTAATCTCTTCATAAATATTACTTTAACTTGCATAATGATGTTTCGCAACTGCCTCTTTACTACGGAAAAAACGCGAACAAAATGCCTATGAAACAAAACGCCTATGAAAAATTTATCAATAAAACTCAAAACAGACCATGAGGTCTATACTAGTATATAGAAGCTGCCAACTCGAGTGAGAGTGCGTGAGAGGAGAGGATTTCCCAGCAACGTGAATGATTCATATTTCCTATGACGTGGAGTGTTTTTCAAGGCACGAGCCGGATGTGTACGTTCCGAGAATCCGCAGTCCATGGCAGCAGCTTGGACCCGTGCTGAAGAGGTGGAAAACGCGTTTTCTTATCAAGGGAGCTATTTCGTGAGGTTCAAACGATCGCGTTACACACGACTGAAGTGCATTATTAGTTTATAAGAAATTACAATCCTGGCGTGCATTTGCGTTGGGATGCAGCTTGTTTCATGCAATAATTGCGGCTGAAGCCGTAAGGTCGTATTTAAGTCAGACAATGTAGCGTGTTCGGTTAGATGTAGCTGCTACAAAGTTTTAAAAAATGGTCACAATTGAAGAGGACTTGCTTTGTGAACCATACGAGGGATGACTGAACTAATATTTTGTGTCCCATCAGTCAATGCCTCAAGGCTAACTTACAGCCCAAAGTATCACTTACGGCACATTTGAAGTCATTCCAGCGAAGATCTGTTACGATATCTAATCGTTTTTCTTTTCCTTTAGCTTTTGCAGACTGGTCATGTATCCATGTCCCACGTGCAGGATATTTGAACCCAAGCATACAATCCTTGGACTTTCGGCTCGCAGTCGCACAGGGCAGATATTTGCTTGTCGTGTGCATGTGCATCAAGCGGAATGGCTTTTGGCAAAGTGGCCACTATATCTTGCAAGACGTTTGTTTTTTGAAACGTGTTCTCTTTTCCTTTTTTTTTTTTTTGAATATCTCACCCACTTATAAAAATGAATGTTTGGCGGACGGTTTCTAGGGCAGCTTGGTTGGATGAAAAGAAATGGATGGAGTAGCGACTGATTCGTTGGAAAATGTGGCCAAAGGATATTTCGCATCTAAGGACACTAGAACTTTCATCTCTGAACATTTTTGATATCTTAATACCCTCTCAAACGAATCATCCTCATAAACTGTAGATTGGAGGAAGACGTCTCGTTCTCACATGTTTTTTGAACTGCTGCATTCATTTATGTGCAGCATTTTCTTTGCACCTCAGAATGTTTGCTGATAATAGTTATTATTAAGGTTACTGTGAGCAGATGCAACTGCTTTCTCGAATGCTCTGTTGGACGTCTTTGTGGGTTAAAAACTAACGCATGTAATTTAAGTACCGCCGTAAATTGGCAGCACCGGGTTGAAGTTTTCTTCAGTTGTAATTTCTCATAAAGCAATTTCTTCTTATCATTTTCAGCTTATCTGCACGCTCTTTCTCTAATTCTTCATATGACGCATCGATGGGACTATTCGTTCTGGAAATCATCCGTTGGAGAGGGATATTTACGGATAGGTGGTGTCTCTGCGGTCGGAAATCAGTGAGCAACGTCTCTTCGTTGGACGTGAAGGCGAGGAGAAGGACTAAACCTGAACACTAGCTACACTCTCTGCGAAACGTATGCGTTTTTCAAGACAAGAAAGGCCTGAGAAAAGGTTGTTCATTGTGGCGCTTCCGAAAAATGGGTATCTCCGTTGTGGGAGTGGTCGGGCTTCTTTAGAAGACTGGAGCTTACCTCTAAGGAGACCACAGATGAATGTTAGGTTACAGCGTTTATCAAAGTCTCCCACAGTTTTGGACCGCTTAAGCCCCGGGACTAAATGCTGTCTCGCCCCTACAGGGGATATGCTGTAATCAATTCCTCGTGGAGGACTATCACGAAGAACCCCCACATAGCGCTTCTCCCATTTTTCCCCTCCCTTATCAGTGCAAATTCCTCCGAACCACCGACCCCTGGTGTCGGCTCTAAAGACGTCGAGGAGGGAGGAGACGATGGGATCGGCAGTGATGACTGTTCACCTCCGTTACTTGGACATTCCATCTCTCTGCAACACAGCTTACTTAAACAGCAAATCCGTATTCAGGTGAATGGAAACGCATAGTCCACCATAGAGGATAAAAAGTAATTGTTGATCGGGAAACACAGGTATTACAGAAGGACAACGAATTGTGATATAACATGCCGAGCTGCCACTTTCGAGAGCTCGGCATTCCGCTCGCGTACTCAGTTTCGTTACTACTCTCAAAATTTCGCAATAGAGATTAAACAAACTCACTTCCATATAAAGACATCACCGTTATGGGCACCCGCTAATACCATCATCACCAGCATTCGCAAACCAAAGTTCGCAACTCGAATGTGCAATCATTAAAGAAGATGCTAGAATATGAACGAACAATCTGCCGAAAACTAAAGCACACTAATCCCAACAATTTCACTACGTGGCACACATATGTCAAAAGCGCACACTTCTCATCTCATTTCCTATCACCTTTGCAATAGGCTTAACTATATTTCCTTATTCCAACACAACATAAAATTGTCACAATGCCCTCTCACTAACCGCGAAGCAAACACCCTTTCATTGCAAGCAGTTCCTAATATTTTGCCACTACCTGCATTTAACAAAGCATCCAATGCATCTAGCAAAAATGTGAACATTCGGCTTCAGCCACGATTTCTATATCAAACGAGTTGCCGAATATACGCCAAGGCTGCAAATTTTCGAACTGTGTATGAATAAGTCCTATTACAACTTCCATGAAAACAATACAGCATAATAGCAAGAACCGTGTGGGAAGTCCCGTAACAGAACCGGGCGTTTTCCAATCTTCTGCTCCCGCGAGGGCATCTGCTCTCCGGAACTCCCCGCCCTCCCGCGAGGGATTCTGAGAACTCAACGCTTTCCATGGGAACGCTACCGGGGACAAAAAGTTCCCCTTTCCAGAGAGAATATAATTCATCATTTCACATGGCGGCGGCGCTCTTCCAAACTAGTGGATCATCAAAATCTCCAATAGTTCCCTCCGGTCTTCTTTGGTACCGCCATTTGATTGTTATTGTATAAATACCACTAAATCATTAACAATCACGTCGTTTATGACTTGCAATTCAGCAGCAACAGGCTCTTCGGGACTTATGGAGGTAGGTTTCGGTAACATGACAGTCAGGGCCTAGAGGAAAGGCCTCAGGACGTCGCATATATTTTCAAATTTCATGGCTTCTTTTGGCACAGCTGTTTTACGCAACTTTCCACTTCGTTATCGTTTAGGACGTTACTTTCTTCACCTTCTAGCATATGCAGCTGTCACTCCTTCACTATGCAAAACGTGAGTGATTGCGTTGAAATGTTACTTTTTGTTAATACGCTTGTGATAAACTGTGTCGTTGCTGAATGAAGTCACATATTGGCACAACTTAATACTTCTATCAAGGGCGGCTTGACAGTTTCAGATGCGCATTGCGTCATGATTGACGTGATAAGAGGGAACCAACAGAACAGATGGGAAAGATGTCCACACGGACACGGTCTATGCAGTAAGTGTTGTGGGATACTGCTCGAGTATGCACACCTTAGCTAAAAGATATCTACACCAAGGTATGCATAATCGAGCAAAGCACCGTCTCCAAGCGAATGAAAATACGAAGTCACCCCTCAGCAAAGAATTCATCTATAGCAGTTACCTAAACATAACGCATTCAATGGAGAACGACTGCAGAAAACTTCATAACCTAAGAAACGTTCAAAAGAAAGCGAAGACAAACAACATCCGCTGAGAACATTGCAAAGTCAGAAGGATGGAGGCATAAAGGACGTCCTCTCGGTTCAGAGAAAGGGAATTGGAGTGAAAAATTTTTAAATGACCGTGTGGAATGAGAGACGGGTTAGGTGAAGGGGAGGAATTGGGATAAGCTTTGGTTTTCCTTAGAGGAAAACGCAAGAGGTTTAGAAATGCACCTTTTATACAAATCACAGTAAGTTGCAAAGAGTGAGCGGAAGTGTCAAGCAACACAAACGTGGGTGCGAGTGCACAGCAACCATGTGACGTTCCAACGGGAGACTCGCATTTAGTGTGTGGCGTGGCGGCTCCTGAAACGGCAAACATTGTGATCTTTGCCTTGAAAGTTGGTACTCCATACGATGTACAGACACATACAGACACATAGACACGCACACGCACATGCACATAGACGATGGCCATCCTAATAGGTATCTAAGGATTGAAACTTCCCAAAACCAGGAATCGAAAAGGAAACTGGATTCTCAGAAAAAAGTTTTGAATTCGATGAAGGATATAAGGGAGGTATGTGAGCATCTAACATGAGCATCTATTATTGGTGATGCATTACATCTATTATGTCGATGAATGATGCAAACCTTCAGGAACTTTCGCTGATTTAGTTACACATTGTTTAATGTTCTTGAAACACTTATGAGGTGATAACTTTTTAGTGATAACTTTTAAATGTTCTCGCACTTGTAAAGAATAGCGACTTCAATGAAGCCGCGCGAATAAGCAGCACAGCGAATCAAAACGAGCCAACAAAAAGCTTTCGCAATAATAAACCTTCAGCATTCCTCCCCAATTATTTCGATCGTTATTGCATTCTGTCGCGAAGACTCAAAGTGACGCTTACTCACTGCAAGTTTATTTTGGTTCATTTGAATCGATACTGTGTTCCATCTGATAAGTTCATTTATATGCACTCTTAAAGCAGCAATGTATGAGAATTAATTCTATAATCAGGCAGCTTGAACTCTCCGCAACAGTTAAAAATTTTTTCAGCATTGCAGCAAAAGTCATACTTCAGTGGTTTAATGAACACTCAATCAATAGTATTATTAGGCATGCGCCTCCAAGTTCGGTTTATGAAGGCCAGCTGATTATCCCGTTGGTCGATCGCTCGATTGGTCGAAAATTTAAATCGAGAGGCGTCGTAGCAAAACAGTGGTAGGCAAGAGTGGACCGACAAGCAGGAGAGCATGAATGCATACATCGAATGGATAAATTCGCGCTGGGGAGACGTCATTTAGCAATTAGTATCAAGCGAACAATCGTCGAAATTGCGTTTTCGGAGAGCGTCCTCGTTTTGCGCTCTTCATTTCCTCTTTCACCCATTCGACTACTTGCAGCCTCCAAAAAAAGAAAAAATTACACAAGTTGCAACGCATTCATTTGGTACCCCAAAGTTTCTGTTAATAACCATCCATAAAAATTGCATTCTTAACCAAATCAGTTGGGATGCTTATATTTTAGGATTATGAGACTTTTTGAACTAGGCGAAATGCAAAAGCAAAATGTATCGGTCCCTCACAAACGTTTAAGAAATACGTGAAGAAGAGCGTCTAAGAGCATTAAATGATAGTTGTTTCTTGCCACTCAGGCCAAATGGCTGCACTAAAATTTGAACAAATGAAAAGCGTGCCGGTAGGGAATGCGCATTGGCAATTCGGCTATCACACCAACCACGTTTATGACTTATCAATAAATACTAAAACGTACACAATAATGCGCTCATATTTTAACTGCTTAGAGCTATCAAAAAAATATACAAAAGACTTGTTCTTTCGCAATGCGACCCATGCAAGAATGCACTGCAAGCGTAAAAATTTTTAGACATTTTTAAGTGCTAATTCTGACGAAACTGGAGGAATAGTTTTGAATTTCATAAATTATTCTAACTTATTTAGGCAATTGGTTTTCTAGGCGATCTCCTTGATGATACTATCGGAAATACAGTCGCACGCACGTACATACGAATGGACAGGCATGACATCGTCTAATGCGCTTTGCAAATGCAGATTTGTAAAAGGGCACAAAAACAATGAAACAGCGGCTGCAATGCGCTTGCTATGTGATTGGCCAGTCAGACGGGATAACTAAAGCTTTCATGTTCCCTGCAGCCTGCTTCATTACTGGATTCGACGTGCAAACTTCGCAGCACGCTTCACCACATTCACTGATGAGATGATCACTTATAACGGCATTGGGTTGGTGGATCAGCTTGTGTACAGATTAGTCAATCATACTTCACCTCACCAGCTTCTCTAGCTTGCGATCAAAATTGACTGCCACACCTCCACATGTAGAGGTATGCAAGGAAAATTGCCGGCACACGTGACGTCTTAGAAGAGATTGCAGAAAGTGTGTTAAACGATGACATTTAGGAGGAAATTGGCGAAATGTTTACAGACAAGTGAGGCTTTGTATCATAGAGGTTGACTATTATGTGCTTTTCGCACTTCTCCAAGTCAGACCAATGTTCTGCACAATTGCTGAAAAAACAATTGCATGGCACCTAGCAACCGGCAGTTTGCCATCTTCATGCAAAACCGACGCTCCGCACAATTTGACAGCTCAAGGTTTATTTTTTGCCTATACGCCAGTATTAGAAAAGATTCTATAAACAATTGCACTTCAGCTTGTAAATGCGTTTAGCTTGCGAATGATGTGATTGATGGGAACGAAATTTGAAATGCTAGGCTTAATGTGGATATAATGTCAGCTAACTTTCATTGCCATAACATTCTTCATTCACAGTTACCGAACGCTTAAGTAAACAAGCAAATATGGTGTTCTTTGGCTAAAAAAGTTTCAAGGGCACATGCGAGAAATCTCTGTTGATGTGTGACGAAATTCTTCGAGTGTGCCGTGTTGAGTAAGATGCATATATAAGTACAGAGGAATGGCAGTAAGCTGAACCAGTTTTAGCTATTGCTTTTGATGCATCACAACATAGATGAGTGCATGATTTATATAAAAGAGATAGTGAGCAGCTTTTTTTGATAACGCTTAGAATGAATTTTGAGGAATTTGCACATTCGCTATAAAATCGTAGTAATTAATGTGATGGTGATAAATTGAAATGAGCTCATTTTTGCACGTTCTAATCTCGAAGAAATTTCAACGATGCTCCATCAATAATACATTTGCAATCTTCTCAGAAATCATAGATAATTTTTGCTTTTGAAGAAGGGAACACCCTGAACCTTTGATTCATTATTGTCTTCCTTCGTTCACATATATCACTCACTATATTAAAAATTTATTTGCAAAAAAGTCTTTTTTTGAGAAGGAATGGATTATGGATTGCCTTACTCTTTAGAAGCTATTGCACATTTTCGAGACAGTATGAGTGGTTTGCTGCTTTTCTATCAAACGCCTTAAACAGAAAATTCTTACGATTTATTATATGTAATGAGACAGAAAAGAAGCCTATATGGCGTTTTTTTTTCTGAAGCAGAATTAGAAAAAATAACTCTTGATTTGGGTAAGGGCGAAAAAAGCGGAGTCCTTTTTGCAGATCCAGAAAACTGTATATGTTTTATCATCGAGAAAGCCTCGATCAAAACTTCAGACCTTTGATCTGAATAAAACGTTTCATTCTGCTGTTTCAACCCGAAGAATAGTGTTTCAGAATTTTCGCGTATTTTCCTTGTTTTTTTATTATGCGAAAACTTAATTTTGCCATTTTTTTCAGTAGGAACAAGCTTTCTTCATCACATATATTTCTTTGCAGTTGTGTAGAAACTGAAGTCGCATTAAATTTCCACTAGTGTTCTCCTTTTTTTTTCTGTTCACTATTGAAAGAACGTCAACCTGTCACGTCGATCGACTCATATGTACCATCTCCAAGTGCCGCAGCTGCACGGAGTTCATTGCGTGGACTATCGAGAGATATAAGAACACACTTCGATTTGCTTTGGGTACTAGAATATCTTCGGGGAGGTTTAATTCCTCCCACTTTACGCTCCCGTTTTAACAAAGAACCAAACTCTGAAGCTCGCAGCCTGTTGATGATGGGGTGAAGTTTTTTAGAGCGCTTGACCCGTTATCTCGTACCTACTTAATCTGTCTAAGTAAATTTTCGTTAATGCTCCATACTCTTAACTTGGTGCTTAATCTAGTGAAGTAAGTTTCCTTACTCGCGACTCATTGGAACCTCTGGAATTTTTAACTTAGCACCCAAGTGTCCCTAACATGCATGAGCAGCTTAGAAGTGTTGGCCTGTACACCATATAATTTTGACTCGTCGCTTAAAATTCGAAGCTTATGTATCTCACGACTGTTGAAGATAAAGAGTACACCCCTCAAAGTGTTTTGATTGATGTCTCACATAGCCTCAACATGACACTAGTGATTTTTTATTAGACTCTACACTATCGACCACTACTTAAGCCTAAGAACTGACATTTGACTTTTCATAATGGGATGTAGGTAGAAAGCAGGCTGATTAGAGCGTCCTGCAATCGAAAAACATAATATGCGTTGTAGCAAATCAGAAACGGATATAATGCATTAGAATGCTGATGCAGAGTGGTTGAAAATAGCGATTTAGCATGAAACAATTTTGTGTGATACGTTGTCAATACTTCTGAAACAACTTTGTATGAGAAAAAATCTTTTTTTTTCTCAAAACTGAAATATTCTTTACAAGTGAATTGAATTGCGTCAATTTTCGTCTTACTGTGCACATTTTCGCAAGATGAACATCTTTTCATATGCGCAAGAAAATTACTGAACATGTCCCTTAGATTTCTTTCTATAGTGCATTTTCTTTTAAGAACCCCTTTTGATGTATGTTGTTCCTCTCAACGCTGCATCTATACCACTTAAGCATTCCCATTGCAAAAAGAAGCATCCTGTGCACTCCGCATTGGGGCTAGCATAGGAGGCGTGCTTCGAACAATTCTCTATGGATCTTTCACCACCCGGTCATGAACCATTTCAGTGTTAACTCATTCCGAATAACACCTTATGGGGGTTGTATATTGTCCAGTGGTTAAGAGTCTCGGAAAACTTTAATTTCCTAATATTTCATGATGTGAGCCCGATATTAGCAGCATTAGTCAAGATCTGAGAGCTATCCGATCATATAAGTAATTGTCAGTTGATAAATTTCCATGAATATGTATTAATAATATCGTAATGCAGCCGAAAGGATGTTGCTGCTCATATATGTCCCATACTAGGAAGCAGCGATGATGATCATTTATAGGGGTAGTTTGTCAGTTGGCCATGTTAGAGACATTAACATAGCTAGGTCTCACGACAGAGTTTCACATTTGGCACGAGGAAAACAGAGATTTAACTAATAAAGATACGACTTTGCAATTAAAATGAACGTTAATTTCCATTTGAAGAAGTGTCTATTCTCTGTTTTCTCGGTGGAAAAAACTTTGAAAAAGTTCACTTCAGCCTTGAAAGGTAAAGCTGCTTGCTTGACTAGCTGCTACGATGAAAGCTGATTTTGCTGAGACATCTACTTGTCTAGCAAAACACAGTGAGCTAAAGTTTCGCTGCAGTGCCGCTCGGACTCAGTTCATTGGTGACTGGCCACTGACCGCTTGTTATTGGCGGAATTAATAAACAAGTGCGAATATGCGAAGAGAGATCCCTCGTTATTTTATTATACATATGTATGACACACACGGATTCAATCCCGCGTGTGGCTGTTCAATTGTTTGTTTCTCTGGCAAGGCATACGTTGCAGTGTTGACCCGCTGTGGTGCATGTGATAGATAGCAAGCTTGCTACGGAGAAGCAGACAAACAACCCTCATGCGCTGTTGTTTAGCGAGGGAGCGGTCTAGCCTTATCTGGTGCTAAAAGAGCGTATAGAACAGTTTTATAGAGGAGGTGCTCTTCGATTGGTGGGGCATTAAAATTGCGTTGCTTGCCATTATGGCGTGAGCTATCGAATTGCTGAGACATGCAAATGGGAAAGGATTCCGAGGAAAAAAACGGAAGGATTCTATTTCATGTTTTTATAATTTTCAATTTTTATAGCACATTTCTTCGAACAAAGTAGACCCTCAAAACCACTAAACTGCATGCACACTTTTCACGAATGCAAATTTCGGCGTCAAAAATTTTTATGTGTCGAACTTCGTCATCAAGTGCTTGTCACATGGAATTAATCGTTACGATGTCCCGTGGATGTTTGCTTACCTCAAACCTCTATTCGTTGTCATAAATTGAAGCAATGTATGCACATGGTCTGAAGCCGAAATCGTTTCCCTGATCGTCATTTGCATGCAATATTTATTGCTGTCGATGTATATTCAATATGGGCACCAGCCTCACTCCCGATTTTTCCGGGAGCTTTTGCGTATCACTGGTATTCGCCAAATTTCCAATTAGCTTTTTATTATTAACTTACTGGTCGCTAATTTGGGGATTATTCCTTGTTGGTCACCAAATTTTAAAAGAAATTCGTCTAGGGAATTCAAAAATATCGCCAGAGATCGTTTTTATGGCCGTAAAGTTAAAATTTTGGCTGCTCCTTTGCTTAGAATATTCTTCTTAGAATATAGAATATTCTCACGCAAAACGAACTAAAATCCCTATTTCTTTTGCTTTTTCCAACCATTTTCCACATTTCCAGACATTTTCGCTTCAGTGCTTGTTTATCGTCTCATAGCGAGTCATTTTTTTAAATAGAGCAGTAATCTTTGACTACCGTTCTACCACGTTCGATGATACAGTGGTCGTTTCTTATGTACTTTAATTGTATTTGCTACTCGTTATGTAAAAGACAGTGCCCAAAGGGGCGACGGCAAAGTGTCCCCATTGCCAAAAGAACGGCGATAAATTGGCGCAGCCTGAAAATCATGGAACGCATAGAGCCATACAAACAGCGAGTAAGCTATATCAAGCAAAGGAAACATCAAGTTATGGTTGCTTAATGAAACTGCTCTAAGGTGATTGTCTGCTCGAAAGTGTTGCCTTTTCAAAGATTGAGAAAATTATGTAGATAACTTGTAGCAACTGTCATTAATGGATTGGTTTTGCACGTGTGGAGTTTATAAGTGCTTTAAGCACTAATGTAGAGAGCAATCGAATTGCACTGCAGTGCGTTTGAATTCAACCATGTGTTGCCACAATATAAAAATTCACTTACAAGTTCGCACTGTTTTCTTTCCTTTCTAATATAGTTGTTCGAAATTGCGTTCTGTTTGTACAGTGGAGTGTGGTGCTTAGCGCGCTCACGATGGGATTTGATGGAGTTGGACAGTTTGCATTGTCACGAGACAAGCCACTCTCACCTGCTCTACCTCTCTCTCCACAATAACTACGGACTTTTATTCCGAGGCACGTAGTATAGTCAACAAATTTCTATAGCTGCAAGCTTTGCTAGCCGAAACAAAGCCTGAATTAATCGTGATCTCGGAAACTTCAACATCTAATTCGTTTATGAAATATTGAAGCTATAATGAGGAACAGAGAAGGCGGAGTGGCTATACTCGTAAATGGGCATATAAATGCAGTTATGGTTGCTGTTACGCTCAAATGCTTCGATTGCAAACTGCTTTGCTTTGAAATCGCTGCCATCGAAATCTTCCGTCTAATCCTATCCGGCGAGCACATGCTGCTTTTGTAGCTAATTCTGAAGAATTTCTCGTTGCGATTTCGCAATTGTGTATAGTGATTCATGCAACAGTGGTATTCACGGTCTAAACTTTAGTTTCTCGGTCGCAAAATCCTGACGTACCAGCTTACTTCCTTGAAAGTTTCCTCAGAAACATCGCTGTTGTTACTCCCATCCAAAATTTTAGTGGGATTTTAGATTTTGACGACGTATCTTTCATTAGTAATGTGCTCATGGCAGATGATTTCTCACTTGGGGATTACGTAGGTATTCATCGTGAAATTGCTACTTCCTGCGTAAAATCATGATAGAACAGTGGAAGCGATATCGCGATATGCAATTGGGTAAAAGCTAATACCATGCTGGCCTAACGTAGTTGAGACGAATCCCTCGCAAGCACATGCAGCGCCGAGGAAATGTATGGGCATTGTTTGGAATTTGTACAGTGTTGTCGATATGATTGCATCAAAGAAAAAATCCGTCAAGAGGGAACCATTCCCGCCATACCCTCAGCGTTTGGGTGCAAAAAACCCTTTCGTGTGACTTGATCATTACGAAGAATGCGCATTGGCGGCATTTAATGTGTTTCTCAGCTTCGAATCTGCTGCACAAATTTTGCTATAGATGGCGAGGGACATGTGAATGTAGTTGAGATGCGAAAGCGTTGTCTAAATATATCAACAGTGAGCTAGAAGTGAACTATACGGTGCGCATCCTAAAGACTGGGACCGGCTCTCCGATGACGGATGACCAGCCGAAATGCAACTTGTTTGCAGAATATCTCTCAACTGTTTTCATAGAAGGCAATGCTGGGCTACCCGATATTCCTGTACGCTGCAACAAACAGCTAGGTTTTGTTGATTTAACAATGGCCTACTACTGAAAGTTGCTAATAGATTCATTGACATTTTTCCACTAACAGCAGCAGGTACTCCGCACCTGCTTTTGAAGCGCACCACAAATGTAGTTCCGTGACCGCTTCGTACAATTTTTTAATGTTGTATTTCTTGTTCATTTCTTTCGCCATCATAGAAATCGCATTTTTTGCCTAAACAACCACTCGCTAATTCAGTAGAAAGCTATCGCCGTGTTAGTTTAACTCCTAACTTGCAAGGATTTCTGGATAGTAGACAGATGTGGGATATAAAAGCATTCAATGCGGAACGATTTTCTATCTCCTAAAAGTTCGGCTAATTTCCATAATGCTCCTCGATGTGCCAACTTAATTTTTGTTCAGATGATGCGCTGTCTGCATTAAATGTTACAGTTCATACCAAAATTGCTTATGTCGATTATGCAATGGCCGTTGATATAGTCTGCGACGAAAAGCAAAGTTTGAAACTGGAGAAGTTTAGTGTCTTCGATTTTTTTTTTTTTCATTATTAGAGCTACCCAAAGCGCTTTTAAATCGATGGACCTTCTAGGTGAGTATTAGCGAGTGATCTGTTGTAGTCAAATGTGTTCTTGTGATCGCGGTTATCCTCATTTTGATTAGCAATTTGTTTTGCTCACTGCGGTTTTGTTTGTTAGACAGGTATGCCTTCTTGTCTCTCATGGTTGTTGTTCCTTGTAATCAACTAGTTTGGTTACTTCAGTGAGGTCCTTCACGCACCAGGGACGGTCGCAATTGGCAGTCACGATGAGATTCGCTTTATGAAACGCTCGACGGCCGCTGTCTATTCGAAAGCTGGCTGAGGATTGAGAATAGTTACTCAGTCCGTACCGCAGTCGTAGTGGCTTAATAATAGGAGTGTCTTATATCTTATACTGTTCCGGATATTCGTGAACGAGGTGTCCGATAGCATTTGTGTAGCATCAGGCTCTTTGCTAAGCAGCTTAAAATTTATGCTCATTATATGGTCCTGCCTACAACCTCCACGTGTTGCAAAAGGAGCCTGATGCATTCGATATTATGGCAGCTGAACGTTCTTCGTGATCCCCATCAACATCTAGATGAAAGGAGTGAGGGTTGTTCATCTAGAGGTGTTGTTTGTAATTTTCATGTTGTAATTGACCGAGGCCTTTATTTGAGTTTCAAGCGTTCCGATATCGCTGGAAAACCATCCAAAACTGCAAGCTGTATTGCAAGCGCTTTGCAACATAAACGTATTGAACATCACTGAAAAGCCAACGAAACTTACTATCGGCCCATTTTGGATACTCCACTCAGTAATCTCCTTGTTTGATTCCTTATTTAATACTTCAGAGAATATCTAAAGACTTTTTATTCCAGCTGCTTTTCGCAAAGTGGTCTATAGCAGTAGAATTACGCTACCAGCTTAAGACTCTTCAATCTGGAATCACTCGGATATCTTTGACTCAAATCCGAATTGATTCTTATGCGTGGCTTTTCCGGCATTCTATACTCAGAAGTATTTCAGTTGTTCCCTCTCCGTAGTCAACCTATGCAACAGTTTGAGCTAGCCATAAAGTTCTAGATTAAAAATAATATTATGCCCAGTTTCCAATTTCCTGTTATGCGAGCCTAGATTGTGATTCCTATCTATGTAGTCACATACACTCCCTCATCTTCCAAGATGCGGTTTCGATCTCTATATTACTGCTGTAAGCCCCGAGAAGTTTGTGTTTGTTTGCACGCTTCGCGGATGTTTTGATTCTATTTTTTGCTGCTATTTGCATTACTTGTTCCGCTACCTATCTTCATCGTCGTATCGTATGCATTTTGTTGCATTTTCGCGCTTCGAGTTCTTGAGTTAAAAAGTATAGAAAATGAGCAAAGTTTTTACAGATTAACGCATAAGAAAACCCCTGGTTGAACATCTTCGCAGTTATGCTACTATTTAGTGTGCCTTAATAGAGTATCGAACCTCTCTTCGTATCGACATTGAATGAATGAAAGAGAGTATATTAAAATATTGTGCAAAGATTGTATGCGATGGAAAGATGATGAATAAACATCGTAAGCATTCCTAACATCTTTCTAAGCATTTAAAAGGAAATACGTTATCAAAACTGCCATAAAGAGGCTTTAAGAGAGGCATCATGTTTATCTTTGTTGAAATATTCATCGAAAATGGCATTTGTGCATGCGCGAGACACATTCAATAGTCTCGATTACTCAACGCTTTCAAAACTCTTTCAGCATATTCTCAGTGTCACTGCTAAAAGGAATCACTTCCCATAAAGACTTTTGAAGTTGAAATCACATCTCCGCATAGCAGAATTCCACTGCTTCTTCAATGGCTCTTTCCATATACTTTGTCTTTTCGACTGCATATTGTCTTGGACTTACAGCATTCGATGGCAAAGGATACTATTTTCTTTTTGTTCAGCTGCTTTCTATTAAGCATATGCACGAACGAAAGAGTTCTGCTCTCAGAGAGTACGTCCCAGGCACACGATGAATAGAAAGTTCTGCGTACAAGTTGCGCACATGCTATTTTATGCCGAATTTGGTACTTTACCATCGCATTCACTTCGCGCAACTTCCCTAAAAAATGCTACAACAATGTTTTCTCTGAAGAGGCGACCGAGCATGATATCGATGCTTATGGATTGGTGTCCAGTTGGGCCCAGCTCCGTAATGAGCAAATTGTTTGTTAGCTTGGCCACTATTTTCTCTCAATGCATATTCATTTATCTTCTAGGGACACGCAAGAAGCTCCCGTGCTATGCATGAATTTATTCGGGGTCGTCCATCTGTCACACTTCTCTGTTTTGCCACAAGCACTGCTTGTTTTTGTTCGTCTCGTAATGTTGCCTCCGATACTCTTTGGCTCTTCGCTCGTCTATGTCGTTATAGCTCTATTACATTACGCATTAATTTGTGCCCTGTTCTCTCTGAATAACAACCTCCTCTTCATCCCGCCTAACCTCAACGAAATCCTAGTTAGTAGTAAATTAATCCACAATATGAAGGAAATAGAGAATCTATCAATCAAGGTTAGTGTCCACAAACTGAGTCACATCTATACATCCGTAAAAGTCTTTCACAGTAAATTATTCATGAGTGATATCAAAAACTAATAGTTTTCATGGAAACTGCCACGTTCCTCTATATCCGGACTGCTGAATTAAATGAACTGGGGAACCATTGCTTATCATATTATAATTCGGCAACGAAAAGTACGGACGCCAGCGGAAGAGATAAGTTAAAAAACAGCGAAGCAACGAAACAAGGCTGAAGAAGCAAAAATGTAGGTTGCACTCTCATTAAAAAATTCATCACTTGATGAAGCTATGGGATGCGCTTGAAGTAATCGATTGCAGAATTTTTTTAGTGAAAATATTTTTCGGTTTCATCAGAATTAACGTTCGCTTCTTCAAGAAATAAAAGAGCACCAAAATTTTTTACCTATTCTCAAATGAAAAACGGTGCAAAAAATTCTCTTCCTTCATAGTGAAATTTTATAGACAGGAGGAGACACTTTTTGTCGGGAGGAATGTAAATAGAAAATTTGAAAAAATGATGCCAAAATACCGAAAAATAATTTTTGTTTATAAACAAGCGTATGATGTATGTACTGCATCTCTTTCACCCGAGTCGGCTTGACGTTAACTATGTTCAGACACCTTATGCTGAAAGTCGTTTGGGTTCCAGATCCAACTCCTTCATTAAACAACGTATACAAAAAATTGGCGAGAAATATTGAATAAAGCAGTTGGATTGAAGAAGGTGGAGCATTATTCAATTCTAGGAATAGGCAAATTTTCAGAAGAAACAAAAGTATAGGTTCCACTACCTTTCAAAAAATTCATCACCTGATAAAACTTTGAGATACGTTAATTTTAGAGATATCAATATGTTTGTACTATCTAGACACAGGTGGTGGACGATCCTTTTCAGAGTGATCATCGGTAAACCTCTTCGGAGCGATTCTATGAACAAAAGCGAGTGTATAAAATTTGTAACGAAATATACTCATAAAAATGACTATTTGTGTTCTAATTTATTGCAAACATAGGTGAAATATTAGTTGAATAGATAGGAATAAATAAACGAAACGATGTAGATATATTATAAATGTAATCTTGGCATTCATCGCAGTTTAAATGGTATTCGAGATGTGATACAAGTTATCCGTAAAACTTTTCATCATCTGAGAGGTGCGATGCCACTTAAGTAAGCAGTAGATATGTTAAAACAAAACACGACTCAAAACTTGTCCCCCGTAATGTATGTATCAGAAGTTTGTTACTTTATGTGAGGACTGTGGCGATTCGCAGGGTTGTCCTAAACGCTTATTGTGACTTGAAGTGCACTTAGGCACATCAAAACTTTTTAGGTTCTTAGTGAACTAGGCTTGCTTGATAATAAAATGGGTCCGTTGTCCCAATGTTTCTGCACCAAATCTTTTGAAGATGACGTTGGCTGACATTATCTTTCACGTCAGCGGAAACATCAATTTTTATGGGAATTGGGTGTATTCCATTATCGATATTAATTAGAGCAGTTTTTATTTCAATTGTAGTTTGGTCTTTATTTCAATTATTGCATTTTTGAAATCTGTGATGCACTCTGGCAAAACTTTTACTGCTGTTTGAAATTTGCCCGATTTTAATTTTAATCTCAGGAGGATATGCAATGAAGTGATCTGTAGAGATGTGACTATCGGTAGCCACTGTCCATTCTCCTCTTTAAAGCCTATAAGACGGCGATATCTCTAATTAAAATGTGCTCTCGTTTGCCGTTACACCACATGCGGACAGCTCTGTTTGCATAAGCCCCACTTGTCGTTAACAAGTACAATAGACAATCAACCTATATTTTTGCTGGAAGCTCACTCAACACTTGGAAAATGTGGCTTCCAACACTAACTGTTTCATCATCTTGCACACCTTTATTGTAGTGTCTTTTGTATTCGGAGGTGCTGCTATCAATAATCAGTCGTACTCCCATAGAGAATTAATTACTATTTGCGCACACAATGGAAACGGCAAGAAAGAGAGAGCACTTACTCGATTTGACCCACTGACAACATTCCGGCTCAAAGCATCAAACAGAAGAAAACTTGTAGTTCACAACTCTAGTCGGCAACATCAACGCATCCTTATTTAATTGTCGTATTTTATCCTCGAATCAAAACTATTAACAACTAGAAATGGTGCCGGCTTATGCAAACATTCAGTGAAACACGACGGTGGTCATCGAGCCCAGTCGCTCCGAGGTGTTTTTTCAGGTTTGGTTGCCTTTCCTGTATTGATTTCGCAATAATTTAGAATAGTGTGCGAGTGTGGCGGATCATAATCTCTTCCTCTAGATTTGTTCGGTCTATAGCACTTTCATCCCAATTCCTTTTAACTCCTTTCCAGTCCCCATCATCGGAAAATCTACTTGTAAAACACTACTGTAGAGCAAAGCAAACGGGAATTTCGAAGTTGCAGATGAATGCAACTTTGCGTAGCACCTTGAAAATGAGAGCCAAAATCAGCGAGCATCAACACCACGGTCCAGTTTTTTTGTAATTTGAGGTCGGGTTTTTTATATGCTCAAACCGCGACGCGTTGTGCTTCTCTATATACAACACTTCCCTATATACAACACTGCACTGTAGTGCAGCACTGTCGCCTTCTATGTGCAGCACTGCACTGTATAAGTATCGTCAACGCGACCTACTCATTTGTATTAATACTCGAATGGGCTTTTTATTTCCTTGCGGACGACAGCACATCTCATTGCCGCCCGCAATGCCTCGTCCCTCAATCGGTCACACAATAACTCGAAGGTTCTATGCCTTGAGTGGAGGTACAGGCAGAGAGTGTGTTCGAGTGATCACAGCGATGGCCAGCAGAGAGCTAAACACGAAAATATATGTGATCAGAGAGAAGCAAGGGTCATTTCTATGAACGAACTGAGCGTTGTATGTGTACTCTGTTTTATAAGAACGACCACCGAGAGAACCGTGCGCACAGCGTTCTAGCGTCGTTGGCTTCGTATTTGGCCCTCTGTTAAAATAATCGTGCAAGGATCGTTTTATTGCCCCCTCGCCATCGATCCTACCTGCCAACGAAGAGTTATGCTACGTTAACGATGCTTACGGCTGTGACTGTAATGAAATTGGCATTTGGGAGTCACGCTGTTTGAAAGCGTCCTCATAGAAGTGAATTCCCGACAGCTAATCTTATTTCTATGTGCGCTGTCATTTTGTACTGTTTGAGCTAATTGTGTCTTTCATGTCCTTTAGTTTATATATGATTCTTATGCTCACGAAGGATGGAGAAGGAAATAGTAGCATCTTATTATTCACAGCAGTCCTGCGTGCCGAACTATTCAGGAAGGAAAAGTAGGCAGTTGATGGCCTTGGGTTTTTGACGGGAAGTCCCTTGTATTTATAAGGTGGTGTGACGTAGGACACGCGCTAAAGAGTATTACTTGGTGAACAGTTTAAAATGGAATAACTGTGGACGAATTCGAGTGACGCCATTTCGATGCGCATAACTCAGGTGCCGTTATAATCGAATGATCTTCTTGGGATCGGTGAAACGATTGACCACGCGTACTGTTTTTAACCTGCAACCCTCCTACCCCCATTACCCTCGATAAGTTCATCGTGAAAGTTAGTCCTACTTCCATTTGATGCCTTTTCACGACAGATATAGCCGACTCGCTTCCCACATTTCACTGGAACATATGCCCGTTTTGAATTGGTGATTGCCATAAAACCCATCATCCTGCATATAAATCCCACCAAATATTTGCTGACCCTAAAAATTGCGAATGGCCTGAGTGAGACAGCTTCTGAACCGCCAAATGCAATGTTTTGGAAGGCCGTTTGAAATCATAGCGCAAAACCTAAGGAGCGCCTTCTTTTAGTTTCTCAATCGGTATCTGCAATCGTTTATTTATTTATTTTATTTTTTCCATTCTGATCTCTTATAAAGCATTCATCCTTTCGAATACTAGCCTATAAAGACAGTTGTACCGAGATAGTCCCAGGCTTAAAAGTTTTCTTTGCTTACCTTTTCACAGATGCTGATATGACCGTTAACAGCAAATAAGAGTGGGGTGCCTACTTTCTGTGAGGGAAATATATGCGTAGCAAAGTTTGATTTGAGGAGTTCATTCGTCATGAAATTTTCATTCTTTCAACGAATGTAGAAGAAATGTGAATATAGAAAAGGAAATGACGGGATAAACAATGGAGAATGAGGAATCATTGTGTTTGCTTCTGCAGCTAAACTGGTTTTTGGGCGTTTCAAATGCATATGAGTGTGTTGAACTGCGCTCGAAGAAAGGTGAGGAGTTTTGAAGGAGGGGCAGTCATAAGTTTTTATTATTGCATGCAAAGTGAAATTAATAAATGAGCACTCCCTCGAGTGTTTTTCATAGGACGTGTTCTCAATCATCGTTCACTTCGAATTGTTAACCTTTCACATATATTTCATTTTTTTATTGACTAGAGAAAGTGCAACTCTTTCGATATCCATACAATTCAAAGTTATGCTGAGATTGTTTTCATATGGTTGAGGTTAAAAGTTAATGTGCACACTCTCATTTGTATTTCGTTTTGAGACGTCAAACTGAAGCCATTTATTAGAAAGGCTCTGCAAAATTTAGACATACTCAGTGATCGTCTGCTCATAAGAGACATTTTTATGGTTCTTTTTCAAGCTGGCCAACATTTTTGCGGCTTTTAAGCGCTTTAAACGAATTACCTTTTTTTTCGAGGTGCTGCTTTGCTGGAAAAATCGATATCTGAAGACATTACTTCTCCACTTAAACATCAAACTTCAGCGTGTCGCAGACCAGGGTTCTTTCATTAGTGATTTTGAGTAAACTAAACGATGCATTATGCTTTTTTTCTTAGTGTTCAGTGCCCAGGTTCGCTCTTTTGCTTTTTCTTTATTGATCCATTTGTGGAACGTTTTTATACGCAATCCGAATGAGCGAAATTCTATTTTCGCAATATTATCAAACATACTTTCCCGGTAATAGTAACTTTGCAAGGTGAAAACATCATGCGCTAGTGGCAACGAATAAGAATTCACTTTTGGCATAATTCCTTATGTCAACCGACGACATACCAACCATGAGAGAGGAAAGGTTCCTCGAAGACACACAGTTCGAAAACGACGTACTTTGCTTTGGTTGAAACCGTAGTGGGTGGTCCTTAATGTTCAGCAGTTGGCTGCACGTGCATGTGACGCGTTGGTCACTTCGCTACGTTGGCTCCGCACCAGCAGTCCACGCTGGGTCATTTTGGCCACGATTTTTATGCGCTTTTGCAGTTTTTTTTTTAACATTTAGGCAGCTGATTATGGTGACGTGGTGTCTTTGCATTTATGTTTGTCTTTATATGCATGCATTCGGTAGTTCCGGCTCCGAAGCAACTGAAAGTGGAGCTGCGAAAATTTGGTGGGTATGATTCCATGTCCCATATAAGTAAGACGTCAGCTTCCAAGCCGATCCATCAACTTCGAAAAGCACTCAGATTTCCTCAAGAACTTGGATCTGTTTTTGCAGTCGGCATGGTCACATTTTGCATCGCTCAGATCTAACAAAATACCATACCTCGCAAAAGATTTGTAGTAGCAGATGTTTCGGTTAAAACACAAACACATTATTCAGCATGTTTTATTATGTACTCGTAGTCCGAGAAACTGGTTAATCTGACGAACCATATTACAGGTGTACGTATCGTGTTAGCTCTTCTACCACGCTCTTCTGTTTTCTATTTGCTTGGTCCCTCACGCCAGGCTTTTATCGAGAAAGTGAGAGTAGTCTCATAATTCCCCTCCACGTCTTACCCATCATTAGCAACGTTAGTCCACCTTACCCCATAAGCTGCTGGGAGGGAAAACCCGTGGTAGAAACGATGTGAATGTTTCTTCCAGATAAGACCACAATGTAGCTTACTCCAGAATACTGCGCATTTGCTGCACCACATCGTTTTTGTCGTCGCGGTTGCAGCATTTTCCTCACTTGCACACAACATTTGCGGCTGTCTGCCGAATACAACCAACCCTTCTATTGATTATGTTGTTGATGAAGTGGCGACACATAGCAGTAGCCACTGAAAGTCGATGATTGACCATTTTACCGGCGATCTTTGATATCCACCAGCGGTGCAGCTGCATCTTAATATTCGCTCATCTGCTTTCAATGTCCAAATTGTGGAGAACTTTGCCACAAACTTGACTTAAGGCCGTAAAATCTCTTTACCAGTGCTGGAAGAACTAGTATATTACAAGCTTTCTCATCCTATTCATCAGACCAACCGGTTTCCGAAATAGTCAACGAACGGTGAAGCATACGCAATAACGCTCTCGTATTTTAGCTGATCCGTTCGCTTGTACAAATCTTCTGCAGAGATATTGCTTCTCCCGACTTGGCTAGTGATGAAAACCCGTTGCAAGATGCAAGCAATTTTTTTCTGGCAAGCCTTATGGCTCGTTTCAAAGTTTTAGGCTCAATGTGAAAAGTCATCCTATTTTTAATTACAGTTATCAGCTTTCTGTCTCTAACATTAGTTGTTTCCTCGTTGGGGACGCCGAACGAGCAGCCACACACACACACACACATATGACATAGACACTAAATCGCCTTAACCCACTTGTGGAGGTATAAACGAGAGGCATTCGCATTCACAGTTGCTGACTGATAATAATATCGTTCAAAATTATCCACTTCGGTCGTGAAGGGAAGAAATGTGGACCAAGTGTGGAATTTTTTGAAAAAAATAGGGGAGGGGGGGGGGGGGGTTCCAGAAAGGAATAAGTTTGCTGCATAAAATGTGGGCCATTTTGATGGTGCGCCTGATGGGTGAATGTGGATGTGATGGAGCACGCAAGCTCCGAGCACATTGCGGTGGCCGTCGATTGCTAGTGTGTGACGTCTAATGTCTCTTCCACTTAGCGCGCAATCGCTCGATTCGTCTAATCCCATTTCGCGAACGCACCCTCCCATTCGATGGCTGAGACGACAACGCTGATTTGCCTCACTTTCACTCATGCGCACCTTCAATACACTGCATTCATTGTATATCTGTATATTACCTGCGAAACCGTTTCCGTCTTTAGCACCATATTCCTCATTGCTCAAACAGCATTCATTTAAAAGGCGATCTTCATGTGCTCTTCAAGATTGTGCTTGAAAGTTGTTGGATGAGATGGCGTTGAGCCAGATAACACATCTTGGCAACGTAACATCCACACTTGCGGTGGAGACATAACATACATGTTGTGTGCGTCGCATGAGGGGGCATGAGATTAGAGCAGAGACTGTGAAGTTCATTATAATACGTCTATGTTACGTTGCCGCATTTCACGTTTCGTTTCAGTCTAGTTGGAGGGTTGGAACGGAATAACATGGCTACGCTATACCGGCATTTGCAACTCCACTTATCTTTGGATTTCGTATCCTTTGAAGCACTATGCACTTTACCTATTATGCTAATTTGAAAGATCCCAAATACATATCCTTATAGTCAAATCACCGCTTGTAGAATACTTCTTTATAGGGAGGTTGCTGAAAGAGAGATTTATACAGTGGTGCACTGTAAGGAGTTTGTTGACATTGGTGCGATCTTGAAAGGCAAATTCGCCGCATCGAAGCGTCGTTCTGGAAAGTTTCTCCATAAAAAATCTTCTGAGAAATTTGCCGCCTACAGGTTGAGTCTCAACAACAAATAACGATGCCTCAGCTCGAGCTTACTTACATTAGAGAAGAAGAATTCGATAATTCTTCGCAGTTGTTAGATTAGGCAGCTCCACCTCCAGCTTTTTTTGGTTTCATCTGCTCTCTTTTACAGCAGTCTACTAATGTCTTCAAGAGAAGCGTTGTGTAAAAATTTTTTATTGGCTGAAGTAAAAGGTTATTATTCTCGCAGATGGTTCCATTCTTGGATGGTCGGTTGGGCGTGGTTAAGTGAGCATTCTACACATCAGAGTCATTTCTCAAATTTGAATAGATGATCTGTGTCGCTGAGCCTGTCTCCTTCACGCCTCAATGAAGCCGAAGCCAATAGCACACAGATGCTGATACGTTAATGCATTCCACACTTATAAAAACTGCCGTTTAGAACATCTTATTTAAGTAAGTCTGAATGTGTGGAAATATCATTGCGATTCGTTAGGCAATGCTGCACGGTGATCCTTATAGACATTTTTTTGTGATGCACAATGCATATTTGTGAAGATGCTGCTGTGACCGCTGTGTGTTGGCAATGTTCGAAAATAAGAGGTGACAGCCAAAAAAGACGATTACCTTGTGCGGGTGGGTGATCGAAAAAAACTACTGCGCTTATGGCCGATTGAATAGCGCTGTAGACGAATTCATTCTAAACTATTGGAAGTGCTCGATTTCAGCTCGGAGAGATCTCCATGTGCTTTTCGAAAAAGAGGCTTTAATGAAACCACCGAACTGAAAACCACTATGATACTTTAAGCGCACAGGAAAAAATTTTGTAGTATCAAAAAACACTGTCAGAGATCAAGCAATTCAACTTCCTTGTTTCTTATTTCGAATGACCTCTATCGTAGAGCAAACGATTCCTTGTTTGAGATAAACGGGGGGCGGGAGGGAGATTTTGAACCATCAAAAGAAATTTGAGGCAATAAGGAGCCATTGTCAAACTATTCGTGCTAAACATGTTGTGATGTTTAGTGATTGTTTGAGAAATCCCAAAATAGTTGTTTTCCAACACAAAACTATTGCAAAATTGAATCCAAAAGTTGGTAAACACTCAGTGATGCTGACTTGATAACAAGTCAGCCGATCCTATGGGTCGATGCGCGGTAGTAAAAAAATCACACCGGCTGATTGCTTTAGACGGTTAGTGATCAAAGACCGTCTAGCCGAACTAGCTTGACCGGTCAGATTTTTGGGGATGCATTCACTGAAGGTCTTGACACGTCCAACATACTCAAAGGCGTAAAGACTACAGTCGTCTCATCATGCCTGGAAAGAGGGGTTTTAAGCCTGCGACTTGCTAGCGAATGTTTGCTTGGCACTTTTTCCGTACATAACAGTCTCCAAGTGTTTCGACTCGAAAAGGCGTGTGTATAAATATGTACATATAAAAACATGTCTTTGTACGTTATACATACATATATATATACATATATATGTATATATATATTTATATATATATATATATTATAATAATGGGATCGAATGCGAGCTGCTGGAATTATTATGCGAGTGCTGAGGCAGCAGCAGCAGTGTATGTATTGCGCCAAGCAGCAGGAATCGATTTTTGTCGATGCGTAATAATCATAATGTAATGCGCAATGGTCGCTTTATTTTGGACTCTCCGCCTTTTGCGAAATAAACTTTGTTTGCCGTATCGTTTTTCGCGCGCTCAACACAACGCGCCGTTGCGCGTGTTCTTACGCAGCGGAACAGCGGTTTTTTGCGATGCGCACTCGGCATTCCCTCGGCCGACATATTTCTGTTGAGGCGGATCGATCCTTTCAACAGTTTTCATTCGAGCTCATTTTCATCCGCTACGATAGCGTCGTTGTTGTGCAGCAAATTCTACTGCTTACTTCGTTGTTACCTTGCTTTTGTGTTGGCCCAGTGAAAAGCTCTGAAGCTATGCTTAGAAAGGAGGGCGTGTGCTGCTCACATTTCATTGGTGCAGTTCTTTCGCTTCGCTCATTTCCAGTATTGATTTACTTGTACTGCTCACAGCAAGGATGTGTTGTCCAGCTGCTAATTTTAGCACTGCAGATTAGGAGGAAAGAAACATTAACTGCTTGACGTTATGAAGGCGGCAGTTTGCTAAGCCAAATCTACGCGTCGACATCAGACAAATCCATCGTGCTTTTGATCGCTTTCCGCACAGATGAACTCTTACTTTAAAAATGTCGAGGCATCAGGTGATAGGCATGATGCGGACACTTATTTGCTGAACTGTTTCAGAAGCGCTATCATTGAAGCCAGGACTACAATGGAGCTACTTTTAAAGTATTCGTCATATGTTCGCAATGAAGCGAATGTTCACAAGCCGTAAACCAAAGATTTTGAATATTGTTCAGCGCATTAACGGCAAATTATTTCTTGAGAAAATGGTGCTGCATGGCGGAAGTGGTGCAGCTGCTGCAAACAGCGGGTCGCTGAAAACACATTTGTGATGTGCTGTCAGTTAGCGTTGTGGAATTGACAATCGCAAGTGACAAATTAAGCGCCTGTTGCAGCTGAGTTAGGCGTATTAAGATGGAGATGCTTTTTTTTGGGACAGCGGCAAATTATGGTCGATACAAACGTAGGTTACATACGTTGGCAGTTGTTGTTGAGATATTCAGACAACATTTGCGTTTGAGGTCATTGAAGCAGCTGCTGTATTGCTTGTTGCCCGTGCAAATTGGAAGTTTTTTTTCTTGATGTCTTGCAGACTGTGCAGGTCTTGAGAGCTATTGGATCAGCAATTATCGAAATGAGCTCGCATCGAACATATCCCGTGTGTATTGTGATGACAGCCGGGCTGTCGTATAAAATGCTGTCCGTGGAATCTGTTATTTCATGACAAAACATCTTCCAAATACCCATAAATGTGCAAATGGAATTTCCCTTTTCAGCCGCATTCAAAATTTACAGTCGTTTTACACTGTTGCGCACTAATGTATGAGCACTTTTCACATTGACGTGAACATTATGTGTGTACTGCTCATGCAGTAGTGGAGACCATTTTTAAGGAGGGGAGGAAAGGTAGTAGGTATATGGCGTGACGTCACCTGCTTGTTCTGAAATCTTTTCGCTTCCTCATAGTGCCGTACACTTAGCGAAAGGATGCTGCTTCGCCGTCTGACTTAAAAAGAATCATCTTAGTTGCAAATATTTGCGGCGCTTTCCTTACGGTTGTTGATTTAATTACAAACCCTCAAAAGTGATTCAGATTGCTGTCAGAGTATAACTGTGATCCTTATTCGGTGCAAAACTGAGTCATCTTTCAGCTATTCCGATCAACTCTGAACGGAATATATGCGAATCGAACCAAAAAACCATTAGAAAAAGCAATGAAGGTTTTTTCATGTGAAATTTGCAAAGCAAGTCGCTTTCATAAAAATGACTGTTCAGCGGTCAACTTCGGCGGCAAGCAGATGTTTTGTGATGCAGAGAGTGGCACACTAGCGAGTTGATTGTATGTTAATAGGTTCACACATTGTTCAATAGACCACCACACATAAATGATGCCCTTCCATCGAGTACTGCACGTTCAGCAGAATAATAAAAATTTGCTGCTTATCAGCTAATCATTTTCGCGTTCAGTAATGATTTTTATCAGTGCCAAATTAAGCGACTTTTATCTCTGCTGCGCTATTTGATCGCAACTGCCGATTTTCTTTTCTTCGTTTTCCTTTAGAAGACCACTCGGAATCAGTGAAATTTATTCTCTTTTTCTTTTCGTCATCACTCAGAGGAGAAGGGCATCATCAATTCGCTCACTTCAGATCATCCCCTTTATATGCAGTAATGTTGCTTTGGAAATTCCCAAGGCTGGGGCTCTCCTCAGTTGTATTCACTGGCCTCAAGGGATGACACCACGTTCCCACGCTCGGTACCGAGATCAAATTCCCTCCCAAAACGGCATCGATCTGCACTTGAATTGTTCATTGCGTTGTTTGTCAGGTTTATTCGTTTTTCCATATCTGCATGCGAATTGATAGCACATCGATTTCTAACCTTACTGGAATTGCCATTGTTGTGCTCCTTCGGGGCAATCCCCGGCTGTAATGCCGCTTTTTCTTGCTGACTGATAAATATAAAAGAATGTTTGTGCAGCAAGGGTGCATCTGAATTCCGACATTAGATTCTCAAAATTTGGTTATTTTTCCGATGTTCCGGTTCCGCTTTCTTT
Source organism: Baylisascaris schroederi (assembly GCA_006503575.1). NCBI lineage: Eukaryota > Metazoa > Nematoda > Chromadorea > Rhabditida > Ascarididae > Baylisascaris > Baylisascaris schroederi. The sequence goes on along the minus strand of QEWY01000309.1, from coordinate 531,495 downwards.
AAAACTTCTTCAGGTGCAGCTGTATCATTCGGTCATTTGGGTAATGCTGTGCAAGTACTGAAGCTGCCCTTCTCGCCAAATGTACAAGTGGGCGGATGGTAAAGTATCATTCATTTGTAAGGCACTTAAAATACAATTATTTATGAAACGGGATCACTTGTAAGAACGGGATTTCGTCATAGCATAAAAATCCACAAATGTATGTTGCATCTGGATCTTTCGAGTTAAAAGTTCAAAGTTTCCATCGGAAATAACAATGTCGCTTCCTAACGAATAATTCCGTGATCAGCATATCAAAAACTGTGAAATTTCACACAAATTTCAATTGATGACGCCACTTTAGTGCAGAGATCATCGCGATGGCAATGAGACAGGTTGATTGACAAAGTGGTTCTTTTCAAAAGTCGGTGACTCATCCCGTCGGGCATTTGCTGTGAAAAAAAAAACACTCGAAGTCGATGATTTTTCATTGGACCTCGTTAAGGGCTCTATGTAAACTTTATCTCAAAGTGCTTTTCATTCTTTCAAACATTTATTTTTATATTATGGCGAAATCACCATCATTTTTTAACCCTTTTCCCTTTATTCTTTAAAAGTCGTGAATGTTTAGGCGTTGCTTGCGGTTATGTAGTAATGTCTGAGCAATTCTTAGGTCAAATAAAGAAATACTTGAGAATAAAACATTTGCATGTTATACTTAACGTCTGCAATGTCGAAAGGTGGATATGATCTGACGAGCGTGTACTTTCATAGTCGAACAAGTTGAATGTTGAAGCTATTAGTGGGAATAGTATGCGTGAGGGAACGATGGCGCAAATGAATCAAGCAGCCGTCCTTAACATGGAATGCTCGTCACACAATGCCACCAATTTGCAACATGCCATGTTCGAACAGCACTCCTCTGCACAAGCTCATGCACTCATCGCCGCAGCCAGGTCTTTTTTGTTACCTTTGTTTGTCTCTAATTATTCCAACTGGGAAAGTCTCATATCTCAAAGTTCTTAAAAGCATAACACATCTATACTCTAAAGAGTCGCAGTATAGCACATTTAGGCCTTAACGATCGAAAATGTTAGGTTGATGATTTGAGTGACTGAACTAGGAAATGTCACGTTGATTAAAGGTCTTATGACTGCAAATCATAGCAAAGATGAGCCTTACTGTAAATTATATTCAAATGAATGGTTGTTAAGATATTGTACTTGGATTGTTCAAAGTAGCATGTCCCATTTGCTGAGGATGCAGCATTCATACATTTGTTCCCACAGTTCAGATAAAGGTTCGAACACTTATTTTATAAGCGAGAGTTACGCAGAAATTTTAGAGAAGATGAAGAAGAGGAAGAAATGGTGGATGAAGAAGATGAAGAGCTGGAGGATGACGAACAATTTGACGGAAATGATGCACAAAATTGCGAAGAGAGGAAGCCATCGTTGAGGGATCAGGTCGATGAACTGAAGCACAATATGATTTACATATCACATCAGGTCTATTTCCGTCGTTGATCTCGACTTACCCGGAATAGATGTGCCGTATTTGCGTTGTTGGGCATATAACTAATTCCATCTGCCTCTGTTACAATCGTCCTCTCTCCATTTTGTGACAGATTTTGCAAAAACAGGATGTCGATGAAGCCGAGAATTTTAGATTTCTGGATTGTCTGTGAAGTTTCCAAAAAAAAAATTTTTTTTTTTGCTCTCTTCAATGTTCTTCAGTATCTCCTCTTATTAACTGGTGGATTAGGAGAAATTGCGCTCGAAGATTCTGAAAATGATGGAGGTCGTAGACAACATAGGCGATGGTAAAACTGAGGAAAATCTTTTCAAACGGCCAAAATGCTTGAAAACTATTTATTTGATTACAGAGCATCATAATATGACATCGAGTTAAAACGATGCCTGTCAAGGCAGCGAAATGATATTTCCGCAGCAATATCGTTGAGTGGGAAGCGCATCCACTTAAAATTTCTAGCAGTTGAAATGGACAATAAATAACGCTTAGAATGAAAGCGGAGTACGTGAGAGGAAAAGAAGGAACGACGAGCACCTTATTTGATTTCCGGATTTTTGAACGTATTATGAGGTGTTGCACTTTCAAGGTTAGGTTGTGTGTAACTAGGCTTCTGCTATCTCACGTATCCTCATTGTTTAATGTATACCTCATTTAGCGAAAATTGAATTCATGCTATAATCCCTGAATGCTGCAGTATCGAAGTACACTTTTCTGCTTCATTGGTTATAGAAGTTCCGACTTACAGTGTTTGTAGACCATTTCAAGATTTTCTAAACCGAGTTCAAGATGTGAATCTGCTTAGGCTGCTGAGGTCCCATTGAAAATGAGATCACCTCATAAAACTCTTTTAGGATGAGTGTTTAAAAAATTGATTCTTGGCTGCAATCTTTATACCTGAGGGAACTCTATGCACTCTGGCTAGTAGTAGAAGCTCATTACACTGACACACCTTTGATCGAATAAGATGATCACACCGGCATAAATGGATTGATTACAAACAAACAGTAGCAGCATCGTGTCCATACCGTACATAATAACGATGGAGCGCTTTGAATAGTTCCAGAAGTTTTGAGGACCGATGGTTTTAAGTTTCCAAATTTAGTGTCCTACTCTGTATTGAATTAAAATAATTTTTTAAAGTTTTAAACAGTTACTGTCTGCTTCATTCTTAGATTTTTTAGTATGCAGTTATTATCTGCTTTTTTCCGCTTCGTCGCACTGATGCGTTCACTTGAAGTGATTGTTGATTACAATGATTATGGGATTAGGGCATCTATGAAGCATCAAGGGAATTAAGATTCGCGATTCGAATTTCCATCTGCATTAATGAGACGTTCTTATTTCAGTGAATTGTGAGAACGTGTTTCATCGCCAATGGTTTCTCTCATTTTTTGGCAATTTTTCAGTTCTTGAAACCGTCACAGTTTCACTCAAATAATTTATGAATTTTAATTAATTCCATTATTTTGGCTTCATAAAAATAGATGTGCTTCCACTGTTTTCTTTTGAATAGCGTTTACAGTTTTGTTGACATTTTTATGCGATGTTCGCGAAATTTTTAAACAAAAAAATATTTGCGCTATGTGAATTATGATTCATTTACTAGCATAATCGTTTGACATCGTCAACAGAATCGATATTCGGCCATCATGTTAATGAAAGAAAAACATCTGCCCTATTTTACATTGGTTTATTTGTTAACTGCTTCAATAATCATTATTTTTCAATTGCTAGAACTTCGATAACACTGGAAACGGGTGATTGAAATTTCTTTTTTTTTTTTTCTGAACAGTGCTTTTCATATTCGGTTCATCTAATCGATGCTGATTCTCTTCTGTTATTCACGCATTGGTTTCAAAGTTTTCCCCTGCTTGAGGAAATGAACCACTCGTACTACTTTTGCAGGAGGCCATGGAACGTTTTCAAATCTCAGAGGGAGCTGCCAGTTGTCAGATGGGTATTGTTTTACTAGTGGATGCCAGCTGTCAACATGACTATATTCGTTTCAGGTGACATTGTTGATGAACGCATTGCATGTTCCGGCTTGCAAGTGTGAAATATGTGAGCCGAGGTATCGTAATCAAGTGGAACTTTTCTCAAAAATGAAAAATGCATCCGCAGTGGGAACACATGCTGCACAAAACGTTGAGCACAAACCTGAAAGGAAAAAAACGGAAACTGCAGAAAATGGGCACGCTGAGCAACAGGTACAACTTACTTTCCGCAGTTATTAAAACAACTCTTATTAACTGTCACTTTTACCAGTGGTTTGGCATCCTTCTTTTTCAGCAGTATTTTTCACTGCTCATCGTTGAAAGCCGTTTGTCACGTCGACTACTCTTTGCTAAGCTGATTCGGCTCTCGTGCTGTGGAAACTTTTCTTAATCCGTTCAAAATTGATTTCCTTCAGGAACCAAAAAACTATTTGAATACCACGTAAAGACTGATTTTTTTGAAAGCAGCATATTTCCAGGTTAGTGTGCCACCTGCTGGTCAAGCTAGTCTGTTCTCCGGCGTGCCAAACATGAGTGATTGTGAGGCTCTGTTGTCGCAAATTTTTACGCAGTCTGGAGTGGGCACATTCAACAGTGCCAGTCTAGCCGGGCTAGCGCAAGCACTGGGATTGAATAATGCTACCTCGAAGGTTTTTGCTTCGACACCTACAACAAACAGTAAGTTCATGCCGTTATTCGATAAACATACGAATAGGTGCTGCGAAGCATAACTTCAGCATATTCCGCATGAAAGTCTCCTCATATGGTAACTTTTCTATGCGGTAATTTTTGTTGACGGATCACCAGCGTATTGTTCTGCCAGTTTCCGATCTCGGGTGTGGTGAACATTACGTTTGAGTTTTGACTGTAAAGCCTTCGCGTCGAATTTTTTTGGCAGAAATGCCAAAAAAGAATCTGATAGGTCTTACAGAACTGCACATTGAAATGCACCTTGAGCTACTGCACTTCAGTTATTGAAGAAGTTGCATGTTTTAATTTATTTAGGAAGTTACTTTAGTTGTCCTAACGGTTCCTCAGTTTGCATATTACCCAAAATGATAGCTTTTTTTTTTTTTTTCATTTTTGCACTTGAAAATGTCGACCGTGCGTTATATCTGAGGAAAATTGATTCCAAATTCTTTTCAACTTTGCACCTGCAAAAGTTGATATTTGATTAATGCATATCGTGCGGCACCATTTCTCCTGTTTTTTCCTCCCTCCCCCCTCCTCCCTCGCCCAGCTGTACGCTCCTTTCCGCCCCATTTGCGCAAGCAGACTCTCTTCAACGGGTTTTCACAAATTTGTTGTTTGAAAAATGGGCAAGAGGTGAAAATTTTTTATGACAATGGAGAAATTAATTTTTCTTTCCACAGTACCTAGGGAATGATGGCTCGCACAGCTGTTTCAATTTGTGGTGGTGATGGGAATAATTGCCTAGCAGAAAAAATTAATGGAAATTTTTTTATATTGGTGAAATGATGACGTTGTCGATGATATCACATATGTGATTGACAAATTCGCTTATAAAACAGAATCAATTAGCCTAGTTGACTTCGAATAATGGATTCATTTTAAATAATGTGGGGATCGCATCTTAGCGGTATGACGGTGTGATCCCGTTTGGGTATGATGCGATTCCTTAATGAGGCCGGCCTCATTTCGCTCTTCTTTTTTGTATTAGTGAAAAATGCATCAGGCTGCTGATGTCAAATGTCCAAAAAAATTTTAAATTCTGCCTTCATTTTTTCAGTGTTACCCATTCTTATCAAAATAAAACAATACATAGGCAGACTGTCCATCTGCTGATTAGGATGCTGGAAGCTTTGTTAAAGTTGGGATTTTATGTCTGTCCACCTTGTCCACATCCCCCGCAATTCATGTTGGCCGTTTCCCACTTATGTTTTTTAGCTGTGCAAAAGTTAGTCATAGTTTCTTCCAGACTTGGGTTATTGATTAGCACAGAGTTGACAGAGATGGTGGGCAGCTGTGCACTGCAAATGTTATTTTTAGGTTGATGAAGGGCAAAAAAAAGTGAGCTTCAACTCTTTCGTTCTCGGACCTTTTTCCTTTCTATGCCTCTTAAAGGGGTGTTTGTATAAAAAACGCCGTGAATTTTAGTTTTTTAAGTTTCTACAATTTTGTTTCCAAATATGTGTTTTTGTATTACTAACAAAATCTTTCATTCTCTCGAGCGCTAATCTGAAATCATTCGAATGCGCATTTTTTGAAATAAAGTCTGCTTTTGGAGAAGATAGGAGACAGTTGCACATACAAGATTACTACGAAAGGATAATCGAGATGAATCGAATAAAGCAGAAAAAAGCTTTATGGTTCCAATCCGACGCATTTGTGTAGTTATGAATAAAGTGGAATGGTCGCTGGAAGAGAAGATTCTGTGGACAAAGCAGCTGCCAAAAAAGTGCTCAAAAATTTCTCCTAAAAAGCAAAAAAACACAATTTAACTGAATCTTTGTTCATTTTAAAGGATAAATGATCTGCTAATGAAATAAAGTCGTCTTGTGCGAGGAACCACAAAAAGAAAACAATGACGAGGCTGTAATCCGGCTTAAGAGGTTGCCCTCTCCTACCGCTAAAATTACCGTCTGATATGAAAACACCATGCATCTTTTGTTTTTCCACCCATTTGTACTATTTGTCTTCATTTCCTCTGTCTGTGCCATCGATGCAATGTACAGTCGTTTTTATTAGCTGAAAAAGACAAAAAGCCGAGCCGTTGTTTACAGTATCGTTTTTGAGGTTACTCGTTCCCAAATCCTGGTGGCCGACGGTCGAAGTATTGCTCACCGGCTGAGAAAAAAGCCGTCGCTGAATATGCGAACATTCATGGTGCAAGTGCTGCGGCAAGGAAGTTCAATATTCCGCCTCCTGTAGCGGCCTACTATCATCGTAAAGAGTTCAAGCAGAATAGGCCGTCTGGTATGTTCGTGTTGCTTTACCTTTGCTTTGAGCTATTGAGAAGCTTTATCGCAGAAGCGAGAAAAGGCCAAACAGTCGGTTATTTTTATGTTTTGTTATGATCAAGTCGTGAAGCCGATGTAGAATTATGAACGAATTGCAGATGCATGCTTCTTTGGTTTTTTAAACTGTTTTGAAATAACACTTTTGCGATGTTAGGCACTGGTCTTTGCTTGGAGAGGTGTTTTCTGCTGTTCTCTGTCCTCTCCCTCCGCTCCACCCCTTCATGCATGTCATGGCATTAGAATATATTATAAGGAAGTTTATTCTTGCATACATATGGCTCAAAGTTACCTCAAATGTTCACAGAGTAATTGAGAAGGCTTGAGTGGAGTTGAGAATTTGTATTCTCACTTATAAGAAAAAAAAAACACGAATACTCTACATTTGTTTTTCTGACACAGTTTAAATAATATTAACGTAACCGGCTATATTGCAGGTGCAACGTTGCCGAATCAGATGCAGTCCACGATGAGTGTCGACTCCCCGGGGACAGCATCAGGCGATGATCTGGAAAACTCGAATGGGGATTGGACAACCAGTCAACCACCCACGCAGCCAAATCCTGCCGTAGCGAGCGTCAACGAAATGTTCAAGGTGAGAGCGAGCTTCACAAATAGAAGCTGATATGAAAAGCCACTTTTGGAGAAGTAAATAAATGCCAAGTGCAATGCTTCAAAACTATTAGCTATAATGTTGAGGCTTTCTTGTTTGCTTTGCTTATGTGATGCGAAATGAAGCCAGCAGAGAACAGCCAAAACGCACCGCGTTGTTCACAGTTTTTTTGTGCATCTAATTTTCTAATTTTTATGCCTCATGTTAAACTCTTTCTCACCTGTAATTAAGTTCGTTTATGCATTTTCCGCGTTTCTCTTCTACTTTTTTCTATTGTGGTAGATGTACTGAAACTTCCAGCTGGTGAAAGTTTGCAGAAAATGGCATTACTTTAGCAGTCTTACGTTGATATCTTGCCGCTTGAGTGTTCACAGGAAAAGAGCTTGCTTTTGCTGTATGATAGCTTAAATGTGTTACCTTTGAGTTGTTAATAGTAGGAGTAAGGAGAAGCGGATATTGTAGCGGCGGAACCATTTCTGAGGTGTTGATGGCTTTGCTGCGTTACATATCGAAACAATTCAAGAAGGATATATAAGTGGGAAGTGCACACTGAGGTAGATTATTAGGTCAGAGAGAAGAATTGATTACAGACAACGAAAAAAAAACAGAACAAAAGAACAGAACGGGATTTGATTGGATGCGACGAAAAAATATCCCTTCAGAAAAAATGGATTTGATGTAGATGCGAGGGAATCAGACACTATAAGAGTGTTTTCCTTTGAAAATCAATAAGTCATTCGGATAAAAGTGGAATGATGGATTCGTTTACTTGTCGTTATGCTGGCAGCAATTTTCTTGCTGCAATTAGCATTGGTTTCTGCTCTTCGGCACTTGGCACATCCAGAACTTCTTCTACTTGTTGCTATGTTAATTTACCGTAATGTCCCGGATATATGACCTTGGATGACTTCATCATTTTTTGAATTAGGGTCAATTCTTTCAGAGAAGAGGATGGAGCTATATCTGAAAATGATCAGGGAAACTGTCCAATTTTCTCTGAGGTTATGGTGACGTAAGATTTTGAAACTTTACGAGGTGTAAGAAATCATGCTTCACTTGATCGCTTTCACCGAAATGGAACTTTTTCTTTTGCTGCTGTTAAGTAGCATTTACTTGCCCATATTTTTCAGCAAATTGCATCTCCCGGAAATTGAATATCTCATTTTAGGTTAGAAGAGGTTCTGTTGTAACTTTTTGACTGCTTGACTTCAGCAGATGGAACAACATCAGAAGCAGAATCCGGCGCACAGTTCCGGTAGTCCCGGATTCTTAAGAGGACGAGGTCGAGGGCGGCCGAAGTTAATTGGAGACGAATTGGATGCCGAGCTTGTCGATTATATGGTTCAGGTGTGCGCAGCTCTTTGTGGAATGTTGCGTTCGTTTTGTGCATCTGGTATTCTTAAACCTATTGCCGTTCTAAGCTTCCTTTCCCCTTAAAAGGCATTTCTGCACATTTAAAAAACATCATCGTGACTCCACACTGGTATCCCGAAAACGTTGTAGACTTGGAGCGAAACTGTTCTATGCAGGTAGCTGAGTGCAGCTGTACGGTTCCAAAGGATTAACTACCTTTATTTCGAGGTGGCACTCTTTTTGGTTAATTTACGTAATTCTAGTTCTGCTCCATTCTTTTGTTTAAAAGAGAAAATGAGAAAAGATCTTCCAATTTCCTTCTACAGCTTACAGCATTTCGGCAATGACTCCACCGGTTCGAGTTTGGGAACGTATTTTGGATTCGCAAAAAAAAAAAAAAATCCTCTGGCGCTTGATGTGATATGTATTGGACTTGTATATTACAGTCTTTTTAGGAGGTAGTATTTGAGGTCATGTCACCAGGCTGTTACTTACAATGAATAAATCCCTTCGAAACCCGTTTTTAGGTGGCAGCCACGAGACACCTGTTCCGAATGCTTTAAGTTTCTATTACGCGATGGTTTTTGCGTCATCAGAACAAGATCCCAACAATGGAAACCACATTATTGCGGTTCTTTTAATGCACTATTTGTATCCTCAAGATACGAGCGCTTCTTGTGGATTGATTCATGAAACTAATTGAAAAGTTGGAATTTTTAGGTGAAGCAATCCGATCCACGTGGCCATTTGACTGCGTCACAAGCATTAGCAATAGCTCGGGACTATATTCTTGAGAAGGCACCTGGTCTGCTTGAAGAGCACGGAGGGCAAATTAAATTGAAGCTTACCTGGGCGATGAAACTCGTTTCAAGAATCAGTGAGCGTCAGAAAGAAATTGAGCTTGGTCTCCCTGCAGGCACCATCTCGAACATGACAAGTAAGATTGCCCTTTCGACTATTATTGTGTTGCGAATAACACCTAGGAGTAATATCGTTGCACATTCAGGTATATTTGCTGTTTTCCAAGATGTTGCAAAGGCGAGTTGATCTGGGACGTGAATCGTTTCAGTATAATTACGTTGCACAGTCCAAATCGTTGAAGAGTTTTATTTGAGAAATCTGCTTACCCTAGATGTTATGATCTTTGAAAAAATGAACGGAATCGCTGAACTTCTTAACGAATTTCAAAAAGAAATCAGTTCAGTGAGAGCAGTTTTTTGGAGAGAAGAAATCGAATCAGTTGAGTGGAATTGGAATTTTTCTGTGAAAAGAGAGTTGCTTGAATTTACAAGCGGAAGTTTGCCAATACTTGCATTACTGTTGTTCGATTTTGCTTTGCATATCGCGTTTTTGATATTTCATCAATCACTCAATAGTTTTGTTGTTAATAATTGTTGCACGCACTGCTAATTTGAGGAAGTTTTCAATGTTTTTTTATTCACTAAAGTATGGCCTATAGAGTTTAGTTAGGGTAGGACTCAATGTGGCATCTGAAACTGTGCAGTTGCTCTTCGCCTAAAAATATATTAATTAACGGAAAAGACCAGGCATTATTCACATTTCAAGTAAGTGTTTTCTATGTACATTAGACGTAAAAGTTATTCGCCTTCATTTTCTTTTTTTTTGTTACACCACACTGTGATTGTAAATATCGATGTGCTGTTGTCAGTTTAAAATCTAACAGTAGGGGTAATTTCTTTTTTTTTAAATTTTACATACTGCTATGCTAATGTCGAATCTATTGATTGACACTTAGTTGCTAATGCCAAAAACGAACATTTCCCTTCCAATCTATTCTTGTATTTATGGTGTAAAGTAATCCACAGGAACAATGTCTGGTTCGGCTGCGAATCTCCCTGGAGGCAACTTTATGGCCGACATGGTGGCACAAAACATTCTTAGTCAACATATGACGCAGATCATGAATCAAGCAGTCACAGGTTTTTCTTTGACGGTTTTGCAAACATATTCAGTTTTTTTATTGCTCGTTAAACCAATCTTGGCAATCATAAGGACTCATATCTGTGCTAGACATTTCTACAACAGCAACATCATGCTGCCAAAGATTGGGTGATTGTTGAGAAGAGATTGGTTTACAAAAAAAAGTTGATTTTAAAATGCTTTTTGTCTTCAGATTCATAAATTTAGTAAGAGAATTTTATTATATTCCCTTCTGTTTCAAAGCGGTGGCTTTTTACTTGGGATCGTTGCAGCTTTTTCCACTTTTTTTAGTAGGTTTGCATAAAATGTATATATTTAGGAACTGTCTCGGCCACTCCTCAAATCTTAAACGTTCGTGAGTTGGAATTGCCAAAGCATGACGACAACGTTGAAAAGGGTGAAATCGTCTGCGGAAATGAATTTAAACAAGAAAATATAGTAATAAAGCCAGATGAGAACGACGCACAATATGATGATGGTATGGAAGGCCCGACGCATGACGATGACCCAGAAAGTGGTGTGCATTTAAATGAAAAGAATGGTGTTCAACAGCTATTCATTCCGACAAATGCTTTCTGAAAGCGATGTATGTAAGTGCTTTTATAGTGTCTTTACGCTACGATCTAGGCTGAAAAGCCGTTTCTTTTAAGCAAATTTTCTCGTTTTGTTGCTTTCTTGTGATTCTTTGCTTAGCACTTTTTTTTGTTATTTGTAATTCTTTCTGTGTCTCTAGTGCTTAGGGCTATCTCATTGATGCAGTAATGATGCTCCATTAGATTAACAAAACAACCAAAAGAAGACTGAATAACATGCCGAGCGGAATTAAGCAAAGTTAAGTCGTCTGCTGTTGAAGTAGTGTGATATAAGTTGTAAAGTAACACTGCGGATGTCTTGTGGGACGTAATTTCATGCGTAACGCTCTAGTTGTGCACTTCTTAGCATACTATCCCTTTCGGTTTTGCTTCACAGCTTAAACATCGCAGCGAAAATCATATGTTTTCACTACCATATAATTCATAAGTAGCATTACAATGACGATGAATAGATGTGATTTTCTCGGAATACGTGCTTCCCTAAATGGCACTTTGCGAATGAGCCTTTCAATGCAATCGTCTGACATTATTATATTAATCTCTCTACAAAAGCCTGCTTTCTCATCTCTTAACCGTCTAATTATTCGACAATTGTACGTTGTCTTCCATACGGTGCAATCGTTGCACCAATATGAATGTATAGTTGACGAGTATCATTTTCAAGGTAAATGTTCTTTGTCATTTTTCTGGAAACTGTAGCTGCTGTAGGAGGGAACATGCATTTTTGAAAGATGTGCAACCCATCATATGTTCAAGTAGATTTAACGGCTAGAACTGCCTGGCTTTCCATGTTTCGAATTTCTATCATCTGAGTGTACTAATGTTAAATGGAAGCCCATTTGCGCTAATTTCAATTCTCTTAGTTTACCTGTAGAAACTCGCTAATAATTGATAGATGCTAAAAAAAAGAAGAGCCAGATATTCAAATAGGTTTTGACGTTTCATCGATTGCCCTCGTTTGCAAGAAGGTGGCAGAAGAACGTTTTTTTTTTTTTTTTTAATTTCATATCGGTTCACCTCCACAGACAAATAAGTAACACACAACGGCAGTTATTCTTTTAAGTGGTTCCTTAGCACAGTATCGCAGGGATATTTTTTTTGCTTCATTAATGCAGTTTGTCCGCCTACTCGTTCAATGCAGTATAAAGTGGCATTTTTATATAAGCGAATTTTTCTTTTTGCACTTCGATATATCTTTGTTGTATTTGTAGAAGTTATATTTTTGGCCTTTTTGTTGCAGTGCTTTGCAGATTGCCGTCAATCTGTGGGAATGTAGCCGCAAACAAAACTTGTTCTAGCGGTTGTTATTTGAATACGCTTCTGCTGTCGTTTGTACACTAAAATTTTTTTCACAGCTAGCTCAACGAGGTCAACTGTGTATGTATATTTTTGTGATTTGCATATCATTCATTTGCTTTCTTTTGCACTTCCCTCAAGCACACCATTTCGCTTATTGCAACGTGGATCTTTGTTGGTCTACGTCTTTTTTCGTTTGTTTGTCTCTCTTCTGCAAAATTTTCATCCAAAGTTTATGAGTGCACTGAATGCGCTTTACAACAAATGCATATGACGACATGTGCATTATTTACTTATTTAAGCTGATCCAACCTCGCCCCCATCTTTCTGTTCTTCGTACGCGTCTTTTGATCTGATCTGCTGTTACAAAACGATGCTTTTGAAGCTTTATTCATCTCTTGCTGAGGCCCTTACGCAAGATTTCGGTTCGTTCGAGGGATGAAACCTTTTGAAATTTGTAATAGGCAATATTTTATGGTCGGCACACCGTCTGCGAAAGCGCCGTATTATCCATTTGCGCAGTCAAACTGAATTTGGTCTTACGCTTGTAAGGATTCCCAAGGGAACTGTGAATGTTCTTCAGCTTTATATGGCATTAGACATTTAAACTTTTCCAGAGCTGTAGTTGATATTACAGACGATCAGTACATTCGAACTGTAGCCTTTTCTGGGAGAGCGAATATGCCTTCAAACTATGGTTTTAGTCCAGAGAATTGTAGTTCCTGATATCACGACCATTTGAGACGTCGATGGATAAGGGGAAGGTTTGCGGATAGTGAGGAACTTTTGGTTTTCTAGAACGTGTCGTCGAGTGAGAGGCTTGCAATTAATCTAAGTTTTCAAAAAATGAATATGTTTTTGGAATTTGGAATAGAAGTGGGGCTTACATCTTTCTCGTTCTTGCTGGTTTCCAGCCTTTTCGAGTGACTTTCTGTTGAAAGGAGAATGAGAGGTTGCAACGTTTTATGATGTATTGTCATAAGACATTTCAAGGCCGTTTTTGTAAGCGATACATGTAGAACAGAGGCAGTGTTAATTGTTCGACCTCCGCTTTTGAATTTGCCATCTCGAACAACTTGAGTCTTCCGTTCTTCTCTTTCGGCTTTTCTAGCTTTGGAAAGCGCCCGTTAAATTTATTTGATTGGAGTTTGCTTAGTCATTTATCTGCAGCACACTTACATATGCAGAACTCGAACACTCAAATAACCAGTAAAAATTGGAACGGATCTCTTTTATTTTCGAACCTTTTTTGGTTCAAAAATATTTTTGGACATTCTTTTTTTTTTATTAAATTGGATTATTTTTGAACCAGTAAAAATTTGTTTTGAAGAGAACTTTTCTCTGAAACCTGGAATCTTAACCACCGATCGCTTCCATAATAGTTAGTTTTCCTCAATGCGTTTTTTAATGAAAAACCAGCAGTGGCTCTCTTGCAGTTTCTCTCCTCCGTTGCGGTTTTTTAAAGCGTACCAGAAGAGCTGCTAAATGGCTCTTCCTATGGCACTACAGGTGATGCATTGCTTATAATGGCTGGTGCAGGATCGCTTAAGCGAATTTTTTAGTCTTGTGCCACTAATAAAAACAGCTGTATTTATGACAAACACATCTTGCCCGTGCCATGTAAACAGTGCAGTGAGGAGTGCGATTTTTCAAAGTAATAGATGCAGCTCCGTTGCTCGTGCTAGACAACATCGTTAGGGATAGAATTTCCTAAATTTTGATGCGTGAATGGTCCCCTCGCTACACTCCCCCTTCCCACCTCGCGTACGGGTCTCTTCATCTCCATTGCTAAGTGATTTACAAGCTGTTTCAAAATCCATACTGTTCTATTTCTTCGCTTGTACTAAATTTCCATAAATTTGGAAGATATTGTTTGTTGTAAAAGATTGTGTAAAAAAATTGTTTCTTAAGTTTTTACTTCTGTTGTTTCTCCCGTTGTTGGTAAATATTCATTAAACATGTGTTTCTTTCTCATCTGTGCTATTCAATAGCAACAGATGTGATTGTCTTGTACGTGAGTGTTGAATGATATTCAACAACGGCACAACATAAATGTTCAGTGCCTAATGGCTCCAAAGGGGCACTGTTTTTGAATGCAATTGATGTTGTTCTCAAAGAGGCGCGGATCAGCCCATGCTGGAATATTAGCCCCTAATTACTTGGGCAGTTGGAAGTTTGGATTTTACGATTCAAAGTCCTAGCGTGTTTGTGGGTTGTTGCATTTGCATGCTCACGGTCATGTTGGTAAAGTTTGTACGAGCGTGCAATATCGCCGCAAAAATCTTATAGGGCATATAAGCAAGCAGTCTGCATAGTGCAGGGTTGTAAAAAAAAGCTCAAGCAACATGCTTCAGCGTGTCTTTCTGTTTTGCATAACGACTAAGCCAGTTTTACATAACTAGTTAAAACATGATGTGTGAGAGGTGTGCATAGCAGATGCTGCTTCACATAAACTGTCTGCGGGGATGGTGAGAGAATGAAAATCCTCGTTAGCGCATCCATGAAAATTTATATAATGCTAGAGAGGAAGCGATACGCTTCGTAGAGCGAAAGATTGTCGGAAGCGGGTGGAGAGAAACAGAACGTTAGAGCTCTAGAATGTGCATAAAGAGAGTGGCGAAAAAAATGATTTTCATTGAGGTATAAGATGGGTGGCCACAATAACAAATATTGCCAAGCATCGCTTGAATAAAGGAAATTGAGGGATCGAATCGAGTAGGGTCCCTTTCATCAACCCAACCCATGAACATTTCCTCCCATCCTGATGTGCGTCAAGTAACACATTAGGCAACAGCCCAGTATGGTAATTTCATCATCCACCGGGTCTCCCTGAGTAAGAAACTGTGAACTTCTAATTTCTCCTGTTCTCAGAGGAGGGTTTCTTAAAGAAGGGCGTCAATTAAAGCCGTAGATTTTTCTCAATATTCGAGACTGGGAGGATTTGTAGAAGTCTGCTTTTCTAGCAGTTTTCTACCAAAAACCGAGTTACCTTACTGTTTTCAAGACAGTTCCTATCCCGGTAGGAATTCTTTTCAGCGGAATGCAGTGATTGAGAGTATTTAGATTCACGTACTTCCTAGCTGTCTTAGAAACCAAAAACTAGCACTGATGCACTTGAGACTGAGTTTACAAATGCGGTCTAGGGAGACGAAGAACGCTGTGTTTGATATATTATATTCATTATGTGTAATTACCGGTAGTCAGAGAATTCGCACAGAGATCGCTCTTGACTGTACTAATGCTCCCTCTAACAAAGTGACAAAAAGGAAAAATTAAATTACACTACTGGGATCAAGTTTTGGCGGAACGACGTCTTTAGCGCCGGTTTTTTGAATGAGTTTTTCTCTGTTCCCTTTAGCCTATTAGTTACCCAATTAGGGAGGGAGGGGAGGAGGGGGAACCAGTAGAAACGAAAAAACCAGCGTTTTCATCTATCGTAATGTTCATTTCTTCCTCGCTTTTGATTCCGTTTGAATTACCCCTGCAAGTATGTTTCTGATTTCAGTGAAGCTTAATTTCATCGGCAATTCAGGTACTTCTTTCATAGTACTTCCTCATCCACTTGTGGGGTTTTCTGAAGGTTTTCAAAAAAAATTTGTTTTGACAGCATGCCTCTCCTCATTCAAAGTGCCCAAGCACACTTCAAAGAAATGCGTTGTGGAACGACCATAGCAGTTTCGATAAAAGCAATATTGAAATTTCGCAATCTGTCTAATAGCTGTATGAATTGCGTTTAAGCGGGTCCGCCTTTTTAGAACTTTTTGTAAACGAACCTTTTTTATGGTGGTCAGCAGTGCCTCCCTTTCTATCTCTTTAAATCTCTGCTTGCCAGATGGGGTTTTCAACGGCTAACCAGACAAGCTTAAGTTACGAAATTCAATGTAACGATTGGGAGTGACTCAGGAGCTATCAGTGTGGTTGGGCCCATCAAGTTCGGAGTCAGTTTTCGGTTTATATCTCATTCTTCCGGTCCGGTTTTGTATATTTGCCACGAAAAATAGCAGACTACCGAAGCCGCTGTGAGCACACTCTTGTCCCTCGAAACAACTCTCACAAATTGAATATCTTAAGTTGTGAATGTTATGGTATGTGCAGTGTGCGTACGCATCTATCTGCACATATTTTCTTGTGGGATCAGCACATCTATCTGGAACGACAATTCTAGTCACAGAGAGTTCTCATTAACTTGTTAACTGCTGAATAGGTTCCGAAATACCAACAATTGTGTTATTAAAACGGATAATATTTTCGGCACTACAAACGTATCGCTGAAGATGTTTCTATTGCTGTGGGTAACTGAAATGGGTAATCGTCTGTTCTTGCCATATGAGCAATTTTTGGAGATGTGCTTATTTATTAAATTTTTGATTGCTGCGCAATTGTAACCATCAGCAGAACAGTCACTCAAATATAAGGAATTCTCGATACTATTAAAACACTCTGCATATGGGTGCACTTTTTGGAATGTGGCGTTTTGTTTTTCCTGCAGAGTGCAGTATTCCTCAAAGTAGAGGACAGTTACCTCACAGAGCATGCCTATCTCGGACTACCAGGAATGTCGGAATGTCAACATTTTGTTGATGTATAAAACGTGATTTTTTCCCCACAGTCTCGTCTTGCAATAATCTTGTTTTACGAAAGTGCTATGTAAATTTAAGACAGCTTCAGTCATTCGTTGCCTGAGTCTTCATTTAAATTTTCGCGTTCAAATAACTGCTAAAGTTATGAGATTGATTGATGTCAAATGAAAATAAGCGGGAGAAAGTTTCAGAAGATCACGGATGTATGATTTGAAATCAATGGATACACGAATGAACAACGAAGCGTCACCGAAATCTGTTTCCGCGAACCGCAGCGTTACAAACACTGAATAATAGAAACGACTCATCAGACAGCTTCTGCTTATTCAGAACTCATGTTCAGCATTTAAACAATTGTTTCCGAAAGGATGCTCCTGCTGGATGAAGCCGAATTAAATCGTCCAGTGTACCTGATCCCAAGCAAGTATCAGAATTGGCTGAGTTGAGCGATGATGCAACATAGCATCCTTGGACATCTACAGGCACCTCCCAGGGTGCTAAGTCACGGTTCGCCAGTGGCATTTTTTCAGTTGACCAGCGCAGAGTAATACATTCAACCACTGCTTGTAGATTAACTGAGTTCCTTATAGAACGTGGAGTACTTACCGTGGCAGAATTGTCCGTTTTTACATTAACGCAAATCTGTTTTGTTTTTGTTATTGTTTTTTTTTTTAATCTGCAAGAGGTACTTTTGAACGCTTAAATCCTTAAATATGCATTTAAAGCTTAATGAAGGATTCTAGTTTTGCTTCAAATTTTTTTGGAAGAAATTGGTGGTGCTTCAGAGTATATGTAAATCCTTCTTTACAGTGCTGCCGACCGTTTTACACAGCGCACTTAAATACCAATGCGAATATTTCAGTGAAAAGAAAATTGAACAGATGTAAGTGGCGCATGCTCGTATGTGCATCAGTGTCCAAAATTTGCACCTTCTCGATTGACTGTTTGTTTGAAAGTGTCTTATTCTCCTGCATTTAATTGCCATTCATGGCACAAGGTGTTGACTAAGCTCATCTGTGATAATCTACGATGTAATCTGCGTATTTGTCAGAAGTAGAGGAAGTGCTCAAAAAATGCTGTCTTTATATAAGCTTAATGTCCTTATCGCTATTCCCACATTCCAAGGCAGTCTCTGAACGGAATGAAAGATTTACCTTTCTCGCATTATCTGAATGTCTATTGTTAAAGCACAATTCTTACGTCATGAGGGTTCGTTCAATTGCATTGTTTAATGTTCGCAAGTCGCGATAGTGAAATCAAAAGTTGTGCATATATAAAGGCAACATAAGTACTTCAAAGATTTGCAATATAATATTGTTATAAGACTAATAAATGTGTGCTGATTGAACTGTTTTGGAGCTGTCTAAGAATCGTCGTTTATATACGACAATACGTATTGCAGCTAGCCGCAATACAGTGCAATGTGTTGCAGCTTACTTCCCGAATGCGCCCTTAAAATGAGCAATTTCTTTTTTAGAGTATGATAAGCGCGATTCTGATGAACAGATGATGTCGCTTACAAATACAGAGGTTCCTATTAAGTCGATTTGGTTCTCAAAATATTGTATTTTCGTCATCGTTAACTTTGTTTCTAAGCTGTCAGAAATAAACGGAGAATTGGGAACTTCTGGATTCGTCCGTTATTATCCTAGCTTACATGAGCTGTTTTTGGCTTATGCTTTCGTATTTTATTCGAAATAATTGACGAAATACAGCTGTAAGAAAAAAAATGGTAGAACATGGTTTCACAAGTTAGTGCTTATTTTCTAATAAAGGGCGAGCCAAAAATTCCACTTCGGCTCGAATGCATCCATTTCTTCCGTATCCAGAAACGTCCTTGCCAAATGAGTGGAGTTCGTCACTAATCGACATCACAAACGTCTTCGAGCTACTTCATCCTTTACGTCCATACACGGTACATTCGAAATACGGATTTGCTTTGATCCTTTCATATCGTACTAAACATGAAAGCTGAACTCAATACTTAGATATTTAAAGGTTTAAATATTACTCACAAATACTCACGTTCTTCCAGACCAAGCAGCTGTAATTCTTGGAAGCTTAGTATGATCAGGAAGAATTTTTCCTGGATCAAGATGCATGCAGCTTGCCACAGTGATACATTTCCTAGCATTTGGTCATGTCTGTATTGTTTTTTCTTAAGTTATTCTCAGATACCGGCAATCTTTCACGACTGCGTCTTTGACCACCTACCCTAACATAGAATGATCACAGATGTTTGTGTGAGTCGGCATGCTAGACGTTCGTCGAGGGCTTTCACCCTTTTTCGCCTTCCCCCTAAATGTACTACTTGTACGTAACATATAGAATAGAAAAATTATTCATGGAAAAATTGTTCTTTAAAGGTTTTTAACAGCGAGTTCTGAGCGATTTCGAATATCTAGCGGACAGCCTGATACTCATATTTCACCCATTTGCTTAACACTGAGAAAAAGTATAAACAATATTTTATTGTATTTATTGGCAATATCGTTTGAAGTTTTTCATCCTATTTTTAACACAATATCGGCCTAATATATTACTCGATACCAATATGACGACTGAAAACAAATCGCTATGAAAGCACATGTTATTGTCGTTGCTTCTCTGTTTCAGAACTGATTCACCTGTACTGTCTTCTTTGGTTCAATATTGGTTTGCTTCTCTTCGTCGTTGCCACATTGCTTATTTGTTTCAGAATTTACAAGCGGGAAGGAATACCTCAACGGGCGTTAACTGATTAAAAAGTCATTTTAAACGTAGTATAAGAAAGATCGTACAATTCAACCTCGCAGCCTTGAATGGTATGAAAATAGACGGAAGGCATAAAAATATTTAAAAGGTATTTCCACCGATGCGGTTTATTTATTGCACTTTTTTGTTTGTTCAGGTAGACATTTTGGACAAGATCCGAGATATTTGACCTCAAAGCTCAACATTCGAATCTCAATTTGTGTTTCATCCCACCTGTGCCGTTAGTACGCATTAAAGCACCAAAATGCAGGTTCATCCGAATGAGATAACAGCAACAATGGTCCTGTCGAGAAAAGCAAGTATGGCTTTTGCGTTAAGTAGTGGGTCTTCTGAAGCGAATAAAGGACGTAAGATTTTCCGTTATTGGTAAAACTCAGGAAAACAGCTAATTGCTGTAGAACTCAAATTCTTTTTAAGGTCCCTTATGAATAGAAACGATTTAATGTGCTAGTTTACGATGTATGCTAGCAAACTAATGTTTTCCAGCCGGTAATTGGTCGAATGTGACAAGCTTAATGCTTGCCAGTGGTGTCGTTTTTTGAGAGCGGTCGGCTTGACCATAATCGACGCAGTGGACATGCATTACAGCAAAAAGTGGACAAACATAAAGTTGAACTAAATATTCAGGAATATTTTCATATTTAGGTCTGCAACAGACGTTAAACTTGACAAGCATATGTGCTATCGTATTACACCTCCTGTGACTAGGTATGTGGCAGATCGCGGATAACGGAGAATTTATAACAATAACGCATCCGTTAGTTATACTTTATGCGTGTTTGCAGGCATGAGTTGTCCTTGATTTCATTGATGAGTTTGTGCGTGAATATTGCTGAAAATTAACACGGTTTTCATCAGTCACTTCCGTGCGACTTTACAAGCCACTGCAAAACGCATTATTGTGAAGTTACGTCTGTCTGTACAATGCATATGCCTAATTGCTTGCATTTCTGACTGCGAACCACAGAAAGTGCGCCGACAAATTTTGATGCATACATTTCACATTATACGATGACATCCTTTCTCTATTTCCACTGCAATTCTTCACTTCAACAAGAAGGCGAAGAAAAAGTTGCAAGCTAAATCTCTCAGTTGTTTCATGGCCAAATGCGACTCCAAAAACGGTTCTTTTGATTCAGAGATCACATTGCTCTTCGATTTCAAGTGAAACCCATTATTGCGGATTATTCTCTACAATGTATATCTGAATAACCGTTAAACCCAGTACTCGAGCGGGCATCATATCAACCTCCCATTTTTTCCCGTTTTCGGTTGTAATTGAATGATGAACAGGAAGAAGTGCCAACAGTATTCGTTCAAATGTTTTTGGGCTTCTCCTTCACCAAAATTTCATATCTTTTATTCATTGCAATCAGGCGAACAATGTAATTTGTTATTATGTTGCTATTCCAAACTGTAGCAAGTGCATCGTAGAAATATTTGCTGATCTAAATCTAAGTGAATTATAGAATTGGCAAATAAATTATGTTGATTTCACTGTACCATCACATACAGGTCCCTTTGCATGGTACTTTATCGCGAGAGACGTATCGTGCGGTACAGTGCCGTAGGCATTTTGCACAAGTAAGATGAACTGTTTCAATATTTTGAGCGCATGTGGAGTATTCGCATATAGTAAGATGCAATAGTGCTCTGCTGGCAAAAATTGAGGGAATTATTCGCGTTGTACTCTTTGTGTTTCAAGGACTGCATAAGCACTATTATGCTACTAGAAATGACATAAATTAATGGAGCATTACTGAAAGCAGCATTTCAGCATCATATAACAATAACCTGCGACGGAATGTGTGCGCACCTAGCTTGCAAATAGGAGCAATGGAAAATTTGCAAACTGATTTCTGCAAAAGCATTTTTGCCGATCAACTAAAAATCGCTCCCGGCAAAAAGGACCAATATTTTCATTTCTTTTTCAAACGAAATTAGCACTCTCACCTGAAAAACGGTGTAAAGAAATAAATTGAACGAAAACAGCCTATGACGACAGTCCTTCTATCACGGCCGATCCGGTCATACATGTCAAACCTGCTTATGCCATTTCAATCTGATTTGATAAAAAGTTTGCAAGATTCTTCCTCAAGATACAAATAAATGATGTAAGAAAATGTATCATGGAGAGAAGGGAAAATTTGTTAGAGGAGGACGTGAAACAGTTTGTTCCACTGTAGAAAATGAGGTTTCCTAGATCGCTTTTCCCTATATACTAAACAAACAACCTTTGGGCCCGTCTCGTGAAGGTCGTCAATCGTGTCGCTCGCTGACATCAATCCAAAGGTCGTCAATATGCCAAACACTTAAGCATTATTAAAGGAAACGTCAAACATTACTGAAGCCTATTATAGGGTATATTGTCAATGAAATCTTTTTTTGTTGCCTCATAATAAGCATAATGTCCCCATTCGTTACGCAAATCAAAAAGTACGACCATGCCCTTACAGTTTCATTCAAATAAAATGAAAAAAACTCAGAGGTTTTCTTCATCACAACTGCTATCTTCACAACTGTTTGAAGAAACAAAAAGTTTTGAAAAAAAATTTTCTGTATGCGAAACTTTCTAATAAATTCCTTTCATTACCAATCTCCTCCTATTTGATAAAAGTCATCTCAAAAACAGTTGTTCAACTCTCGGTTATTTTGCCACTATGCCCACTCATCAATTCAACGAAAATCTTTTGCACTATCAAATCCTTTGTATGCTCAAGTAAGATTGCAACGTTACAGCCTGCTCTTCTAAAACTTTGAATACCTCGACATGTACCACCGTCTTCTCGTCATACGTCTTTGCGTATTTTCATTCGCAAAGCATTATTATATCTGTTGGTATTTATGTGTGGGCCTGCCTGTTTGGTTGTTTCAGCTCGAGAACCACTGAAGCCAAGGTTCAGATATTTGGCGGACATAAAGTAAATCATGAATTTCCCTCATTTACCATATTTCACTTTGATCTGTTAAGTTCAGAAAGTGTTATAGGCTTTCAGAGGGAATTTTGCGTGTATTTGCACCGACCGCATTTTCATTCAGCACCGGTTAGCTTTCAATAAAGAGGATTCTTTTCAAAAATTGTATACTGTCGGCTGGAATGGTCAAAGGCTGAAGGCACTATTCCGCATATTTTGGTATCTTATGAATTGATTAGTTAAATGAGTGGATTGCAAGAGCACGTTTCGTACCAGCTTATCTAGCCATATTTTGATACTTTATGTACTCTGTTATTTGCGGTAGTGCTGCCAGTCGTAATACCATCATGCCACATTTTGTGGTGATATATACTTTTATGGTGTATCAAAATGTGACTTTCTGTGCAATATCATATTTTATGCTGCTATGCCACGATACACTACAATTCAGTTCCGTTCACAATTCGACACTATCGTTGCTCTAAATTTACTAAACGTAACCTACGTTAAGGTTTCCTAGAAATATCAGAGGAATTTAATAAATGTCCGAAAGGAAAATTTATAAAATGCTTCAGCTAATTAAGTATATGCGATGTGATTGTGAAAGATAAAAAAATATGTTGTTGTATTCAAGTGTGGGTTGGTGAACGGAAGTTGATTCTTTGTGAAATACGAGCCAAAATATGACGGGACGTGAGGCTAAATATAAGGCTTCATCATTGAATGTTCACAGTATTGCGCCTCATCTACCTTATCGTAAAAAACGCTCCCCTTAGAGTATTCTTTTATTCGCATCTAAATAACTGTGACGATTACTGCGGGTGTTCGTGGTTCTCGTTATATTTTATGAAAGTTCGAGGCAAAAAGAAAACGGATTTGCTGTCAAAGCGTTTGGATTGAGGCCTCTCCTGCTATATAAATGGGAGCCTGCATGAGTTGCGCTATTTCCATGCTGCATGAATTAGTATTCGACGTTGCAGCTACTTTTTACTTACTCGCAATGACAACTACACAGACAAAATCACTTCTGGTTAGCTCCTCAAACTTCTATTCGATCTGTCATCCTTTCTTCTCTCTGACCAGGGTGTCGAAAGGTGGCAAAGTTTCTCGAGCAACCAACCTGCTGGAATGGCGTAACTCATACGGAGCTCCGTTTCCACTACAAAGATCGCCTTTATGCGGAAGTTTTACGAATAGGGCTTCACCTTCGTTCCGTGTTCATATATGTCTTGCGAAATACTATAAAACCCCTGACAGCCAAATTCTGCATCCATAATCACTTCTGTTTTGACATGGAGGGTACGTCCTCTGTAATCAGGGAGATAATCCTTTCCCCTACAAAGCAATAACTGCTACAACAAATTCATAGTAGGACACGAACACTACACAGTGACCAATTAATGATGAAGCCAATGCCATGCCACACACCTTACACCTTTTAACCCCACACACGCACACGAATCCTCAGTCCATTGTTTATCATTTCACACTTAGCCTTACAATCCACTGTTAAGCGCGTCACCACACAACCCAATGAAAAATTACCAAAATACGACAATCCGAAAAAAACTTTGGTGGGCTTTCGCTTAGATAAAAGAAACCGAGAATTTTTACGAATTCATGGATAGTTTTTACAGGATATACTGTGACGTGTTTGAAACTGGGATTACTTTAATTTGTGGTACTTCACTAGATGCGTAATTTTGTAGTTTTATCATCAATTTCGTGGCAACAAATATAAGCGAGGTATGTGTATCACATATATAGGGGAGAGGCTTGTTTTATATTGAAGGAGTCTCATTAGTGTTACTGAAGGGAAGAAGGAGGAATTTACACACCATATTATTATAAAATCAATGCTTCAAATTTTTATCTTTGTATATTGAGCAAGTCATGACTATTGGAAGGGATTGCCCGGAGAGAGCCTAGCTATCGAAAATCTGGTAAGTGTTGAACGCTCAACTCTGCTGACCGTGAAGCATCTAGAGCAGCATCAAGGAAAACGTTCTAGAGTGGTTCATTTGCACCCATCTTTACCCCACCAAGTCAATGCCTTTCCAAAATAGTGTAAATGGCTTTCAAGTGAAGTGTCGAAAAAATCCGAATCACTGCAGAAGCCATTGTCTGGCGTCAAACACACTTTATACGGTCGACCGAGTGCCATATCGTTGTCATACCACACCTGAAAAGGAACGCTGAAATAATTGTAGGGCCAGTGGAACTATACTTTGCGGTCCAGCATTCACAGTTAATTTCCCGTCACCATTTAACGCCATGAGCCGAAGATTTCAAAAAATACACCACGACTTCACAAAATAAGTATATGACCAACCATATCATCTGCTTAACTCAGCTAAGGATGGAACGGTTTTCCAAGAGTAAGTCCATAAGAACTCATATGAATCAGTTGCAAATAACAGTTGCAGTGAAGCGAATGCCTCAATAAAGTGGACTTCCTTCCGGTGGTTTATACAAAATCTGGGTTGCCTTTAACAGCTCTTTATTGCTGCGTGCGATCATCATTGGCACTTCAGAATCAAAATTGCGAAATATTCTGTCGACCTATTTCGAGGTCTAAGTACTCAACGATGAACAAGCAGATGCTCGATGGAAAAGTGTTTGCAATTTTTAGTAGTTTTCAATTTGTGCACCACTGAAATACTATCTTTAAGACCGCCCGGAAACTACATCTTCCATTGTGCATACATCTTAGAAATGCTTTTGATATTTTTCATGTTGGTTCTTAGGAGTAACGGTGTGGAAACAAAACTGTGGCCACCTCATAGCGGTGATGACGGTATCCTCTGAAGCCGAGTGGCGGCAGATGTACCACTAAATCTCGAGAATGAACGACTCTATAGCTGTATGGTACCTAAAACAGGTCAATAACTATTGAGCGCGTAAACAAAAGATGTAGAATTCTAAATCAGGGATGGGAACCTTTTCCTCAACAAGGTGACATAATGGGAGTCTCACAAGCTCTTTGCCACTTTAAGGCTTGACATTTCGGTAGATATCATTTTTATTCATCTACGTTTCTGATCCACAGAACATTTGCTAAAAACACTCATCGTTAAACAATGGGGAAAACGCTTAAAGCTTACTAATTTGTCGTGTGCAACAGCGAATTTACGGTCACCAGTTCGAGGCTGGCCAAACGTAACGAGCTTAACCAACTTCGATGGAAATAGTCCTTCGGCTACAATCACATTTGAAGCAATAGATGCCATTGCCGCACCAAGTGAATGACCGGTGATCTAAAAGCTTACTTCCTTTTGGCAATGCCTGCGTCGTTTCAGCCTCCTTATGTGTACGTTCAAAAGTTGAAATGCGCCTATGTCGCCACTGGGTAATGGAAAAAAATTACAGTCGTTAGTTATCATTTTGAAGACGAATCCAAGTTCACTAGATCATCTGAAGCGACAAACGTCAATTTCTTTGAAAAAAAAATGAATGATTTGTAGAACTCTAACACGGATAGTTGAATCGGTTTAAATGTGAAAGCGTTAACGATGTGATCAGTGTTGTAAACCGCATGTAAATTGAATGGCATCTTTGAATATTTTAACTCCTTTCGAAATTGGTAGGTCAAGATGAAATATGATACGAGAGAAGGATCCAGGACGTATATTGTAGCTGTGAAGATTCGCAAAACGCGTCGTACATTATGAACCGTTTTATAATGCGTAGCCCACCACACGTTGCCATCAGGATACGTCAATCATTATTACTTCCTGTGATGCTTTTATGTCTCAAAATAGTAATTGGTCGAAATAAATCGTTTTTTCGTTATTGGCTTAACTGGTTGGTGAGGTGAGCGGAAGACAGGAACGGATAATATTTCAACTCTTTTTGTAGGCCTCCCCATATGTTTTTCATAAGCATTTGCACCTAAACAAGCACAATTCTCATGCGTACAAACGGTTCCCAGCAAAACGTGACTTCATACCCACAGCTCATAGCCATTATAATCAGCTTTCAGCGACAGAAAACTCTGCATAATCCCATTTGTCCAAACGGAATTGAACGCATCGTAGAAGTACTTGCCAACCTAAAAGCGGAGATAGGTTTTTCAAAACAGCTTTACTTTTCCATTAAACGTCAATAAAAACAAGGAATGTTCCACGGAGTTCAATATCGAAGAGCGTAATATTCCACTGAAATGTGAGAAAATCAACAAAATTTAATTTCTCGGGAGCGCAAAATCATTTCGTTTTATTTCAACACTTACACTTTGTGATGAGAAGTGATGTGTTGTGTAAATAAATGCCCTACTTCGTTGCGTAAGAGGATAAGATAATGCAAATATTTCTCTTCGTATCCATCCGACCCAAGTTACGAAGATTTATAGGTTGCATTTTGTAAGCTGCAATAGTATTTTGAGTCTTTAGAACGCATACAATATTGGCTTAGGAAAATTTTGTTAGGAGGATCTGAATTCCAGGGACCTCGAGCGCTGTGTCCGTAAAACTCGGAAGCCCACCAATTCCGTTTTCGAAAGCCCCGATTTTCTGAAATACCCGGATCTCGTTGGAAGGAGGTAGGAGGGTGAGAAAGAACTATGCGGCTGCAAAGCCTTTCGAACGCATTCGATCTTCCAGGCCCTTGATTTCGGCGCTTCGGAATGTCAGGACAAGCTAAATTTTGTGCAAAGCCCTGCTTTCAGGAGCTCCGAAATTCGCGGTCGCCATAATCGTGGCAGCAGCCGTTCATTCTTGATGAAGAGCACGGTAACATTTAGCAGAAGGCTGCTCTACCGAATACAGGGCTCCACCTTCTCATGCTCTTTCTTTACCTCCTTCACATCCGAGAATGGCAAATATGTGTCGTGCTGCGTAAGGAATTATCAAATCTCTGCTGCCCACCGAACACCATGCGCAGAATACGACAAGGCCACATTTCTTGTATTTCGACATCACGGGAGCCTCTAGTGTTAGCTGTGATTGGATACGGAAGAGCTAACCTGCATCAGCCAAAGCAAGGGAGGCATATTACTGTTTGGTTATGGTCGCCAGAGATTTGAAAAAAAAAAAGAAAAAAAGAAAAACATGGCAATAAATTCTTCATCGAGAAAACTGAATTCGACGATAAAGGAAAGGGAATGGGATATAAACAGAAACACCAATGAGCATATAGAGTCTCAAGAGTATGTGACGCCATCAGCCGAACAACGACTAAACAATTCACCCAGCTCTCCCAAAAACCTAATAGAACATCCTTGACCTTGCAGTACAGACTGATAACCCTAGGTCACAATATTATTTCCGTACCGTTGTGCTTCGCATAGTCTGATACCTCGAAGGTGGAGTCGCGACATAATCCGATTAAATGCCGAAGGGCATACCGTGGAGGATTCAAAGTGATCAAGAATCTTAATGCGTGACAACATAGCAGAAAATGTCTGGGTCGTCTGTTTAAACCAGAATGCGGGAAGAACAGAGTAAAATCTGCGACTGACCTCCGGGTTATCACAGCTTTACAAATCCGCATTTTCACGGTCCATAACACAGTCAAGCCTTTGTGTGTGTATATGCGCGTGCATTTCCGCCCTATCCTTTCAATTTGGCGAGCACTGAAGGTGAAGGCACGAAATTTGTTGGTCATTATGCACATCACGTGATCTGAAGCGTTTTGTGTCCCTTTTGTTCAGAGGCCGATTCGCTTTCTAATATCGCCCATGCTAGCATTCCAGTGAGTCCATCGACTTCGAAAGGAGTCGTAGACGACAATAGATGAATAGAAGTTCGTGTGCGTTTTCAACGTGCCTAGTATTCGGTTACGTTGTTCGAGCCGCAAATAAACGGCCTTTTAAGAAGATTTACACGATGGATCGCACTGGTTAAAATATAGATGCATGGCTGCGCGCGTTTTATTATTTGCGAGCAGCCTATTCGACTGACTGACTGTCCGGTACGCGAGTTGCAAAAGCACGCATTCCCACTTCACCGAGAACAGGAAAGAATCTCACAGTATAACATACTGTGCTTATAGGGAGAGGGGTGGGGAGGGTCGAAGGTGTGCGGTCCAAATTTGCATGCCCCGAGTATGCACGGCTCAGTTGTATTAGCCAGGAACAAGTGGTCGATCACACGAAATGTAAGTGGATATGCAAAGTAGTTTGCTCAGTGACAAATCGAGTGATTCATAGAATGAATTAATAAAATATGGAATTGGTTGGAGACAGAAGGCAGGCAGGAACACATATAGAGACATAGATATAAACAAATGTATATTTAGCGAAGATGCATCTCCATACATCACCCTCTGAAACCGATCTGTCATCACTTATCACGGTTCAATAAATAAGCAATACACGTCATCTTGTGTAGCCTCACTTGAGAATTAAAACCTTTACGGTCGCAGGAAATTAAACTGCATTCCATTACTTTCATGATTACTGGTTAGGCGTCCGACTGTAGAAATATTTATAATACGTTATGCATGAATGAAACCGAGAATGCTGTGGCATGCAGACGTTATACGCCACTAATAATGATTTTTGCTTGCTGCTGCAACCAACGTTTTAGCTTATAATGCGATCATTTCGAAGTGAGTACTATAGAAGAATTCATCGTGAAGTTTGCCAGTGGCTGCGAAAATGTTACAAATTTTTGACAGGGTGGTGCTGAAAAGATCAATGTAGAACAGTGCACAATTTTCCCCAAATGCTTTTGCAAAAACTTGCTCTTCGCACACTAAAAACTCACCGCACCACCGCCAACCAAAGCGATTCGTTCATCAAAGGCTGTTTCCCAACCTTCTATCCACAACTGCTCGTCTGTGCTGGTTCCGCTGAAAAGATGCGAAATAGTGATTCAGTTTTCGGATGCAAACAAGTTTCATTACATTGGTTTTGTTGAAACTTTCTATTTTTTTTTTAATATGGTAAGGCATATATCAAAACAAATTAACTATAAGACATAAGTCCTGTCGAATAAATCCTATCGAAGAGTGGGACACTCTTGTGACTTTCTCAATAATGCCATTTTTATTCTAGCAGAGTATAAAAGAGATTTCAGAAAATCAATGCGAATGTGCGCCAATTTTACTGAGAAAATATACAACTTTTTTTACTCAGCATAACGACCAACCACTTGCATAACAACGCATAAAGTGGAAATAAAAGGAGAAGCGTATTTGATGAGCTGACAAGATATGCGTTTTGCACTCTATCTCTCTGGTCATTTGGATGATAAATTTCACAACCTGCCAATAAAAACTAAAATTGTGTGGGGAAACAAACGCCTTCTTATTTCAACTGGTCTGACCGCTTGTGCAAATTCTCAACAAAATATTCATTTTCTTCCATACGATTGGCGCAAAATGCACACAAGTTTTTTGGGTCTTTTAAATGGCAATAATTTCTTTCAGGTTTCGCGAGGTAAAGTAAAATACGATGCGAAAGGTGAACTTGTAATGCACATCATGCACGGAAAATTTCATAAGTCTTGTTGCCGTAGTTCGCAAGCTGAGATTACCGAATGCATATATATACGCGCAGGTACAATTTTACCATAAAACACATTTGCAAAACCGCATAAAAAAGAATGCACATGCACATGCGTTGCAAAAATGAGCCAAATATTCGTTTTTTTTCTTTGTCGCCGATCGAACTTTTCACAGGGCCTTGCCAAAATATGGAAATAGGAAATTCGTTCAATATGAGATTGAATGCTGCTGCTGCAGCTTGAGTAATAAATGAAATGTAATAAAAGCACAAAACTCGCACCGGAAACTTAAAATTATGGCGTTGCTGCGGTTCGATAAGGCGATAAATGCGGAGCACAGTGTTAATTTCGATACGTCGCATGGAACTGTTGTTTGTCGCACGAGCTGAAGTTTTCTTTTGTGCAAGGAATTAAAGGAAATAGGGGTTCATCTCAAGACTGGAAACGTGACGAGCTTCAGGCTTTTTTGACAAAGTTTCCCTTTCTCAGAACAGCACTGGCCCATTCAAAACATAGCAATCAAGGAGTGCAACGTATGCAGCGCACGCAAATTCATCCATTCAAATGCTAGCAATATGAATTATTAACCACTCACAGCGTGCCCAAATTACTAGTGCATGGATAAAAGCTGAAGCAAAAATTCATGGTGAGACACATTTTCTTAAATTAATTCTCTTGTTCCTCAGTTGCTATCTCATCCTAATGTGCAGACACGAAAAACAGCAGCCGCCTTAGCAAAATATGGCCACCACATTAGCCGATCACTACTTCGGTTTTGCGAAACTACAGCATTTATATGATTGCTTTTACGCGACCTCCACCGAAATTATGCAAGGGAAACCTCTTTGCTTGGTAGTATGTCAAAAAATTTCATTCAGCATGAATTCTGATGAAGGGCATTGCGAGGAAAGCAAGAATGGTATATATCAGATTGAAATTGCGACTATAAATTATTGAGTGGAACTCCCGGCAATTTAATGCGAAATGTTATGGCGAACGTTGGAAAGAAGCCTTTCCCGGGAGTTCTAGGCATTGATTCATTTCTCGTAACGTTTGTCAATAAGAACCCCTCCCCAGCTATGAGTTAGCTAAAAGCTAATGAAGACTGCGTTTATGTCAATGGATGCACTTTCAAGAGCTGTTGTAAAACTGCATAACAGCAACCTTTCTTATGCAGATGACAGAATGACCATTACATTTCTACCATTTACACGTCGGAACAAACCTGTAATTGCAAGGAAGACAAGTGAAAACAAGAAAGAATCCCATAGCATTACATAATATGCTCATCGTTCAGTTATGAGTGACGAAGCACTGCATATAAACGTGACATATTATTTCTGTCCAATTTCACCAAGCAAATAAGCTCAACGAAAATGATGCCTTATTGGTGCGCTCTGCAGGCGATGATATGCACAACTCATACTGTGCTGGCAGGTGCCAAATCTTACGAGCCCAAATATTGAGAAATTAAATAGCATGAAAGCGTTAGAAAGCTACAATTTCGATCTGCATTTATATGTTGTTCAACCTGGAGGGATGTCAGGCAACTGAATTGCTGCTGGGTTTCAAGTGTCAAATAGTATACCTGAGAATCGTTTACTCTGGTTGTAAGACATAGTTGGGGATCGCTCCAGTATGCGGCAGCGCTGAGAGCGAGCATCTGTGTTCTGGCGAAGTGATCGCTATACGCATCGCCTTTGTGGATATAGAGAGGACAATCGTTGCTGTTTGTAATCTTATCGCCAAGGAAGCAGTTATAGAAATGCTTCGTAACGCAGCCATTCGAAGAAGCACACCATCCAAAAATTATGCTGACTTAAACCGATGCTTATACACATTTATTTATGCTTGTGAATTATACTATGATGTGTAACCAACGATTTCCAACTCAACTTAGATGTGTCCACTCCACATCACTAATGATAAACACTTACAAGAGAGTTTTTGTTATTTCATTTGTTGAGTTCTTTTTATACGTTGCTCATGACATATTAAATAGAACAAGATAGATTCAAGCTTGAATTCAGTGTCCGGAAAGCTCATATACTATTAGACGTGACAGTGAAGAGGCGAGCATTCCTTTGATCGTTTCAGAGTTGTAATCACCTGCGACCACCCGAGATGTATAGAACGATCAAAATGCAACAGCAGTCAGTTAATGTGACAAAGTTCGGCATTTTCGAGAGCCTTATTTTTGGAAGTGAAAGTGATTTCAGATAGGAAATCATTATTCAAAAGACCTATTTAATTTTCAAACGCTTATGAGCCAAAATGGTATCATTATATGTATCCGTTAAATTAAATGTTTAGACATGACAGAGGCGATACAATACTGCAGCAGCAAAAAATTTTTGGCAAGGAAATTTATCTTGTGCATCCAACATTGCCAATAATTTCATATGGTAAACAAACGGGCAAATGAATAAAATGATGAAAAAATCGGCAAAAATAAAATAATAAAATTTGTCAGAATAAAACAGATATTCAGTAAAATCGACAACGACTTCGTGTATGAAACTCAACAAGCAAAACTGAAATTGGCTCGAGGCACTTCTTTGCATACTAAATGCTAGGTAAACAGGCATTTTTTCGTGCATAAGCAAACTTCAGTTTGTTTTGAGAAATGCATAACCCACTCGCATTTCCTTGTCCCATCGTCGGAAATAAACTCATCACATTCTCGGCAGGTGTCGAAATCGCCACAATCGAACGTCTTGCTCGTTTTTATCAAGCTAAATACGACCATGAACCTCCAAATGTACCCTCTGCTACCCCTCAGCATATTTGATTTGCTGTTTCCTTCTGGAAAAGCTTTCCTCTCCTTAACGTGGAGCTGTCTGAAATACGTACTTATTTCGATAATTCACACATATACAGATTGGCAGCCTGAGAAACGCATTCATATGCGCAAAAGTTTGATCAGCGTGATTTTCTGTCCAGTTTCCTGGATGCTCTAGCTCCCAAGCAAGTGTAGGATTGACCTTTGGTTCAAGCTTCTACTTGTTATGCATTTTAAGAATTCAACCGTTAAACCTGCAGTCATTACTACAGTCTCTTAAACCACCCGCTTCTTCACCATTTTTTAAGGCTGAACAGAACGGCCGCTTGTATCACTTGACCCTAAACACACCATTGATTCATTGTGTTTTCTACATCAAGAAGTTTTCTGCATGACAGCCAAACTTGCCGCTTTGCCTTATCAAGGCCGAGACTTGGCAGCACTTTTTGACGATTTTAATCCCTCTTGTGGTCCGGTAAGCGAATTTTCTATTTCTAATTGAAAATGCATTGCATAAAAAGAATTTCTACGAATATCTGCGAGTCCCAAGAAAACTTGTTGGGTATGGAAAACGTGGCGATTTCGAGGGAGAATCGTGGTGATATCCCTGAACGTACTCATGTCAAAGGAGATTCAAATTAATTTGGAATGCGTGTTGAAGAGGTGTGATGGGCTGTAGACTATAATTCACCTTGCAGAACGCAAGTTGCTGATGTTGAATAAACGTGCTCCTCTTTGCTAGAAGATGATGACAACAAACAAATTCCAACAATGAGAGGATAAGTAAAGCATGCACTTTGCAAATTATCCAAAGGTACATAAAAACAGCGAGAAGGAGCGATTGAAGAGTGAGGATTAATAGTGAAGACAAGTAGAAGAGAAGCATGAACACAGCAATACAGGCTAGCGTGCAATTCTTATGCCAATGGTATGCAGAGATTCCACCTGAGAAAAAGATGGACGAGGTGAAACCTGCTCCTGGCACAAGTTCCAGTTCCATCACTCGTATACATCGTCCTCTGTAGGGACGGTTCATGGACTTCAGATCGATGTTGCTCGTTAACAGTGTAAAATAGATGAATCGCCCGTAATTTCATGACAATTCGTTCGGGAAATGCGGCTCCATTTATGAATTGAAGTTAAGGATGCTGAATAAATACTTCGAAACAAAAAATAACATTTAACTGACTTAGGTAACGATCCTTGACTTCATTGATTAAGCACATGTGGCACATAGCGAATCTTTAGCAGCACTATATTTTATGGAAGTGTCATTATTGTACCGATACATAAACCGTGAAATTTAATGCTATGTTGAGCATTGGTCATCGCCGTAAAATTTCCGCTTAATCGGTCAGCGACATAATATGTCGAATTAATTGATGGGCGATGTGACATGCAAGTGATAGCAAACAAAATATTCAATTATTTTGAAAGATGTGATAATGACCGGGTGGCAGATGATGATTAACACTTAAAAGAGACCGCAAATGCCTGGAAGCTCGCAGGAGCTTTTCCTTTAGTAAAAACAGAACTTAAGTAAAACGATGCTTTCATTTGTTACCATATTTAAAGATGGCACATCCTACTGCGAAATTTATGCACAACGATCCTTAGACGACGCTAAGACTTCTTTAACAAACCTTCAAGTATCAATGATGAGCAGTTTACTCGAATTGCGTTCTTTTCGTTGGTCTTGTGTTGTCTGTTGCATAATTTCGCTTTGTTTTATGCATCACTCAGGCAGCAAGTACTCTCATCTTTGGAATTATTACTCCTTTTCTCATCTCTTTGAGAAATGAGGAAGATAGCTAATCGATTTCGTTTATAGCTGCAAGAGTAATGTATGACACCGCTATGGATTATGGTTTACTGCACAAGGAAACGGATATTAAGCTGCATCACATTATTATAACCCAGTGTGAATCCCTCAAAACCTGTCACTCCCCTTTTTTTACAACTCTTGTGACTTCCTTATAGGCTGTTTTGTGAGGCGCTATACCAATGTTTTGATCAGTCTTATTCCTCATGCATATGTTTTTGAAGTGTGCGAAATATTCCCATAAAAGTTGTACCTAAAAGTTACTCGATCGCTGCATTACTTTACTCAATTTTTGCTCGGTTCTATAGTTGAGTTCACCTTCAAGCATGGAATTTTGCACCTGATGGCGAAATTTGAACGCTAGTCAAAGGAATTAGTCGACTTTTAGGGACACCATCTGTGGAGGGCGAAGACATAAAGGCGCGCGTCCGAATGGTTGAAGAAGAGAACGGTGAGCTGTAACGATAAACCTTCCGGCTGCATGATGTACTCGTAGCTTCAAATTCTTGTCCATACGCCTTACAGTTGGCGATTGGCTGTACAGGAGCGGAGTAATCAAAAGTGGTAACGTCGAAGAGCATCATTCCAGCAACGCTACCTTAAGTAAAGCGGTGTTCTACAGAAGTTGTCGTCTTCTAGGTTCTATAAATCGATTTCTCGTCAGCTTAACCATTTGTAGCTGTTGAGAGAAAAACGAATGAATTCCGTATTGAAGAATATAAAGGAATAAAAACTGTAAAAAAGATCGCTTGGGCTGATTGATCGGTGGTGGAATTTATTTATTCCACGCGCTTTTCAACGTACCAGTAAATACAACGGACGAAAAGTTTGGATTACGTTTGGCATAAAAGAGCAGACAGTAAGCCGCTGTCCTAAGTTAAAGCTAGCTGAACAGTAGCAGGGCACGGATGCGTCTGAAAGAATTGATAAGACAAGTATCTGGAAGATAAGACGATAGACGACAAGTACTCTGAAAGTTATATACCACAAGCAGCAGATACACTTTGAAGGCTCCGCCTTGACTGACATTCCGCCTTAATTGTAATCAGTAAAAGTTTGTTTTTCTGAGGGATCGGTGAAATATGTGTGACAAACTATGTGCATATGATGCTTTGGATATTGAACATAGGAGGTGTAGCGCTACCCAAGCACAACCAATCAAGAATGAGCACTTCAACTCTAGAAAAGGACCTCCCAAAGAAAGCCATTTCTCGTTACGGTAGTAGTCAGGTACGACATAACCTGCAGTAATCGGTGATTGATTTTTGCGCTCATGCGAACACGAAAGATTGCCAAGAACACTTTCAACTCCCTGACCAATCTGTGCAAGCCTACCGGGCGCCACGACTTCATGGATTGAACTTTATTTGAAGACGTTGAGGTCGGGATTAGTTCAGATCCCATCACAACACCCAAGAATCAAGTCGGAACGTTCTTTGTAACGACGATTTACGGGATGCTCTGTGTCGCCTGGGTTCTACGACATTGATTTCTACGTACCTCTCTTATACGTACATGCCAGATGTTTCTTTTATTTCGAGACACTTGTTGCTGCTGTTGTGTTCGATTCCGCTTGGATAGAAGCTCTAAAAGTGGGAGGAAGCAGCAAGCGCATCCGCCGTTCCTCTAGAGGACAGCAACAGCTGTGAACAAATGACATGTAAGCGAACTGGTGCCGACATTTATCATATGAGAAATTGGAGCCAGACTACATGGCATGTTTGCAGTATCCTTCTATCCCACCCTACTCGTCTTCTTATGGTATCACTTGGAAACCCCTAAAAATTATACACCGACTTGAGTCTCTTACCTCGTTTTCTAATAG
Organism: Baylisascaris schroederi; assembly: GCA_006503575.1. Classification (NCBI taxonomy): domain Eukaryota; kingdom Metazoa; phylum Nematoda; class Chromadorea; order Rhabditida; family Ascarididae; genus Baylisascaris; species Baylisascaris schroederi. Next base: position 495,089 of record QEWY01000309.1, on the reverse strand, counting down.
GCGCTGTATGCAGAAAGAGCGTGCAAGAGAAAGACAATACGGTTAAATGTGTAAATTAGCATTGTCCTTAACATACAAGCCGTCAGCAACTTCCAAATCTCACCAGCAAACCTCTAAATACAACAGCAGCAAGCGATGCTCTCCTATTCCTGCTATTCGCAAGGCACTTTTATAGATCCTCCTTTTCCTCTCCCACCTTTGTGAATAATAATACTTCTTCCCCTTTCCCGACTTCACTCGCACTGAAGAGTTGTCTTTCTTACAAAGATCATCTCCAACAACATTTTCTACACCAATTTTGGAATACGGATGCAAACTCTGACTCGGGTACGCCACTCACTCATCTGCAAAGTCCTTTTTCAAGAGAAAAAAACATGATCCAGCGAACCAGATCAATTAGTAGTCCGTTTTCACATGCGACCATGATCGCACAAATTCTCACCAAGGAACTTTCCCGTCCCTGACACATGGGGGATCAGCTGTAACGTGCTGAAGCTAATTAAACCTAATTTAGTGGAAATGCACGTTTTACAAAAGAACACCTCAACACATGCCTGCAAACTCCAGTGCTTTGATCTCCATGACATCGAATTCCACTTGAACTATGTACGTAGAGGACGTAAGGATAGCATTCAACGACAGAGAAATGGTTCCAGCTTGTATCGATAAAGTGCGACTCAAAAATTGTGCACATATGAAGTTTTATGTAGATCGATCATTTGGGAGATGTCTGCGTCGCGAGTAAAAACAAAACTGTTTATGAACATCGTTTTTAAGCAAAGCAGACCACATATCAACAATCAGAGCAAATTGAGGATTGCTAATGACGACTGTTTCATTTCTCACCTATCGGCCAATTCGAAACCCAATTGAAAAAGAGCGTGAAAAATGTCCGAAAAAAATAAAAGGGCACAGTTGGTGTCATTATTAAGCCTGGGCAAAATCAACCGAACGTATTCCCTTTTTCTTAGCAATTTGCAATTCCACCTAAAGAATCCCAATAAAACAGGAGCAGGATAAACGAATGTCTCACAAATCTGCCTCGCCCACGCTGCTCCTAGCCTCCCCCTTCCCACTCTATCGCACCAGCAATGCTGCAAAGTGAAAAAAGAGAACAGCAAATTGCATTGCAAAGGATATGACAGCCATAAGAAGATTATTTACTATCACGTCAACTACAACATGGATGCAGTATAAAAAATACACACACTGAAAGAATGAGCCGCCTGTTGCAACTATACGACTTTTTCTTGTCCAATACTCATTTCACTTAAACTCCCATAAGCGTTCACATTAACTCGCAGAAAACATTTTGGTCCTGAAGCTAGCCTGCCATCCTCACGTGCCCTTATTTTTCCCTTTAATCGCTGTGAAGCTCCCTTGTCGATTTTCCTCAAGATGTGCCCAATACGCTCCCTGAGACAGTTATAGACAAATATGTGAAATACCATCAACTTTTGCCATGCACTTAGAACTAATTTGGCACTGCGCATTTAGTTAGTTGCCAGTCTCATGTGGCAACACTGCACAGTTACGATTCCCAAGGAGAAAGACTTAGCCGTCTATACTCGCGGGTGCTAAAATTACGGGGCACAAACCCCTCAAGTTCAAAGGCACGAAGCAGAACCGACGCGCATTAATAGAGCTGTGAGATTAGTTTAAACTGTTAGGGGCTCCTACAGTCAAACCTCAGATCCTCGTCCACATTTAAAGTTTCCTTTCCAATTAGGGCCACTGATTCTAAACTCATGGCTTTAAAAAGTTCTGCATTCTCGCAAAAGCTCGAAGGACTCTGGATCGAAGCAGCACCACCCGTTACTAGCCCACAAAACCAGGTATTTCTGGAAACATGAATCGATAACCCGTGCTCTGTACAAGTTATTGCGCTGCATGAACCACACGGTACGACTACTTTCGAGCGATGGCAGTTGCCACCAACAATGTTCAACACAGAACTGAAGTGAGAATGCACTAGAAAATTGATGCTTTTGTAGTGCGAACTCCTCGATCCGCGAAAGAAACGCCACTGGGAATTTTTCCGTTTGGGTCTCTGCCTCGATAAATCGCTCGTCGTCAAGGTCTTTTGATACCTCTGTGGTGCGGCGTCCCGTAAAGAGGCCGACAACCTCCTACTTTCGGCAACTGCTAAACTCACTCATTTTCCAAGGGCGCAAGCTCAAGGGAGAATGCTCTCTATGCTGGGACGGGACCCTTCCTCTCATGCACCGATACCTCGCAGCTGCAGCCTCCGAGAATGATCGCCGACGAAAACTCTCGTTATGAAACTATTGGTCGGCAAGTTAGTCACTATCCTTATGCAGCGTAGTGTGAGGTAGGAATTAGCTCACTGGAAGCGACCTGAAGCAATTCTGGTGCCTCACCCATGTTCAATAAGCGGGAAATTTATATGGGAAATGACTTTCATTTAAGGACAAAGAGCTGATGCAACATCAATTAGTGCTGCAGGGGTGTATATTGAGCAGCTGCAGAGTGGCCTAGCGAACCTATCTTGCCTCTTGTCGATGTTATATATATCGGATTTAGGCGACGTTTCAGCTCACGGAGTCATCATCAGACACCCTCAAATTTTTGAAACGATTATCGAAGTGTGAGGGCGCCTTATGACTGTGGCTCTGGCCCACAAATCGAAATGTCGCTTGAATGCATAAGCTTCGTTCACTGCTCAGTGCGCTAACATTGTCTCCGAAGTTAGTGAAAAATTCGCCGGCACAAAAACACCACCAAGAACTCAGGACATATCTCCGCCTGTTAATATATAGGAAGACCGACGATTACGCAGACCTATATAATTTTGTTAGTAACAATATATCAAAATTTACTCTCGTGGGCTTTCTTTAAGAGGATTTTCGAACCCCTTGAATGACACAGTTTGACTGATGCGTCAATAGTGTACTTAACAGAACCGTCTCAATGGAAGTGAATGAAATTTCTTTCAGACGACTATTCACAGCGTGACTAATATTGCATTTCATCTACAATACTGAATAAAGTTTGTGAATTACATTAGTGGTTCGCCACTGAAAATAAACTTCGATAAATGGAACGATAGTACTAATCGCAAAGATCTCAGTGGAATAATGAACGAGAAAATAGTAGAGGAAAGCGAATCGATTTCCAACACACAACAATTGTATGCAAAGCGTTTCTCTTTTAAAAAGTGAGACAACATTGGCCGATTGTCTGTTACTCAAAAAAAGAAAAAAAACACAATTGCACAAAGGGAGACAAAAGTGATCCAAACATGGAGTCGTTAATGAGTGTGCACTCATAACATAATATTCTAAACATTTCAGGCAAACTAATACGCCCGACTGCGGAACACAACCACGAAACACAACCAACATATACCTCCACTTTACCCCCTTATGGTGCCTTCCTTCATTTTTCTCTGCCTCTAACAAACGCAAAATAGCTAATACATGAATCGAAAGTATGAACCAAAAGCCCTTCAGTGGATATTTTGAGTGACTTTCAGCTGAGTTTCTAGTCAACCATTTGAAGGATGCAGACTGTTACTCCGCATATCACGATCACAACCATAGATAATTATTAAATATTAGTGAATAAATTAGATGAGCGTCGAAAGTGGTCTACATTTTAACGAGCAGTCAGAACCGCACGAGAACAGACGCATCTGTGCGTCAAGAAAAAGCTGTTGTATACCTTGAATACCGCCTGAGGCGACCTGACGCAAGCTGAAACCCCCACGAGCAGCATGTTCGCCGTTCAACGACAACACTAGTTGTGGAGTAGCGTCCACATTCCAAATCTGCAAATATACTCTATTAATTCTAGTATTTCGTCTATTTCAACCAGCACTTCGTCTATTTCAACAAGGAAAACAAGAAAATGTACTTGATTAACCAAACACAGCTGATCAAGTCTCACATCATGTCCCTCGCACGAGCAGCATGTTCGTATGAGTTGGCGTTTAAGGAAAACAAGAAAATGTACTTGATGAGTTGGCGTTCGCTACTTCTAAAACCTCTTTTACTGCAATGTAAATAATAGTAAATTCACTCTTCACAATATAATGTATATTCGCCACAGTTTTAACAATACCAGGTATTTATAATGCATAATGCGTTTTCGAGTGGGTAGAAAGACTTCTTTGGCCAGGGAAGCTGCCTAGCTAAAAGGATGAAAAATCCGAATGCAGCGCATGGGCTCCATTTGGACAACTTCAAATATCATTTCAGATCACACCCATCATGACACTGCTGAAACTTTATCCACTTCAGTTCGCTTCTTTAGACGGCTTTTATGCGTTGTGGGCTAACCACGGAAGACAAAGCTTGTGTCGAGAAGAAAGGTGGAAGAAGGGAGGACAGAGTGGGGAAAAGGAACAGGAGGAAGCTTCTCTCGTCTACAGCCAGCAAAAAGAACAATGAATCCCTCGTGAGGATGGTTACGGAGGTAATGATATCCAGATCGCGCGAGTAACCTATATGTACTCAGTTACAACGTATAAATTCTCTTTGAATCTTCAAGTGCGATAAAGCCCATTCTACGGAGATGAACATGTAAACGTTGAAATCTACTCTAGTTTTCCTTTCTAAAAACCGACTCATCTCGCGCAGCAATCCTGCATAAGGCTTGATGATAGAGCACATACACTCTTTTTTATCCGTTTCATGTAGCACACTTACGAGCTCGAACAAAATTCCTCACTAAATAAACACACTCTGTCCAACAAGTCCGCACGGAAGCATTATGCGAACTTCTAACATCTGAAGTATTCGCAGATGCCGCCACTTTTTACGACATTCGTCGATACCAATTGACGTGACGAAAAGCAATTAACTCACTTTAATATCTCCATCGTTAGAACCCGCGATGACCACGTCTTGTGAGGGATCACCGACGAGACACTTAACGATTGAGTTCTCAAAGCACTTCATCGTAGCACGAAGTTGCCTCTGTCGTATATCCCAGAGACACACCTCGCCATGACGGCCACCAGACACGATCGTCTGCAATCAGCCACCCTTCTCAACATCGTACATCCATCCTCATACACAAAAAACCCATCCCAAAACACGTCCAGCAAGACCAACAATTTCCCCTGATTCAGATAAAGTTCATCGTCAAAGCAAAGGAAGGACGGAGAAGGTGAACAAAGTTTCCATCTTAAAAGATCGAGAAATTATTTAAAAGTTTCTCCATCAACAACATCAAACTACCTTTATTCGGATTGCTCTAAGTTCCCAAAAATTTGTTTACTGCTTTTCATACCTTGTGAGTTTTCCAACTACCTTCACCTAAGTTTTCAGTGCTCTTTCCAAAAAAAGGTGTACGAAGGTGGATGCACCATATTAATATTTTGAATTCAAACTCTGCGAATGAGCAGCAGTGCCTATTAAGGAAAAGAATGGTATGGCCACAAACAACCCTCCTTACGAAAAATGGACAATTTGTACAGCACGGAAGGCAGTGCTTTTGAATTCGTCTTAATTTTTTTCACCGTTCCACCCAACTTCCATGGACAGCAGGATTTCTATGAGATCTGCTCCTTTCCAGTTTTAAAGAGAAAAACATGGGAAACCTGCACCTAAATAAAAATCTGCAATGATGTTCAGATGCAGTTCAACTGGTCGCATTTTAAACAATGGTTTTTAAAGAGTCGTGTTTGAAGAAGCACTAATGGATTGCACCTGTTGGCCCTGAAGGTACATAACGCTGGAAGCACCCTCTGGATGTGCAATCCAGTTGTGAACCATAGCTTTTGACTGCGGCATGAGCGTGTCCCAGAGTGCGATATTTTGATCGCCGGAGCTCAAACCAGCCGTGACAAGCACTGATGACGACGATCCAACGAATTTCACATCAGCTGCTGATTTCGAATGGCACTTCTGATTCTGAAACTCAAAGCTATACAATCTTTCAGTGTTATGTTCTGGAAAATTTGCTCAACACTATTCCATGCCAATTACTAATGAGTCACATGTATTTCAAACGGTAGTGTACAAGCAAATGAACAACTGAGGGGCGGGGGGGGGGGGGGGGGGGATTGGAATTCAGCCGTTCAGTGATGCTCACATAACATATAAATGACCATCATACTTCACATCTACGTATTCTTGACTCGATTAATCACTGCAGAGAGAGTAACGTTTGTCGTTTCACAAAAGAAAATACCATTCGAAGGAGCATGAAAAGAAGATAACGATCACCATAATCATTAACGAGAATTTCTACCCCACAACAGCAAAGATATTCATCAACTCTCTCTTTCGTGCACCGTTCAAAATCCTACTTTAAATATGTCACTTCCCCTTTATAATCAACTTAAGGTTTTAAGGCGGCGACAGTGCATTGAAAAGTGTTTAAGAGTGTTCAAAAAGGAAAGAGACAGTGAGTGACCCCCAGTCTCAAATAAAAACCCCAGTGAAAAGATGCATGCTGAGAATGTTTGACATGCAGTAAAACGCTTTCGTTCACTCAGTTTTTTTTCATTTGTACTGATCAGGAAGGATTCAAATGCCGATAATTCTCGAAAACTCACGAAGAACGGCTTTCGGATGGGCAATCCGTGACTGGCTTGCCAAAGACAGAGTAGACCATCACCATCCACTGCAGCAAGCTTATTTCCATTGGCTGAGAAAATTACTTTTGTTACCTGCAAACAGAAACACAAGCAGTCGTTTGGATTTTCTCCAATAAAGTAAGTGAGAAAGCATATCATGAACGCAAGTACGATAAGTGCTTTCAGCAACAATGGCCACAATACAAATTTCAAAACCAATGGTAACAGCAATTTCCTTTCATAAAGCCGACCCTTTGTGCAATTCTGCAAACGCAAACTAGTATTTCACCGACCACGCAAAATCCTGTATATGCAAAATTCACAGTCCCTTTGACACCTGTTACTCATTAAAGGGTGATCAGATGAAAGACATTGAGTTTGAATGATTATCCTAACCTATGAATTATGATAATAAAATTTTACTGTAGCAACCATCTCAGTTCCGTGATTGTGGCGATTATGCTCACCGGGTGGACAAACAGACATACTCATGCATATGCACTAACAATGCATCGTCGCGTCGCGGTCCTTCAAAAAATGACACTGAACGGAGGGAATGAAGCTGATAACACAGAAAGTTTTAAACAAAATAATAAATAGATAAATACAGGAAAGCATTAAAACAGCTAGCGAGGAAAATGTGGCCTCATACTTGACTCATAAAACACAACAACGAAGTAGCTCAAATGCAGAGTGGATAAGCTGTTGAAGATTACCTTCGCATATTGGCCGGCAACGCGAGGTGTAAACAGTGGCTGACCGACACCCCATTCCCAAAGTCTGATCGAGCCATCCGAAGAGCCACTCAGGTCTGAACAATGACTTTTTAAACTTTAATTATGTTATGTGGATGTAATCGATAAAACCACTCTAAAAGAAGGAAAATTTCCCAGAGAAAATGCGAGAGGAAACCCTGCCGTCGAAGAAATTTCAGTAGAAGCTACATCAAAATTCCGCCCCTCCTTCTTTCATTTGAAAGCTGCGAATTCATTTCGTGAAAATCACAAAATATAAAAGCCAATATTTTCAGCTCACCTTAACGACGCAATTCAAACACAACTACAAACAAGCAAATACGAAGCCGGTATGGTCCTAACACGAGATCAAAGATTAAATTTGAAGCAATGTTAAGCAAACATTCATCGTTCATTCTCAAGTTTTATCCTTCATAACCATTGACAGATAGCAAAACGAATGAACAATAAATTGAATATATCTAAGGATTTCGACGAGCAAAGAATTAAAATGGGCACTCAGAACCAATTAATCTCTGCTGACTACCTTGAGATAAACATCGAAGGAAAGAAATTTTCAAAACAAGAAATGCACTCTCTTCTTTATTAAAACTTTTACAGCATGTAGATCACATTAAAAGAAACACTGCGGCACAAAATTATATGGGTAATGCACCTCTGCATTAGTTCCGAATGACTGGTGAAACTTGATTTAAAAACTTTTCAGAAATCTCCTTATGAAGCAAACTGTAGAATGTCCTACGTATTCGCGATGATAAAATCTTTACTAGAAGATCCTCTGGGTAAGTTATCCTCTAAAGCCCGGAATTACTAAAAATTACCAATGAAGCCCGGAATTACTAATAAAGTTCCAGATGACTTTAGATGACCAAATTGTAAACAATGGCCAAAACACCAACTCCTGAAGAACCCATAATTCCCTGTTTTCTCTAACATTGATTTCTAGTGAACTTGACGTCAAATCTGCTCCGAGAATGATCTGAAATAGTCAACTTACAATAAGGTAAAGAAGGATGAGAATCCATTCGCCTTATACCGCCGACTTGTCGCTTCAACAGCTGAAATAAAGAAGGAAATTTCTGCGCGAGACGCAAAATCGGTGAGTTATTTCTCCTCAACTAATATATTTAACACCATAACACAAAAGCAGAACCACGTCATGCGTTTTGTGCGTTTCCCATCGAAGATAGCAACATTGCACACAAAAGGCAAACCGCTCCACAGAACTGTTGCGAGTGTAGCAAATATTTTCAAGGTCTGTCGTCCTCAGCGCAATCAATTTCTTTTTGGAACTTGAGAGCTATCCTGACATTTCATTCTGGATTTATTTTCCGTTATCGCAAGAGAAAGTTGAGATCTCCCGGAAAAAACAAATATTCCTCCCCAATACCAACATTTTGCTCCATGTCAATCCACGCAGCCGATTTGCGCAAGTTTACACAAACTATTGTACCTTACTAACAGTGCAGATCTCTCAAAACACCGATATGAGTGCATTTTGCATGCGAATCACAAAAAAAATACATTCACTTAAAAACAATCACGCCGAACAAGACACTGCACCAATTGAGGCTCTTCATTGAAGAGCTGAAATAGGGGAATTCGCTGGATGTTCGTTGTTGCGTGCTATTGCATCGGCGGAAGTGCAAACGAGCAACAACATCAGGCGACAAAAGCAAAAAGTTAAAAGCGAAATACCTTTAATAAAGCTCTACGGCTTCTATCAACGATAAATGGTGTCATCTGCAGAGTAAAGAGATTAGCTGGCTGAAGTCGTTTTGAAAGAATAAATTATTGCTGCATTAAAAAAAATGAGCGTGGAAATCGAATTACGGGATTAAAAAGTGAGTTTTATAAAAAACCTTTATCATAAACTTCCATTATCTTTCAAGTGAAGTAATGGGAAACAAAAACCCACCGCAATTGCGAAACCGTTGGTCAATTAGTTATCGATCTTTGAGGATTGCACCGTTGTTAAAAAGTTGCTTAACTTGAAACTATTGGCTGTAAATGCCGCCTTTGGTATTAATTATTCTGATTTCAGAAACTTCGCCTAGAGATCTTGCCCATAATTCATTGCTTTCATTAAATTTAACGTGAAGTTTTCCGAAGCGATTATTTCGGTGCAGCTGAGGAAAGGCAACGAGAGAAGAGCTGCACTTGCGCTTGATTTTCTAAAGTAGTTTCATGTGAAACTAAAATCTTCCCTTTCGTCGTGAGCTACTTTTTGTTGCTCTTTTCTGCAATGTGAGATTTCGTATAGCCATTGCCTAGCATAATACAGACGTGTTGCACTCTGATATTAAAAAAATCTCTTGCAACAATTGCCGGCTTTTATACGTCGAGCCATCCCTCTACAAGTTGGTGATTTAAATTTTGGCCGTTTTTCCGTATACGACGTTGCACATTTTCTTTGAGGCGTTCGACGTTATATACCTGGGTGGTTTGTTGCGAGTGAAGCTTGAACGTCCCAAACACCTAGTCTTGCTTATCGACAACACCACTCTCATAGGAGGAGCATGAATTAATGCAAACATTTCAACAAGTCATCACATTGGCGTTTTTGCTCCGAATAAACATCATACCGAATTCAACATTCGAAATTCGATCGAATCCAACTGCCGTAGAGCAATAAACAAGATGACATACTACGAGCAAGTAAAACGCTTTCCCTTGTAACTTTTCCTCCGTCATACAAATGCGCTCCAACAGTCCGTCTGCTTCGATTCTGGTGTATTCATATAAAGGCTTTCTTTCATTCCCTTTTTTCTTGCTGCTCCATTCGAGTTTTCTTTGTTCTTTCGCAAGTAAAGGTCTTACAATATCAGCAGACAATCTTAATAGAATGCCTCATCCTTGGTCCTTTACCTAACGTCCACTGTAGAGAAAAAGAACCCACCTAGTTATGGATACAACAACAACATTGAGGTACAAAAGTCCCATGAGAGCTCAACCCACTTACCCGTGACAGGGGAAATATTTGCGGCGATCATTTGTTTTCATACTTCATTCGTTGAAAACGAAAACAGATAACGAAATATTGTTTCCGAACACCTCATACGAACATTTCAAAATTTCTTTCATGAGCTGAAATTACCTTCGCAAACTATCACGACAAATTTTAAAAGGCGACCAACGAATCATCTTCGATCTTCTTTTCTCTTCTTCACCTACCCTAAGCGATCACTTAACAAAGCGCAAAAAGAAAAAAACACGATGCTGGCAAGAAGAAATAAAACATACGAAGTTGGCAGAAGCTATCCGACGACCACTGTCTAGCAACAGTTGATAATCGTCGTTATCCTTAAAACGACTCGCTTTAGCCAACAAAAAGTAACTTAGTTCAGAAAATTGAAAAGATTCTTTGCGGAAGTGTCAGCGAGCATTTTCACTCACCATCAAACTCATTTCAGTCACTACTATTCATCCATCTTCACTCGAAATATTGTTAACAATGAATTTACTGTTTCACTGTACTGCGCTAAACGAAGAACAGAATTAAGACAGCAGCCCTAAATGGAGAGCGTGCAAGAGATCGGAAATGTCGAAAAAAACATAGACACTATTTCAAAGGTTTCCACCTATTATAACCAACCTTCAAAGGGTCTTTCTTGATATCATTGAGAGCGATATCAAGTTCGGTGCGATTATTGAGCCACGACGAAGAGCTCGAGTTTTTCCATTCATCGAACAATGAGCTTATGTCCATTTCCTGTAGCTCCCTTGTTGTCGAGACAACTATCCAACCCGGCTTCACCTGTATCAACGTCAGCTAGATGATGGATAAGATGATAAAAAGAAAAAAAAGTCGAATAACTGAGCAAAAGGAAGGTGCGCCTAATGAATCAGGCATTTCCACTTACTTCTGATCACTTAAGCTGGCGGCAGTCTAGCAGTACAATGACTATACGTGCTGCTGCCACCATCTTCAAATCTTCTGTGATGCGTGCAGAAGGCGTGGAAACAAGTATCATAATGCCTTATTTGGCATGCATTGCGTTAATTTCGATGCAACTCTCTACTCTTACGCATTGCCACAACATTATTTCCACCACATCCATTTCTTTGAAAACAAAGCACTCTGTTGTTTAATATCGAAACTGCTAACATGTCGCTTCAATGGTGCATCGCTCACCCACGCAAACATCTTAACTCGCATCGATCTCGAAATTTCGACTGACAACAGCACTGAGGAAAGAGTTGCACAGCCAAATGTACATTTAGCCCACATACATCACACAGCAACTATTTCGCAAGAGTTGTTTACGACAAACATACTATTACTATCGCTAAGCGAATGAAATGTTAAGTTGAAAGAAGTGGCTCATGCCCAACTATGACATCCTCACCTGGCTGCACGCGAACGCAGCGATCGGCTCGTGCTCCCGTTGAATGATCTTGAACGCGCCCGGCACCACTGACTGTTCGCTGTCTGTACTTGTCCCTTCCGGCTTGACTCGTTCCTCTTCCTAAACATCACTCTAGAGACCACAGCAATTTTAGTCAACGCAAATCTTTCTAAGTCAACATTTACCCCAAAAGGCGATGTAAATTTCCTATATGAACCTTCCAGATGATCACTTCCTCCCTTTCCGTTCTCCAGTTTCCTAACCCTTATCGTAGTTCAAGAACAACAAACGATTCGAACCAGTTGCCCCTTCGCGCCGAAGATATGTCGAATGAATAAACGGGTTAAATGCTCCTGCCGCACAAGATACGCCCATAATCTGCGCACTGGCAATGCGGCTGGCTCATCGCTTTCGAAAGGCGTGTTACCCGGCTCGATCAGTGTACGATATTTACGCAGTGACGGTCCTGTAAATTGTCGGTAGTCTTTCACTTTTCCGTTTTACGCTGCATGCAATACAATGAGCTCAGAAAACATCAGTGAAGGCCTATTAAGCCATGAACTGAAGCAACTACTTTGTTCAAGAGATACACACAGCTTAGTGTTGGCGAAACTACTTTATGAACGAAGCCATTCTTGCAGCAATTAAAAAATATCTGTGAAATACGTCTGCACAAAGCGAGGATTACGAAGCCAAGAAAGAGTTCCTAGAGGAAACTGGTTTCGTCGTAACACTGACGAGATGTTCCCCACTACTAAACAATGACAGATCAAAGTCTGGATTATTGCCATCATAAAAGCAACTGTAGAAACGAAAAAAACCCGACCGGAATATATTGTTTTTCCTCCTTAAATTCAGATACGGGATTCTACAAACAAATTACTCACATTCCTGGACGAAAGAAATGAAACGTCTTATTCTGGGCCAAACAGATATGATTTAAGCATTTTCCACTTCCCGCTTTTTGAACTCAAACTCCTAGGACGTTCATAAATTTAGTTTATTTATTTTAACTAGTGATTTTTCGAAGAGTGAAAGCGTAATAAACAAATGAATACCTAGGTGATTGTCCGTGTTATCGAGAGTGGTGTTGGGAAGAATGTCACTCGGACATCCGCCTGGGAAATCATTCAGCGTTTCGCTCAGCTGCTGTGCCCAACTGTTCAGCAACTTGAACACGGCGTCGATACGCGGCGCGATAGATGGCAGATCTTAATTCAGCTATCAGTTCAATTCAGCGAATAGCAGTTAAGATTTGTATTATTCGAATTCATATTCCCTTCAAGTTTATTTTCGCGGACACCGTCGTGATAAAAAAAAGCTACCAGCTCGGGTGAATACCAAACTGAATCATGATCGCCACTGGAAAGACTGCAAGAAATGCTTCAGTGATCGAAATCCAGTGAACTGATCAACGGAGACTCATGCAACTGCATCATCTGCCCCAGATCATCCATTAGAAGCGAGGCATCAGCTATACAGTCTTGATGCGACAAGTCAACGTCACAAAGTGAACCGCCTTGAACCATCAAAAACGAGCTACTTCAACCAACAAACTTCAGCAGGGAATATTAAAGGCAAGCACTTGCATTGCACATTTGTGAGTCAAATTAGCACTCTTCCTCACAATATTTGTTGCAAGGCACAAGCCACCGCTGCTGCGCAAGCATCACTCTACAGTTTATATTTTCTTCATAGCAGAACGGATGATAAGAACCGATAAGATGGCTTCTTCTTCATAGAAGAAACTCATTAGCTACAACCACCCACAGCCCTTCCCTCCCTCAAAAAAATGAGTCTGCGAAATGGTACACGCATCGAACGATGACTGGTCGCAGATGCTCTTACATTGAGGCCATAAAAGGACATACTATCGCTAGCAAAAGGATCTCGAAATGTAAAAAACGGCCGTTATTTAATCTGAATGAATTCGCTAGCGCATTTAACATTATCTGTCATCAGCGGCTTGAAAACAGACTCAGCACTAGACCATAATGAGAAAAAATGGGCAGTTCAATTTGAAAAGTTAACCTGCTGGATCAAAGCCAGCGAGCGTGATGAACTCTCTGAGCCTGTAGAGCTGCTGGTGAACAAGCGCTATACGCATGAGCAGCCAGGCGTAACCGTCCGGATTGTTATGCTCCGTGCATTGTGGTTCCTCATCCCCCTCGTTTTCTTCCATTTCGACATCGCTTTGTTGTTCATCAGAATCGTAGTCTACTCCGAGTTCCTCTTTGGATCTTACTGGTGGCTGCAACATCCCTCTACTTTTCAACTGTTTCGCATTAAAAACGATTGATTACTTCATCGAAATTTCTACGCACAACAAAGCTAGTAAAATGTTGCATTAACCTATAGAATAGAGTACCTTCGAGAGTCAAATGGTCGAGAATGTGCAACTATATCGCTGGACATCTTATTTCCTTCCATTGCCGAAATTACGAAACTACATTTATTCGTTAACGTCCATTTCCACGCAGCATAAATTCTTGGTCTCTTATGTATTCGCCAGACTGATCGAAATTAGAAACTTACAACGAAATCAGAAACTTCCTCAAAAGAAATCAGTCTCAGAGATTTAAACAAATCCTTTCAAAGATATTCTTTCCTGAATCCGACGAAAGCAATGGACATTAAATTTCGATTATAAAGCCATAAGTAAATAGAACTCTCCACTTTCTAAATACAATATACAATCGAATTACTTTCAATTATGATACTTTCAATCTTACTCAGAGAAGCAGAATAAAGATAAAGGTTCGGGAAGTCAGAGAGAATAGAGAAGAATTAAATCAGTTCCCAGTTTTTCCAGAGCAGTGTAATCAATCGAGGCATCACTATTACCCATAGCTACTTCAGAGAGATTCAGTAGTAGTTTCAGACATCAAAAGTGTCAACGCACTTTTTCAGCAAATAATTGCACAATATTTTTATTCGGTGGAACCCAGCGATACACGACTTGCTCGGAGACACCAGATGCCTCAACGGAAGACGACTTCGTTGCTCCAGGAGGCACGTTAACAGGTGAGTCTGTTCCGAAAACCTGCAAAAGAAATATGTTTTATTATATCTTTGATTAGGACTGTTGCATGCTGACTCCTCCAACCTTAAAATTGCCAATTTGCTGCTTACAAACCGCCTATCATAGAAACGATGATAAAAATGTTGCAAAGAAAGCCCAAAAAAAAAATTGTGAGTGAACAATAACTACGACATCCGCCCTTTCCCTTTCCTCATCTTGACCTTCTCAACCAAAAACGTCAAAATGCCATTGTCACATGTTTGACTGGTGCAGTACGACTTAGAAAAGGATAAATGTGCTTGTATCACGAGACACAGTCGTCTGGTCAGGAAAGACAGCACACCTTTAAATCTGGGGCATGAAGTTATTCTTTCTAAAAACAGAAACTAAAAAAATGAACGATGATAGTTAGGTGAGTATTTTCGAAGAAGGAAGAATGAGTGCGCACATGACGAACCTTTGCATGGAATTTCGCTCGGAAGGCACTCGAGTCGATTGAGAGGTTGCTATGGGTTCGAGGCTGTCGAATCGACGAATCGCTTGTCGTGGCATATGCTGCGGACGTGGATGATCTGCGTGGCGTCACTGGCCCTGATTTCATTTTTAGTTACAATACGCAGAAACAACCCACATAACCTCACATAAAAACACCAAGATAATCTTTGGCAAAGTTGTGACCGTGCATTCTTTAACCGGTTTCAGGATACCTAAATGGACAAATCCCAATTTGCCCACAACAAACATGCAATAGCACAAAATTATCGACTATACCACCAATATCTCGATGCAGTTGCACTGACAGTTTGCAAAGCAACACTTTTGAAAAACTTTGTGTTGAACCCAAAATCACGATGAAAGCTAACGATCCGCCACAATCAACAAGGAATTTGGCATTAACTGCCACGCGTTCTCCTTTCTTCAGAAATCAGAAATCAACAGACAACTTCACGCATTCATGTTGCAAAAAAAAGCACCAGACACATCATATTTACTCATAAATGTGATAAAGAAGAGATGTGCAAAAAACAAGAACACACTAGGTGGCCTGGCCGGTGGCACAGTCTTTAACTTCTTCTCGCCTCCACCGCCAAACGCATTTGCGAACTGTCTTGCGTCGATGACGTGTGCTGCAAGACGATACAACCACCTCGAATCGTAGGCCGTGAATGCATAAGAAAACAGCGACATCGTTACCTGCAGACGATAACACAACAATTAATACTCGACGAGTTAAACCCAAGCAGAGGCTAGCAAAGATTTACTGCGTTGAGATGAAGAGAGAGAAGGGTTCTGGCCTGAACACATATCGAAAAATAAAAGAGGAATTTTCTATTCCGAATCATAGCTCAGAAATAAAAGTTTGGGCAAATGCTAGAGAAGAAGAAAATAAAATCTTCGTCCACTGCAAAACGGAATAAAAGAAGCATTTGTGAGGATTGAAAAGCTGTACTTTTATCAGTTCGTCTGGCTGCGGGCAGGCAAACGAGACAAATATCTTATGCTTTCCCAGAACTTTACTTCAACTACTGAAAAACTTCTCATAACCCCCTAAGCCCGTTTCCGCTCCGTCTTTGCGGCAAAATACAAATTCAGTCGCTAAAAATAGCTTTGATAAAGAGCTATCAACTCCATCTATATTCACGTACAGAGATTACCTAGGATAAATACGATAAATGCACAGCTCATTGTTTCGAACTGTAAACTTCGATTATTGTTTGTTGCTTTCTTATATGATTAATAACACTGTTGTTTTGCAGATGCATGATCGATAGATGCAACAGTGTAACAGTTTTTAGTTATGACCATGTAATGCGTCCAGTAGAGATGTAATAATAATCTATGCTGACGTTTCGGCTCTTTGAGGCATAATCATAGTACACCAAGCTCTTATTCTTTATTACCCAAGTTTGAGCTCAGTGTGCTATGACTATTGCTCAAAGAGACGAAACGTCAGAATAAACTATTATTCCATTTCTATTCGATGCACTGCATGGTCATAACTAAAAACTGTTATACTGCTTTTTTATAATTCAAAAAACCCCGTTTATTCATCGCACAAGCAAGTGCAACTATCAAATAAGATGGGTAAGCTAGCCAAATATTGTAGTACGAACTGATTACGAAGTGTGAAAAGGACAGTAAAAATAAAAATGTGCACACAGTGAATGACCTTCAATTGTTGAGGAATTCCAAATCTACTAAAAGAGGACATTTGCATTTATACAAGACGACTGCCACATAAATTAAATCCCTCATATTAAAGCAATCATCTACCTTATAAAGTGAGTAGTAATAAGAAGAAGAAAGATGAAAGGGAATGCAACAACAAACCAAGTAACTCGGATCTAACTGAAATCGACTGATATAAAATTCACATCAGATATGCTTGCAGGCGTTACGCATTCACACTTCAATGGTTTTCAAGAACTTTTAAAGCTGTAAGAGATTGACGAATTTGAATAAGAATTCCCCGTTACAGACGTATCAAGAAAAGAATAAAAGAGAACGGCGATTCTTCAGAGGATCAGGAGGGGAGAAAGATGACCAATTTCCTTCATGTAAAATATCCGGGAATGTGAACATCTCGACATTCAGAGAGACTGAATTATAACTTCTCAGACGACAGAAATTAGTCATTTTTCTGAGTTTTACGGTACAGAAGGAGTGGAGCAAATCACAGAACAAAGAGGCGTTCAGTGAGGAATGCGATGGGGATTTCATTCCAAGCAATAAATCTACAACGGAAGGCACGCACCGCAACGAATGTTTCGGCAAGTAACAGCCTCAATTGTGGTGCCTCTTCATCTTTTTCTCGATTCAGAAGTGCAACTAGATTATCGACGCCCGGCCACTTTGAAGGTATCGTCATCACGTGCACGTCTTCACTCCACGAGATACAACGCGGTCGTCTGGTAAGCGCACTGAAAACGACATCCTTCCATCGATATTAAGGTGAACGAAATGAGCGAACTTCGGTATGGAATTTTTGTTTGCAATCCAAAAATTTTTACCTTTTCACATCTTTCCAACCGCTGCAAAAACAACAGACACTCACATCGAAGTTCACCCACGGCACCTAATGAGCTCTGTGATGCAAAGTAAATGGTCATCCTGGAACTACTGCCCATCGTAAAAACTTGAGGTGGACAATGAACAAGAGGACAGCTCTGTACAATTGCTTTAAGCTTCCTCATGTTTTGCTGCGAGGGCGAGGAAAGGCGTGGAAATGATGGAAACTGGGTGAACACGCTCTACCCCTATTTTTGAAAAGAATGAAAAATGAAATAACACTTCGGGAATTGTTAAGCGATACTAGATCCAACATCCTCAGACAACTGAGTAAGAAAGGATACTTTTTCACAAAACCTTCAAATTCAATAGAAAAAACCGATTTTCTACGATACAGTTTCACCTGATGATAGCAAATATCGCTATTGTTTTCGTAGGCAGAAAGAATTCTAAGGTGTAAAATCAATCGAAAGCAAGCCTGGAGGTATTAAAGTTTCAAATTGAATGTTGGCTACATAAAGCGGATGACGCAAAATGAAGTATGTCAATTTATTTGCCAATAAGTCCTCTTCTTTTCAGTTCATCTCATCATTGAAGAGGCGCTCTTCTCGAGCACAAAGAAACTATGTCGCACTTATTCTGGTTATAAAAAGTATGACATAACAACTAGTATATACCAAAACGCCGAGTAAAGTCAGATGAAAAACTACAACTCATTCAAAAAAAATATACAAGGTCTTCACAATTCACGATCCGTTTCAAAGCGATAATAAAAAGTCAATAACATACCCGGTTTGCTGCTGATTAATCCATGGAGAATAAAAGTTACCAATATCACAAAGAGATTGGTAAAGACATGAGGACAACCCCTGACATAAATTGTACAGTTTGTAAACCTGAAAGAGGGAAACTGCTTAGAATGGTCTTTAGTGAACAAAAGTGACTGTTAAGAGGATGGAACGAAGCATTCTGAGGGCAATAGGTGTCACTACTAGAAAAGCAAATTAAAAATACTGACTAAATGACCCTTTTGCTTCGTTTCTGGATACGATGAATGCGACTGCAAGTGCAGTGATATACGGTTCGTGCAATCCACACAGAAACGAGAACAATCTGTTTCGTTATTGCAAATGTATTGCAATTTAAGGCAATCGAAATACGCTTTATATCCACAAATACTATTACTACAGAGGCAATAGTTCAGCCGGATTGCAATTTAAAAGGGAAATTGAAATCGATTACCTTCGCGAGCGAATGATCAATTCTGGGCGGTTGATCAAATTCGACGATTGTTAACACGAGATCGGAACACTGATTTTCGATGAAATGAAGAGGGGACGAGACGAACATTTTACACGAAGACACAGAAGAGACCAACAAAGGAAACGAATGTACAACAGGCATCGGCTCTGCAAACAAACAGAACATTTTAGGCTGGTAGGTTAAGAACAAAAAGAATTTGCCGACAACCTCGGGTAACACTTCTAAACGAAAGGAAGCACTCCTCACTGACTCCGCCTTTTTTCATCGTCTAATTTCATATATTTGAAGCACTACAATGCTGCATTTGTAGAATTTTGGGAATAAAATAACACTCCTCACTAGTAGAAATGTGTGGGAATGTCGCCAGCTATAAGCAAAACTCCTCATGCATCACTGCTCTGATGCAATCACACAGCTATTTATTGCTCACAAATTCCATTGTTTATCCTGTGACATTTGTTTTCGCACTATGCAATGAGCAGCGAGATGGTCCGTAAGCCCACGAAAGGGAACTTCTGAAGTACACGCATGAGGCCGAAGTGGTACTTTTAGTATGAAATCGATACGTCATGACCCATAATTCCAGCTCATTTCCCAATGAATAGTGTGAATTAATAGCTTCTGATGGATCAGCATGAAATAAACTGAGCAGAAAATAAAGCATAAGAACCCTGTCGATCAACCGGATAAGAATAACTTGCCTACCTTTCCATACGAAGCACAAGTAATGACGGTCACAATAAAATCACATTCACGAATAGTAATGAGGAAGGCACAAGAAAAATAAATGCCTATACCGAAGAGCGAACACAATCTTTTCTTATATCCTTCCCACTATATCGATGATAAGGAACACCAACGATGGTCTCAGAGAAGTTTTTCACTTCTGTGGTCTTTCATCCACAAATTTCCATTCCATTACTTACTAGGATGGCAATTACGAATTTACAGTACACAACAATCAATCGTGCTACCGCAAAGCCCAGCGAATATATTACACGCCATATGCCCCCAAAACAGGCCGTATTAAGTTTGTCACTTTGTAATCCACCAGCGATTATTCAGCAGGTTTTTCAGTTCTACTAATTCACCTATGAAATCGTTAATCATATGGTATGGCAAACAAACTGCAAAGCGCATAACGAAACCTACCATTCAAATGCGTAAGATTACCCGAGTCCTGCTGAACTTCGAGAAGAAGCAGCAGCAATTCCATTAGCGCCGATGTGAGTCGGTAGTTCTGCGCACTATGCAAAGTGCAGTAAGACGTGAACGAACGAAGTAATTTCTGATTAGAGCGCAACCAGCGACGACGGCGCAATGCACTACGAATCCGCATCGCCAGATCCAATCGGTCGTTTCGAAGAGCTTCATGAAGAGGCACCGCAGAACTTTAAGTTAATGTTTTGTTATATTTAATGCTGCTAATGATTTCACTTACATAATAAAGAAGATTCTGGCCAAATGCACTCATATTAGAAGCCACGTTGACAGCTACAATTTAGAGACAGTGGAATTTCAAGACAATACTTCAATACCCCATAAAAAGTTTAGCTGGATTTCTCAATAAGAAGCATAGGAAATATCCCCGACCCCCCCCCCCCCCCCCCCCCCCTCAAAATGAGAGGACTGATTCAACTCACGCCATCAGTGTGGTGGTAGGACGGATGCGCTAAATTTTTCTAGAGATCGGCTAGGCAGCCACTCATCCCCCATCGGTCCACATCTACACATTTTATTGACATGAAACAATGCGCCGACCTATTTAAATTTAGAGCGGTTAGCCCATTCCCGACGCAACAGAAGCGAAAAAAACAGAAAGAAGATTCAATATGAATTAATGGAGACAATAGCGCCAATATTCTGTAAAACATCAGCGGTGAAGTGCTGACGATTACGTAAAATAGGTAGAGTTGAAAAAACGCTGTAAGAATAGAGTTGCAGAAAAATCGGTGGACTTCCGATATGGAAAAACGCCGCTTCAGTCGTTCGTGATGTGGTCTCAAAAAGAGTGAAGTTGCACGAGCCCCTTTGCTTAGTCGAGAGGTGTGAAAGAACGAACACGTCAATGTACACATTTTTAAGATTAGTTCGGTTCCTATTCCTGCGATGTGAAGAAATCTGTGATATGCCCACACCTCTCATTCTAGGCGTGGCTAAGCACTTGCATTACATATAAGTGCGTCATAAAGTGAAGAGGAACCTTTGTTCAGGAAGGACTTCATCTACATCATCGGATTCATCCATCACTGCCGCCGCTGTCTCATCGACGCTGCTTTCGTAGTCGCAAACTTCTTTCAGCACATCCACCTCCTTCTCGAGCCATTTAAATAGCTAGAAAGAAAGGGATAAAGACTTTATGAAAGCAACAAGAGAAGATAAATGATCTCGATAAAATCACAAAAACGAAACCATTTCACTATAAAAATTGAGTTGCGTAATAGCAATTTTTAAATGTTTTTTTTTTCTACAGAAGGCAGTAAAACATTCCTCAATAGTATTATATACACAAAAAACAAACTGCAACAGGGCACTGCAAAATATTCAAAAACCCAAATAAATCAACTCAACTGTTAACAACAGATAAAAATAGAACTGCGACGACAAAAGGAAACGAGATAATTCCGCAGTACAAAAAGGGAATGAAAGCATCAAGAATAAGAGCAGAAAGCATGACATCGCCACAGTTTTTCACCTGAAAGCGAAGTTGTCCACCATCAACTTCAAAACCACTCGCTAATGTTGACAATTCTTCCATCATTATTCGAATCGAAGCGACAAACTTCAAATGCTGCGCTATTATATCCAGCACAGTACCTCTCCTTTCACTCTGAAAGCGAGTAAACTTGCAAACGAGAACGCTATTATTGAAAGCACAACCACAACACTACCCAAATTTACGGAGTGCGGAAAATCCAGCAATTATAACAACCCCCTCACAGCCGCCAGTTGTTAACTGCACTTCAAGCACAAATACCTTTTTAGACGGCATGGGCTATATTTCTTCTTTCTCCCTTTTAACTCCATTAAAAATATCTATCTTGCCCGCCAAGCCAAAACTACTCTCGACTTTGAAAGCTCTCAAAGCTCGAGGTCTGCGGTTTTGAAGACCATCGAAATTTTGTACCTTCAGTTCCGATGGCGTCAAACGTCTGCATTACTTACGAGAACTTCGAGGAAGCGTATACATCGAACGGCAATGTACAACCACAGTTACAAACAAATAATGACAAAATATAGGAATAAAAATGTAAAAACACGCTAAACGAAACAGAAACAAAGGAAAAACCTCAGCCGCATGAGCCAAGCCATCACGACCATTGACGAGTGATGTGTTCTGCGCAATCGTTTCACTATTTTCCTGTAAGAAATATACCCTAAAATCTGTGTTCTAAGCTCAGCCTCCCTCGATTACGGGCTATTACCCCTATGGAAATCGAGGAACTCTCATGTTCGTTTGAAAGCTTTACTAACGAAGAATTGCAGGAATCTCCCATACCTCTCATTTTGTTTCTTCTTCACTGCAAGAAGAAATATGCGATTCCCACACAAGTGCAAAGTATTTGTTTATTCTCTTCCAAAAAACTCAAAGGGATTATAAGCTCCTTCCCTGCACCTTTCCACAATTTGCAACTCCCCTTTCGAGCATAAGCACTCTATTAAAAAGCTGGAGGACGTACAAATATGAGATCTTTAAACTTGACTGCATAGCCAGCAGAAATAATGTGGTTTTCTCCTTTTGCTTAGACGGAGCACATTGCTGAGAATAACATGACCAACGAAAAATGATATGACTTGAACTCGCTGCTGCGAGTGAATGCAAAATGAACAATAAACAACCACAGGTTGTCACATCGATAAGCGATCACAATAACAAAAGAATTAACCTCAAAACCTTAATTCTGACTCCCTTATTAGTACCAGACAGTGAGATGATAACATAGTACATAGTAAACAATGAACGCCTCACCTTAACAACACTCTTGGACTGGTCGTCATTCGATTCGATGGTTTCCTCTTCGTCGTCACTCCACTTCAGTTCGAGCTCATCATTCTGAATGACATTCGACGGCGCTGACCAATCGAATCCATTTACGCTGTCATCTCCTTTCCGATCACTATTAAAGCCCAGTGCTACTGAATCCTGTAAATATTTCCCCGTATTTTTCTATAAACATTGCAGCATACGACGATTTTCAAACAACCGGGAACTGAGAATGCCACTGATCAAGAAGAAAGACATTTAAGGAACAATCAATAAATCTTCCCCCTAGAAGTTACAACAGATCACTTTCACCATGTCCTCGAAGGAAGACAATGGAGCTTTCTCGACAATGTCACTGAGGCCAAAGAAACCCGTCGGGGGTTAATCGAGATTACTTCTAAACTTGGTCTTGACTCCATAATGGCACCGTATGACTTTATAATCTAACTTGATAGCCAGTGTGTAGGCCCCTCTGAGATGATGCTGTGAAGTAATCTTTGACTTCCAGTGCCTTCTGTCCATAGGGTGCTTTATGTTTAGTAGTATTTCAACTGC
The DNA here is from genome assembly GCA_006503575.1 of Baylisascaris schroederi. Lineage (NCBI taxonomy): Eukaryota > Metazoa > Nematoda > Chromadorea > Rhabditida > Ascarididae > Baylisascaris > Baylisascaris schroederi. The sequence goes on along the minus strand of QEWY01000309.1, from coordinate 471,604 downwards.
AACCATTTGTGATCCCTACCTACCGACTTTCCATTTACGGGCATTCCAAAGAAGTTCAGCTCCTTGACGTTTCCACATTACTTGCTACCGGCTATTGCAATGGTCACAGCTCCCCCAGTTGTAATGCCCGTATAATGTCATGCTTTCAGCTAAGGATTGTCTCTAAGTTGCTCACACGACAGCTAGCCGTAATGCTCTCATCTTCCGAGGGACTCAATGTGTGCTCGGCAACTTCCTTCTGCCCTTTCTGAGAATTCCGTCCACTACAAGCTTATCGTTGCTGGAACCAAGCCTGTACGGCTCGGTTGCACAGAGAAATCTTCGTATAACCGGCGCGAACTCTAGCCAGAACAGTAACCGGGTACGGAATTCGAATACTGAACAGCGAAGACCAAGCAAGACAAGCTCTGCCACTTGACTCGTTTGCAAGGTCATCACATCTAACAGGCAAGCACGACGAACTCGCGATAAGAACATAAGAGAATTTCGCTAGAGTCGGTTCACCGCAGCGATGCAAGTGAAAGGTCTAATCGAGGAGCTCCTCTCAGTAAGGCTACTGTGATAATACAAGGTGTTCAGATGCTCTCTTGGAAAAAGTCTGAATGTGAAAGCCTCAAATCGAAAAACTTCCTAATCATCAGTGTCTTGTATAAAAAGAAGTAAACACTTCTGCATAAAAACAACATCAGGAACCATACTGCAAGAAACATAAATAAATTTTATTAATAAGTCATTAAAGTAAGTCACATGGAAATAGGCTAAGTAGCCCTTAGTTGAGAGAAACCCAAACATATCTTCCCATAGTGTAACAAATTTAAACGGTTCGATTTCAGTATGTCTTCGAAGCACAGACAAAACGTGAAGTGCTCAATTAATGCGTCGTATAAAACTACCAAAGGTAACGAAAGAGAAAATCGAGCATCCAAAATGGTTGGAATTACAACACTTCGATGATATGTAATAAAGGATGCAGAGTTGGTTTAAAATTCATGCAGCCCTGCAAGCCACCTATAAGTATGCACCTAGCAAAAAACGATAAACATGATACCTGGCCACCATTAACAAGGCTGGAAAGCGTGGATGAGCCCGGTACTACCATGCTGATATTACGAGGAAGACGCATCAGCACATCCAAAGCAAGCATTGGACAGCCGGATGCCATGTGTGCGCTCGCTGTGCGGAAATATAAACGACGTTCTGCCGGTGTCACCAGAGCAGCCAGCTGCTTCGCTACAGCCAAAAATTTCTCTGTTGATCCCATCTGAATATAATAACGAAGTAAACAGACACCCAGATGATGGTTTCAGAATTCATGGATCACCCTTTAACTCTTCCTACAGGAAAATACAGCACCCCTTTTCATCCGCGTGCAATACTTTCCGATCCAAACTCTTCTTGTAACCTTTACAAAAAAGCAGAGCCACCAGCGTAAAATACTCATTATACACATTCGTGTGTGCCAAGTCAGTGATTCGGTGTGACCGCTGTTTGCTTCTCTTTCCATCGTTACTTCGTGAATGCATCCCAGCTTCTACCATTTCACTAGCCGCCTCTACCAAACCCTCCAGGCCAGCATTCATCTTCTTAGCGGGCGTTTAAAGGCAGAGAAAAGACTGTGTATTCGTATCAATTTAACTGACAGAGTGAAATGGCTGCAGACTTCATCACTTCAACAGATCGAATTTCTTAATGAGACATGAGCTCATGAACACAGATAGTTTAACTTTATAATTTCAGCCTGGCAACTTGTAGAGACGTTCTCTCATATCCCCTACGGTGCCATAAATAGCAACTGGACAGCATTAAGGCATATAAGAAGGCAAATGGCATAGCCAGCTAGTCTTTGCACTTCTAGCGCTCGCTATTCCCACCAAACTTCAGCAGTCTCACAAACAACACCTTGCTGCACTAACACCTAATGCAGTGTCTTCCGAATTCTTATCGCCTAGCCAAACGCCATCAATAAGCTGTTCTGATATTTTTTCATAAAATTCTTTTGGCCTATTGAATAACGAAACAAGACCTCAAGTCATTCATGAACCGCAAGACGCTATTGGCTGACATGTTATTTAAATCAAATTATCACCTGAATGCCTGCATCAGACAGCCGTTGGCGCACGACAAGTGGGTGATTGCGAAGGAACGAATAGAAATTGAAAATATCTGAGAGCGAGCAGTCAGTCGAAGACTCCACGAAACGCTTCCTGCCACCTTCTTCAACTAACGTAGCTGCTGCACGCGAATATTCCTTTAGGTGCCAAAAGGCCATCGAACGCTCAAACGGATCCCTGCAGCAACAAATGCGTCTAAGAACGAGGTCTTCACAAAAGATCAGCTCTCTCCTTCTCCTCTCAGCTCCTCCACCTCTCAAAGCATTCAATGTCACAAACGCGGTTCACCTTAACGTGCAGTAGGACTCGTAGGACAAGAAGCGAAGAAACACCTCTATTTTGATTTCCCCTCGCGATCTCACACGGCGGTATTTATCCGAACGATATCCGAACAATGGACCCGTGATGACAGATAGCTGTTTCATCTAGTACCTCAATACGCCTGTCTCCGAAGCAACAATACTTCTAATGATACCACATCCGCTGCACCCCAATTTCAAGGAGCGTTGACGTGTGACGCAACAACAGCAGCCAACCTGCTCGCATGTAAAGATTGAGCGATAGGATCGTCTTCATTGCCAATATCGCGGCGATCAGCAGCGTCGAGCTCGGCCGGTTCAACACCAAGAATCTCACGGCAAAGTAGTTCACGCATCAGTGACCACTGTTTTTCATGGTCGTTCTCGTACAAGCGGATTATCACCATTGCCAACTGCAGATCGTGCAATTTGCTTAACACTGCCTGCAAATTCATCAATAATTGGCATATAATGCCACGTTGCCGAATATCAGGTGAAATTCTAGGACGCGAGAAAACGGTATCTCGAAAAATTTTAGCCGGATATAAATATGATATACAATGACCTGAGCCTAAATAAACAAGGCTTCTTTCGAATTCAACGATGAAAGCAAAGGAAAATGTTGGACTTTGCTTCTTGACGAGCGCCTTCATCGTTTGCTATTGCTGTACTCTTTAAAGCATATTTCATTACAGCAGCATTACTATTTATATCTGGCTATCACTCTAACGATTGATATCAAATTATTACCAAACAAACTTCGAACATAGCTCTGCAAAATACTGTCCTATCCTCAAATTCGGACTCCCCTTCTGAGGGCAGATTCGAAAGCTTCCCTCCTTTAAATTGAGTACCTTCTTCTGAGGTATCTTTTCGTATAAACTCTCATAAAATTCAGACCCACACCTCCTAGCCAGACATGTCACTCTGCAGAAGTGCCTCAAAACTCAATCTTTATCTCAGTCACTAAATCCCGGATGAGACAAAAATGTTACAAATTTAGAGGTTGAATCCAAGGTTGAAAGATAATTATCAATGGCAATCCTCACTAGGCGATTGTTACTTTTAAAGGTAAGTACTGTACAAGTAACCTGGAGAGCATCTCTGAGAGAACCGGCGAGGAGAAAGAAAGCAGCTGCATGTTCGAACCTCTGTTTCCCCATTAAAACAAAGGCGTTCTTGAGTGCAGCCTTTTTCCAGCGCTCTTCATTGAAATCTTGCATGAAAAACTCGGCCATCCTTTGATCCTTCACCGTCTGAAGGAAAATTTCAAACCTTGTTTAACCTCTATTAACAATTGCGGTATTGTGTGAAGCGCTGAGCAACTTCCGTGTCGTATAGCTACACTCTATCGAAAGAAAACTTTGCAAAATCAACACAAAAATCAATCATTTGCAACTTGGAATCATCGCCTCAATTGTCTCCTCCACAGCCTGACTCCATTCAAGCAGAAACGCCGTGAGAACACAGTTGCACTGGAAGTTAACAAAAACATTGCGGTAACGCATAAACACTGAACACACAAAAACGGTTTGCATTGTTACGACGCATAGATTTGAGAATAAATCACCACATCCTTCAAAAGTTTGTACAACATCTGTCATAGTATTTCTCTCACAATGATTCCAAACTCAGCTTTAACAACCTGAAGTTTTCATCTTCGTTAGAAATCAGACTTCCTGAAGCCCGTTACCCAACCATGCGCAAGGGATAGACACTTTATTCATTCCTCGCCTCATCTGGTTAGTAATGGCTTGTTCGAACTACATGTGGTATTTTGCTTCCTACTCCCTCTCCCCTCCATGCATACACATCTGCACTCCTCTCTTCTGTCCTCTCACATGTATTTGCAGTTCTTTTCTTGCCAGCTCCCTTCCTTTAATCTCGAGGTAAACTGTAACAAATGCAACCTAATTACAAGCAATCCAATAAAAACCACCTCGCTTATAAGAAAACGTGAAAGATCAACCCCCTCATATCTGAACATTTAGTTCCGTTCAAGCAAGCGAATCGACAGCATGACGGTACGGGCAAATAACGAACCCTGAACAAATGCGTGAGCACGTTCTTCTTCTTCATTGCCAGATAATACAGAGATGCATCCAAAGGATCCTGATTTTGTTGAAAAGCAGCTTTCGCCAGCTGGAACGAAATAAATACTCAGTGTTAACGGAGTTCAACGCATTACAAATAACAGCTTACCAGCACTACAGTAGTCAAAATTCAAAATATATTTTAAAAAGAGCTCAGGCATCTAAATCCAAGAGAGCCTCGACTCCTCCAATAAGGAAGATTCATGGTGATCACAAAAATTTCTGTTTTGGTTAGTATTATCGCACTCATTTAGTCAGCTGGATTTTATCCAGTCTAACCAAAGTGAGAGCGGAAATTAGGCAAACAGTTTGCCAGAGGGTTCTCGCATGGAAGATAGTGAGTGATGGTTCAGAAGTTCCCGCTTTTGAAATTTGCCGTTTCTGTCTTCACAAGAAATCGAAAAGTGAAAGCAAATTGTCCGTAATCTCAGTCTGAATTTGAACGAAAGCCCCTTCTCACTGCTCTAGTATGGGGCCATCAGAGATGCAGTTTTTTGGAAAACATTTGGATCATTAGCAATAGGCAACTCAAATAACAACCAGCTTCCTTAAATCCCTCTCTCTCAAAAAATAGAAAAAACATCAGATTCTTAGGCGAGAGGAACAGTGGTGAGGCGATATGCAGCGCACCACCTCAATATGTTGTAGTAATGCCATAATGAAGAGTAAAACAGCTGCTTGAAACTTTGGGTTGACATAGACGAAGAGGGCAGCCTGATTAGCTGTAACGTAAGGTAACCGCTGACCTGTTCGACAACGCTTCGAAGGGCGGATGTGTTCTTGAGCCACCACGCAACACCAAGTGAGCGCAGTTCGTTCCATGTTGGTTGCGCCTTGTGCAGACCCGGAATCGCATTCAATAGTTCGGTCTCCGTTTCCGAATGCAGTGCCCAAATAATATTTGAGGAAGACAAGCCCCTTAACAATGAAAGTTCATCTGGTGTACAAAACATAGTCGTGGTCCAGTTGATCCAATAAGCCAGCCAATATAACTCCCACATTCGGAAACTAGCCTGTCTGCTTCGAAAATCGATAAACGTCGCTAACAAAACGAAAATGCGAATTTTTTCTTTCTAATTCTTGTGCTCGAAACCCTTCAAATAAGACCCCACTTCATTCCATCACATTTCAAATGTTTCAACCTTGGTTACCTGGACAGAGGAGGGAGAGGTGCAGCGAATTCGATATGTCGTGATGCTATCGCAAGTCCACATTTTCCCTCACTTCGTATGCGGACAGAAACACCGACCCCATGTAACCGGGTAACTATGCCATTCCCGACCTTTCGAGGCGCAGGCTTTCACATCTTACTCCGCAGTCTTTTGTTTTCTCATTTTTAAGTGGCAATCGCATTTCCAGCATTTACTTACGTTCTCTTTTGAATTTAGGAGCGTTGTTGGTCATGCACAGCTTTGTGGGATTACCACTCATTATTCGAAATACTGGTATCTCATAAAATTTAAGTAGGTATCATATAGTCGCAGAACCTTTTCTGGGTTAGTTCCACGCTCGAGTAGATGCTAGTTAAGACAAAGAATCTACCGTGGGCATTATTAGAGGTGGCAGACGCCCCATATCAAATGAACAGTCTCCTCCCCATAAAATAGACACAACCAACTGCAAGTGATTTGGCACATTCTGGCTTTATAATCGAGGGTACCAGAGCGTCACAGAATGTGGGTTCGTAGGTGAATGTCGTACTCTAAAGTGCACTTCAAGTCAGGCTTAAGGACGTAATATGAGTTCAGTTTCGCAAATGAGGAAAAGGAGATGGGCGAACTTCTGTCGGAGTATTTGCTTCTGTTTGAGCGGAAGACAAAGAAGGAGGTATTCGTGCTGTTTCATCGCCATCAGAAAACGTAAACCACACTCGTCAACCGTTTCGCTGCCAGCTGCAGCCGTCGCGTAACCGCCAGCCGCATCACGAAAGACTGTTGGTTGCGCTCCTTGGAATGCTGCAATACACACTCATCTGAGCACAGTCTCAAAATAAGGTGCTCTGTATCGCCTCATCGTTTACAATCAATGACTCGTTCTCTGACATTCTACTTACAAATGCACGCTGCAAAGCAGCTATGAGACATCTCAAAAAATAAAATAAAAATCCAGGAAACGCACCTGCATTCGCCTGAGCAAGCCTGTCCATCACATCAGCCGAGAAGTGACTCAGCGTATCGGCGACCGCCAACAAATGCATCTGATCAACACTCGACAGACCTAAACTTACATACTTCATGTGCGGGAACTTTACTACAAAACAGGCGAGCAGGAACACAACTATCTAATGGCTAAATATACCTGCTCCCTCGACTTTCGTACTTCCACAAAATTCCGCCCAATACACAATTTTGGTCAAAGTTTACGACTCATAACTGTCACAGTGCCAAAGAATATTTATTAAACATCGAAAATGAGATGTTAATGATAATACTGCTTGGCATGAACTTCGTTCAGTGATCCGCAGGTGATCAGCTTCGATAATCAACAATCTCTGTGAAGTGAACGTATAAAGGGAGAACAATTCGACTGATGAAGAACTGTTTTCCAAAGATCTCGTTCAAAATTTTTTTTAAACTTGTTTCCTTCAGTGACGGCTATTGATTGGCTGCAGACCACTTCCCATAAGCCTTGCACTTTTAATAAAGTATTTTGCTTCAATTCGGCACAGATAAAGGGAAGCTGCCTAAGCATCCGCTTCGAAGATGCAATCATGAGCAACATGTTCACCATTCTCTTTCATAGAAGCAAACTGAACACTATTCAGCATACGGGCACATTTCCTCTCCGTTTCAGAGAAACTCTTATGTTGTACTCCAAGGCATAAAACTGTAAGGTTCCTGGCAACTTTTCTCGCCTTCACATGGTAACTTACTTTCATGAGTTCCTGTGTAAACTCATCTTTGATATTCCCGAGTTTCTAAGCGAAGCCATCACAAAGCCGCATTACGAAGCATTGTGAATGTAAACACAATAATCACTTTCGAGTATATATCGAACAGGGGAGGATGTAAGCACAATAAGCTAAGTCAGGTACATCAGGACTCGCTTCTTAGAAAACAGAATTGCTACGCATGCAACAATGAGGATATGAATTTCAGCGAAATTAACAACGCTTTCATGAACTGAACACAACCGGCAACTAACCAGGTAGATGTGTGTGCGTAAGAAAATCGGTTAGCAAGCGATTATGCCTGGCTGTAAAGACAGTCGAAACACGGTCCGCCATTTGTCCCATATCGGCGCTAAAGGAATTCGAGCGGGATCGCGCACTGGGTCGAAACTCGTCATCCATCCCTAGCACCTCGTCTAGATCTTCTTCCTCTTGTTCCGTCTCGAACAATGAATTGTACGGATTCTGAAAGGATATGAACTCGGAACGGGAACTTTGGTTTCAGTTTCAGATGAAAAAGGAACGCAAAATTTCAAAATATTACACACAAAAAGTGCCAGTTCATACACTTAAAACAAAACATACACGGCTAGTCCACCTAGCCTCGTCCTCTCCCCAAATGTAAAACTGTGATAAATTTTCACGTGACACTCCGAGACCCGATGCCACTTTATCTTTAATGAGCTCCAGTACGGACATTCAAAAGAAAGAAACGAAGAATGTCAAGATTTATCGAAGAACAATCCTCTATAAAATAATAGAATGATATAAAATCTATGCTTTTTGGAAATCTGACATCGAGGGCTAAGGCATATACAAAATCCGTTAACTTCAAAGTGTCATAAGCTATACCTCAACCCCATCCAAAGGAATTTTCCAATAATTCGGATTGCAATCGCATTCCCTACAGCCAGCTGCGACGGTCGAACGCAACAGTCCTGTGGCCAAACTTTGCTTGATTTTATTTGTTTTCTGAACCTCATTAGAAAACTTTGTCGAATTGGCACAAATTCGATAGATAGTTTCACGTCTTCTCCTGTTGTGGAATGGAACGGTCCATTCACGTGTCGATGATTCACTCCCAGCGTTGGTCGATGCCGTGCAGCTCGGCACTGAGTGCGAGCTGCACAGCATGCTACCAATCAGACAAAGCGATCTCTTTGCAAGAAGACTTTGCTTGAACTAAGAAACGCTAAAGATTTTGCTCGACGGTCATGAAACCTTTGAGTAGAATGCAGCATCTTATTAAAATGCTGTTTCTATTCGTTCAAGGATACGAAATAAACTAAAAGTTAAGAGTAACCTCGTCATCGAGATTGGCTGCTTTCTGGCCCTCTTCGTTGTCGGTCGCATTGTCAGCAGACATCAATAAATAGAGAGGCAGTGGTGCAATTCCGTCCAGCTCATCGTATTCAGGATTCGCATCGTCGAATGTATCCGATAAGCCACGTGAAACGTCCATATTTTGCCCAAGAGTGCTCACATTCGAGGCATCATTTGGCTCCGTTACCGACATTTTGCGAATAGAAGCAGCCCGCGACAGTGGATTTGGAATTGATACATTGGATTGCTGAAAATATTCACTCTCTTTGAAACGTTCCATTTGTAACAATTAATTAAATGAGATAAGCAAGCAGACGCTAAACATTTGCTATTCCCTCACCTATCGGCAAAAGAGTTTGAGCAATCGAATTACAGAAAACCCTTTCACCACTTCTTTCAGAATGCGTTTTCATATGCTTCTAAGCAACAGATTCCCACATTTCAAAGAATACAATTCAGTGATTAACGATGATTCTGGCCTCACAAGCCTACAGCAGTGTGCTGCATCAGTTGACTTTTTCTTTAGCGGAGAAATGACTCACACAATGATAAAGTCAGTGGAAGATGGGTGAAGTATCTCCTTCAGGCAATCAATATTCGCAACTAAGAAAAGTCATTAACCTTCAAGCAGTTAAGCACGTGCAGCAGAATGGCTTTCACTTTCCGCGTTTTACCCGAATTAAGCAATTCGATCAGCTGTTTTGGATGATACTGCGGGAGGATTGGACTTGCGAGACGAGCTGCTTCGAAAAGACCCTCATCGCTAACTGCTTGCAGAACATGCTCGTCCTTCGATAACAGATCTTGCAAATCGCGTGGAGCTGTCATCACCCTAAACATAGTACGCGTGAAAATTGTAGAATTGAAACACAGCTGTGGTAGCAAAATATTCAATCACTGACGTTAATCTACACAAAGAACCACATTCGACACCTTTTCCCTTCATCACCTCCCTCCCCCCCCCTCCCGAATAAAGAAATACATCTAAAATACCAAGTTTTGATGCTGTCTAAACAATGATAATTTCAAGGGTGCTATTATCCCCGACAAAAAGCTGCGTGGTAGTGAGCGCATTCCCAGCAATTATATCGTATTCCCAGCAATTATATATGTACATATGAAAAGTAGGCAAACTTGTGCATAATCTCCTTTAGTAATTTTTGCTTATTAGCGACTGAAGAGTCCATCTTGGATTTCTTCGAGAGTTGATCGAGCATAGAGTGTGAGGGGCTGATGTTGAGTGTAGGCATTGTCAACGCATTTCCTGTCATTTTCCTTCTGCAACACAACACCTCAGTTCACACTGAAGATAGACGGAAACTACTCAAAACCGATAGCAGTAGGGCTTTACGCGTTACCGCACCACATCGGCAACGATAAGATATTCATTATAAATCATAACCTCTCCATATCCCAACACATGTTTCGTTTTGTAATCCTACGTAGACGACACGAATCTATCATGAACACTCTTAGGGTGATGTTTCTACTTTGCGAATAATCACTTTCGTTCTGTCTTCTCTCCCTAATATTTCATCCTCCCGCCTATCCCTGAAGCTTTTGTTGCCACAGTTGGTCCCTCCTCTCCGCAGCATCCTCATTTAATATAACGACTCGTTCAGTGCAATTTGCATATAGGTGTTACATATTTATCCGCCACTTTGCTACTACTGCGCTGAAGAAGGACATTTTACGGGGACGACCGGAATGCTAAAATGTTAGCAAGCAAATGAGGAAAGAAGAAAGCGAACACGAAGGCCGGTCCGAAAAAAATAAAAGATCTCTTTCTAAGTCTTGAAACGTATAGGTGAAGCTTTCAAATCTGATGAATTTTTTTTTTCTTGTTTTACCATAATTAGCAGAAATCTAACCAAAGGTAACTGGCAGATTCAGTTTTGTTACTCTTAAAGAAAATATGGTATGTTTTAAGCAATGTTGAAGGTACAAGCCTGTTGCACTTTTGACTAACAAATTATAAACGGCATCCCTCTCTTTCAAAAAAGACATCCGAATCAATTCATGAACGGGAACATATTATGAGACCGCCATTTAACTCAGATCGCCGGGAATTCGCGATGGCTTGGTGATATCAATTAAAATTCCCTTAATTGAGCGCAATAAAAATGAAAATTAAGTGTATGTTTGATGTAGTTTACTAATTTGCAGAAGTGAACCGAACTTCAAATAGCAAAACTATAAGGAAGGCGACATTTCATCAACAATGCTCATAGAATGCTGCGAAATTCGATAAATTCCGCAAGCTGCTGGAAAGTGGAAGCTCAACGACTTATACATAGACCCAAGGAATGCAAAAACGAACTTCACCGCGTTATCTTTGCTCTTTTCATTTGCTGAGTCTGCGCTATGAATCGCCTTCGTCGCCAGATTCCACTGATTGTAGCAACGCATCTCGCTATGCATACCTACGATGAGAAGGCCATCACGAACCCATGTAAGTGCAGTCGGTAACGGTGGCAAACCATCGGCCGATTGTAGCTCCAGATAACGAATGCACAACCACCTCACCTCAAACAATGCTGCGTTACACTTCTATCTCAACAATTTTTTGAGAAATCCGCAAGTTCACAGTTGGAATGTGCCTTGAAGCCTGTACTTAGTGGGAACGATCAAACGCCTACTAAAACAGAACAACCATACACCCACTTCCTGAGGCCCTCAAAACTAATGCAAATGTCCCCTCCACCAATGCATGAAAAACGAACAAATCAATGCCGCTAAAGTTCCCAAAGAACACGCATTAGGCCGAAAAGAAGTGCGGAAAGAGACGTGTAGCCTTAAATTAGAACAATCTGCACAGCACCAATTTACTTCAAAAGCAACGTCGAGCATACTTTCCTCGTTGAAAAAAAAGCCTCAGTTAACAATGGTCATATACATTTAATAAGCAGCAGGCTGTGCTTCGCATCTGTTCAAAATGAAATATGTTGTTCACTGAGTGTTCAAATGGGATATAGAATCTCGAGATGCTGGCAGAAATTAAATAGGATTTCCAATGCAGCCAATTTGGTAGCGGGCAAAGGGAAGGGAGATGAAAAAATTTTCTCGAAACCCATGATGAAAGCATGTCTATTGGATTGGGCTTCAGCTGACCACTGCAAAATATGGGTTTTATTTTGCCATAAGACTTGGGCATCACGAATCATGATCGTCTGGAAAACTAATCTCCTCCTTTCTTCTGAAAAAGAAAGAAAGCCGGACGGAACACGGAAATTGAGAGATGCTTGCGCCTATATCCTCCAATTTGAGATATGTATCCTCGTATCAACAGCAAATTCGTTTCAGGAAAATATGATACGATCATTTCTATTCCATAAATGCACAAATCCCATAGCTCATGCCTTTATCGATATCGAGGAAAAGAGTTTGCCACTTCACCTTTCATTCTCCTAACCTTAGTCACAAGCACAACACTGACTCAGGACTAACGACGACGTGCCTAATCTGCCCAACCGAAAAGTATTCCTTTCTGGCTGATATATATCGTAGTGCTTCTCATTAGCAAAGGACGTCGTTAAAAATCGGTTTCAGTCAATATTTTTGTTAAGAATCGGTTCCAGCTAATATATTTAGTTTTGTTTTCATTCATAAGGAAACTGTTATATAATACTGCTGAACGAATTTTCAGCACAGACCTTGACGAGAACGTTGACAACGAAATGAGATTTCATCAGCCGTTACTGCTCTATGTAAACCACTTTCATCGCCTCTATTAAGAAGGGAGAAAGTATCGCTGAATACGGACAAATGGATGTCGTTCGAGAAAGATTTACGGGTAAGCTCACAAACGTTATGGATTGGCACAAAAGAGGACGGGAAAGGGCAGCAACGAAACACTCACTAGTCGAGTAGAAATGCGCTCGGGGTTCGCTAGGGAAGATGCCTTTCTCAAAGGTGCACGTCGGTGCGTCTCGTGTTCCTTCATCATAACGATATTCCTCTGTGCGACCCCCTGCGAAACTTGTGTGAACATATATACTGAGGAGCCGATTCCAACCGTGAGGATATGCGAACCATCCTCCGTTGAAACCCAGTCGATGCGAACTAGATCACCCAGCCGCACTATAAACACACCTAACTATTGCCGTGAATGCATATAAACAGCAGCATATCGCACATGCGCCAAGCGAACAACTAACAGCACCAGTTCAGCAGGGCCGACGCCTCAATTTCTTGTGAATTATGTTGAAATGCTCCCCAGTTCTAGACACAGTATCGGATACAGTGGTCATGGTCCTGATACTCTTCTTCCTCCATCATACTCAGATGGAAAGTCAGGATCCAGTAAGGTGTTTATAAAAACGACCAAGACAGTAAGCTCCAATTTTTTATTTTAGTTTTTCTTAAAAACAAGAACAGAAGAATTTGGAGTACTCATATCATCGGAGTGCTCTGTAATCATAGAGCATGTAATAGCATAGCAGAACTCCTTTAACAGCAACTTTTTACATAACAGCTGTCCGGTCTGCAAAGAGCAAGAACCTTTTGGCGACAAGATGATGACTTTTTTTAGGTGATAGCCTGAGGCACTTTTGGGAGCAGCCGATCTACTAAAATTTGCTTTTGCTGCCCACGCTCACTGGGCAATTCTGACGACCTAGAAGATGAAGGATTAAGAAGAGCGGGGGAGAGGGGGAGTGAGGGCATAACATGGCCGCGCACGGTGGCACCACACTTCATCCTCTTATGCTCCCCAGTGGCACCTCACCAACTGCGTACAGACTTGAATAACTGATTTCTCGATGTCCCGCTAGCTCATATGTGCACTAAACTCCTGTATCTGCCACAAATTTAGTGCAGTCACGTGACTTGCTGCAGGGCACCGTCCTAGACAATATCGTCACGACAGTGCTAAGGAAAGCTGAGCTCAAGCTACATAACTCGGATTGATACACCTTAACATCATCTTGATCGATACAACATATCAGAATGGAACCTTAATCGGTTCGCGTAAGGCGCAGACGCCTGGACCATGGCAGTGGGATTCATCATGCCTACCCATCTCTGGCGGTCGCATAGGATCATGTGGCCACGCCCTCTCCACCAGGCAGTGCAAATTTACTGAATAATGAAGCGTGGAGGGGAGAGACTTAACAATTTAATGGAAATAATGGTGACAAACAAGATGATAAATGGTGAAAAAAGGTAAAAACAGGTAAGTGGACTCACTCTTATTGTAGAAGTGCTTAGCTCGTACATCTTTGTCGCTCACCACTCTCTTCATTTGCTCTGTGGAATAACCTTCAAATACACTTTGCTCAGCATCCGAACAACTGCCCTATATGATGACCTAATAACTGAGGGATTCTCTAGTGGTGGAACTGTGCTTTTAATTGCAAAATAATCAACGCTGAAGGAAGAAAACAGAAATTCAAAAGAAATGCATAAATGAAAACTGCAGTGAAGGGAGAAACGAGTGAAAATGCAACTGAAGAAAAATGTTCACATAAAAGAAATGAAATAAATAAGAAAAAAGTGATGAAATAGGGATACTTTGGTAAAAAAAATCGCAATTTTGCTATGCAAAATTATTCAGCATCAGTCGACTAATTCAGCGTCAACGCTTCAGTACACCTTGCTTGCATAATAAAAGCACGACAACGATATGCATACAAAACGTTTACTGCTAATATCGCACAATGCCAAAAACTTAGTGTTCATCTACGACGAGACAGACCAGCTGACTCTCACAAAGAGTCTGAAAACAAACCGAACGACAAAGCAGTCTTTTCAGGAAATCGCAAAGACCGTGAAGCGGAGAACTCGTTAAACATTACACTCATAGGAACACTGCTGCCCGCTGTGCACATCACAAATGAAAACGACACAAAAGTCACATCACGTTGAGCCAACGGATCAGCTAGATATCAAGAAGCGATCATAAACGTCCGCAAAGTGGACAAAATGAGACTGCTGAAGATTAGCAGTCGAGCTCTAATACCTGTCGGTGAACACAACGAGCATTTACCTTAAAGCAACTTCTATATTTAAAACCAGCCACCTGCGCACCATTCAGGAAGTATTCTTATAAGAATAACGCCCAAACTGAATAAAATAAATGCGAAGCATCCAATCGTCGACCCGCTGCTGCAACGTAGAACGTCCTAAATCAATAGCCGCTCCACAGATATCCACACCAAGTCAAGAGAGTGGCATAAAAGCTAGTGATTCCGAGAGGGCAAATGATCACAGATAACGATTCAGAAGAACATACGTTTCACCTTATTCGCCTTAGCTCAGAAAATGGGACCACTGTCTTCATCTGCAAAATTTTCGGCAGGCAGCAGCAAGAATAATAGAAAAATCCAGTTCATTTTGGCCACCTTAACTAGAAATGTAGTGCTGCAAAATGCGAGAGGTGGATTTTTTTGCGCAATAGAAAACAAGTGAATACTGAAGCGAATATACTTATATCCCTCTATGCCAACGACTCACACGCACTCCATCTTACGCTACTCTGCCTCATTCAATTGGCCCTTAAAACCGCTTTGCTAACATTACTCACTTACTGAATACAATGTGGTAAGCTCTCTGCGGTCGACTTGCCAGTCAGACGCCTCTTTGCACGAATAAAATTGAAGACTTTTCAAAAAGATCACACTTTCAAAAGGATTATCAAACTCTGGTGTGATGTTTCTATATTTGGCGACTGATATTCATACACAAACAGTTTCTTTGAGAAGCAGATCAACGACTGAAAAATTAAACTTAGCAGAGAAGGAAGTGGTGTCCGCGTGTATAATAAGCAAAAGCGCAACTTACACCGTATAAGCAGGTCATTTAGGTAAGATATGCATAAGCATGCAACACATAGTGAGTCGAAGCAGATCTTGCGTGCAAGTAACGTCGAAGCACAAACAAACAATGTGTACCGATGCATGACTTAGGGGAAATTCGCCTAGAAAATTTGCGAGTACGGGACGAGAAGATGCCCGCAGGCTGCCAACCTTCCTCCCGCGTCTCGAAGCCTTCTCGCAGCACGCCATCCTGCGCATTCGCATGCCTGCAATTCAACGAATTATATCAGTAATGCTCTGACAACCTTTCCCTTTAAATCTTCGGGACACGGAAGCCTACAGAAAACACCTCGGCAGCTTCGAGTAGACATAGTTCAATTACTTTTGCAGCCGTCAGCTTGGCAGTTCTATTATGTGGCATAATTCTTGAAACATTCACCCACTGTCCTTCTACCGATGCAGTTTTTGAAGTGCTAGCAACGCAAAAAAAAAAAAAAATCCACTTAGTCCAGCAATACTGCCACTACTCATCCCAGAGATTGCAACTGTTTATAAAAAAAAAGTAGAACCCAAGCAGCGCAAAAAGTGAAACGGAACCAATGTTTAAAAAAGTGGAAGCTAAATTGAGAGTTAGAAACGTGACTTACTGCTCGATGAAGGGTTTCTTATCGATGAGGAGTGTGTCCTCCCTCAGCCACTCGACTCCTCCCGACGATTCGCATTCGAAAACACCGACCTTTATACTATTCGCATTGACAATGCTCGATACAACCACTCCTTCGGGCAAATAAGCACAAGCAAACCGACCACTATGTGCTGCTGATATACTGAAGATCTGGCCTGAAATTACATCACCTCTCAAAACAACAATCAATGAAAAGATATGCAAGAGAATGAAATTACTTTAACCGCAACCCCAACGGACCGAATTCTGCTGAAACTTCTCTTGTTATATGGATCACCTATGCCATGGTGGACGATGCTGATGTCAGTAAACTAGCAAAGGAGATGATCTACAATGAAACGATTGACGATTACCTGCAAATTCTAATGCCTGGCGCTGTGGATGCACTTGAAGAGAAGAAGCGAACAGTGTGAAGGATAAGGCCACATCTACTTGGAACTTACTGTTCGTGGATTTTCTGGAACCCCCTTAAAAATTCCATGCTGATATATTTTCGATATCACTTGAGCCAAAACTTCATTCATGAAATGGCACCCGAATCCCGCAAAATATAACTTTGCATATGTGTCAAAGTACGACAACACGTAGAATCATGTGCTCCATTCTACTCTGTGACTGACCTGCATGAGAGCTCTTAATCTTTTCTCAACGCACGCAACATCCTTATGAGATGACTGAGCATAACCAGTGTAGTAAATACATTGGGAGATGCGTAATGTGATGTCTGCAATGACACAAACACTAAACAACAGTAAGTTCTTCTGCCGATGCACAATTCCGATGATAAAGTAGTAAGTGTTAAATAGTATTCAAATGAGGAGGTGTAACCTAGACGACATCACAAATAGACAATCATCAAGCCAACCCTCTATCTTTTCCATCTGCAATGCGCTTCAAGCAAACCGACATTTCTGGCAATCGTTGCAAAGCTGCGAAAACTTGCCAGCTCCATCCAAAGCTATGAAATTTCATATGCAACGAAAATTTGCGGAAATTGCTGTAACACTTAAATCAAAATTATTCAATTAGTGAAGCATGTGCAGTTGCGTAAAGGGCTTAAATTTATATGTGCAAAAACAGCTAGATAGTAAAACGGTATCGAACTAAACAGGATACCATCCATTTCGAGATCCGAGTCGACCGAATCGCTGACCATGCCCCACCTGTGCCACGAATAGAATACGGACCCGTCCGGAGCGTCCGCCTTGACACATTTCCAGAACCGGATGTGTTCGTCAGAACAGGACGACAGAAGAACATAAGGCGCTTTACATGCCGGATATAAGCTCGAAGAGGGCAAATGACCGGCTGCCGGGACAATAGACAGCATCTGCAAACAAGCAACGTCAAACGTGTATATTACATGTTCGCAAGCCAGCAGGCGATAAACAAGACCTATGAGCCCCACCTTTCTTGCTTATGAAAACAGGGCAGAATCCGCTCAGAACAGAAGTTTCGGCGCAAAAAAAAAAAAGAAAAAAAGATAGAAACACATTTGCTCTTTCGTCTTTCATCGATACAAATCATCGCTCATTCAACGTACAGCCCATCATCCTTAACTTTCTTGCAGTAAACCTCCAGTTGTAAAAGTCACGACAATTGATACCCTTCACGCAGCTACAACACTCGTGCATCATTGCAAGAGAAAATCGAATCATTTCAAAAAGTACTGAAAGAAAAAATCAAAGAGCCACTAAACAGGGCGCATCTCAACTGCAATAAACGACTGCAGCTCTCTGATCTTTCAATGAGAAGCGTCTAATGCCTAGATATTTCGTTTGCTTCATTTAATTCAATACGACACCAACATAACAGCGTGCCCTCATTGAAGACGGGAAAGTCAACTCTTATGTGGAAAGCTGCGAAACTGTGAGACACAATCGAACATCCTAAACAAGCGCATGGATTGCAATGTTGGCTTCTTCCTTTGTTATCCTTCCCCGGATTTATTCAGCAACATTAATTCTTGTGTCTGAAGCAATGACGCTATCTGGATTGCTGTGCGTCAAGGAAGTGATATAGATCGATCGATGCATAAATGCAATGTATCGATCTGGATTCCCTTCGCTACACATCATTCTTGAACCTTTCGTTGCTTCTCAGGAAAAGGACCTTTAGACAGAATTCTGCACAAAAAGTTTCTTTCTGGAAGAGGACACAGAGCAGGACCCTCTGAAGCAGCTTATAGGACATCTCGGTGTGCAGGACTTAACTCTTAAAAGCGTGTCTTAAAAGCGCTTAGTTGATATATTGCAGGAATCATTCTAAGTTCATCTGCACTCATCCACTCTTCGAACGCAAGTTAGTATTGATCGAAAAATGAGAACTTTAACATACGCTGACTCCCTCAGGAAGTGGCAGCTCCTGATCGCAAACTTTCTGAGACTGCAAGACGAGCTGAGCTGCGGAAGGCCCAATCGGAGAAGCTGCACGATAATAAGAAGTTCGTGCATTTCGGTCCGTGGTTTCGCCACATTCGTCCATGTCTTCAACAACACTCACATTTAAAGCTTGATCTATGCTACTGACGCATCGAAGGAAGTGGAACTGATCCATGGAGTGACAACTCCGTCTGGAAATGACTCGAAAGGTAGTTTTTAGCACCGTCGAATTTTCTGGTTGATTGCAGCTAGCTTCAAGGATGTGCAATTTTACGTGTACTCCACGTCGACGAGCGGGAAATAGCAAAAGGCATTTCTGTTCACGTTTGTTCTGCGTTACACTAACATAAATTTGAAAGGGCCACTGACCGTAGTTTCTGATCGGTTGAGGTTGCTGCGAAGCGATATTCAGCGACCACATTCGTAACCTGAAAAGAAAAATGCAAATAGAAGTTACTTTTCAACTGCTAGCAGAAAAACAATGCTTCATCTCTGAGCAGTTCAAATGGTCGCATTAACCTTCCATCTAAAAAACTTACAAGTTGAAAAACGATAACGCGGGTGCGTAAAACGGAATCGACAGGTTGCAAAATATATGCAAATTTGCACGTTTAGATGTCCATGACTCCTTTCAAAGCTGATGGACTAATTTGAAAGTTGATAGAGGATCATCACATCATGCAGATCGCACCCATTAAATTTCCTGCTGCAGTTTTTATGCTTCAGGAACTAAGACAGACATACACAGACACATACAGACACAAGCTTAGATAAAAATTCGCCATAGCGCTCTCTGTGAACAGAAATTTGCAGAAACGCACAGAATCGCTAGGAAATGAGCATACGAAAATGAAATTGACTTAATAAACAAAAGAAAATATATATTAGGTGAGTGCGCTGAAATGCCTGGTGTGTCTGAATTGACAATAGACAAAAGGTAAATGGTTCGATCATGGACTGAGCCGTTGAGGTCAGCGGATCTCAACACCGGTGAACGCGCATGTGTGAGACGAGTCCAATTCGAGATAAGCATGTCCTGTTGCACCTATCGCAGATAAACCGTGCTCCCTGATCCGGCTCACTTGTGCCCAATAGTCGTCGCGATCTCTTCTCTTCCAGTGCTTGAACTCGATATCCTTCAAATGGCACAATCCCCACGCGGCATGCTCTCCTCCACAGCTCTCTGTTATATAGTATATCTTCCTTCAGCTCCATTGACACGCTTTAAACGTTGCCTTGACTCTATCCTTGTATCGAAGCAGCGGACGTCTTCGTTTCCGTTCCCCAGAGGCGACTTGTCCGTAAAGTAGTTGCCGGGGAATGCGGTTGTCCGCCACTCTAATGACATGTCCAACCCAACGTAATTGGAATGAGATAATGTACGCTTCGATACCAGTTATCTTACACCTTTTCAACACTTCAGTGTTCCTCATTTTGTCCTGCCAGCTGATGTTTGCAATTTTGCGTAAACATCGCATATGAAACTGATCCAGCCTCTTGATGTCTTTTCGATATAGCGTCCAGGTTTCGGAACCGTAGAGAAGTGTTGTTAGCACGACTGCACGGTATACGGCAACCTTAGTGTTCAGTTTGACTTCATGTCTGCTCCAGAGACATTTGTATAGTTTGCCAAATACGGCACTCGCTTTCGCCAATCTTCTGGAGACTTCTGTATCATTGTATGCTGAGATTGTAAGGGTGCTGTCGAGGTATGTAAAATTATTGACAACCCGAAGACTGGATCCGTCAACCATTACGGCGTGTGATGTAATCTGCTAACGGTCTGGGCATTCTCGGTACATAACTTCGGTTTTCTTCAGACTGACCTTTAAGCCAAAGCGGTTGGCTGCCGTGGCAAATCGATTCATGATATCTTGTAGATCCGCGCAGGAATGTGCCATTAAGGCGCAGTCATCAGTATATAGCAGTTTCCGGACGACTGCAACGTGCACTTTTGTTCTGGCTTCTAACCATCTGAGGTTGAAGATGTTGCCATCCATTCGAAATTGAATTGGTATGCCAGTATTGCAGTCTTTAAATGCGACCAACAGCATCATAGCAAAGAAGATCACAAACAGAAGCGGAGCAAGTACACATCCCTGTTTCGTGCCGTTGGTAACTTCGAATGCATCCAACATGCTGTTTGCTTTGAGAAAGCGAGCGCGCATCCTTTCATGGAACGATCGGATCACATTTATGAACTTATCTGGGCATCTAATTTTGTGTAGAAGTGACCACAAACCTTTTCTGTTGACAGAATCGAAAGTTTTCGTGAGGCCAACAAAAGCAGTGAAAAGATCCTTGTTTTGTTCACGACACTTTCCCTGCATTGACGAGCGCTGAATTTCAAGTCTATGGTGCTACGACCAGCGCGGAAGCCACATTGACTTTCTGAGAGGGTATTGTTATTGGAGACATGCAAGGCAGGTCGGTTGAGAATTACTCTTGCCAGAACCTTTCCTGGGATGGATAGGAGAGAGATGCCCCTGTGATCGTCACAGGTTGCCCGATCGCCATTGCGTTTGAAAATATGAACTATTTGCGCATCTTTGAATGACTTCCTCACGCTCCCATATGTACCGATATAAAGTTGTGAGCCAGTGAATAAGTTTGCCCCTACCGTATTTGAATATTTCCCCGGGTGAGCCATCGACACCAGGCGCCTTACCCGCTTTCAGCGATTGGATGGCGTCAAGTACCTCGCGTTCTGATCGAAGATACGCCAGATCATTGCACACATTCCATTGAGGAACTTCGGAGAGCACTGCTGAGCCGAACTCTGATGCTTGATTCAGCACCCCTCGGAAGTGTTCTGCTCAGAGTTCCAGAAACTTCTCACGGTCAGTTATGAGATGAGAGTTGTCCTTCGAATAAACTGGAACACTTCCTGAATCTCTTGAACCGCAGACTGCCTTGAGGCCGTTGTAAAATGCTTTCATGCCATCGCGATCTGCTGCTGTCTAGAGCTTGATTGCCATATTGACCCACCAGCGTTCTTTCATTCTGCAAGGTCTCACATTTGCCTCCTTCCTGGCTGTTATAAGCATGTTTCTTAGCGGTACACGATTTGTCATTTATCCGCTGCAAGCGTGTGGTGAGCATTTTGTTCAGTAGCGCTCGGATTTTAGTGTCGTGATCATCGAACCAGTCTTTGCTGCGTTTCCTCACGAAGCCAACAACTTTGGCTGCGGCATTGTAGACGATATCTTTAAAGTCGTTCCAGCCGTCTTCGGCTCCATCGTTGTTCTCCCGCTCACTCAGCCTGACATTGACTTCTTGTTCCAGCTCCGCTCGAACGCCTAGACGTTTTAGCGCGCTCACCTTGAGCTTCTTGACCTTGAGACCTCGTCGACACCTCTGCTGAGGCGTCCTTCTTAGGCGCACTGTACTACGAACTGGTACATGACCTGACTACGTCGTGCTTCCACGCATAGCTCGGGTTAGTTTGACGTCTTTCAAGTCGCGTTGCTTGGTTATTACGTAGTCAAGTATGTGCCAGTGTTTCGACCTGGGATGCATCCACGTGTTTTTGAATTTGTTTGCTTGTTGAAACACTGTGTTACTTATGACCAGTTCATGTTTTGCACATAGCTCGAGTAGCATTGTACCGTTTGAATTGGCATTACCAACCCCATGACGCCCGAGCACTCCGCTCCATGTGGCGGATTCACTGCCAATCGTAGCGTTGAAGTCTCCCAGAATAAATAGTTTGTTTCTGTAGGAAGTTTTGGAAATCATCCTGTCCGGTTCGGCACAGAACTCTTCCTTGGAGTCGTCTGATGCGAGAAGGGTTGGTGCATATACAAAGAGGAAACTGGCTCCCCGACCATGGGACAGCGGGCGCTCGAGGCTCATGTGTCGTAGCGTAATAGCGACCGGTTTAGAGCAAAGCGTTTTGACGACCTCGTTTCTAATGGCAAATCCAACTCTACCTTGCCTGCTGCACCTTCAGATTGTCCAGTGCAAAAGAACGTATATCCTCCAGCTTCTTCCAAGAAATGCGATCTACCAGAGATTCTAGTTTCGCAAAGTGCTGCGATGTCCATGCGATACCTGGCAAGTTCTCGGGCAACTATGGCCGTTCTTCGCTCATGGCGATCACCGCTATCCAATAGCTTCGCCACTTGCCTGTCACCACAGGGCTTCACATAACATTTTTACCGGAGTTATATCGTCACAATGAGTTGATTTAAGTGAGAGATGCTTGTGGCACAACTCCCACTCTCTGTTCACCCAGAGCTCGTTGGATACAGGCACGAAGATCGAGACGTATAGTCTGAGTAGCGTGTGCGCAGCAGTGTGGTCAGAAATGAGGCCAGGTTGACCATACATAACTGCCCTTCCGATACACAATCGTAGCCCACTGCAGGTGCTATTTACCATGATTCGGAGTTCCTTTCTCCTGGCCTTTCTTCTTTCACGAGGTACCTACAAGGCAGTAGTGGCGGCGGTCTTTTTCGGCGGACCATATTCGCCGTGGCACGAAACCGTCATTGAGTACTGTGCTCATTTTTTAGGCGCTGGCGTGCAACCGTCAACCCCACAAATGGGATAACATCTCTGCCTCTATAGATGAAAATATTTACTCATCGTATTTCAACAATAAGCTCACTTTTCCCCATTCCCATCAGCAACGCTTAACAACGGCAACCAGCAGCAATGTTGAAAAAGCTAACGGGCATAACTGATTCCATTTACTCCCTTGATCAGGACCAACGTGAAAACAAACAAAATCCTTTGCCAACCAGTGAAAAGTCACGGCTTCTTCACTCAAAGCAACGCACTGCACTTTTTTGTGCACGCCAGTTTCCAGTGGTTACGTCGATGGCGGAAAACCTCTTCAACTTTCAGGGCTACGAATGTTGCTTACAAAATTACGGAACGGCTAAATTTAGCAAAGAAAGAAGGTCCATTTGACAGTCTAAAGGCGTGTAGGTGCTCACGAGCGCATTTAAATCACATTATCACTCATCACACGAACAGCACACTCAATCACACATTTCATTGTTCACATAACTTTATATTGATTCAAATGTTCGCAGTCTATGGAAGACAAATTAGTAGTTACTTAATAATTGAGCTCAACTAAGCAAATGATAATAAACGCTTGGAATACGATTTTTTGTCACTTAACTACTCAACTCAAATAGAAATGTTCTTGCCCTTCCCAAAATGCCCACTTGAGTCCTACCTCAGTTAAAAAGTGCAGTGTGTCTTCCTTTCTATGCAATGCTTTTCCACTCCCTTGCGATCTCTGGAAAAAATTCGAGCTCCAACTCGTGACTACTGCTCTCAAATCAGGAGTCGGGAGATAAGGCAAGTATGTTCATGTACTTTCAGACCTCGAAAAACTGTAACAAGAAAACCACCTTGCAGTAGCTCCAATCCGTTCGACCGCGACAACGAAATATCGATCGGAGAATACGGCTGATCTTGTTCGATCGATAACGGCTGCATCCGTATCTATAGTATTCGTAACGCCATCTTCAGTGCCCAGCACTAAGCGCTCATTGAATACATGCAGCAGTAAGAGGTTGTTCGCATCCTGCAAACATAACAAAGCGTGATAACAAAACATCGTGTCCATATGCAGAAAAATGCTGCCTTCGTTTCATTAAAAATTAAGCACAATTTGAGACGATATGAAAGGATTAAAAACACAATCGAAATGTAAGGCCGCAAGGCAGTGAATAAGCAGCCGTTGTGCGAATTTGGAGACTGAGGCTCGAGCCCGTCGCCTCCAGATTCCCCTTCAAGACATTCATTCCTTCACTACCTCCTTCATTACTCCTCTCCATAAAATGAGTGCTTCTAATCTACACTCGAAAAAAGTTTCGTTCCTTTAAAACCCGAGAAAAAAATTGCATTACCGGATGCCACTGAACTCCGCCTTCCCACTGTGACAAAAGATGAACCACCCACACAGGCAAGTTTTCATTTCTTTCAAAATGGCAAGCGTGCACCCAAGATGCCAAGCAACGGGAGGTCATTAAAACAAGCTTACCAACTGACGAGTTGATGGCAACAACCTTAGTAGAGTTCTGCAACATCCTTTCAGTTACCCAGTGTCACGAGCCGTCAAAGTTTACTTTCTTCGCTTTGCCTTACTACAGCTCCTCACCTTGGCCACGTACGCTGATATTGGTTTTTTGCTACTCTTTCATACGACTTTAATGAATAACCTAGGTGTTTTCTACACAAAACTTTATGCGAGATGCCAACAGCAATATTCATCTACTCTCGGTATAAGCAATTTCAATTTGGCAATCGAAGAATAAAGATGGAATTCAAAACAAGCCATTAAATACAACAGTAATGAGACACGCTCACTGAAACATACATGTTGAGCATCGACAATCTGCGTCAATCGTAACACACATCCGGGTTTAGCAGTTGACTGTGTCGATGCCACATTGAACGTCTCTTTAAGACTCTGTCTTGCACGTGTTGAGCTGGTCTCCTCACTCGGCGTTAATTCCTCATCCACTGTACTGCTGCAAAACGCACAAAGCTGGCGGATATCACGGCACTACCCAATAAAATATAGCCAAAATTTCTTTGTATACAAACTATTTCCATCTAAACATTATAAAGGCTTAACAACAATAATGAATTACCAGAAGAAATAGTTTTGCTGACTTGGGTATTAAGAAAGAAAACAGCCCAATACAGCGTCATATAAACTTGAACAAGCCCTCATCCTGTAGTAAGGTTGCATGTTCCACGTTGCAAACTTACGCAGCCGTAAGCACTACTCCAAACGACACATCAGACTGTAATTAAAAGTCAAACCAAAACGATCACCTCATGAAGTGAAAATAAACGCGCCCTTTAAGTGATAAGAGAATTACACCCAAAGTGAAGGGTGAGGAGACGATCATGAATGGAAGATGAAATGTTCTTTTAGCTAGCTCCGCCCTCTGATCCAACAATAAACCACCTCCTCAAGAGCTGCATGGCGCACAAAGCGTAGAGTATGTAGTAAAAAGTAATAACCTTCTGCTCGAATATCCGCTGGCACGCACTTCCGAAGCGTAGATTTCAGCAAGTAAACCAGCTGCATCAACGACCGCTTGATAGAGTTGTAGAATGCCTCCTTCGCTAGCCACAAAGCACGAACTTGGCGAGTTACAAACCGAACCCAACGTGCAACTGCAATACTCTTTACTGATAGCACAATCGAAGACGCAACGTTGTGGATGCAAATTTCCCCTGTAAATTCCATGCAACCGTCCTTCACTTAATTCTTGATCCAAGCAAGCAGGCACAATAGCTGAAACATTAAACCATACGCAACTGCGATCTGCAGCTCATATGTTGATTGTTCTACGAATGCAGTTTGAACAACAGCGAGGAGCAAATCAGTAGCAGCTGGGGCATACTTCGAGTAGGCCTACACCTCAGAATTTGCGCGTTTAGAATGCAAGGGGTTTTGACGGTTCTGTGCGACGGCTGTCGATTATCGAATTAACCTTCTGCTCGAATATCCGCTGGCACGCACTTCCGAAGCGTAGATTTCAGCAAGTAAACCAGCTGCATCAACGACCGCTTGATAGAGTTGTAGAATGCCTCCTTCGCTAGCCACAAAGCACGAACTTGGCGAGTTACAAACCGAACCCAACGTGCAACTGCAATACTCTTTACTGATAGCACAATCGAAGACGCAACGTTGTGGATGCAAATTTCCCCTGTAAATTCCATGCAACCGTCCTTCACTTAATTCTTGATCCAAGCAAGCAGGCACAATAGCTGAAACATTAAACCATACGCAACTGCGATCTGCAGCTCATATGTTGATTGTTCTACGAATGCAGTTTGAACAACAGCGAGGAGCAAATCAGTAGCAGCTGGGGCATACTTCGAGTAGGCCTACACCTCAGAATTTGCGCGTTTAGAATGCAAGGGGTTTTGACGGTTCTGTGCGACGGCTGTCGATTATCGAATGAAAGCGCAGATGATAGATATCCTTACTCGGTAAACTTCAGCGTATTATGGTTCAGCAAGGACACTGTGCGATTATTCAAGCAGCTTGATTTGTGAGGCTTTTCGAGAAGTCAAAACCGAAAAGCGCTCGAAGCGCCTATTCTGAGAAGACAGCTGAGGTCGACTGTATTCTCGCAGAAAACATTAACGGTCGATGTGGAACCAGCAGTGATCAGCTTGAATATGTGTCTCGACAAGGCCCTTTCCGAGTCAGAAATGAACCTCAAGCAATTAAAAGTAAATTTAGTGCTGCGGTGTTATGCGTCCTGATAAGCTATTCAGCTGCTTTTCGCATCGCGGTTCCAGGATTACATAGGATCCAACAAAGAAACAGAGCAATCATTAAATGAAGGCTGAAACACTAGCACGAAATCAAGCGTTTGCCACCGACGGTCGTCTGGCTATAATTCAAAAGGAGCAGCCCTGTCTGAAATGGACTTCCTGGATGGCGATCCTCTTGTCAGCGCATCTCCGAATATCGAAGAAAGGAATTAAGATGTGAAGAATTCAGACCCATAGTGTCGCCAAACACTTCAAACTGCTAGCCATAAAACTCTCTTCGTTTGCATGTAATTGAATGAAACTGCATACTTTTATGAAATCTCAGCTGAGAATTCAAAATGAGCTGTATTATAGACTTGCATACACTTACTATTCACAAATAATACCAACCTGGGTAATATGGCTGGAATCCATGCAATTGAAGTGAACGACTTTGACGAACAAGCTGTCATACGTGCCAGCTCCCTAACGCCACCACTCTTGCATAGTGGCCCCACCGGGTTGATCCTCCATAAAATGAGCTCGGCTCGACCATCCTCATGCGTCTTTTCATCGGTATTTCCGAACTGACTCGCAGTCAGCATTAGTGGCAACACTGGATGCGCGACTACCTACAATTAAAACGTTTACTTCAATCACCTAAGGTGACCTTTCTCACCCTAGTTCCCTCGTATATCTTCCTATTCTCCCCTTCAGCTAGCAGTTACCACGCGCATGCGAGAGAAATTTCTCACTGAACCTTTTCCTTTTTACCATCAATTAAAATGATGCACCTGACGTAAATAAAGACTTCAGGACAAGGCGCGAAAAACTTTAAGTTATGATACTTGAGTATCGTTATTCGCAGAAGACAATTGCATTTTTGGGCTTCTCAGCAGAAGCTTTATCACAGAGACCGACAATCAAAAAAGAAATTCGTTATCTTTTTCATGTGCGAAGATAAACACAGTTACATAACCAACTCGTGGTTTCAGTATGGTCTCGTCCCTAGATATGAGCCTTAATTAATATGCTCACAAACGAAAGCACGAAACAAAAGATGAAAATTCCGCGACAAATAAATTAATCACAGCAGGTGTTGCTTATTGATTTCGAATTTGAGATGTTTAAACGCCGTTACGCGAGGATGCTTTTTACGAATTTACATGGGGAAATTTCTGCTACTGAACAATTTTCACAAAGATAAATGATAAAAACTTTGAAAATCTGAGGAGTGCATGAGGATTAGAGGAATATAAACTGTATTTAAATGATAAAGGATTTCTGAGAACAATTATCGGAAATGTTCCAAATTTTGTTCGCTTTCAAATTTTAGTTCAGTTTAACAGCAGTCGATTTCGATTAGGTGCAATCCTTTCCCTTCAAGCCGCGTCTACTTCGACGCTTCTATGAGCACTATAATCATCCCTTTCCCCCAGTCGCCCCTTCCCTCAACCTTACATCATCCTTGAAAAGCATCATCGAATTATAATAATTCACTAACCTGAGAAATTTGGAAGCGATGACCGCACATTCTCGATGCGTGAGAAATATTTAGGATGACGGTGAAATTGGATTCCTCGTCCATTGAGAGGTGCCATAAGTTTAGCGAACCGTTCTCATGACTAGTCAACAAGTAAAGCATACTCGCCGAATGACGTTCCAACGCTCTTCCCGTCCCTGTATTATAGTCCGTTGTTTTGGTTTGTTGGTTACCTAACTAACTATTATGCTACATAGGAACTCAGAGGATCTAATATTAGAGCAAAATTTAAAAAATAACAATCAAACAGCGAGCGAATAGACGAGATGAGCCATAGTGCATGCACGCAAATGCACCTCCCTAGCAGCAGAAAAAGGAAAGCAATAGGTGGTTTCTGCAGCGATCCTGCTGCGAAGTTTCACATATGACATTTTACAAACATTACCAACTTTCTACAAAATAGCGAATAGGCAATTTAAATCGGTTGTATGACTGCCAGCTCTCGAAGCTTATTTGCTCGATCTTCCTCCTCAAGATCAAAAAGCTAGTTGGAGAAGGCCAAAAAAGGTGGAATTGGAAGGTAAATGTCTCATATATCGTAAAGTTAATTGTACGTCACCTGCGTAAGTGTGATATGTTATAAGAATTGATTCGACAGCAAACATTTTGAAATGCAACAATTTATACTGTCTGATTTAATACTAGTTGCAAATATCCTATGCATGATAGCTTTTTACATTAGAGATACCATTGAATTTTGAATAAAACTTCCCGCGGAGTTAAAATTTTGCCACATCTTGAAAGATTTCGCTAAGAATTGTCGCAAAGTACTGAATTTTCTTCCAGTTTCATAAGAAGAAAAAAAACAGTGACCTTACTAGGAAAAGAAAAGGACAGAGAATATCTTTGAATGCAGGAGTTTAAAGGAAGGTTGTTATAGATTACAAGGCAACTGTATTTACACACGAAGCATTACGTATACAATGCTTAGCAAAAACATCTTCTGAAATGAAAAACAGCAATGCACCAACACTGCGCGCTGGAATCATCCCGCTCGCCTGAAGGCAAGTGTCGCTGAATGACATCCACGTACAGCGGGTCGTGTGGGTTAAACGTACTCAAGTAGGGATTCAACGAGGCCGCATCTGTGAGCGGGAATGCGGACGGGAAACGTGAAGTGAAGCTGACAGTCGGCTGACGATAAGCATCATCCAACCACTCCACGGTCCTGCAAATGGACCGTCACAATAACTCTCTTGCTCTCTTCGCCTCCTCCTCTAAGGGTAAAAGTGAGAGAGAGCATGTTCTTCGCATACGGCTCTACGGTTGAAGTCGTCTCTCTAAATCTAGAAGAGGTTCCAGCCCAATTCTGCACAAAGTTTTTTGAAAGTGGCATAAGAGAGATGCAACTGGGGGCGTTGGTGTGTGCCAGGAGCTTAGATCAAATGCGCAGGAAACTTTATAATTTCACAAAGAAATCCGACGCTATTCTCAAAGTGAAGCTTAACGGGAGTATCGCTTCCCGCCCATGCCTTCCCCCGACGTCTGTCTGATTTTTCCATTTCTACATCAGTTACCAAGTAGGGGGGTGGGGGGGGGGGGGGGGGGGGGGGGAGGGAAGGAGGGAATGAGAGGAAAGGCACTGAATGTGTTCACTCCACCATGTATGTACCGAAGTATGAGAACAATTTACTCCTGAAATAAAGAAAAAATTTGGGAATTTATGCAGGAGCAACGAACCAAGATAATAAACTGCCATCAACCGGGTGTATCGCGAAGAGAATATCGTTCGACTTGAGCCACTGTTTTATCAGCATATCCAACTTTACATCCAATGAATCCTTCGAAACTGTAGTTTCCTGAAAGTGATAAGGGTAGAGCAGCACTTTACACAAAACGATACGACGCATATTACCACACTTTTTTAGAAGAAGGAACATTTTTGCGAGAGGTGAAATAGGCATCGCATTCAAGCCTGCTCCAATCAGGGTTAGAGCGTCGCTTTATCTGCTGGCTTCCACTATAGTTGCAGAAAGAATCCTCTGGTTGCTGCATGCAGTGATTGCCTTCATTGCAGGAATCTGACCATTGTCTAAGCTATGTGCTCCATTCACTCATCCACAATTCCCATAACGGAGATCAATCCGAACCTAAAGCCTTTCCAGCTACAACCTATTGTTGACTGTGCAGGTGACTGATGTATCACTGAACAGCGTGAACGAAACAAGAGAACAAATTCATTTGTTGGCAAACAACCATCTCAACAACTGCTCACCGTGAGACTGATCCCTGAAGGAACTGGATGTACTCGATCGCTCTGTGGAGCGCTGCTTGTGCTCGGAGCAGAATCGACAGATGGATCTCCTGAAGTCAAGGGGGCTGGTTCGGATGGCTCCTCTGTAGTTGCAGTATCGCTGCCTGCCACTGCACCATTTCCTGAAATTATGCTACCTTTATCGGGCCTCTCATAGTATTTTAAAAATGCCAACTGAGAAAGAAGCAGCAATAACTTTACTTCGATTGCCAAAATATTTGTGTTTGTTATCAGCAGCTGCTAAATGAATGCACACCATTCGTTATATATCATCACAAATTCTCAGCCACTTTCCGGTGACGTGAACCCATCTGGATCTACTGGAAAGAGTCAACAATAAAAATTGCGTTGTAGATAAAAGAAAGCTTATCGATTAAGCTGGTGCTAATGATAGCTCTACAGCAGTAAGGCCATGTTTCCATTAGAAGCAAAATAGGTGCATATTACGAACCTTGAGAGCCTTTTTCAACTTGAAGATTGGATAAATCGAATGTTATTTATGGTCGTGAAGTATTATACAAACATCGGAAACCAATATTTAAATAGTATGAAACACATCTGTTAACTAGGATTTTTCACTGAAATGCAAATCATTAATAACACATTTTTAATGGCGTCATTCCTCAAAAAAAAAGAACTCAACTCGCATTTTCCGAAGATAATACTAACGAACCAAAAGAATGGCATACTTACTTCGTGTGGCAATCGAGTCGGGAGATGGATTAGCAATCGGTTGATCGGCAATAAGCGCTTCAGCTAGAAGCTTCTCAGCACCAATCCCATATACCAGCTCCTTATTGTTAAGCCAATGTACGGCAAATGGTTTCTGTCCCGCAAGGGTGTTTTCCATTGATGGAACGAGCAAACAGTCTGAAAATTATCCAGATGTCAGTACAACATATACGACGATCAGTGGACACTGTGGGCGAACCTTATATTGCAATATCTGTATTTCTTAGTCTCGTTTATCATGAAAACGGAAGAATCTTTAAACATTAAAATTGTGTACAGGTAGATGGCTTGAAAGAAAAACAAAAATTGCATCAAGTAATTAGACATAGTTAACCTCACCCTATAAATGCCTCATGCAAGCAACTGAAGAAGTATACGCCCTTCAGGACCTGCGTCCATGATTTTAGTCGCTACCAGTTTAAGGATGCTGTTTACCAATCAACTCTCTACTCACCGAAATGGTGCATCTCTCAATGTTACCATCAGAAATAAGCATATGCTCCCCTCTGCCATTTGAGGTCCAACGATTATTCGCAAGTGGTAATCATGAGTTGCCAATTATGTATGCTAGCAGAGTGAAGATCAACGGGTAAAGGGAGAGCGGAGGGGGGAGGGGGAGGGGGGTAGTGAATACAAGTGAACAGCATAAAAAGCATCAACCATTTTCAGCATTGATCGAGGCTGCCAGGTGGAAATGCACAATGGTTCTGTTTGGCAGTTCGGTGGTCACATCCACATAGGACGCGCTGCTGAATAGCGGTGAATGAGGTGCGTCTTGTAATGCATCGTCTACCTTCTTTCGTTTATCGTTGCTGCAAAATTTCATTTCTGAAATCTTTGCAGTATGAGTCTGAAGTGAAAAGAGGGGATGTTAGCGACACCTGCGATTACACTTAAATCGATACAACTCATCTCCACTCATTCCGTTTTTTACTGCTTCATTCAGTCCTCCCCTCCTCCCCTCTGCACCCGCTTAACTAGGCAACATTGCAGCGATCAGCCGAACTCTCAACCACGCTTTCCAACAAAACCTTAGCACTCTTCCATGCAATAACTGTGCACTGCTCTGCCGGTGATTCGAAAGCGAAAAACACTTCTTGAGTGCTTTCGGCTCTCAATGTGAGGTTACCGAAAATTCAACCGAACGCTAATCGATGGCAACTGCTATCGACAACCACCTCGAGTTTAGTGGTAAAATGCAATATCGATCGAAATTCTAGTAAGAATTCGGCAGCGTGGAAATTCTGAGCGCAAGCTGTTCAGTACCTGCTTTCGCCATAAACAGATATTAGGTGCAGCCATTTACGTATTACAACCACAAATTCCAACAGCACTCACTTTACACAACGTTAACTCAAATAAAATTGAAAAGAATGCTTCCCTCAATAATTTCAGATATTTATTGGATACACAGTACGACTACAACATGTCTTATCGCCTGCAGATAATTCTTTGAATGAAAACTCGTTAGGGAGTATTTCAACTGAAGCGCCGGAAATTTATATACAACATTAGCGATACTATACGATAAACGAATGATGATCGAACAGTGCTGATCGAATGATCGGCAGTCGAGATCAGCCCTCTCGGTAAGCAATGAAAGCTAAAGCTCTTACCAACAACGCCACAATAACAACATTACTCGTTTTTCATTGCTCATATCGGGTTAATTATAAAGAACAAATTAGTTACTCATGCAGCCTCTGCTTACACACTATACTATCAATGCACAACTGCTTACATTGACTTGCAATGAGAACGCATACATGAGGTTTTTGAGACGGGACATCAATCTGGAGCGCGCGCTGCGCATTTTGCTGCTCTTATAGCCGAGTTTCGAGGAAGTATTCCTGTCGATGGAGCCGGTATCGAAGAGGTCGTTGTTGAGTGGGGCTGTGTTCATCGATGCAGTCTCCTTCCATATTCTTGCCGTATTATCCTCGCACCACGTTAACAATACGTTTTGCACACAACGCCTGCAACAAGGGCATCACTGAAGTCTAGAAGACGAAGGTGGTTGCTGATTGAAGGGGTAGATGAAGGTGCAACAGCAAATAACTTCAGAGTCCACAAGCCAAAATGACCGCACGAGAAGTAAGTCTCCCAAAATGCGCCATTTCTTCACCACCGCCCATTCTGCTTGGAAGTTCGAACCATCCCCATTACTACTTCAATGCAACGATAGCAGCAACAACCTCATCAGTTTCGAAATCCCTTCTCTCATCTCTGTTAGCCACTCGAAAGTGAACACGACTAGTCACGGCAATCTTTTTTCGAGCTTACTTTCGCCTGGGAACACCCCCTCGATTAAACCACTGCGAAATGAATGCCTCCACTCATTCCTTAAATCTTACTATCCTACTGTTCAAAACTTTTGGTCTAGTTCGGTGGCGATACGTTATTTCTTCCTCGCCCCCTCCCCCCCCCCCCCCCCCCCCCTGCGAATGGATTCTTATATCGCTTTCTTAGCAAGGCTGCCCGTGTTCTCCTTAACTTAACGGAAATATCTTCTTTGACTCGAAACGAAGGTGCCACTTACCTTGACATATATCTACCGGTCTTACGCCACTCGAATCCACACACCGGTGACGGGTGTTGCAAATATGTGAAGCTGAACTGAACTGCTCCCGATTTGTTCAGTGCATCTTAAAAACAAAATTCTCTTTCTATACACTTATCACTGTCTCATATTGCCTACAAATTCTTGCAATGAACAACGTTCTCTACTAAGCACAATTTTCATAATTAAACTCTCAAAGTTCATTAACGTCACGAAACAGCGCATAATCGACCAAAATTTATAATGAAAAATATTATGTTATAATAGAAGTGATTTAGATTTAGAAAAAACCGAACGATTATAAACAATGTTGTCTTAAACTAGCATTACTACGATTATAAACAATGTTGTCTTAAACTAGCATTACTTCTTGCATTATGGTTACTAAAGATTGTTGGATACGTGGTGATGGTTCAACACATCCAGGGTGATAACTCGACACACCGGAAATGGTATTGCAAAACATCATGACGACGCGCAGTGATGTGATGGATATCACGTGAATGCATTGCAGGGCTATCATATTTCAACATGGACTGTCATGTGACGACCACTATTTTAGCTGTGCCTTTTCCACTGTCTTTGTGTGTGTGTTGTGTGCACGTTCAGTGTACTTCGGTTCTCTTCGTCTAATAAAGCTTCCTCCTCAACTCGCCGTCCACATCACCTCACATCACCACACCACCACTCAGCGACACAACAGCAGCATCCACATACATAACAAAGACATTGCTGAACTTCGATAGAAATAACATGCAGCTAGAACATTCCTCAATATAGTGGGAAAGAAAAGTCGTTCGCAAAGGCATTCAATCATAGATAAGTGTAAGGATTTTGTCAGCCTCACAAAATGGATGAGTGGGAGAATAGCAACGGAGGAGGATGAGAGCTGATGCAAATCAACTCAAAATCCACAAAGATATATTTGTAAATCATCGCACATCGAATCGAGCCATCGCTAATCACTTTATAAAATGGCAACCAGTTCAGTTATTTGCAGTAAAGTTTTATAAGTTCGCAGTGGTATTTGCATGAAGATTTCTCGAAGAACGTTCTCACAACTAAACTTCAAAATATACTTTTCTAAACAATAGTGTGGAACAAAGGGAACTCAGCATTTAAACAGCCATTTCTCTAAAACAAAAGCTAAAAAATGATGTGAGCAATTAGTGACACATATATCGGATGAGCTATCGGTCAACTTTTTCGATGCTTCAAACGATACGACGGAGCAATCCGTTTGCGAATTCCATTTGAAGTGTTAAAGATGAATGGAACTGGAAAGTGAGGCAAAAGATAAAAATAAAATGCGCTCACCTTCTTCCTGGTACCATATCTTCACCATACGATCATTAACACCACAAGTCGCAAACAAAGTGCCATCGGTGGAATATCGAATGTACTTCGACGGGGCGGCCATTTCGATCGACCAAACGCATTCCCATGCCGGAACCAAAACATCACTCGTCTGTGGCTCATGCTCCTGCAAATAGATTTATGGCTACACATAAAAGGAGGATAGCCAATGAGACTAATGTAAGCCAACTAAAGAGAAAATATTATGGCACTGCGTTGGCAGCAGTTGTTATAAGGTGCAGATCTGCGGCAAGCGAAATAATGAACAAAGCGAATTCGGACAAACACAATCCACAAAAAACCCCCAAAAATCGGATATCCCGTTCAGCATGATATCAGAAGAAAGATACAGAAATAGCAGTGCAAAGCATCAAACGCACATAATGATATAGCCAGCAAAACTGCATAAATATTTTTTGTCGTCATAAAATTTCAACTAGCAAGAAAATCACTGAATGAACGAACAGTGTAATACACGGAACAGTATAAAAATTCGTTTCAGACAATTTGACAGCAAATACGATAGGAAGTTCACTGCTCATCCGATATAATAAAAAATGGCACCCTTTGAATTGAGCTGCAGCAATGAATCAGAAAATAATTACTCGTTCTTCCCTAATAAGAAATTTTTCCTATGCCAAAAGACGACAAAAGCAGCACATATCATGAACAAGGTGAATCAAATAATGCAAAAGAAGGATTCTTTTGTCGTTTTTTGAAAACTTCAAATTATTTTCGAAATCCTTATGGAAGAACTTGCAACGTCTAATTAATCGATCAGAATTTCCCTCGCTACTAGTTCTTTCCATCTCCATCTCTTCTGTCGTCAACAACTCCCTTCCCCAACTCTCTTTTAGTCGCAACATCTTCTGCGTTACCCTTCATTCCATTCTTCAATCAAAATTTGTTCTTTGATGAGTGGCGAGTATTTTCTTTACAAAACAACATGTGAGATACTAACAACCGATCGGCAAATAAATCAAAAACCACTAATCAAATCAACCCATCAAGCAGTTCTAATTTCAATGAACGGAGTGAATAGTTGGCCTAACCATCAGAATCAGTTTCATGAATAGAGGCAATTAACCGATAACGTGTCTCACATTAAAGTTGGAACAAACTGAAACGCTTTCAGTGATAGAGAGAAAAACACATGAATGCACATTATACGTTTTAGTGTATGCAAAATGAAATATTCATAGAATTCAATGCAGAAGCATTGCAAAGTGGCAAATGTTAAGAGATCTTCGAACAACTTAGCCCTCCGATTCTCACCCCTACCGTTTCCTTTTGAGTTGTCGTCTTCGGGGATCGACCCAACATAAAAAATCATTCGTTCCCCAAAACATCAAAACTGTGATCAACGAACTTTTCACATGATTTGCAATTAATTCATTTAATAAACGAGCATATTAGGGATCAATCAAAACACCCATCAGACATTTTCCACAGAAAAAAAAAAAAAAAAACACCACCTAAACAGTCCTAATGAGTTCGAAGTCAAAACACCTGTTTTTGTCTCAAAAATTCCCCAAGGAAAGTATAACTATGAAAGCTCATATAAATAATCACCTTGATTTAATAAAATTACACTGCACTTCGTCAAGTATTACGCCGCACTTAAAGTTTGTGCATTTTACTTATTGTTCACCACACCAAACAGTTTGATGAGCTACGAACAAATAACAAATATGCAAATTAACACCACCATATATCAACTGACCCATCACTCATATAGACACAACCTAGTAAAAGAACTACTTGTGGCCAGCCTGAAATGCATCCGACTTTTTGTTCGCCTTTAAATGCCCAACGGTTGTTTCGAAATTGACATATCAATATGCCATGTGCTATAAGCCATCCTCTAATGTAAATTAAAGCCGTAACGTTTCACAAAGCTAGCTTTCAGAGTTGCGAAATAACTCAATGAAGAGACAAGCACACATATGCACCATCTCAAATAAGTTTGCAAACTTGTAAAATTGCGTCAAAGAGCGACTTCAAAAGGATTTAGTTGATCTCATTATTGATAAATCAGCATAGATTACGGCATAGGAGACGCTTTTCCTGTAGACATTACGCACCTCATATTTTCTATTGCTAGTTTCCGTAGTTTCCGAGTTGGAACTTACGACGACAGACAGATATGGTACACAATTGCATACGAGCAGACAAAATATAGGGATAGTGCGCTTCCGCGAAGCAAAATGGAAAAAGCGCAGAAGAGAAAGTTGAGAACAGGAAAAAATAAGAGCTATCAAGGCGCCCAACTCGAAAGGGAGGCGGAGGAGGGAGGAGAGAGGAGAGTCAGGTAAGGTTGTGTGCGTCAATTTTATATAGTGCTCAGGATTCGGGGCAAGGAGTGTGGAGGGGAACTAAACTTTAACAAAAAAAATTTTTTTTATCAACTAGGACAATAGGCCAGGTCACGCATTGCAAACAACGGGTGCAGAAATAAGACTGTTTTAAGAAATAATGCAATTAGTCTTTGACTGCGTCGGGTGCAGATACGTCCCCCCTCTACCCCTGCTCCCCCTCCTCCCTTCCTTAAACCTCGCGCCCCTTTGGAGTGATAAAAGACCGCAAACAGAACTTTCTTAAGGAAAGGATGAAAAAAAAAACCAGGGAAGGTGGTGGAAATCGCAGTTACAATGACCATCATGACTACGACGGAAATTAAATTTAAAAAAAGAAAAGCAGTTCCGAACATGTAACTGCAAGCAATTATATGTTGCGAACTGCCAGTCGTGACTAAGAAATGAGAGGGGCAAGCCACACAGCATAAAGAGTTTGCTCATCTTTTACTTTCAAAGAATCTAGGAGAACGCGAATGGAAGCTTAGCACGACTTAACGTGATAGACTTCATGAGTATAGTGTAGGAAGCATGGAAAAGATGATGGTCAGAATTAGTACAGTAGTACTCCGTAGACAAAGCCCACAAAAATGCACAAAACCTGCATCCTTCACATGCACCTTTGCTATAACGACCACAAAGTTCACCTGGTTTGAGCCTTCAAGTGGAGAATTCTGAAACCGCATCGTCATTTAACATAGCACTCCGATATTCACTGAATAGACTGAAGCGTTGCGACGGAGGGTTTTTATATGAGGGAAAGAGGAGGAGGATGGAGTCAGTGTGAAATAGAAGATGCAGGTATGGAAGAAGGAGCGAAGACATAACACCTCAGAAGGCAAAAGACCTCAAAAACGACTCGAGACAATCTGATGAAAGCGTAAAACATTTTTAGAAAAAGTCGAGGGTGGAAATCAAGTAAAGTTTAAAAAAGTGAAGGTATCTTTCAAGAACGCAACGCTTAGAAAAATGAACAAGGTGCCGCAGATCCCCCAGCACTAGAACAAAGTGCCAATATTCCCTCAATTATTGCTTATTGATTTCAACGTTCAAGATGCGGCTTGTGCTGATCCCCCGACTACCTGTTATTTACAGCAATAGTTCATCAGCGTCTACAGAAACGCCTCACTGACGTCATATACATTGCTATTGTGTGCGAAGCTATTTCCGGTTCGGAAACACGGTCGATAAAAACCAATCTGCTCAGGGAGATCCTTAATTACATAATGACTTAAAACAAATTGATGCGAGATTATCGGGGCCAAAATGCGGAATGGAACTGCAAAATTTGCATGTGCATAATTATGTAGCACGGCTCATTGCTACTAACTAATAGGGCAATGACGAATCTACACAGAAGTGAAAAATGCAGAGGAATGAAATGACGCATGCAACACGAACCTCTTCAGCGATACTGAACATGACGGGTGTCTGTGTTCGACTACGACTTATTGCTGCCGATAGACTCGAATGCTGATATAATAGAAGGTGATCGTCACAGCAGACCAGTAGCCGAAGACCTTCAAGATTCCACAAAACGGGTCCTACAGCAGAGTCCACCGACAGACTCTGTGTTTCGTACCATCGGTAATTTAATTTCTTAAACATCTGTGGATTATTTTTGGCTAAAATATGATCAAAAAAAAGTGCCATCTTGGAACGAGACCTTCTTATTACATCTTTTCTCATCATTGCTGAACCAGTTTAAAAAGCAACGGTCTAAAAACACGGCAATACTGCAAACACAACTCACATGCTTCGATTTGTCTGCCGGTTGGCTAACTGGCTCGAACAATCGTATGAGATTTCCATAGGTGGCAGCAATCTGAAACAACATCATTCAACATTTTCCCACTGGTTTATGAAACTATTCCGGGAAGATAGGTGAGTATTTTAAATGGCATATTAAACCGCTTTTGTTCGTTACCTGGTCGAATTCGCTGCCCAAAAACACTAAATGATGATCACGCAAATACCCACTTTGCAAAAGTCGCTATTTTTCTTTTCAATCTTTAAATTTAGTTATTAACAAAAAAATTACGTGTGTACAAATCTTCTTTCCGCACCTGAATGGAGAAGGGAGAGAGGGGGAGGGAGAATGGAGAGAGTTCTACGCAGAAATTTGAAAAGGCCTCTCAAGTAGAATTCGAATCTTTTACCATTCAATTACTAAATTTGTGTTAATAACATTTTTCGAATTGTGAGAGTCCGACTGCTGACGCTTCACGAAACGTCAAGCTTTGATGGATTATGATGGACTTGGAGAGTTTGCTGATGCATATGACACTATAAATACCATAAATCACTGTAGCCCTTTCGACCACCTAATTTGGGCAAGGAAACACCCTCGTTTTGGACTGATGGTGCGACCCAACAAAAAGAAGCGCGAAGAAAGTGATTTTTTTTTTACCTGCTGACTTTTCTGCCACTGTTCGTAATGTTACCTGATGCAGCGATCATATCTGGAATGTTAGGAGGATTCAGCCCACCTATGAGATCAATTGCAATGTTCACGGATTTTGCGATGTAGGCAATTTTGTTATCAGCTAATAGCTAAACGGAAAAACAACAAAGATCTGAGATCGGTTTCTCCGACAGACTTTGATATACCTCGAATCGACTTCTTACATAGATTATTTTGCCCAAATCAGGGAAGTCCTAAAACTTGCTTGGTTTTTCTTGAACAAGAACATATCTGAATTTTTTGAGAGTGAATAAAGGTGTGTCCTTTTTCTTCTGCTCATAAACATGTTTACGTGCTGGATGTGTACACACATTAGAGATGAGGGAATGAAATCAATTTCAGCGATATCACTGAACTTCACTGCGGAAGTTAACTCTCAGTGCTCCTTTATGAGACGTTCCCTCAAGAACGCAACATGAATACCTTTCCTGAATCAGGACAACAATTCACACATCGAACGATTCGCTCGGTGTCGAGACGTGAACCAGGAATCACCTGCACCCGTTCGAATGAAGACGATAATATCACAACATCGGAGCCAACTGCGCATACCGTAAAATTTATGCCCTCAACCGATCCGACGGCGAATACATTCTCGCCGCGGTTTAGAGCGCCGGTGATCACTTGATGGGCACTCATTCAGTGCCACATCCGTCGTTTCCAACCCTTAAACAGAATCCTATACCACAGACGGATGCATCGCGAATACGTCGTCCAATTCAACGAACTAACAACACTCAGAAACGCACACACTGCCAATTCGAGATACTTAGCCAACATAACAATACCCATTCTTCAGACATCTGAAACCACTCTACTTATGTCATACCTGAAGCATCAAGAAGCGACTGCCATTGCAAGTAGAATCGAGAACAAGCTTAATACTGAATCGAAAGTAAATAAAGTCATTCGTAAACAACGATAAGCCTAAGAAACTGCGACAAACGTGATGGAGAATATCAACAGAATAGGCAATATTTTCTCATCAAAACAGTGCTTTCTTAAAGCAACAGTCGGCTGTGTTAAAAACACTTTTATTCAAAAGAAGTGATCTGTCTGAGTTCAACCTGATCCCCATCACGATCACGACCAGAACAAAGTTTGATTGCAGGCTGCGATGAGCAAAACAATGATAAAGACCCTTACGTAGGAGGAGATTAATTCAACCGAATATACTGACAGGAACACGTTTTCCATTCGTTTTAACCGAACAAACAGCTTTTTGATAGAGACCCGTAGAACTTTAAAAAAATTTTTTTTGCTTCATCAATGGCCTGGTTAAAATAACTTATTTGTTCCATAACAACAATTATTTTATTCACAAACGAAAAAAAAAACTACCAAAGGTATGATCGGCGATCTCATGCTATCAAAACCTGAGATCGGCGATCTCATGCTATCAAAACCTGAGACCGGCGACCTCATGCTATCAAGGCTTGAGATCGGCGATCTCACGCTATCAAGACCTGAGATCGGCGATCTCATGCTATCAAGACCTGAGATCGGCGATCTCATGCTATGAAGACCTGAGATCGGCGATCTCATGCTATCAAGACCAGCAATCAGCTGTGGCGCTGACAACGCTTTGTGATAATGCGTTCCATATGCGGACAATTCGGAACCTGCCCGTTAATTGCTCTTTTCATGGTTCATGTTTTGCAAGCTCAATGATACGATGCGTTTGTCTCACTTATATTGCTGCCCATTCGCAAGACTATCGGAACTAACAGCAGCTAATTTTTTAACGAGTTGAAAACGCAGGATTAAATCAACGAAGGGATTTCTTTGCTTCAGCCAGTGGAGGTTGAAAGCGTAAGACTAGGCTCGTAATTAAGGTTGTATGGGCATCCAGAGCACTTCCGGAATACCTTGCAGCTGCTCAGTCCTGTACGTTTCCTATAGCATCTGTTTCTGAGTACTTATAATGCAACGAAGCTAGCGTTTGATACTCAAGAACCGATTAACAATGAGAAGAAAAAGCGCTGCTAAAGAGTTGCATAGATTGGCAGCGCAGTACTTTCAAAACAGAATTTGCACCACGCTTAGCTCTCAAAGCAGTTTCATTACAATTCGAGTGGCACATTATCTCAACATGAAAATAGCGAATATCCTCTTCGGCAGAGGGTGATGCTGTGCCGTTAAACCTATTAGATGCCCTACTTCTGAAGTTCACATGCAACATTTGTCTATTTCTATAAGTTTAGAATCGAGAAAGATAGGTCTCGAAGTGAGCGAGAGAATTGTTGGTGAACATCAAGAGAACTCCAAACACGATACGGACGGTGAATCCCCTAATGCTCGTTGGCAAGTAGACTTGGGCAAATCTGCAATAGACTGTGCAAGCAAGCAAAACACCCACATGAGCGGCTCAAACAATCGAGGTAAGCTTTGACGGTGCAAATTCAATGTAAAGTTGCACTACTTTCGATAAAAATGGAACTCTCTTAATTTCCTTGAAGACTGCTTTCTCCCTCTATCGTTGAGAATAACAGTCCTAAAGAAGGAAATAAAAACTGAAATTGATAAAGGGAAGAACAGACAACCTCATTCTCTTCTTGCAACTCCCTTCACGAATAAGAAGTGCTGAATTCGTTCTCGCATAGCCCGTATTTTCTCGACGTTCTAAGAACTGCACTTATTTGGTTCTCTTTGAACTTGCGCAACAATCAACGAACCCAGAAAAACGTTTTTCAATGATGAGTTTTTATCATTCGCCCATATTTTCAGTTAGACACTGCGGCGACCGAATGGTGGGGTGACACAAGGAAGTATCGATTTGGCAATGAGGAAGAACATCGAAATGATGCGACAGAGAGCAGCAAACGAAATATTTCCATGCAAAAGGAAAGACGAATGAAGAAGGAAGGGGTGAACAGAGATGAAAGGTGAGTCTAGCACCATAACATTTCTGAATCCTCAATTAGTACTCATTTTATTTTACATTGTTTATTTCGAATGCCAAAGTAGGCAAACATGCAGTGGGTATGTGAGTATGAATATGAGGGTAGTTGGGTAACGGAAACAACAAAAGAGTGCAGGCGGATAGACTTCGATACCATCGGGCTAAATACCCAAGAGTACAGCAGACTGAAGATCGAAACGATTCAACGGCAGTTGGAAGGTGTCGCAGTGGTTGCTTTAAAGATATTAAGAGGAAGCAGATTTGATGTTCTTAGAACATGACGCCACCAATTTTGAAAAGTACTATTTATGGTGGAGAACTTTCTGGCGACCTCAAACTGATGCCTAAGTCGACTGCGGAGGGGGGGGGGGGGCAACTGAAACATTTCTAGGAACGAAATATCGCAAAGGGATGAACAGTAGCATGGCGAAGCGGGGAAACGATCGATCTGATGCAAGGAACAGCTCTCAGTGTTAAAGGAAAGATTGACGGAGGAGGACTGTGGGGAGATGAGATGTGAGCCATGGTACGTAGCAGTCATTCTTGAGTTCCCGCTTAATACTTCTAAACGATTTTGGGATAAGTCCTGTTTCGAAGTCGTTCGTCACTTGGAAGGGGTACCCGGACATAATTTGAAACAGGAACACCGGGAATCTCTCATCGGTAACTGCAAAGGCGCACCACATGAGCAAGCATAATATTTCTTTTAAAAAGCGTAGTTCAAAGCGTATGCCTCAACCATCTACTTAGAAGCAGCCAATATGAGCGCGAGAACGTTCATCCATTTCTTTCTGGTCAAAATGTTTTGAAGTAACGGGATTACGAAAGGAAATGGCCTGCAGTCATCAAAGTGTGATACCACTGACTGCGGCAAACTATGTGGAACAGCTCTCAGTGTTAAAGGAAAGATTGA
Source organism: Baylisascaris schroederi (assembly GCA_006503575.1). NCBI lineage: Eukaryota > Metazoa > Nematoda > Chromadorea > Rhabditida > Ascarididae > Baylisascaris > Baylisascaris schroederi. Next base: position 427,745 of record QEWY01000309.1, on the reverse strand, counting down.
CGGAGGAGGACTGTGGGGAGATGAGATGTGAGCCATGGTACGTAGCAGTCATTCTTGAGTTCCCGCTTAATACTTCTAAACGATTTTGGGATAAGTCCTGTTTCGAAGTCGTTCGTCACTTGGAAGGGGTACCCGGACATAATTTGAAACAGGAACACCGGGAATCTCTCATCGGTAACTGCAAAGGCGCACCACATGAGCAAGCATAATATTTCTTTTAAAAAGCGTAGTTCAAAGCGTATGCCTCAACCATCTACTTAGAAGCAGCCAATATGAGCGCGAGAACGTTCATCCATTTCTTTCTGGTCAAAATGTTTTGAAGTAACGGGATTACGAAAGGAAATGGCCTGCAGTCATCAAAGTGTGATACCACTGACTGCGGCAAACTATGCATTTTATTTGGCTCTGCGCCAGTAGCACTGCAATTTCCCGTGCTGAGACAATTGCTTGCAGTAAGAGCGTCGACCGATGATAACTCTTGTGCCTGAAATACAAGTACCACAATTCCTCGTTCACAAACTCCCTGTAGGATCCAACTTTGAGTATATTTCAGGTGCGATAGGTTGCTAGCAGTAAAAGCCCTCGTTGCTATGAATCTGTGCCCACTGAGGTCCTAGTGCTCGTGAATGTGAACCCGGAAAGCAACAACAAAACATCTTTATTTTACAATAATGAAAGCACATAATTATGCCCTTAAAGAAAAGAAAACGAATGAGAAATCAAATAAACTATGGGCATATAAAAATGAATCATAAGGATAGTCATCAGTAATTACAAAAAGTGCTGCATACACCGCACAGATCACAGCGCTCCGAACGCCATTCATAAGCACATAGCACGGTGAGGAAATTCACTAAGCGATCACTTCGACCACTACCTTTCCTTAGAGTTGGAGCGGGTATTGTCTCGGATGCAGTGCAAATTTTACGAAGGTAAAAGTAGTCTTCGATGGGATCTCAGAAGACGCCTTCAACAACCTTCAAGTAAAAATGTAAAAGGAATTTAACGCCACGATACAAGAAACGTTTCAAATCAGAAACCTGAAGACGTCGATCTAAATTAGGCCGAAGCGGTGCATGAAAAATCTTTTTTGCTTTCATTTGATGAAGATTTATTCTTCTTTTTTTTTTCAATCATCCCAATATCCCTCTCAGCTGACAGTCAAAATTGAATGGGAAGAGAATAACCAACGAAATCCTTTCGATAATTTTCTATGCAGCTATAACGACATGCAAAGAATATAAATGAGTAACTCTCCATGAAAATTCGGCACAGTGACTATGCCACCTGAGGTTGGCAGCCTTTTTTAGGAACATTTAGGTGATGTAAATGCAGCTGATATTCAATCTACAGATTTGTCTGCCAAACGAAATTCCTCTCGATGTCAGCCTGTCAGAGCGTTGACCATTCGTTCACCTCAACAGTCCCATTGCTAAATTTGCACTGGATCGCTAAGTTCTCTAGAAGATCTAAGTAATAGGTTCTAGAATACTGCCCTGTCGCACATCGCTTAAAACAGCATCGACTGAGGAAACATTCTTCCTAATTTTCATTCTCAAATTTCGCCCACATAAAATTCTTAACTAGGCTGACACAATTTCACTATGCCATAAGCATTCAGCTTCAGCAGTGGTTTCAGATGGGTCAGCAAATTAAATCCAACTACATTCCTAGCCGACAATTCAAACAGCGACCACACTGGCATCCGTTTTATAGTAATAAGAGCTTCCTTTGAAGAAACTCATCGTAGATGTGAAAGAAATCTGGCACGTGCAATGCAGAGGAAGCCAATACTATGTTAGCTCAGCATCAACCGAAACGGTTGCTACAGATCTCCAGTATCGGTGAAATGGAGTGGCAGTTTTTGCATCTTCTACATACTCTAACTGAAGTCTGTGTACCAAAGAAGCAGAACCTCAAACGACTACTACAATAACCTCAACGCTTCGCATTTTCTATGGGTCAGTGGGGCGTAGGCTAAGTGGCTCGAGGTCCATACCAGATACACCGAAGATTGATAGCATAAACGCGAAGGCTTTTTATGAATGTGCGAATATCAGGCTGACAGTTTGTTATAGAGTAGGCACATTGCGAACGGACGATGTTGGTGGCCGAGTGACAGGTGGCAGATTGAAATGCGACTTGCTCGCTGATTATGTTTCAAAGGATTTCACCGAAGACAAAGGTGTCTTTCCCTATGTCGCTGGGTAATGCATCCAACACTCGGGTATTGTTGTTGGTTTTTATTGTTTTCAAGGCTGCTGGGGAAGTTTGTAGCGAGAAATCACTTAAACCAGATGGTAGAGTATCTTTATTTGACAAGCACACAGAGAATTGCATGGCTAATCAGTGTAATCGCAAACCTTACCCTACATCCTGGGCAAAACTTTTGTTCGCCGCATTTGTTTCCTCTGCTTTGGTTTCTAATTTATATACTGAAATCAAAGAAAAGTAAGTCCCTGCTCTGGATTGATAACCAGTTGATCGGTTATGCGATGTATTGGCACATTGGATTTGGAAAATTGCTAGCGAATATGAGATGCAGGAAGCTTGTTGACAGCGGGAAGAAAAGGATTTCTCGGGATACAAGTCAATCAACCAATTGCTCCCCCTCTTCTCAAAACATCCTTCCTGGTTGTTTGAACATATGTTGCGTACTGCTCTTTGAAACAAGTGATATTAGCTCAGTTTGAGCCGTACTGTAGTTGATTGCTTTTTATATTGCTAGCGAATATGAGATGCAGGAAGCTTGTTGACAGCGGGAAGAAAAGGATTTCTCGGGATACAAGTCAATCAACCAATTGCTCCCCCTCTTCTCAAAACATCCTTCCTGGTTGTTTGAACATATGTTGCGTACTGCTCTTTGAAACAAGTGATATTAGCTCAGTTTGAGCCGTACTGTAGTTGATTGCTTTTTATTTCGTATTATGTCACAACTGAAAGCGTTCCCTGCGTGAATTACATCGCTTCGAAATTCATAACACTGTTGCAATTGTTTGTGCTCGATTTTGCTCTTTCTTCCTCTTCTGCTCATCCATGTGCATCTTTATTTCTTTTCGTCATCTCATATTTGAGTAAGTTCCCACTCTCAACCTTTGCAGTAATATTGATAGGTGCGGTTCCATACTATATTTTAGTCATAGAAGCCATTCGACGATTTTTTGGACATTCTTTCAAGCATTTTCCTCGCTTTGTTCCTTATTGCAGTAATTGTTCGCGCTCCTTTCGTTCCGTACGAAGAAAACCTCGTCACCATCTAGGTTTTTTGCAATGCCTTCTGGGTAAAAATTTCTTAGAGGCATAGAATCACTCAACTTGTTGGTCATAGCGGTGTTGAGTAGTTAAGCAGATTAAAATTCAAGGGAGTGGTATTGAAAGGTGGTGTTGCTAAGGACGCACACAAACACAACATGCGGTGTTTTATTATTATACGCTAAGAAAATGGGAAGTGGTTTATGCGCAGGAAGCAGTAGTAACACACATCAGCTGACAATAAACGACCTAAGATGGAAAAGATGTGTGAACGAGGTGGGTGGGAGAATGAAATGGGAGGGAGAGTGGATGAGACAAAACGATGAAATTGAGCACGACCACCAAGATGAGAATCGAATATACTTCCATATAGAGCGTCAAAACAAGCGAACTGCAGTATCGGTGAATGGGAGGGCGAATCGAATTCAGCGTTCACAGGTTGCAACCAACGTATCGGATCACATTGCTCTTGGCGAGTATATTGTTGAGCTCGTTGTTGCGAGTAAACACGTTAGCATTTCAAAGGAAGGTATCGCTGTGTGCAATGATTTGATTCGATGGCTACACAGCTTTGAAGTGTACTCAGTTGCAACAATGATTTATTAGATGTGATTACTGCTTTCATTTAATGCTAAACGCTGTAAAGCTTTCATATCCGCATCCTTCATGATCTAGGTGGGAGGTTCATTGCTCTTATATCTCATAGGATCTGCTTGTGGAAACTCGTCTAATCCGAGCATACAATATATTTGAGACTTTCCTGGCTCATTTGTAAGGAAAAAGATATCACACTCTATCTGTGCTATTTCGGCTCTTTTAAAATCTGCTTTTGGATACTTTTTAATCCGCAGACATATCGATATCCACTTACAAGATAATTCTACGGCTTTTCTTCGGTTGCATATGCAAGCACACACCCATCTGATGCACCTAAACAATCTTCACTCTCCAGAATCAATCTGTCGTTGTTGTTTCAGTATTCTCAGTTGCGTATTCTTCGTATAAGCAGTCCAACGTCTGTTTCACTCTGAATGCCTCGATTATTATAGTGGTAATGAGATCTTTAAAGCAATTCGATCTGCCTCTTTCTTTCATTGAATATATCAATAACCCTCGTTTACTTCTACTTAAAAAGCGCTCACAGTGTGGGATTTAAAAATATAAAAGTCGGTCCCTGAATGATGCGTGTGACGTTTTTATTTGGCTCCAGAAGTGCTCCTCTCCTCGTGGGAGTCGATTTAATTGTGAGCGCCATGAATGAGGCCGTTGCAAGCCCGGACGCCTCTATCGATTACCATATGAAAACGTCGGCTACGTCGTTTTGGTTGTTTACGTCTTCAGTTGTACTCCACCACAGTTGACTGCGATCGCGTTTACGTTTATCAGCATGCGTCACTTGCAGAATGCTTCTTTGTTTAGAAATCGAATTCGATATGCACTGCCTTCACCTATGTGATGCGAACAACATCGAAAAAATTGCACTCGGCGCCGAATTGATAAGAAACAGCGAAACGCAGCACTAGCAGTGCCGTTCCGTACATCATTCTACGCTAAATGTTTTGTCTATTGCTTTGCAGTATTACTGCGATTCACAGCGAATATTATGTCCATCACTTCGGCTCTTTATGATATGACCAAAGCTGACCCAATTCCTGCCCAGATATCGATGCATATACACAGAAATATTTTCCGTTCTTGAATACCAAAGTCTCCGACGTCTTCAACTCAGGGCGCAGATCAATCAGCACGTGCCTCCTCTTTTTTCCTGAAAAGTTCCTCAGTTACTACTACTTTCTGCCATCAAGTTGCCAGCTACTACTTTGACGAACGGGTTGTCAAAGACTACTTCCGACAGTGAGAAATTAAAAAATTTGGCTTAGTGTTGCTAACAACGGATGATTTTTAATTATGAAAAGATTCAACTGTCGCCTCTGGAAATTTCCTTCTTTCACTTGTCTTTTAGAAATTTTTCGAGGTTTCCAAATGTTTTTAGCAGCCTGCAAACCTTTACTTTCTTTTTAATGCCTACTTACGTGTTTGCTGCAATCCACTTTGTGAAAACAACGGCATTCACTGCCAACTTTCTCCCATTCTCCGCGAACGGCAACTGAGGGACAGCCTGATGAGCCTGTCGATATCAAATTCAGGGCGCCGTTTTAGTATCCATCTCCACTAATTGCACCCCACCACTAACATTCGGCACTATCGCCTCATGAGGGTTTCACAGGTCATTAGCTAATTCCGCTCCATGCACCAGGAATTACAATGAGCACAAGCCTGGTTTCTGAAAGGGCAATCTCGTTTCCTAGAAAAGAGACAGCCTCATGAACAAATGACTTCTAACCCAACAGGCACCTTGATTACGATAAAGAGACGGAGTGCTTTCTTGTTTAGAAGTACTGAGGCATCGCACTTTCATGTTCTACTGGGAAAAACAAAATAGAAAACATTCCGAACCGCATCCCTTTCAATAGTTACGAATGAGAAAACAGTCAATGAAAAAGGCGTTTGATTGTCGAGAGTGGTTTTTTATGCAATGCAATACTCGCTTACGGCAAAGATCCATACACATCGGCACCTCTCCTATTCAAATATAATCTTACGGTGGTTCTATTTTTATTGTTATTTATGCTCTCTTCGAGTAGAATGTTGAGAATTTCATATGCGCATTCAGTAGCACAATATTTATGACAAGAATACTATATGAAAACAAAGCGTAGAGCAATTTATGGAAGTGACAAATAAATACTAAAAACCTGCGAGATTATGCTTGATTCGCATGCGTAATTCAGCAACGACGTCTATCGTATAATGGAATGATATAAGCGATAGCGCATCGATTCCGCTCTTGAGAGTAGCAAACACCGATACAAATAAGAAAACCCTCACAATACAACAAAACAACAAGCACAACACGTACACATCAACATGAAGATGTTGGCTTCACTCAGTGACGTTATCCTATATTTAACGACTGAATTAATTATACATATCAAATATATGCCATATCGTTTTGCAATGCCAAACATTTAACAAAGAGGGCGATGCTGATATTTCCGTTTGCCACAATTTCGATATCAACTCAAATGATTTCAAAGAAAACACTCTCGATAAAACTCTCTTCATTTTGATCGCATCGAAAAACTGATCATCCCCTCCTTTCTTTGCAATCCTAACAAGAAATTACATTTGAGACATAAATCATTTAAAATAAGGATATATAGTCGCTTATTGCAATGATGAATCATTCAATGAACACAACGCAAAATACAAATTCGCCTTCTCATCTCTTATGAAAACAAGAAAAAATAACTTCGAAATAAAGCAAAAAAACTTGTTAGCCAAAATTTTTCCTTCACAAATCGAATGAATCATTTTCTATTGAAAAGCTATTTTCCGAAAGTGTTGTTCAAATGAAATAAGCATCAATGACAAGCTCCACTCATTCTCCAATACCATCGACAATTTATTAGCACTTAAATACACAATCTACGCATTTTCCACTTCAAAAAATAAATAAATAAAACGGTTGAGATGCAATGTGTGTGATAAGCAGTTGCACTTTACTCTCAACATCATGATGGCAAACACGACGATATACACACGCTCCCTTAGCTACCAGTCCCCTATCCATGTCAAATACTCGCTGATCGCTTTGCGGTTATTTTCCACTTCAACAATTCAAGTGAATCAGGAAGAACTTCAATCATCTTAGATGTGACATTCTGTGAAGTTCTTTCAGATATAAGAAACTAAAGAAGGAAACCGGTAAATATACATGTGTATTCACTTCGGTATCTTTTTTTCTAACACAAAGATGCAACTTTAACCGACCAACTATCTTTGCATGACATTTTCATTCTTTTTGCCTCTGATCCCTAAAAAAGAAAGCTGTAAGCTAATAGCTTATACATTCTCAAAGACGTCGCAATAAGTGCCACGCATGAAATGGGAGGGTTGGCTGCGGCATAATCATCCTTAAATGCATTCGAACCATCGCATACCATCCTTGGCAATACAACACGAATCCTTCGCCGCTCTTATGCTTATAGAACATCCCTCACAAAAACTTCCACTCAGCAACACAGCACGAGACAACTCCGCCCAGTTTATGGATGAGACTTCTGTTATTTTATGTTACCTGAACATTTACTTTAGTTGGCAACCAGAAATTCTTCCCTCAATCATGCTCCCCAAGTAAACTGTCCAGATACAAGCAAAAACCGATACAGTACTAACACAGCTGGTCTCGACAGAATTGTACGGAACGGAACGATAGGAAGATATGATACTCCCGGATTGGAAACAGCGGCCGGCCGATCTGGCCGATCAAACTTGGTGGTGAGCGCGACTCTCAGAACTGCTCCGATAACAACTCACAGAGGTAGTTGGCCACAGTATCCCGAGAACTGCGAATCGTCAACCGATACATCTTCAACTCCATTTATTTAGTAGTTGTAAGGAGCACAGAACATACAAAGCTGCTAGGGTTTCAATTAAGCTAAGCTGAATAAACCAACTGCCGTCTGAGAAGAAACAATCAAAAACGAGCCTCTTTTATGGGAAGCAATGTCGCGATTGAGTTAACGCTGCTATGAAAATGCTTGATCCCACAAAATATTTTTGGAGGAGGTTTGAGCCTTCTCAAAACTATAATGCTACCATAAGCTTTTCTGCTGCTAAGTGGTGAAGGAAAACGATATGGGCGTTCAAGTATACTCACTAAGCAATTAGTCATTAACGCACGATTTCCCTGCTAATGGCAAAGCAATGGATGCATCATTTTCAAAACAGTTTTGTCGAATTGCCGTGCAGTGAAACGACGTCGCTTACCATCATACTGGAGCGTAACGTCAACTCAACTTTCTGCGTGAAAAATAAGTCTCATCAGTATAAATAAAATCAGTTTGTTCTTTAGAGGCCAAACATACACCTCACTGGATGCGACAAAGAAACGCAGTTCAGTGCCGTTATAGACTTTCCACTCCGCTCTTCCTCTTAGTATGCAAAACGAATTAAGCTCGCACAAACAATGTTTGCATCTGAAATGGCAACTATGTTCACTCACTTTGGCTTGCTTATTTGGCTCAAGTCGAATCAGCGTCCCGATCTGCTGAGCCTTCGTATTTATAATGCCAGCAGAGACAAAATTTTCGGGGTTCGGGTCTACATCATGAAGCAGTTTCGATCCAACACCATTCAGCTGCAATTTTCTCGAACTTTCTTTGTCAACAGCAAGTGCTGTGATTAGACCCTTTTACCCAAACTATTACGCACTATTCGTGATACGAACTATTAAGTGCAGACTTCGAAAAAACTTCCACCACTAAAGCCGAGGATTATAAACCGTGGTTTCCTTTTACCCAAACTATTGATGAATAAAAATAGAGTTGTCAAATTAAAAGGGGGAGTCGTGCGCAGATGAATTCAACCGAAAAGCGCACCAATGAATAAGGCCGGTGCAGCAAAAAATAAAATATTCGAAAATGAAGGCAACAATCAAAAACAGGGAAGCGAAACGTGATATAAGAAGATGCAAAGGCTGCGCAGCTGGATGTTAAATTCATTAAGCAGGACTCACTTTAGCTTTTATTTGTTCGGAATCCATAGGCATCTTGGCTGCGAAGATTTTTTGACTCTCTTGCGCCGGTCTGAAACAAAATGTAAAACCTTACATCAATAGCGATATTTCTGGCTGCCATTTGTGCCATAACTCGAAAGCGCACCGTTAAAATAAACGCAACTAAATATTCCCCTTCCACACTTTATAAAATTAGATAACTGACACTGCCGTTATATGCTCAGACAATTTTACTGTAACTAAAACTTTCAGGTTCCACTTCCAATAAAAAACGATTTCTTAGCACAACAACCACAGTTACGAATCCAGCAATCAATTGTAGTAATGCGGTGGAGGAAAAACTCAAGATGTGGAGCTTTCTTTAACCTTTTAAGGTGACGTTCGAAAGTTTTTAAACCACCTCCAATTTCCATAGAACAACACATTCGAGCATAATTTACAAGTTTTCTGCAAAAAATTTGCAAATGCTCTCGATAATACTCTCAATCCTTTTAGTGTATCCGCCTCTTCAGAGATACACAAGTGTCAAATTTATTCAGTTTGTTATTTCTACCGTCATGTGTGCACAACGTCGGCATCACTTCTCAGCGTGTTCACTTTTCTTCCTCTATAAAACTCTCAACGGCATCTCTGTATCTCCCGCTCCCAAATGAAGAGGAAAAATGCACCGTTCCGTAACGACTCAGCAAAAACGTTTAACGAACACTTCAGACAAACTCCACAGCGATGTCCACACCAACTCTGGGAAATTTTAATTGCAGTAGATTTCCTCGTCCAACAATATGCAAGTAAACGCCGAGCATATTTGTGCCCAACTCTGCAGTTTATCGCTCGCAAAAACGTAAGTGTCCCTTGTCTTTATAGAATTCGAGATGAAATGCACTTTTCGAGAGGTGATCCAGAAAATAATGCATCAACGAAAATTAATATGTATGGGCTCGTCTCTAAGATTTCTGCAAGTTAAACTGAAGAAAACGAAAGGGTGAGGATAATGCCTACAATTACTGAAGCAGTAAAACTGCAAACCAACTTTGTGGCGATTGCTTTGTCATAAAAACTAGAAATGAAAATTAAGCGACAATGTCCACAGCAGCGTTCAAATCAGCTGTGAGAAGGAGAAATAAAACGGTGAGAGAAAAACCATAAAGACTGAGCAAAAGTGGCATAAAGAAGCAAAAACGCACGTGAAAATGCAGTTGCCAGCTATCTGCAATTTTGTGATGGAGCATTCTTTTAACGAGACATAAACATATGGGCTAAACAAATCCGTGCCCATACTCTTCAGATCGCAAAATTTTCCTTTACCAACAGTATGTCTTCCTTCTCCGTCCCCTCGACTAGTTATGTTTTCCTTCTCCGTCCCCTCGATTAGTATGTAAAACCCGACATACTGTCTATCTTGTTTACTAACCAATGCTTAAGCTGCTTATGTTTAACTTGCTTTTTTGACAAGGATCGCATCATTTCATACTCGTTGAAGAACTCCGTAACCACTGTATCTCCGATAGTGGTCAAAATGGCTTTGAGTTTGCTATAGAGGGACTGAAAACACTTCAAATTTACTTTTACAAACTTTCAAACATTAGATATGCACTCAAATCGCATATCTAAGCAAACGTAATCCCCCACTTCTTAATAATCATTACGCAAATCGTATTGCAATTGCGCTACTCATGCACACTCCTTGCTGATATTCGCAGCAATGAAATATTATAAACCTACTGTGCTAGCTGTTTCCAACGAGAGAAGAATTGCTCCGAGGTCATATCGGTTGGTTCGAAGAATTTGTTCACGAAAATAGGCAGAGCAAACGTCTTGTCAAACGATTGCTGGCGACCGTTCAAATCCCTTAAATTGCAATCACTGAACAAAAGCTGTGAAATCAATACACTCTCATGTCAGAGATCATCTCTAATATTTGTGATTTAAGTCCACTATTCGAATCTGTATTCAGTTATTACGGGTTACAATGAGCGATCTGATGCAAAAAATTTACAGATGTATGATTCAGTTAAAACGCATCCTTTTTCCTTAAAATAAGCAGCACTCAAACCACCGTACTGCCAATCAGCATGATGCAGGTGAATCTAATGCATTTTTCCTGAAATTTAGGCATGCACTGGTGATCGAATATTGCAAGTTCTGCATCTCTCTTGTTGTAGAACCTTTTCCACCGGAAACACAATTTAAGTTATGGAAGAAATGAAAACGTTGGCGAAGAGTCTGGGGGGCAACATGGATAACGCACGGTTCCTACTCGCAACTCGTTTAATTTCTGTAATCCCACCATGCGTGCTCTGTTCGAGTTGCTGAATCCGCCACTTTGTCATATCGCCTCCAATTTATTACTGCACAAGTGCCCTATAAACTTTTTACGAAGTGGCAAGAAGCTCTAATGGACTAATCCCACCGCGGACCACCAAACAGGCAGAACGAAGGTCGCGTATTCAACTACACAACTATTAAGCCACTGCAAAAACATTCTCCTGCTATAGCATAATCAATTTCTCACTGCAAAACCAATTGTGTCAAGTGAACGGCATGGCTGTGAGGTCCAATAAAAACGATCACTGATCCTTTCATCCAAAAAACGATTTAACAAGGAACGGCATGTCGAACTTGCTTCCATTCATCTCATACATCCAAATTTCTTGGGAAAGTGGTATTTTTACGAAGTGGCAAGAAGCTCTAATGGACTAATCCCACCGCGGACCACCAAACAGGCAGAACGAAGGTCGCGTATTCAACTACACAACTATTAAGCCACTGCAAAAACATTCTCCTGCTATAGCATAATCAATTTCTCACTGCAAAACCAATTGTGTCAAGTGAACGGCATGGCTGTGAGGACCAATAAAAACGAGCACTGAGCCTTTCATCCAAAAAACGATTTAACAAGGAACGGCATGTCGAACTTGCTTCCATTCATCTCATACATCCAAATTTCTTGGGAAAGTGGTATATGCTCACCAATTTTACGTTACAACAATGTGCTGATTTGCATAAAACTTCTGCGTCGGCTATCACAACACTATTCATGAAAATTGACGTAATGGGTTGAAAATTTATGAGACTGCTCCCTAATAAAGCACTCAATTCGACTCTAAAATTCCACGAAAGAAACTCATTTGAAAACTAATTTCTGAAGTCCAACATAAAATCGAAGACGAGTAAATTTTTGTTATCTTAGCGCAAATCAAACGCCCCTCAATCAGAACAATTCAGCTGGTAAAGTCTAACAACAATCGGTCGCAGTAGTGATTTAAAAATGAAAAGCGGAGAAAGGAAGAACAAAGAAAAGGAAAAACAACAAATCACATTCGCAGACAACAAAAGCGATAAAATTCGGAGCGATAAAATATTGCGAGGGATCTGGATGGAAACCCCGTAGAAAAAGAATCGGAAAGGCAAAAACGAACGTGAATTTGAAAGCAAGATGAAGCAAAGGGTTTTTGCTGAATTCGTGTTCGCACACAAAATTGACCAACTGCTGCACCTGCGATCCGCCCGTTATGATATTGTCCACCGGTTTGCACTATAAAATACGACCTTTGAATACTCACGAAATCTCACATTATTGCATAACGCCACTAGCGTGAATAAATGCTGCTATTTTTTCATATCTGTGATCGTCCATTCGCATTCAACATTACAAATGTAAGCAACAAATCCTTTAGGTTTTACATTCAAGCTTCTCTTGCTCGACGATAATTTTAAGACAGAAATATGCAAGAAGGCCCTTCTGAACTCGATAAGAAGGTCGATGCATAAAACCGTACCGGTATACGCTTTAAAAAAATTCTTTAATAGAGTATTTCTGAGAAGAAATCGGAAGGAAATATATACATTTTCAAGCTAACATTTTTGGTAAGGAAATCACCGATATGAAAATATCATTGGAACAATCGAAAAGAACAACTTCCGGTTCAAAAATTAGAAACACAAACAACAACAAACTGTCAGATAACATTAGAACTCTAAAACAACTGCAGAAAAGAACATTTCATCTAATGCAACAGAAATCTCATCACCATACCCAGGCGGAAGGTGAAAGACGCTCACCTGGACAATAAGTTGTGACGAGAGTGCTCCAGGGCAGGACACAGAAGGATAGAACTCAGTGAACGCGCTATTCATTTTGTTGCCATAAAACATTCCGAGACGAGCCAGATTGGCACGTGTCTCCAGTTTATATCCTATTTGAATGACCGCATCCTCATAAAGAACACCATTTGTCTTCGTCACAAACCTGAATCCACATCAAACGAACCTGAATCCTCTTCTCAAACATTTTTGCAAATCCTAAGATTGCATGAAATCAACTCAAGCTTCGAAGAGTACCACATAAGCCGACATTCCTGCTCCACCCTCTAATCCCCCCCCCCCCCCGCCCACTACTCAACAAACAAAAAACAATCTATAATAATGACAATGGTTCAACCATTCATTTCAAATAATCAAAAAATTGCCAAACTAACTTGCAAAAGCCAAACTCAAAATAAAAATCAGGGGTGAGTCTGGACGAGATCATACATGAAGAACTTTAGAAAAATGGCTATTTTGTAAGAGGAAAGTGGAAAGCCGGAGCGAAAACCTATTTGGGAGAGAAAGAGAGAGCGTCTGGAAATCTGAACACTTTAGGGAGCGTAACTGTAGCGACCTCTTGCTATGTGTAGTAGTATTTGTTGAAACTTGTACATCCCAATAGATTACAAAAATCAGATGATATTAAGAGAACAGCGAGGCTCAGTATCGACGTTTCGAGGTATCTGCAATCGGGACAACAGAAATGCACCCACTTGAGTACGTCTGGGTAATTATCGACATGAGGTTCGCCATTAGCCGAAGCCACACAAGACAAGCCATTTGCGGTAATAGAGTTCGCTGACGGAGCACCGAAAATATCCACCAACGCATTCGAGTCAGAATTTGAACTGATGTCGAGAAGCTGTCCCGATACGCGCTTATCATCCTTAACAAAACTGCTGCATACCTGTGTAAGGGATCGAATATCCCATCACAATGAATCAGTTCTGTACCATAAAATACGATCAAATCAATTTCCAGAGCAAAACACATTGTTTTGCAGTGCATTTTGATTACCCTTAAGATTTTACTTCAGTAAGACTGATATCGGTTTGAAGAACGAATTTAAAAAAAGGAAGTAAAACAAGCACAAATTCAAGCCAACGTAAAACAAGCACGGATGATTCCTAAGTTTTAAATGTTTTTCATGCAAAATACGACGATGCATCTCGATGAGAATAAGTATGCACAAATGCGCCTATTAAAACACTGGCCTAACTCATCAAACCGCGCGGCAAATGACCACTCACTACAGAACACCTATCTATAACCTAGCAGTCCTTCAAACATCAGCATCTCCTGAGGGATGTGAGCAGTTTTAACATCCAAGCCATTTCTAGACTGCAACCGCTTCCAGGGTCAGCTATTCAGAGCCAAGCCACAAAAAAGTGGTGCTCAAGCAAACGGTGCACAATGTAAGAACATGAACCACGAATTTATATGAGGCTCTGCAGTGCAGCTACCATACAGAACGCCGCGACTTTAGATCGAATGCTGCCGACCTGACCTATCGACACTTTAGCAGAATCAACTATATTTCCGGCAGCTCAAGATCGGAATCTATTCCATCTAGCAACCAGGAATGGATAAAATAACGCCTTAGCTGTGAGCGTAATGCTAATGCAGCAGACAAAAACTGGTTATTGCCACTGTACAACTCTGCTCAGAACTTACACCAAATCTCCAAGCACGATCTCAAGCTTCACAACAGGGGCAACATAAGAGAGGAGTCTCACTTGGCTCATTACAGCGACTGGCCGTTGCTTCTTCTCAGCACTTTGGTTTTCCAGCTCTTCCACGCGAGGTTTCGACTTCTTAAGCTTCGCCAGCAATGAGCTCTCTTTCTCCGGGAAAGGCGGCATCTCTTCCAGAATCTGAAGTTAAACTTCACAGATCATCGTTCCTCCCACTCAGAGAACTCTATCGAAGAGAATTCCTGATTCTTATCAATTTTTCTACGAAAGATATAATTCGGCATTACCTCTATTACTCAGGAATCGACGTTCTATTACCAGCTGGAACTCAGTGAATTTCAAAAAAAGATTGCTGAAGCATCAATTGTGTTTGAGATCGATTCTGAGGACAAATCGACAACTGTTCAGCAATAAATGCATTTATATGAGGTATCATGTACCGCATATCGAAGGTTATGGAGACTTATTTTCGAGGTGCGACATGCAAGTGAAGTTTAATAGCTAATTCGTGTCTTTCGGGACTGTGCCAAAAAGAAAGCTTTCATATGATAAAACGAAGGTTGTTCTAAGAAGGGAAATGGAAGGGAGTGAGAGGAAAGCAAAAAACAAAAAAAAGTTCGCATTGCCAAATCACAAAAAGCGAGTAGAAACGCACAGTTGCCAAAACATCAGGCGAAGCAATGCGAGACAGCTGTAGATATTCAACTGCACGCTGTTGCAACTCTGCATCCGGATTACGTAGATTATGGTCGTTACGGAATACCTGCAACGAAGATTTCTGGAAACAAGAATTTCTAATGCAAAATGTAAAACGAATGGTGGAAATGCTCGCCTACTAGCGACAATCAAACCAATGACGTTGTATGCTATTAGCTGCTCTAGTAAGGCTACGTTCCTATATGGATCCAGACAGAAGTCCATAAAAGGAAGAGAATAAGAGAAGGAAATCATGATAGTTAAAAAATGGCTACACACAAAAACTGGAGGTCTGAAAGTACCGCGCGAAAAACTTAGAACCGAGAATCAGAAAGAAACACTACAATGGGAAGAAAAGGCGAACCTCTGGCTGAACTTTAATAACTCATAGAACTCTGCAAGGATATAACAACGTCCATACGAAACTGACCTCTTGGATAGTAGTTTTGATTTCGGGGAAAAGGTTGCAGAACTTGACGTAAGTGGAAAGCAGCAAAGACCTTGTTGCGATTGAGCATAGGTGATACTTGCTGTGAAGCAATTCGAATTGCACCTGTGGGCTGAAACGAAACGAAAGTAGACTGTCCAAACAAGTCTCTGCCTATGACACTAATG
The DNA here is from genome assembly GCA_006503575.1 of Baylisascaris schroederi. Lineage (NCBI taxonomy): Eukaryota > Metazoa > Nematoda > Chromadorea > Rhabditida > Ascarididae > Baylisascaris > Baylisascaris schroederi. Next base: position 411,821 of record QEWY01000309.1, on the reverse strand, counting down.
ACGAATGTGGAAACTGTTCCAGCAATAGACCTCACTGATTTCCTTAATTTCTATACCCCTTCGTACCGATCGATTCAGTATCAAAAAGAGGAAACATATTGGTTAAATGCATGAAAGGAAACGAGGAAATAGGAATTCCAGCAATAGACCTCACTGATTTCCTTAATTTCTATACCCCTTCGTACCGATCGATTCAGTATCAAAAAGAGGAAACATATTGGTTAAATGCATGAAAGGAAACGAGGAAATAGGAACCCTTTGAGAGGAAATATGGCCTTTTTAATCGGATGATTTGCATAAACCAAATATTCTTTCGGTTGCCTTAATTAGGAACATTATGAGAACTCTCAGCGCTTAACACTCACGTAGAGTGGCAGCAGCAGTGGAAACCGTTTACTGCCACTCTAAAAACAGCCATAAATGGGTTCCCGTGACTGCTAATGCGCTACAGTAATAACACTTCCCTCTTCTTCTACTGTTACTCTTCCTTTCTCCCTGTGATCTCCCTATTTCTAATCCTAAAGTTTGTCCTGTCATACTTTTCGAGTAAAAACGAAAGTTCGATCACCCCTCTCTTTCTCAAAGAAGACGACGTAGGCTAAAAAATTAAATATGGGACCAGCACTGTTTATTTATATAACGCTAGTATAATGTTTAACAATCGAGACTGAAGATTTAAAAACAAAGAGTATACCTCGAACGAATGTCACCGGCGATCAAATTACCGAATTCGCCCAAAATATAACCACCGACCTTTACCATATTTTCATGACATGCAGGTCGCTGCAATTAATAATGCGACATTACGTGTCCAACAATATCAGAAGGAAAACCGGTTAGAAGATGGCAAAACATTGTAATATGGAGCCATTTAAGTGAAACTCTCCTCGAGAAGGCGGAAGGAAGAGATGCTAAAGGAGGAACCGCGGAAAGGACGAAATGTATATAACGTAGCAATGCTACACTCGAGAGAAGGTGAAACGTTTATCTTTCTTTTATGACCACTGTGTCACCACAACTACGAATGCTAACCAGCTAAACAAATATTACGCAAGTTGAATTTTCGAATGTGTTCGGAGAAACTCTCACATCAGCGCACGATTTCGCGAATCACTTGTAAGCAGTGGTGCTGAAAGATTAACGGCTGTTTGTAGCTTCCTCTGAAGGTGATCACGTTACATCAACTTGTGTCTCTACGAATACATCATGCGGTCGACAAGTGAAAGTCTCCCTCCCAAGCGCTTGGAATTTAGGCGGAATCGTCACAACCAAACGTTCTGCAACAAACTGTTCCAAATGCCAATTGAAAGCTGATTGCAAGAGAACGCGTAACTATCAAAACATAATAGAAGCAGAGCATAAAGGTGAACAAGCTTTACCTGCAGCGCCTCAAAGACTGTCTTGGCGGCATATCCTTGCACATCCTCTCTATTAACGACGATCTGAATAACGCGATACCAAACCTCTTCAGAGACGTAATCGCCAGCGATTCGAATCAATTTCAGTATGACGTCCACGTACCACGTATAGTCGGTTGCATACTTTTCGGCTAGTATTGCAACTTTGAGCACCTCAAACAACCATTTAGAAACACTGAGATAAAACTATATAACAACTATATAACTCTTTCGAAACTCAGCTTGTATACTATTTTTTTCTATGTCCCCCCCCCCCCCCCCCCCACATCTACATAATAGAGCAATTCTGCTTCTGAATATGTCACCCTGCAAACTGTTAAAGAATGCTGCGTTTCGAATGTTAGACTTTCCCTGGGCGAAAGTATCCTGGAAAATAGCGATTTATACTGCTCGAAATGCTGTATCAAATAAGCAGCTCATGTTTCTGGGATAAATACAGCGATTCACTGCAGCCAACTCAGTACCTGTCAACACATTTATTCAGCCCCCGTAAATGGTAGCAGATGTCGGTAACACAATTCACTAACACGACATCGTAAATCTAAAAAACAGCATGCTGATGCTGTTACTGATGCTCTCAGCCATCTCAAATGCATCTTGGCATTTCTGAACACCAATTTCATTATGCTCTCGTTGCCGCCTCTAAAAAATGGCTAATCTAACAACTATAAATTCTATGACCCCAATTTATCGGCAGCCGAACGTATTCATCTTCAATTGTTGCACTGCGAACATAGCACTTCTATCACTGCCAGATGAACAATGTGTTTACCACTTCAAAAAGTGATTGACTCGCACCTCTTCCGAGTTTCTGCTTTATAACGACCAGAGGATCTAAAGTCTCCGCTTTAGGCAACAAACATGAAGCATTTTCCAACATTGGAGGGCATAATTTTCACTACAGGGAAGCAGTGCTGCATCCTCGTCCCTACTGCACAATAGCAAATGCTATAACGACACTCTGAAAAGGAAAACAGAAAGAAGCGAGTACCATTTCTTCCCTGATTGAATAGTCTGCGGTTTCCAGATAGGAGAGCATTTCAGAGACGATCTCCGCTGCGTTTGATCTATAAAATATTAAGGTCAACCAGTGTTGACATCAGCTTCGACAATGATCCCATGATCCCTGCTTCACCCTAATTTTTCAGTATATGCTGTCAGAGCAATCCTCCCAAATTGTCATTCTCAAAGCACCTGCAAGAAACCACAACCATCCAAAATATTCAGCACTTGCAGGTGATATGAACGTAAATAAAGAGAAGTGAATTTGCTAGAACCGAATTCTGTTAACGGCATTCATATCAACGAAATAGCAGTGATGAACAATCACGCACGATGCCGGTGGCGTCTCGCAACACAGCAAGGCTGCTTTACGGAGGCCAGTGTATCGACTTGGCCAAAAGCATGCCACCAATGTTGGAAAAAGCACACAACTATGCGTTGCAACACCTGAAAAACAAAGGGAAACTAACCGGTCGCACATCGCATACAACAAATCCACAGCTCTTTGCCGGACAGAGACGTCTCTCTCTGTTTTGAGGCTATTGATGATAGTCTCCTGATGGCGCTTTACGGCTTCGTGAGAGAACTCTGATGTCGCCAATAGACACATCGATTCCAGTGCCAAATATCTTAGAAAGTCAACAACACATCAGAAATTAAGCTTCAATAGGTTTCCATCAGTTGTTTACCTAAGAATCGTTGTGGGATGGTCAGAGCCAACATTAACCCAAACAGTAAATCAAACGAGAAACTCAAAAAAGAAAACAATCCATTGTAGTAATAAACTCAAAAATAAAAACGAGTGTCATAAAACGTTGATTGAATGCGTTAGGGACACTGTGTTCCACTAGCAAAGGGACAGTTACTACACAGGCGGAGTGGGGACTGATATAGTAGTGACAAATAAAAGGAGTGCACAACTAACCTGAGATTGGTCTCACGATGAGAGAGGAATGTGCCGAGCTGATTACAGGCACGAACAAGCAAACTTGGCTCTGAGTCCATATGTATGATGAGTGCGATCGACTCGAAGAGTACTGCGTTCTTGGCATTCGAATGCTGCACCTTTTTCGACTTCGGTGCATCCATTGCCTTATTCAGAATCCCTTCCAGACATTCCATCAAACGAGACTTATTACTTGGGTCTTCTGCAAGCAGACTGCTTTGATTTGTTGCCATAAAACAAAAGGTTTAGATGCTTCAAGCCAATTATAACTTTAAAAACTAAATAAGAATGAATAATCAGAGGGACGCACTTACCTGGGGGTGGATAATTCTGCAATAAGCGCAGCAGCTTGACACACAACCATGGTGCAGGAACAAAGTAGTAAGTATAGTCTTGCAGATCGGTGTAGCCTGAGGTTACAATCTGCAACAAATATTCCACTTTCAGCACTCTTCCACTGTGGCATTCTATTCACCTTGCCTCGGATGCGAAATGTGCAACTGTGTTCACACAGAGCTGTCCCAACGACCTACACAGAACGAAAGAAGACTGGTACAATCTGTCGCCCATCTCCCCTCCAATAATCCACCTCCTACAGAGCGGGGCCTTGGTCTTATCTTCTAGAAATGGATGGGATCTCACGACTAAAGCCGAGGATCATCGCTATGCGGATGGATGGAAGGTGGATATTTTGCTCCTAATATGTTACTCCCTGTAACATAACTTTTAATCCTGCTCCCTCTCAGAAGAAGATAAGAAGCACTGTGATTTAAGCTGCAGAAATGTTTGTTTACCAACAAGGGGCCTCACCCTCTCTTATTGCAAGTCAATCGAGAAACTTTTGAAAAGCAATTATTCGAAGCTGAGTTCGTTCTGATGCTTCACTTTGCTCGATATGAAAGCATTAACAAATGCCTCACTATCTTTCTGGAGATAAACATTACATAGTTCCCCTGATGAGACACGAGTGTGGTACTTCCATCAACATTCTTTTGAACATCCTCTCCACCACTCTGATATCGTACGAAGGTATCACACGAGAAAAAAATGAAGGAAGATAAGGGAGTAACAAATGCCTCACTATCTTTCTGGAGATAAACATTACATAGTTCCCCTGATGAGACACGAGTGTGGTACTTCCATCAACATTCTTTTGAACATCCTCTCCACCACTCTGATATCGTACGAAGGTATCACACGAGAAAAAAATGAAGGAAGATAAGGGAGAGGAGGGGGGTGGTGGTATCGCATCGCCCGTAAACAAACGAGTAGGTAATGATCATGATCTCTGATGAACTACGTCAATGACGAACAATGCCCCGCAGATTGTTTCAATTTTGCAGGAAGTTCGGATGTATGATCTGAGATCGCCGCTGTTTCCTATTTGCAAAAAAACATCAGCAATATGCAGCTGACTCAATACGAACATCGACAGCTATATGTCACTCACAATTCACCATGAAATACTTCCCACTGAGAAAGCAAAGCATCTGCTCAAAGTGCTAAAAAATATTCATTTATTAAATAATAAAAGCAATCAACACAACTAACGTACTCGACTCAGTCGGGATATTGCTAGAGAGATACATCCTTTATACTCTTCGGGCCACTTTTTCGATAGTGCTTCTATTAGCGATGCAGCCGAAGTTACCACTCCCTTAAAACCATATTAATGTTAACAATTAGGTATTGTTTACAGTTAAACAATCAAAATTTCTTCCCTCATAACAACAATAATAATGAGGACAATCCTAGTCAGCATATGCCCACAGAAATTATAAGCGATAGGTTTCAGTGAAACTTAAGCTCAATCCGGATTTACCAGACAGTTGCGCCGATATTGTCAACAATATCATCGACTAGGACTGCATATATGGGGCAAAAATTCAAATTTACAAAAAAAAACTATTCAAAAAGACGGCTTACTGCTCCGAACATTGCCCATCATTCGCTGCTATTAGCAAAAGTGCCTGTGCGAGCAGATGGCACAAATTACAACGCCGATATTGACTTCTAGATCATGGAACGGGATTATGAAATCCACCCTGCCTTTCCCATAATTGAAAGAAACGGGAAAGTTTGCGTATGGTAAAATGCTCATTCAGCGAGGAACGATGAACGAGTATTTTCGAGAACAAGCATAATACAATAAAATTTAGTTCTCCCCTCCCCACTTACTGAATCATCAGGAAGCTGGACTACAAACCTAAGGTAAAGTGGGTGAGAAGATAGAAGAAAAGACGGAACTACTGCTCTATTCCCCCCTCCCCTCTCCCCCATACACTCGAAAAGAAGATTCAAAAAGTTTGCATGAGAAGGACGCATCTCCCACTCTGATCGCCTTGCAAGGCGTGGGGCATTTTCGGCAATGCACACCTCCCAATCTGTGTGCACACACAACAGATTCTAAAAAGCCGCTTAAAAGAGATAACCACCTGAGTGCATCAATAAACAATAATTTGCATATTATGAATTGAATTCAAGGGAAATGTGCAATAATTTAGAGATGGGAATGCAAAGACTGATGGATGAGAAAAGAACGGAACCAACAAGGTGCTGATCATTGAGCAAGTGTACAATACGTGACGCATACTCGTTTGGTGGTATTACTTCGGGACAGGTACGGAACAACTTCAATAAACACAACGCAGCACTCTGTTTCACGAAGTCGATTGTATCGCTGAAATCGACCGCAAATTACTCACTGCTTTATTACTGCACTACTTCATAATTCGGTGATTATTTTCACTATTCTCTATAATTTTTAAAAGTCTCAAAATAGAAGTGTTGAGAAGTTTTATGACCGAAGAAGTATAAACACTTCAAATTAGACTCTTTTCGGGCAGAAAATCACATCAAAGACTTTACTGCATCTTAATGAACAACTGCCCTTTGCCCAGAACAACTTCGAGATGACTTCTCTCGCAGGAACAACTCAAACCAACAACGCAATCTTTTCGAAATCCTTCAATCACAAAACTCGTTCACGAGCCTTGACTGGGAACTGCCTTCCGTTGAGCAAATGGTATGGCCATCTACTATACTATTGCAACGTCACCCTCCCCTTCAAAGCACAATTGCTACGAACAAAAGTTTGATGCATCTGCCAAGCAATCGTGTTTCAGCAGTCCCACTAAATCACGATCAATCATAATTTGAAGCAGAATTTAATGAGCAAGTATTTTCGGGTCTTTTTGCAAGAATTTTATCCTGCTATGATCAATTATTATTGATTGATCATGCCTTTGTGTAACAGACCGATTCCGATTAAATAGGGTCGTCCTTTTTCAAAAGACCTACATTGTTGCCCGTTTTCCGTTAAAAACAACGAAGTGATGGAGAGATTTGAATCTGTTAGTGAAAGAAGGTGAAAACGAACCCTGAAACAAGCAGTTTTGGCAAATCCTGAGCGAACGCCTCTGCCATATCCTTGCTTCCAATATTCGAGATGCACTGAAGTGCGAGGTTCACATGAACGGGGTTACGCGACTGAAGATCGTTTTTGATTGACTGGATAATCAGCTTTATCAAGTCGGAATTGTTGTTTATTAGCACGGATATGAAGAGATATCCCTGCAACAGACACCAATCTTGCTTAAAGCATACTCCTTCCTTGTAAAGCTAGACAATGCCAATTCGGCTTTCGAATATAAATAAAGAAGGACACAGTTTGGTCAGCGGTCAAGACGCGGTTACCGCTTAGTCGCTGGTCAAGATTCGGCTATTTCTGACCCACTAAAGCTTGACAGTGTTTGTCGAAACCCAACAGTTCCTCTATAAGCTTCAGACATGAAAATCTAAGACATTTCAGAACCGCAGTATTCCCGCACCAATGACAAACTTTCTTAAGAACGTCTCGTATTTGGATCCTGGTGGGCAACATCCTTCCACGACTACAACTATTCATCATGACAGATCGATTCATTCCTCACAGTTCTACATGTGCACAATATCAGAAACAGGACAGATGCATTCTAACGTCTAATGGACGAATAATGTAAAAATGAGAGTGAAACTTTGTACGCTCAATGAGAGGACGGCAAAGTGATCATCACTAGCTTCTCAAATAAAGTTCATAAATTTGAAATTAGAAACAGCGAACGGATAGAAGCCCTATATCAGCAGATTCCAGACAGCTCGAGCTAAACTTCAGCACATTTTTCAGTCAAGGCATTTGCAGCATAGGCAACAACAAAGACTAGGGGTGAGGAGGAGAAGAGTTGGGGAGGCTGGGCGGGGAAGGAGTACAGCGAAGCAAGTGTGTCGTCTTCATATCCACACATCAGAATGCTGATGACAGCTGTTTCGAACTGTTGGCTGTATCTAAACTGACGGAAATGTGGAAAATTGAAAGAAACAAACGATTTGCTTCTCGGTATATTTGTTCGAGCTGAGTAAATTCGTTGCTTCCATATGCCCGAAATCGATGTCATTACCAAGAAGAAAGATAAAGAGCAGTTTACAAACGTATTTCTTCTTTTGATAGCCATCTATCATTTTATCACCTGAAAAAGGACGCTTTCGCTGATTAAAAACCAAATTTAGGCTGAGAAAATGAACATTTTCATAAGATAAATTAAGAACGCATTTAACGACGCTAGCAACTGAAGACTTATCAATGCATAAACATTTCACTGCAAGAGATCAGCAGCACTCGCTAACCATGTTAAACGCATGCTCATCGAAACAGGACTGCGAAGAAACAGAGCACGAACTTTGCGTGGGTACATCTTATGTTGAAAGCTAACAAAGCCGTTAATACAAAATTGGCTCCTAGCTCATATGCTTCCAAAGGAACGCCGAAAACAGACACACACACTCACAGAGTTTCGGAATTTTTGCATATTTTCATGCGTTTTGCAACATGATGCGTCTCAAAAGTGCGGGAAACAAATAGAAATTCAGAGATTTGTTCGAGTGGTCGGCTTTGTCAGAAAAAAAGAATGCAGCATGGCGCATGTGTCATCAATTGCTGGCAGATTGTGCAAGAAGTTCGTTCGAAAAGCGAAACTACGAAGACGTGGCATGTTCGCCCGTCTAATATGAGATCTACTTATTTATCCAACGAAGGATTGGTTTCTTCTAAACAAAAATTGGTGGTCATTTTATTGCAAAATTGAATAAGCGAATAAAGATAAAATATTTTTGTCATTGTTTTCTTTTATTAAAAGAAATTTGAGGGAAAATATTGATGAACTTAGACGCCCTTTCATTAAAAAAAAAAGAAACAGAAAATATAGAAAGAAGACAAGAGACAGCAACAATCGGCATACCCTTGAATTTACTGCGTATATTAGCCAATTCGCGGTTGATCCTCTTCAGTTCGGCTTCCTTGCTCTTGCAATTGCGAATATCGGAAATGAAGACCGCTAGGCCGCGCATGCCATCACCTTTCACCGCAGGCATCCTTAACCAGCGCGGATTTGAAGAAACCAATCCAAAAACCCTTGCCGCAGTTTACCCTTCGCCTCAATACAGATCTGAAAACCATTTACCTGCTTTCGAAATTCGCACCCTATCTTAACTCGAATTCTTCCAACAAACGCCACCTCCAATAATCGTGCATTAACGTTTAATAATACTCAAAACTCTCTACATTCGTCTGATTGTTGCTCTAGTAGAATGCTACTGGTAAAAAAACTCGGATTCTAAGGGTGCAGAGTTAGCAGTTAGAGATGGGTGAAGGAAACTCCGGCTTTAGTTACATCCACTGGGTTCCTTTTAGGATCCCAAGAAATCAAAACTAGGCTAGAATTAGAATTTTCATATTGCCTGAACGTTCAGACCAAGAACGATAACGTTTCGGAAGATACCTACTACAGCAACTCAACTGTACCACTGGAAGCCTGTGTTGAGTCGGGTCCCAGCTGCCACTGCAACCAGAATTCAGTTTAAACTGCACTCACTACAATATGAAAATGGGTCAGATCCGATCACGACGGGAAAACGGCTTTATCCCAACAGGAGAAGTTTACGCTGTCTATATGGTCATACATAACCTACTTCGGTTCCGGCCGCGACCGCTGTTGCCCTGCGATTCTTGACTTTGGCTTCCTCAATTTTGAGGGAATACGCATAATCTATATGGGTTAAGGAACGGCGAGGGTGAGCAAAAGGAAGCTTGTAGTCGAACTCGAAAGACGGCTAAGAATGTTAAACAGGTTTTAGACAGAACGTGCATCAAAGGGCACTGCTAACTTCCACAAAACATTACACTGCTGTATAATCAAGGAAGGATACCTTCTTGACTTATGTGCGTGTTTTGGCGTTACTTTAATGAAGCTTAGATGGTGCTGAGTTCGGATGTGGGTAAAACACGTACGACGATAGATGCCCTAAATTCTTTACTTATTTGTTTCAACGTCCCCCAAAATGGGGAAAAACACAATAAGTATGTGAGCATCGAGAGCAACAAAGAGTCCAAATAAGCATTCAATACCTAAGAACAGCGACAATTTTATATGAAAACATCTGTCAACAACTAACCTATATACTCAAAATAAGTATTAAATGCCCGGATTTAATAGGGATGACTACTGAAACGGAATGCGTGATCGGTTGCAGTATCCAAAAAATTCAATTGGGAAGCATTCAGTTTTGATAACAGCACAAACGCAACGTAACAAAAGTTGCACGACGTTATGAAAACAGAATATCTCCCCCTCTAACATTAAAAAAAATTCTTCGGCATTAAGATGATTCAAATTTTGCGACTCGTCTCAATTTATCGATAAATCCATATGCAACGTTTAATCGAGGATGAGCGAGAAGCGATGATGGATCATTCAGGCTGATCCTCGTAACACAAAGCTTCGAAGTGACTTCGTCGGGTCTAGACGAAACGCAATCACTGCTGACTCAGCATTAACCGATGCAAACTCACGAATAAGGTGACGGTGATCGCAACTAAGCACATCGCTTCAAAAACATAATAGCCATGTCTTGCAACGCGTCACCTAATCTAAGTAATGCACTAAGTTGCAATACACAGTTGTGATATATAATGGGATCGTGACGACATCACCGCCGCCTTATACAGATAGACCTCGATGCAACTTTGTTCAGTTAGACGAGATGTTCAATTGATGATTTCGAAGACCGAATGTCCCTCTATTGCAAGCAAAACTTTAGGCGATCGATTGCACACGGTAGGTCAGGGTTAAATCCACTTGAGGCCTCGGTGGCAACCGGAGCAGAATTAGATTCATACCCTTACACACAGCACCTATTGTCAAACCGATCTGAGCAAAATCCGCTCCAAAAGACACAAAAGCAAATTGCCTACCCCATAGTCGTCTGATTTGGACCAGTTCCAAACTGTGTTGGAAGTAGTACCTTGCTTTTATCGAGTTGCAAAAGTTGTAAACTTTGCGTTTCATAACTTTACAACAAGCTAGCGCAATTTTGTTTTGTTGCTAAGCGATTTCGATGTGCACTTGGGAAAGCTCAGCCTGTAGTCCCATTTGTATGCATAAGCGACTCTCATGGCACGAGGTCAAAGGCCAACACATCGAAGAACCTGCATAATTTCATTTGTGAACGAAAGCATCCAATCCACCGGAGGGGTGAGGGATAAAAGGGGCTAAAGTTGCTTTTTGACCCGGCTGCAGGTATCCTCGACGGCATCTAAGCTGTAGTGGCACATACAGTGGCACGTTTGCAGAATATGCGGAAAACGGCAAGGTGGGGAGAGAAGAGAGGAGTGATGGGATGGAAGAGAGGGTTTGCCACGCACTCGCAGGCGACTTATTGCATAGGCCTGTATGCGGTGAGCGTCACCATAGTACCTGCATCCGCACCCCCTGACACCGGTTTCATAGGGAATCCTTACAATACAAGAGCCATCAACCCGAATTCTCCCGTCGTGACGCCAAGTGATATAGACGAACGGCAGTTTTCTTTCTGTTCATGGGGTAAAAGTCGAGTAAAATGGCTTTAAGTTGTTTTGTTGAGCAATGCGGACCCACGGTATACCAGCTGGTGAAGTGTTCCGATCAGCAACAAAAAGCATCGAAAAAGCGAAGTCAGCGACCGTAATTATGCCTTCGCAAATGCATGAGGCGGGGATTTTTCATAACTGCCAGTTACTCTGACGTGTAAGGGCATGCTCATGGCTTAATGAATTATGAGTGCAGTCGCAGTTGTGTGTGTGTGTGGGGTTGACCAGGTGCTACGGTGAGCGTCGTCCTTCGCAGACACAGTGTTTATTTGAGGTTGTAGCCCGACCCCTCCTCACCATTCACCTTGCAGAAGTGAGGGACTGTATAATATCGGCAACTATGCAGGGCACAGACCGACCACCACCTTGTTGAATTGCTGTCAGCTAAAAATGAAACGCGATAACTGCTACTTCTTCAGCATACCCAAAACCACTGGCATACTTGAATGAAGCAATCAACGGAATGTAAGCCACTACTCGAACCAATCCTCCCTCCATCTATAGCAGATTACCGTATTTTTTGAATTATTTGGGATGCAACTGCTGCATTTTACATTGGCATGGGATTCTGCTTGTCAGTACAAAGAATTTTTGCGCAGAAGTCGAAAATGTTCTCGAGCAATAAAGCTTTCTGTGGACTTCTGCTCTGAAGGTTATCCTGTTCACGAATTGACTTCAGAAGGTGCTGAACCCCATGGTTCCTGGGAACCTTTTTATAAGCATCTCCGGAAGTTTCGTCATTTCGCCATTTTCTACGCACCTACGAATCGAACATACACAAAGACACGACTATTACTAAGAAATGAAAAAAGGTGTTAAGCACCAACTATCATCATGTCCTGCACGCTGAATTTATCTAAGCTCTACGCTGACCTATAGTAAAAGCGTAGACCTCTCTCCGTAGGCACACTAGTTGTACTCGAGCCATCTCCTCATTAGTGTACTTTGCTGCATGTATAAAGTTGAATGTGATACTGGTTGTCTTCATTCATTTAAGCATCAACGGGTGCAGAAAGGGCGAATACAGCTTCACTGCTGCAAGCTTTATGAGACCTTTCGCATCGGGACTTCATTGCAACAATCACTTCCTACACATTACTCAAGCAATTATCATTTTCTATTCCTAAATTTCCTTGAACGAGCGGCGATCTTTTTCCTCAGTCCGACAGTCTGTAGAGTTTGAACGGGGGCAAGAAGGTTGTTCAGACCTGCAGCCAAACCTGGTCAACGTTGGCACCTGGTGTCTCTCAAATAAAAAGCCAGATTAAAACCTTGAGCAATGAAATTTGAATCGGAGCCAAACCTCTCTAAAAGCTGGCACCAGAATCCGACCCAGTCTTTTACGAGGCCAGGACCATGGCCGGACTTCTGATGTCTTCCGGACCTAGGACACAGCCAGCCTATTGCTCGCAGCACTACATAGCTGCTAGCAACATGTTCTTTCTGATACTAATTAATCGGAAACACCTATCAAATTACACTTAGCAAGCCTCCTCTCTTCTCCAAATTCAACGCACAGAAGCACTACATTACTGTGCAACATGTGCTAACATTGACCTCTGCGCCAACAATACACACAAAGCATATCACTAGCTATCTAAACAACTACAATTTCAGATGATGAGCTTTGCATCGCTTGACATTTTGCCAAACGGCGTGGGCATCTTATCGATGAGGCGCGTGTTTGAATGGAATTAAGTTTAGAGTTGCAGCTCGAGCATTTTCATGCTGTGTGGAACGTTGTTTGCTAAGCATGTCTTGCGTGCCAACTGAAAACAGTGACCACGACGACTACAATGGTAGCGAAAGCAAACGGATTGTGGAAATATATATTGGAAAACTCATGAATAATTTTAGCATAATCTCAAATTAATCATTACTCTTTTATATTCTAAGAACTTTCAAGCTCAAAAATCTTAAGTTATGCAGTGTCGTCGAGTTTATAGGGTCCAGGAAACATCTTACGGAAAGCTATACAGATGAACTACTTTTGGACGTTTTCAATAAATTTCATGTCAGAGGTTAGGGTAAGATGACCAAACGGGTGAACAATATTCAATAATAGGGAGGCACTTGTTATAAGGGTATTAATTTGCGATGCTGCAACGACCGCAAAATTTAATTTGCTATTTTAAACACTTTCGAAGATATTTCATCGCACTAAAAGTTCCAGTGGAGATGGGGCTTATCAGTAGACCGAGGTAACCGGTAGCATTTTCAACTGATTGTATTAAGAGTTTATCTGTAAGACGCGACATTCCTCACTAGAAACGCCTAACTGCCATGCTCTGCGATGATGATTCACCAATCTTAACTTTAAGGGTCCTCTCAGACAAAAATGATCTGAGCAAAGCACCGTCTATCCCATAGCCGTGCAGCTAATTCTAGAGTTTCTTATGACAAACCACATCAAAAGGCTTTCAGTAATCGATGTAAACATCGTCTGTTTGCTTCTTTCTGTTCAGTGCACTGATCCACTCATTAACGCATGACGGTAACTGTGACGTAATTGAATGGCCGGGGAGAAATCCGTACTGAGCGGGATTGATTAGATCATAAACGACTTTAATCATTACTCTTTTATATTCTAAGAACTTTCAAGCTCAAAAATCTTAAGTTATGCAGTGTCGTCGAGTTTATAGGGTCCAGGAAACATCTTACGGAAAGCTATACAGATGAACTACTTTTGGACGTTTTCAATAAATTTCATGTCAGAGGTTAGGGTAAGATGACCAAACGGGTGAACAATATTCAATAATAGGGAGGCACTTGTTATAAGGGTATTAATTTGCGATGCTGCAACGACCGCAAAATTTAATTTGCTATTTTAAACACTTTCGAAGATATTTCATCGCACTAAAAGTTCCAGTGGAGATGGGGCTTATCAGTAGACCGAGGTAACCGGTAGCATTTTCAACTGATTGTATTAAGAGTTTATCTGTAAGACGCGACATTCCTCACTAGAAACGCCTAACTGCCATGCTCTGCGATGATGATTCACCAATCTTAACTTTAAGGGTCCTCTCAGACAAAAATGATCTGAGCAAAGCACCGTCTATCCCATAGCCGTGCAGCTAATTCTAGAGTTTCTTATGACAAACCACATCAAAAGGCTTTCAGTAATCGATGTAAACATCGTCTGTTTGCTTCTTTCTGTTCAGTGCACTGATCCACTCATTAACGCATGACGGTAACTGTGACGTAATTGAATGGCCGGGGAGAAATCCGTACTGAGCGGGATTGATTAGATCATAAACGACCATAGAACAGAGTCCTTTACTATAATTTCCATTACCTTGCAAACGGAGGAAGCTAAACTAATTAGTTTATAGTTAGAAATGGAAGATGAAGGGTTCTTCTTCAGTAAAGGGGTGACGATAGCGGTCTTCCATTAGGACGGTAGAATGCAGCACGAGGTACTACGTTCAATAATCGTGCTTGAGGGTAAGGAAATTGCGGAAGCATTACGCTTGATGAATTAAGACGGTATATCTTCTGGCGTTAACGATTACTTTCCATTCAATTTTTTAACGGCATCGAAGAGAGATCCTACATTCACGTCAACTATTTTGCAAGACTATTATTGCATCTGGAGGGAAAGTCTGCTAAATTGCGTTATCGTTCTTAAAAACTTTGGAGAAGAATTCAGCGAAGAGTTCTGCTTTCAGAGAATCTTCAGCAATCACATTTTTCGCCTTGAGAGTTTATTGCTAATTACTTATAAAACAGACAATTCAGAAAAGTTCCCCTTTTTTATCACCCTACTGCCTTTATCTAACGAATGATCACATATTGCTGCGAAATAAATACGGAGATAACGTTTAATAGAAGAGTATAGGTTTAGATCGTCGTCCGATAGAAGGTTGAATACCTTACGGAATTTTTAGCACCAACCTAAATCCAACATCAGTGCCTTTATTAAACGCTTCGTCCCAAATATTCTGTTATAACGCGTTGCTTGTTGCGGTTCAGATCTTCCAAAATCGGAGTGAGAATCCATTGGCAATGAACAAAAATATATCACAATTTAAAGAGTTTATTAAAATAAACGTACTTGAAACAGAGGATGTCACTGCTTCACTTAATGACTCCGGAGATATTTTTCGACATCGACTCATTGCTGATCGGTGCACTTTCAGTGCTTTAATTAAATTCAGTGATTTTCAACTCTGCAGAAAGAAAGGCATGCAGTCGGGCATATTCACTTAAGGCGAAAATCTTGAAGCGAGTACGGCTGACCAAAAGGGGAAGTGGGGGGGGTGGGGGGGGGGGGGGGGGGGGGGGGGGGGGGTTGGGTCTGCATAGGGGAGATAGGCATCATTTCGTCTTATAGACATTGAACGAGTGCTAGGTCCCCCCTCTCCTCCCCCTCCAATTTCCAAACGATTTCTTTGCAATAACATAGCCAAAAATGGTCAAAACTCCTGCTGTTCATAACTGCTTGTGGGATTTTGCATGAACTTTTGTTTCTTTTCAAATGTGCTTTGTGGGACAATCAAAGACATGTAGATGCCTTTCACTGATAAGTTTTTGTCACTGCTCATGTTTTCAGTGGAACGTTGAAATGATAAGTGAGAAGGAAATAATAAGAGATCGAGACGGGGCGTCCTTTCACCTATGAGGGGTGGGACTGGGGGTAGGGGAGGGGGGGGACAAATTAGTGCTGACAAGTGAAGAAATCCATCTCTCACATAAGAGATGGCCGACGGGGAAAAATGGCAGATGTAAGAGCGAATGCGAGAAGCTTTCGTTTCCGAACGATTGCCACGTGGAAAGTAGTGTGAAAGCCGATCGAAATTTCATTCCGTCGCGAATTGTCTTCAACCGAAATTCAGTTAAAAGCAGATCTCCGGTCAGTGGCCGTTTGAGAGTGTTCCGTAGTATACTGATTTCCTCGCAGCAGGAGAAATTGACCGAACAAAGAATCGAATTTAAAGGCTTCTCCAATATACGGTAAGAGGACAACTCGAATAAGTTTTTCATGGCTGAAGGTATCAAATGCCTCCGTATAATCGACATATGAAACATCGCTGTCACTTCGATAGTGCTGCACTTGTTTAACCTCTACATTCATAGTTCATGTAACTTTATTCCGACAACAACAACTGAATGACCAGTTAACAACAATTAAAGCAAATGCAATCAAAATAGCAACATCGGAGCCATTGTCGAATAGCTCACTGGCAGATTCGCACTCTAATCGGAAACAAAAACACAGTCGGACCGGAAGGAAAACCTAAGAAGGGAAAGTCAGGAGAAAGTGCGCACACTCCAACAACAGCATATTCTATTCCAACATAAGTTAACCAACACTGGCATCGTCCTTCTGCCCAATCAATATTACATGCACTTTTTGTCAATTAGAGCCGAAACTTTTGCAGAAATCCTGCAATGGACACCAGCTGGGTCTTCATTTTCGGGCGAAAATACCCATTAACTCAGAATTTTTCACATGTTAAATCTCACTTTACTACCACTTCCTATTTTATTTGTGTAGAGAGGTGATGATTCTCAAGAAATAAAGTGCAAAATTGAGCGCCATTTTCAGCAAAAATCCTTCGCACACGATTTGCAAGCCACTGTTCACTACACTACAATATTTCGATCCGAACGACCTTTTGCAGTACGAAGCACAAATAGTTGTGATGAGTGCCCTGCTCCCTCCGAACACAGTCCCACCGCCCTGCTCAACCCCTTCGCAGCCTTTGGCAGTGCGGTACAATGAAGTCATACGGGCTTCAAAATAAAATTATAACACAAGCGCGGTGCCCATGTTTTGCATGACTACGTGAACGTCAACGTCCACATGTTGCAACACATCCTTCCATCCTTCGCGCGGTCCTTCAACCTCGAAGTGATCCCCCATTGTGCTCCTCTTTGCTGCATTTTAACTGCGACATCCGAGTAGTATCTTTTCGTTTCGTCCTTTACCCGACTTTTATATTGAGGTGTGTCTCCTCAGTGGATATTTGGTGTGCTACTGTCTCTTCTGCATCAACACAAGTTGTCTGCATCGAAATAACGTAGACTAATGCGTGATTTGACAAGCAAAAAATAAAACGGTGGGAACTGGACGAAAGTTGGATATACGGCCGAAATTTGATAGGTGGATTATAATCACTATTGGAGGATCAAGAATCGTTGGATTAATCGCTTACAATTTTAGACATCCCAAAAGTTGATATCATTGAAATTAAGGCCACTGTACTCATATAAACACCAATGAAGTGAACAAATCCCGTTGAATATAGGTCGAAGCAAAACTCACTTCACATGAAACGCTGAAATGCGTTAATGCATCTACTGTACAGTCAAGTTTTCCATACGTTTGCAAGTTCAACCCTATGAACTTTCTAAATTTCTCCCATTTTTGCTTAGCATTAAAACAGTGGTGGCGGTAGCTTGCTGCTGAGGTCAGCTATTCTACTCCATTCGCCAATGTATTTCTTTTTCCTCACTTCTCTTGGATTGTCTTCTTCCTTGTGTGTCGTTCTCTATTAGGCTTTCTTTCTTCCTGACCGTTCCTTATCTCCATACGACTCCTTCATAAGGTCTGCAAACATTTGTGAAAGCAATGAAGTTATCGAAAATAGCCCACAAATTGGATTCGCTTTTCGCCTTTCTGGAAAGAGGAAAAAACTTTTTCTGATTTCAAACATTTCGTCGTGTATACGAAAATCGATCATCTAAATGTTCTTTTGCTCTTCTTATATGAAAGCCTGTGTTGACTTCATTGAAGTGTTTGAAGGATGACTCACAGCGACGCTAGCAGTTTATGTCGGGAACGTTACTAGAAATAAGTAAACTGTAACGATATCTCTTCGAATAAGACATCCCTCATCTATCTTTGTTGCACATTCTGACGCCTGAAGGGGTTCGTTTAATGGGACATCAAAAAATATTAGCGGAAATAAGATGAATTTCGATGTGGCTGTATCACACGTTTTAGAGGGAAGATATCAAACACAACTGCATCGCATTTGCAGCTGCCAAATTTAGTGAACGTGTAATACATATCTTAATCTACTCTAGTGAAGACAAGTGTACTCCATTTTAGTTTCATCAAGCTTCGAAATAAGATTTACCTTTCAAAGGACTTTTAAAAATTGAAAATAGGTTCATGATTATGAGAGACTTATGAATGATTATCTACTCAGTGAGGCCTTTATTTCAAGACAGGTCTTCTCTTAGATGGAATATGCTACTTCACCTCATGCACCTCATCTTCAAACGTACGAATTGTAGCCGCTGAAATTGAATCTGGTGCTATGGTAAGCGATTTGACAACTTTCAAAACTAAAGTAAAAAAGCGATCGATTTGGGTTGTGGAGGAGAGGGGTGCAACGAAATACGAACAATCCCCGTTGTTGGACGTCTAGAAATTGTGACACATTAGATGCCGACCGAATAGGAGACACACTGCGCTTTTGGTGAGAAGTGGGAACTGGTTGTCAAGACAAAGATTTCTCAACGAGTGTGAACGCTGAAATATTGTGTTCGGCGAGCGACGCGCTTTTCAGCCAATGTTACCATTCTGGCAACACCGGGTTTTTTCCCTTTTCCTCAACATTCCTTCCCAAAACGACGGTTCTGTTTTTCCTTCCTTTTTTCTTTTGCTTGGTTACCTTTAACGCAAAGTTGGCTGGATTGCTTGTCTTCGGCTCCTATGCTTCCTTTAATATTTCCGCGTCATGTTTGTCACATTTGCATTTCCTAAGCGAAGTGTACTGAAGTGGATCGCTGTACACATTAAACGCCCCAAAACCCTTCCTCTGATTAAAATGGAAGCAGTTCCCATCCAGGTAACATTTGCGTCCTAAGTCGTTTGTTTCACAGAACCCGTCGGGTGTCTGACCAAGCACTCAATAAGAGGGCTATTTCCAAGTGGTGAATGCAATCGGAATACATCAGTATTGGACTAGAATTAAAATGTACAACACAGTGTGGGTAGTCAGTGGCACTGAGATAACTTGCAGCAAAAGATAAACGGCATGCTGTGTAACGCGATAAGAGTTGAGAGAGCGCTGTTTGAGGATAGCTCGGCGCGGGCACTCGGCATGCCGTCGGCTTACCTTATCGAAATGAAGGGGTCGCGGTTCCGCTCAGCCCAGGTCATCGCGGTGACCAACTTTGATTGACTGATGTCTGCTTGTCTGCGTTCCAGCAGACGCTTCGGTCACTTTCGGTCCACAGCTGGAGCTGAGGCCGCGCGCTCAACACCCGTCGGCTGTGTGTGCGGCCGTTTGGCAGGTTCTCTCTCTGTGCGCTTATTGTTCACTCGCTTGCGACGACCGTGTGTGTTCAATTGCACGGTGCATGGGGCGGCGCTCATTCTCGACGACGGCGATCAATCGCATCGCGTACCGTCTGCACGGTCCCCCTCGCTTATCTTCTCTCTCTATGCATTTCGCGTGGTCACCAATTTTGGAAGCTATCTGTCTCCTTGATGACCCCCTTTACACCGATCGTCAACCTATATTGTAGGACAATCAATTTCCATCCGCTGTTTATGGGGGTTTTTTGGGGAACGTCTCTCAAGATGTTGATTGATGGGGCACAAGGTCTATTATCAGCAATTTGTTGATGATGCTTTATATGTTTGTTAAGTAGGGATGTGTGTCTAGCGTCGTTCGTAGTTAATCCTTATTCCTATGTTAAATTACTCTCTAATATGGCAGAGGTTGGATTGGGTGGGTGTATTATATGCTCGAAAATTGATTGAGATGTAAACGATGTGTACACTAATATCACGTTTGCCTTTCTTATGCTTCCTCTTGCTTCATTGTATCACCAATATGTGTTTAGACGCCTATTCGGCGATAGTGCTTTCATTTTCGCGGTTCAACGCAGCTTCACAGCAGTTTAACTTTAAAAATCTAAGTAATTGGTTGGATGGATTTTGTGGAATACTTACAAATGAGAGATGTTATAATTTGAAACTATGAGCAAATGATCTTTATTTACTGCTTGGTGGCGACGAACAGTGCATATGAGGATATGAATGTACAAAAGATCAGCTTAGTAGTCTCGTTGGATTATGCTGCTTCTATAAATTATCACCTCAACTGTAATCTTCAATCGGGCCAGGTGTCAATTCTCATATACCTGAAAGTAACGAGCTAATGTTACAGCGCCGAAGAACTATGCTTGAGATGCATTGCCTAACGATATCCGCCACTGACGATCCCATCTATCGCCTTACTTCACAGAACGCATATCACCATAATTTTTAAAGCATTTAGGATAACCGAATGTAATAATGTATTTTTACGATTTTTATGTATGAGAATGAAACTCGCTAAAAATGGCGGTTGCTAAAGAAGGCGCAGGCTGAGTACTTGTGTGGATTTTTTGATGTCCGTCGATGAACCCTCAATTAAACAGGAGTCGACTGGCTGAAGTACTGTTGATTGATAAATCAACGCAGAATGCAATTACTTTGTTTGTTTGTTTAGTCTGTCAGGTAAATGAACGTCTGAAAGCTGAATTTCGATTGTGCAAACGAATTTGTTTTAAACTTTTCGCTGTCGAGTATGGGCATTGACGTTCAGGCAACTAGAAAACGTGGAGAACGATGGCGAATAGTGTTGCAGTCGAGGTTCTCGTGAAGATTGCATGCTGATAAAAGTGGAAAACGCGCCACAGGGGCAGCGCATTACGTGCTTTTGCAATCCTGTTCTTCAGCCCAAATACTTCCATTATTTGCGAAAAAAATAAAACAAGAAACACAGCATTGCATTTACAATAATGCATTCGTAATACGTATTCCACATATAATCAAGTTGCCAGTTGTAGAACATATGCAAATTTTTAGTTGTTTGTTGATGTTTCAAATCTGTTCCACAAATTTTGGGCTAGCAAGAAGGATGGTATAGAGGGTCGTCTTGTTATGTGGATTTTATCCACTTCTCCCTTAACTACAATGGTAATGGATTCTAAGTTAATAGGAACAACCATATAAGTGGGTGTACTTCTCGCAACATTATATCTGAGTGAAAGCACACCAGCTCGGTCATATTCTGCAAATGTGTGGCACCCTTAAATGTTGATTGACACGTGCTGTTCGAGTGAACAGCGACGTCGAATGCAGTGTGAATAGCGTGCAACGTATGAAGGGTCGATCGATCGTACATCGTCGAGATGACCGTTGACGACCGAGTTGTTTAGGCTCGGATAAGCTGGCAATTTCTTTTTACGGATCTGCACTTAACACTGCACTTTAGTATTTTGCTATAGCTACGCTTTGTGAGGACGGTACAGATGCAAACAAATAGCCGGAATTTCCGCTGTTCTCTTCTGCTATCTAATTCTCATGCATTTTTTTTTCTTTGTTCAAAGCCTCAGTCATTGTGTTGCTAGTGGAGTTGCCCTCAAAGGATTGAAACATTGCAGTCATCAACCCGATCAACAGGCAGGTGGAGTAATAAGGCTGTTTTATACAGTATTTCGCTTCGCTGAGTCCAGCCCAGGTATTAGAGGAGAATAAGGCTTTTAGAAGCGTATCGAAGGACCGCAAGGTAGTCTATGGTTTGAATTGTGCTCTGTGGCCTAAATGTAAATGATTTTCGCAGTTTGTTGTGCAATTTAGCACTCGCATGTCGTTGTGCTGCACGTATCTCAACGGGCTGTACCATAGCAACCAACTCTGATGGCAGCGTTAGACATCCAAAACATAATTAAGAAGGCAGCCTGAAGAGAAGGAAGAGAAATGCTGGAAATTGTAACTTTTTTGCGGCGAAGTCTTCTTTAGATTGATAATTGAATCCCTCTTTAAAGTGGTGAAATAACCACGAAACCTTCTTATTTGTGTCTTAAACTGCAGCACATTTGAAGTTTTTTAAACAACTTGTGAGCAGGTTGTTTCTGAAAAATAGAAACAATCGTCGGAGGAGGACGAGTTCTGCAAGTTTCATCCGTCGGAATGCCCAAATCGTAGTCAGCCCTCGGCCGCATCTTCTCACCTGAAAAGTTGTCAGAAGTGTTTTAGGAAACCAAGAAGTTCAGTTCTGTTCTTTCGTTTGATTTATAAGGCGGGGACTAAATTTTTCAGTGTTTTGGGAACAGCATCTTTAATTTAATAGGTCTCGAAACATATAAAAGAGTATTGTGACTGTTATAGAACTAGAATTGTTATCAGTGTTTCTCGCAGTCTTCTATAGTGAAAGTAATACAAATAGTCCTATCAATGTTTCATCTGTAGAAGATCCTGAGGAAATTCGGTGTCAACTTAGCAGTTCTGCTCGACTAGCCAATTGATCCTCACTGCAAGCTCCAGCTGGTGCGCGCTAGTTTTCGTAGATACTAATAAGATCAACGACCATTCTTTGAGATGAACATCTCTTCAGAAACGAGACTTAGAGGGGACTCATGCATTGTCTCGAAGTCGAACGGAATTTTTTAAAACGTTTTCATCGACCAATGTTCAAAGAACAATTATTCTGTCATTGGTTGATTGTTGAATATATTAAGCACTATGTCAGATATCCGTACTTCACGCAGCCAGAATAATTTAGCATCGGACAACACTCACTAATCGTACAAAGTTTGCCTACGGTACAAATACACCTATCAAATCTTTCAACGAACTACTGTCTATAATTGAGTAAACGGGGTAAATGCTTGTTGTTCTATGCCTATGCAAAACCCTCCCTTGATTGTGGCCCATTTTGCAGCTTGGCCCTCCTCATAAGGCAACAGAAGTATGGATGCATGGAGCCGAAATCGACTTCTGTGTTGTGCGAGTCCCTCAATGCATTGTTATGTGCGCGCGCGATGTCGACGCCATCGGGCGACGGCTGCGAATAATCTCATGCGCGAAACGCACCCACATGCAGCGCTCTACGGGAAGGGTCTCTGCATTTGCGCTATACCAACCCACTTGTTGTTCGATTACATATAGCTAAATATTGATATTTATTAGTTCTCATATATGACGATAACTGGTAGGTTGTACTGCATGAGCATTCACTAATCTGATAGCAGCAGTTTCTTCGCTATTAAATAAAAATGTCTTAGTCGTGATCCAGTACCTGAGAATATTTTATAGCAAACATGATTGTATCGACGAGTCTTTTATTTTAAGCACTCAAAATACCACTGAAACATTTCACTATTTTGAAAGCTTAAAGAAGAAACGTTTTGATGAATCGTGCAGCAGCAGACACTGTTAGAACTTTGAAGAGCAAGAGCAATGCCTACCTAGAAATGTTTCTCTGCCTCAGAACGGAAGTAATTGTGTTTTGAGGCGGTCACAAATGTTGCAAAGACACTCAAACAACACCACTTAATGCATCTCGGGTCAGAACTTCCTTGCCGTCAGCTTTCTGCAAAATATGGATGTTGTGATAGCAGTATGTGGGTTATTTGGGAGCATCAGATTGTTACTTCTTTCCTTATGAGCAATTAATTCTCTCAGCAAAAGAAATTCATCCGAGCATAGATGTGGCTGAAGGTGTGTTTTTCAATACTTGTTCTCGTCAATGATTTTCTCATGTAGTTGTTTCCGCGGTTATTCTCTCCAAAACATTCTTTGAAAGTGAGTCCCATGCGTATTAAAACGTGACTTTGGGGAGAGTTTTTTTGAGTAAGACCTTATAACAAACTCGGATATTACAAATTGACTACCCAAGGTGGTTCAGAACTTCTGCACAGTTAAACATCTCATGTAATTCGCCATTTGAATGAATCTACACTAGCTGGCCCAGTTATCGACAGAAACCATTCCAAGCATAATCAATAAAGCTGTATTTGATTTACTTTTGCACGTGNTGGGGGGGGGGGGGGGGGGGGGGGGTTGGGTGGCACCTCTGAAGGAACTGCTTTCTGTGATGTAAAATGGTTTCGATTGAAAATTAGCGGATATGAGAACGAGCAGCTTGCATAGCGACAGTTGTGCGGAAAGAAAATTTATCCACGAATTTCCTCTCAATTTCTTCCGATATTTCGCTGTGAACGCAGCAAATGGCGTGACGTACTAACAGCGAGGCACATTGCGGCGAATACATTCAGCACACTATGGAAAATAGCATTCGGTCAATAGAGCAGTTTTTCGATGAGGAACTTTTCGGCAATGTGAATTGCTCTTTGCATAGAACCACCTGCTGCTTCTACACTTACCCTTTCTCTTGCCCTCGTTTTCGTTTCATTGCCATCTTCTACGGGGAACTGTTTTTTATAGGAAATAAGAATCGAGTAGAAACAATGCAGAAGCAATCTCGAAAAGTCGGATTTGTGGGAATTCGGCAAAGTCGAATTTCTTGCAAATCTCGAAGTGTCGCAAAAAAGGGCCAAACCCCACTTCTCCGTTGATAATTTAGCATCCTTCTGAGAACCTCTAAACAGGAGAGAAGGGAAGAATTGCTGGGAAGGAGGGTTTTTACAGATGAGGTGAGTCGCGAGTGAAGGCAGCGGTCGGTGATCGTCAATATTCCCGGAAATACTCTATTTCCGTACAATTTATTACGTGTAATTCTGCCAGTAATCAAACTTGTTGCATTGTGCATGCTGCCGTCCAGTAACAGAACTGTTTTGATGTCAACAAGTCCCCAAGTCCTGAGTAGCCTTTATTTCTTCATTGCAATTGGACATTCCATTTTTTGACCGTGCATTCGCGCGACCATTCAAGTTTGCTTGTGCGCGCTGATGGATCTGTTCAAGCTTCTCTAAGTCTATTCCTGTAGGTCTTCGAATCTGTTTCCACTGTAGCTTGGCTCTAATCCCATTGTTATTCGAATCTGTTGCTATGTTTGTTGAAATCTGCTGTCACGATTGTTGAGTCAGTTCCTGCGGTCGTCTGGATCTTCCCCATGTTCTTCGAATCCCTTCCAGAGATTGCTGTTTTGCTTCCACGAATCGTCGGATCTGTGGTTGCGGTCGTTTGAATGCAGAAGTGTAACAAGCAGCGCTTGTAATCAGTGCGCATTATCGATAGTTGCTCGATTCGAAGATTAGATTGCAGCGACGCCAACGTCGCACCGCCTCCACCCAAACGCGTTCCTCTCGGCGGCTGCGTCACATTCCTCTTCAGCGTCCCGTTTGCCCCTTTCAGTTCGATTATTCGAATTCCATCCTCATCACAATTTCTTGTCCTCCTTTATCATTTCACTGCAAAACTATGCAAAAGTTGCCGCTGTGATGCTCCCATATAGCTGTTCAGCGGGAACTGCTTGTAAAGGTCAAGCAAAGCATTTGCTATTGTCAGTTAAAAGCTTTTCTCAACTGCCAGCATCGAAAGCTAGGAACGGTA
This sequence comes from Baylisascaris schroederi, assembly GCA_006503575.1. Lineage (NCBI taxonomy): Eukaryota > Metazoa > Nematoda > Chromadorea > Rhabditida > Ascarididae > Baylisascaris > Baylisascaris schroederi. The sequence goes on along the minus strand of QEWY01000309.1, from coordinate 386,271 downwards.
CTCTTATATGCTTCCAAATATTGCTAGCAATCAGTTTTGAGATGTGTTTTCCCATTTGGAGATCAGATTAAGCAGCAGAGCTGTTCCTAACCTTTCTCATACAAGTGGTATCTATCACTCTCATTCCACAACGAAGGGTTGTGCATTGTTCTTATTTCTATATTACAGAAAAAGGTTTTTTTGCACTCACCTGTCTAAGAGCCGATTTCCAATTGAACAAGAACCTCTTGAAACTGGTGAAGTTGTGGAATAAAACTAATATGTCATTTGATAATAAAGCCATCAAGTATAGAGTTGATAGTAAAGTAACACTTCCCTCAATAATATAAAGGAACAAATCGTGAACAGTATAAACGTGACATTTGGGTTATTATGGAATCGCAAATTTTCTTTCGTCGTGCCCAATCCTTATAAAACATGCTGGTTCCCGCGTGCATACGCGTGAGTACGCAGCGGCCAACGATCCATTTGAAATTTATGGAGGGCCATGGCCGCTGCATTTGCCAATCTCTTTAGATGGCGATATTCGCCCACATCGAATATTTCACTTCTTGCGTATTCAGCATATTTGCTAGTTTTCGATCTTGCAGTAATAATCTTCTGGGTAATCGACTTCTGTTATAATGCTAGAGAGCATTGAAATGAGCGAAACGTTTATGAAGAGCACGTCGACAAACTAAAAACGCTCAGCTCACCTCTTCGCTTCTTGCGTTGATGTCCGTATCATATATCGTAGACGCTTTGCATTCCGCTTCGTCCATTCAATTCTCATAGCATCGGGCACCTGCACCCAATAAAATTCCACTGCATTTCATATATAATTAGAGTTTTTAATAAAACATCACTTGATATCCTTATGTTTTCCACCCGATTTTCAGTGGAGCTAACTACATGAAATTGAAAACTTTTATTAGCGTTTATCGTTTGCTAATCTCCGATAGTGTTTCAGTTGATATGGGAATGGGGAAACCATAATCGCTTCGTCCATTTCTTCAATGCATAAAGAGTTCTATATGAATTTTTTTTAAGCAAAAAAAAACGAACCCTAATTGTGTTGTTGTTGTAAAGTCATGTAGCATACAGTATGGAATTTGGAAAGTCCGACAAGGCAAGTATTTTGGATTTTTGGGTTCTTTTGGATTCCTTCGAAGAACTTACTGATTCGGGCTGCTGTACTAGCTTCAGCAGCCAACGCCTCGATTCCTTTACATCGTTCAGAAAAGAGTAACTTCTCTTCGTATTCTAAATAGAGGGAAGGGGAAGGGGAGGTGGGTACGGCTTGCTCAGCTGCTTCCCCCATTTTCAGCCTCGCTATCTCTGGATTTGGTGGCTTTGTAATATCGCGTTTTCATCTTTTTGGGAATATAAGTCAAGAAAAAAAGATAGCTTTGCTTCTGATCGGTGTCTTCTTAGTTTCTGCAGCATCTGTGTTGTCGTTGAAGTGCCTCATAGCGATTCGATGCTTCTAAAATTGAGCACATCGTCGATACTGAGAAAGCATTTTTTAAATCTGTAATGAAATACTCATTCGGCTGAAAATTCCCGAAGTTAACTAGAAGCACTTTTGGTTAATGGCGATGATGGTTACCCGCCGAATTTTCATTAAATTTAAGAGTGGCACGTATGTTACCGTCAAGTTTTGCTTGACAATCCTCACCAACAGCCTCTTGCCCTATCCATAAAATGTGTTCAAATTTTCTGCTTGTCTGATTCTCCGTTAGAATAACGCTGTCGATGATGTTGACATTCCAGCGACCTCCCTCCTGGTATGGGCGCATTGCACCGATCGTGGAAGGTCATGTCTGGTTGACTTGTATACGAAGTTGGGGACATGTGTCCTCCTATGACAGCACGGTCTTTTATTCACCTCTGTTGCATTGGTGCACTTCACATTGTTTTGCAAAATGTTGATTTGAACTGAATCAGACAGCATCCTTTCCATTGTCGAGTTATCTTTTTATTGCGACGTTTATTGCTCAGAAGAAATAAAGTGAAACGCCCCAAAGTATCCACAACATTACATCCTTCATCAAACTTTCTGTCACATTTATGATTCAATTATGGCATTCAACGAAATGGTGACCGCATTTTAGTTTGTTTTGCAATTATTTTTGATGCCTAACGCAACTCTAAATTGGGCGGTTCGAAGTATAGGCAACGTTTCTGTAAAGCCATTTACCAGTAGAAGAAATTCAAAGCTGAGTCAAACGGAACAGTAATTCCGCTGAAGCAGGTAATATAATCCAGCCATTCTCTTAAGACTCATCCTTAACTTTGTCGCACTTATTATTATATGCATCAAGGAAAAGCCTAGGTGTGCTTTATTTGCACGTATATGGATAGAGTTGTGGCTAAGCGTTTTGATTGAAAGTGTTCTCAATCGCCAATTAAAAAAGTAATGTATAACACTTCCAGTGGGCAACAGATCATCTGACCCAGTAACGAATGTGAATGTTTCCAATATTGGGAGCTTGATTACCTCTAACTCCTATTTGTATCATTTGCGCCAAGTAACGTGTGCAATATTCCAAGTCGGATGATGGCGACTGAATGAGTGCCGCGATGAGAGTGTCGAAGTAATGGGCAGAGGGATGGCGTTCAAAGTCCTAACTTTCTGTGCTCCGTTCAGGGAGCAGTTACGAGTATATAACATCATGATATGCACAACGTTGAAGATCGCGTGATCGCAGATCGCAGAAAAATCTGCATTCTCCAGGCAATGGCTAGGATGAAAGATGGCGCATGTTGGTGATTGATACACTGGCCGACGATAAGAATTTCATAAATGCCGTTGCTTCAAGTATATCTTCTAATGGTGTCGTGTAATATAAGGAATAGGTCCTATCCTTTGATATCTGCCAGAATTTGCTGAGACAAAGCAAACCATGTCAGACCGATTAGCAGGAACTTTTCGTTGGAGGATTTGGCACAAGTGCAAAATTCTTGCACATTTGTCTAGATTGGCGAATAATGAGGTTTTGTAATGTCTAACGCTGAAGGCGTCTCACTTTTGTTGAATGGTTTTGCAATCTTCCTAAAAAATTCTGTTTTGTTCTAAAAATTCCGCAGAGGGGAGCTTGATAAGTCAGCTTGCATCTTGCACTCTCTCCCTATGCACACCGCCTGTATGCCACTGGCATCAGCGTTGGTCCATTTATTGCGGTTAATGCGAAAAAAAAGTTATCGAAACGTTCTAAATTGCGGCTTATGCATATGCTCTAACTAGAATGTCGGTCCTTCAACAATAGCTAGTTTTTCATGGGTTCGCATCACTCACTGTTTCGTTGAGAACAGCATGAAACAAGCATCGATTAGTGTTGCTGTGCTTTTGTAAAAACCTCTCTCTCTCTCTCTTTCGAGAGAGAGAGTAGTATTTTGGGAGGGTTTCGGAAAAATTCTAGGAGCTGGAGCAAGTGCACAGTTATTATCAGCGCGAAGAATTTGGTTAGCTGTTCTCTTTCATGAAGTTACCGTTATCTCTTTTTTGCCTGCAAAATTGAGCAGCTGATGACTCCTTCATTAGTGTTACTCCACGCTTTATGAGTTTTAGTAATTATGAGATAAGTAAAGTGAAGCACTCATCGTATTACATCTTATTGCCGACACTATTCGGTTCCCACACTCCACACCTTTTACGATAGCGATACCCCCCCCCCTTCCCCCCACATCGCTGCCAGTGTTCTTATAGAGCTATAAGTATAGAATGTAGCTTCTTCTGAACAATCTTATTTCTTATTTCAGTCATAACTTTGAGCACTAATATACCGAAGGCCATCTTGGCTGAGAGCGAGTTTGTACTGGTAGCAGAAGCAGTCAGTCATCAGGCAGCTGCACACAGATAGGTATTTCGTTGGTTGTTAATAGTAGACAAAAGTAGTTCACTGGAAGCGTAAGGAGGGTTGCCGAATGTTGCGACCCACTCGCAGACTCTTGAGTGGCGACCCGTCTTCTCTCTCCGATGCTTAGGCACTGAGAGTGGTGAAACTAAATGCTGTGTGCTGCAGATATTGAAATCATTTTGTTTCAAAGAAAACAGAACAGAACAGTCTTATAAAATTTCGTTAAACGTTTAAGCGATATCGTTAGCTGTGGAAAAATTAGTTCGATCTGAAAACACCTGATTTTCGGTTGAAATTCGCCAACATTTCGAACGATGCAGTAGATTCCCACCAAATTTCTTGATCATTTAGAAGATGCGGCCTCAGCACTGTTTTTGTGGCCTGTGAAGTAATTTCCTTGAACCTACTTCGCACAGGTAATTGGCCAATATAGAGGCTGTTAATTTTTAGTAACAAAATTGGCTGTTTAAATTTATAGGAATTGGATTCAACTGTCAACTCATACAGGTGTTGAGAGGGACGTTGAGCGCAGCCTGATTAATTGAGGTTTCACTGTAGAAGCTGATTGTTTAGTTAACATTCCAAATTCTCTCTTACACTGTTTACTTCCTTATTACTCCAGCAAGCTAGAAGAGGAAATTTGCATATCAGTAGGCACCTCTTCCATTAAACAAGGTGATCGTTTTGTCGTTTATCCACATATATGAATTGGGCAAATCTCTTTGCAAAGCAAAACAGTGTTTACATTTATTGTTCGGATGACTTAAAGGAGTATAGATATTACTTGGGACACCTCCGATAGGCTGCAGGCATTGCAAGAAGTGGATCGTTGGTAAGCGAAGCTGCTGAGAGAGCGTTGTTGAAATTGGAGCCACGCAGGTGCTCACCTTTTCCTCTTCGTTGTTGCAATCGTATTTGCAGATGGTGCACTGTCTAGCGCTCATGATGTGCACTGAGTTCAGAAGGCATGTTACCTCATCATTTTTATTTGCGCACACTCGTCTTCCTACGCTTTTCTTCCGTCATTAGCGTTCGTTTGTATCACCTCTGCAGGTGTACACTCACCATGCGCACGCAAAGCCAATTTTGCCACGCTATCTTCCTTTTACCTCTGAAAATATTACTCAAATGATTCAGAAATTCGGCATTTCATTAGCATCACACATGAAGTGCTCCGTATTTATGACTAGAGGTAGCAGCAATCCTCACATCGATCGGCTTCTTGAAAGATCATATCGGATGCGGAAACTAATAAAGGAAGAGTTTTTATTCTTGGCTGAGCGCTGTGTGCTGTATTTGGGGAATATAGTAACACGAATACAGCAACGCTGAATTCATATGTATTGCCTTTCTTATACTGACAAGCAAACAAAGTTGCTGCGCAAAGAAGGGACGAAATCAGATTTTGTCATTCTCTCTGCCTTCCTGAGGGGCATAAAAGTATGTTGCGCCGATGCTCAAATGTTGTACGCAAAGTGGTTTCAACTGCACATTACCTTCGGTGTGCATAGCACCGTTATTCGGAAGCTTGGCTTTTGCGATCGCGAAAGCGCAGTGATGCGTTATTTCGATTTTAATGCAGCAGTACTGTTTGTAAGTTGATAGACGAGAGTTAATGAGTAGAAGTAATGGGTCACTGCATTCATAAGAAGCCTTCCGATGACAGCTCGACCTCCTCGTGTGCTTCGTTGAGCAATGTTTCACTGAGGTTCGTTACGCTGTATTGTTGATGGCCAAGTGCATCGATTTGTGCATCAGCTGCCAACAATCAGCGTTCACGTCTCGCAGTCGCACCCTCACCATCGATGCGTTTGGTCGCAATGTGTTTCGTTGTTGCCACTTTTGTCTTCGTTACGACATTTCGCCAATTCGCTATTTTCTGAGTCATCCTTGTAGGTCGCCGCCTATGCAGCACCCTCTGAATGTAAAGTGATGATTTCATTCTACTCGTCACTCAAACTTTCCATCTGTCGCGATTCTGTCAGTGCTGAGCATCGCTTTTGTGACTTGTGTTGGACAGTTTTGCCTTAACGTGCTTTTTGCATGCCCTCATATGTTCACTTCCATGATCACATTGCCATAATCGAGTGCTTGAGGACGGTCTTGTCTTTTCTTTCCTGTATTTCCACCGAAGATGATCAGAAACACATTAACTGCGCGACTTTTCGTTCTGCCTGAGATCTCTTGCAGTCAGTCGCCTGTTCCTTGCTTTCTTCCCCTCTTCACTCTTGGGTATTTTACTGGCCAGTGGAAATTACCGCATAGTTATGGACTCAGCCATCCCGGCCCACATATTTTTGGGGGTTCTCGCGCTTTAGTTAGCCCTGCTCAGGTGGACGCACGCCACCGATGCCAACGTTGCTCTGCACAATTGTAATCTGTTCTTTTCGTCGACTGCATCTCTCGTCGCTCGCACGTTGTCTCTGCGCGGCGCGTGGTGATCAAAAAGCGCGACAAGGAGTGCTCCGTCGTCTGGTCGTCTGGCGCTGCTCGTCGGTCGGGCAGCCAGCTGCCATCGCAAACCAGCTGATTTGGGGAGGGGGAAGAACAGTCGAGGTGAGTCACTGACATCGTCCAATACCGGCAACGAACCGCTCTTCACCCTCGCACATCCTTCGCTTTCCCTTTCGTATGCTCCACGAACACCCCTCAGCGGATATCCACCGCAACGGCCGCACGCCTTCCGTTGTCCTTGTCGTTACTGTTTGCATGCTCGCCATTTCGACAGCAATGTAGCGCTATTTATTAGGCGAACTGTCGCATAATTCTCTAGGGTTAACTTAATCTTGTCCACTATTCTCAGCACAGTTTGAGGCCGCGATAAGTTTCTTGTGGCAAAGATGAGGGTCAGAATTGGTAGAATCTAGGTGTCGTCACTCTCCTGGTTTTGAAGTGATGAAGTTAGGTAGATGAGACCATCAAAAAGTTAATTGCACCACAGAGTACATGTGCCTCGCCTCATGAGTTAATCGACTGCTTCCTAACTTGGGACCATCTTAGAACCAGGCTGTAACTTTTAATACCATGTCTTTAATCCATCCCGGGCAATTAGACGGTTCGTAGATCTGTTGAAGCACTTTGGTTACCGCAGTTTGCGGAAGAATCACAGAATGTGACTACCGTGTCGAAAGATAAATCTTAATCGTGCTGTATTCTCAGTGGGCACGAGGGGTCCTGTTATAGTCGGTTTGCTGCGTTTAGAGTAGTTTACTGTATTGAAAGTAACGTGAAGGATGCTGTGCGACTGTACTGGTTTGCATTGTATCTACAAACAGGAGGTCGAATCCAGTGTTTGAAGTTCTGAGCAGTTAGTTTATTTTAGTGAATTAATACCCCTGGGTTTAATGTAGAGTACACTGTGTGATATGCAAACGCTGAACAGCTCGCATTCATTCATGTTACCGTATTAATCAGTATACTATTCATGAGCGGCGTACACTTTAATAGCCGATTTCTGCCTCTAAGCGGCGGTTATAACTCATAACTGTTCTGGAGACCACATTTTTGAACAGCGTTTACACCATTCATCTGGTGTCGCCTTTCAGATTCTGGCAACGTGAAAGTGACGGATGCTGACTCACTCACATTCGCTTCAAGAATACTGTATGGGCCTTAGATATCTAGACTTGTTTTCGATAGAGATGGAACGCGTAGCGGTAATGAGCTAAGATCACTTAGTCTTTTTGGCTGCTATTCCGTTTGATTTTGTTAGTGAAAATCGTCGTACTTGATCCGTCGAAGTAGAAATGCTCGTCAAATTTCCACGTACCAGTTAATCGATTAATGTGTGCTTATGTACGTATATGCTTATGTGTATATGTTGTATGCATGTGTGTATTGCACATTACATTGTATATATATATATATATATATATATATTATATATATATATATATATATATATATAATATGCATTATATATAATGTACATAGTTATATGTTTGTGTGTGCGTGTGTGTATGTGTACGTGTGTGCTGAAGGGAACCTCGTCGTGGCGCCTCCCGCAACATTTTATTGCCAATCGATTCCAACATGTGTAGCTGCCCGCTTCGGGCGCTACGTAAAACCAGCCGATTTCTCTCCGTCCCTACTGTATTGTGTAAAGGTGCCAATGTGTCGTACAAGCAAGCATTGCGTCAAGTAAACTTCGAACAGGCTTTCCGAAGTCGGAAATCAGCGTAGGAAATATACGTGAGCAGTATTTCGATTCTTCGTTCGTATTATCCGTAAAGAAATGCATTTGCACTGGAAATTCTGTGCCAACTCTGTCGTTCTATTAAGGATTATTGTGCACACCGCTAATTAGAGCCTTTGCATTGTTGTACTTTATTGCAGATAAAGTTGATGATTTGATGTGTTTCTACGAGCAGTAGACTTGTATTTGTTTCACTGCTTGCATTTATAAGTGTCGTATAATCGTTTAGCTGGATGTAGTTCACTGTTTGTTGTTGCTTGAATTGGGATGTGGAAAGCACATTGCACTGTTTTAGGATTAAGTACCACAGCTACCAAGTTAAGTAGCTTACATGTTCATGATGTTTAACAACCTGGCTCGTATCCACCCGGGTGCACATAAAGCCTTGCTTGCGCCTTAGGTAGAATATGCAGTGTAACAGTTAGATTACTTCACGGAACGTCGGTGCGCTGCAAGCAAGATGGAACGCAGGCTTAGAGCGCACTGCACATTGCGAATAAAAACTGCCTTGATGTTAAAAGACCTTCAAGAATGTTGACTGTGTTCTTTGAAGTTGTTCTGCAAGTTGACTTACTTCGCCTTGACGTTGACGAAGAGCTATTTCCGACTTTTTCCCTCACCCCCTTTCCCTCGGCACCAGTTCACTCCCCAGTGGGGTTTTCTCGATTAAATCGTGCCCCTTTTCTTCCCAGAACTTGTTTTGTACTTTTGCCTCGATTTTTCTCTCCAGCTTTCCTGTTATGTACTCCTGTCAGGCCAAAGTGCTCCTCAGTCTTTCCCTTCTCACCTGCAGAATATTTCCCGACTCCCTCTTAATTATTCTCCGTGGTCAAAATGCTCCTCAACCCTCCGGGTAATCTGTGTCCAATTTTTCGTTGATTTGCGGCTCTTAATAAAATTACTGCGTGACAAGCTACTAGCATCTCCCACAGCACAATGCACCATAGTTATAAACTTCTGTCCGTACATCGTGTAACTGCACCAAAAACTTGGCCTTTTTTTAATGTTAAAATGCTGACCCATCCGAAACGTTATGGAACAGTAATTAGCAGAAATGATCCTCCTTCCCCGCTGCATCTCAAGGAGGCTCAATTGCATAAGACACCGTAGCTCATTAAAAAATCTCGGAAAAATTTGTCGTTCCTAGCATTGTTTTCGATGCAACACGGTTTTTTTTGAGGGGGAGGGGGGGGGGGAGATAATTTGATCCAAAAAAAGGTTGAGCTAGAGAACCGTGTGAGCAAAGTGATGTAAGAGAATAATTAGTGAATAGCTAGCACAGTTCCCATATACGGCTATTTAACTGAAAATGCTTGCAAAAGAAACCAACTGAAGGCGTAGTTTGTGGGATTTTACTGTTTCTTTTGGTGGTAAGCGTATGTGTAGTTTTTTTTTTTTTTTTTGCAGGGAACTGTTGATGATTACGGTGTCATGAAGAAGTCTTTCTTCATAGCGAATCGCTTTTTAGTTTTTTTGCGATAACTAAGAGCTTATCGTCACAATTTAACCACAGACTCAAATTTCAGTGTGGATGAAGCATCTATCTGTAGACACACGAAATGTTACCAGAGATCAGTTCTTTGATGCGCGGTAGATGTTATCCGTCGTCAACCTTTTGTGCGCTTTTTGCATAAAAATGTGCTCGCAGGCCTTAACCACAGGATGATTATACAGGTGCATTCAGACGCAACTCACTTCCTGCATTAACATCGCGAATCACTGAATTGTTTGGCCACCTCGACGAGATTTTATCCAGAGCCACAAGACCCATAGACGTGGCATCACAACGGCATTCATGCTTTTCATGAGCATATATATTCGTTACGTATATCTAGCTTCGTCATTCATGCACTCAATAACCGTGTATCGCATCACTACTTACGAAGTGCTTCCGCTGCGGTTTTTGCTGCTATATGCGTGGGTATCTTCGTGTGACGTGACGAATGGGTTTTCATTGTAGCGGTGCTGGGTAATTTCAGCTTTGTGAAGCGCGTCGAATCGCGCTTCTGCTCATCTAGTCGTGCAATACGGAATCCGCATCGGCCCGTTGCTGCACAGTATTACCACCTCATTGCTTCTGGTGAAATGTCGGACACGGAAGCTGAATCGATTCATCTAGGCCTAGTCTTCGATCCCATTCCAGGTTGGCGAAACTTTCGTCTATGGTCGCCTTTTCTTCAGAAACTGCTGTTATTTCTCTTGCTTGTTATTATTAGACATTGAGACAAACACGTTATTTTTAGATGCGATAGTGGGGAGCCCATAACTTCTTAGAGACTATGATTTTCGTAGTTTCTATGAAACTGGGGCGTAGGTAGTATTTGGACTCCAAGTCATTTTTTGCTTTTTGTGTGGAAGTTAGAACGATCTCGCAGTAGTTAGGATTCGTGAGACGCTTGTCAAGACGTGTTGGAAGGCAAGATCTTCGGCCACTATAGCACACGATTATCAGCTTAAGTAGAACGATTGAAAATTTTTTAGTTCTTCTATCGCAGCCCACAAATTTGCAACATTGAAGTTGGATTCTGTGTATGCGTATGGAAAACTAAAAATTTCGGCTGTTTTATCCAGCATTACACATTTCACCGAAAAATGGATTACTCCAACAACATTTATTAATTTGACGTTTGCGTTCTTTTGAAAATCTCCTAACATTTTCTGTAATGTTCACTATTACTGCATGATACAACGAAACATGCAAGTGGTATGCAACTGGAAACAGTGCTGAGCTTAGATATGAGTGGAGCACTTTTGCCCATAGCGAAACCCGGCTCTCACGTCTCAGTTAACATAGTTTCAAAATCTCAGCAATGATTCCGCAGGCTTTCGCAAGCAGAGCTCTACTTGCTTCTAAAATATTCTTGCTTGTTTTTAGGAATTAATGCCGGCGTTGTTCATAAGCTATCATATCGTTCCACCAAGAAGATATGGTGTAAATTAGATAGTGTGTCTTGATCGCTGTTATATCCTGTCCTGATTCTGAACCCTCCCCACCTCTCTTTCTTTCCCCCGCCCCCCATCCACCGTGGCATAAACAGCATCTTTCAGTGGGGTTGCATGACATCATGAATTTGTTGTTACGTTTACTGATAACACTTACTGATGAGGTGAAGTGCGCTTCGTTGCTGAGAGCGAGCAGTGTGCACGCTTTAACGAATTGATGGCTTTGCCTAGCGACAACGATTGCTGGATGCACGATCGACAATGCGCCCTCTTTCCATCTTAAAATTCCTTCTGAAAACTTGTTTTCCTGGCGATCCACATTCTCCCTTCGTCTACATCTTCACATCCTTCGAGCAAGAATAAATGCCTTTTGGCCGGTGTTGAGGTGTGCCACATCGAAAGTCGCCCCAATCTCTTTTCAGTGTGCCCTTAGTGCACACCGTTCCGATTATACATTGAATGAACTGACGGAAAATGGTGGGATTTTTTTCTTCTTCTCTGGGTTAAGCACTTACATTTGACGTTTGAATGTTTCTTTGCGATTCCCAGTATATAACCATTCTTTTGAGATTTCGACTTTGTTTAGTCTTTCTTTGCTGGAATGGGAAAATATGTCGTTTGTTGAGCATTCAAGACTGATACTCGGTCCTTCGTTGTCAGGTTGTCGCACGAAACTTAATTCCACTGGTATCGCGCCCATCATTGGTCGCCATTGTCTGCGCACGCTTTACACCGCAATAATGCACTTCGTTCTGAAATTTGCTTCAGGATTATTAATTGTACAAATTGCAGTTGTTCCATTAGCAGCAGAAAAACGGTGCGAAAATTCGCTTGATGAGGTTAAATGTTGCAAAGCAAGCACTCGGTTACCACATTTGCAATGAATGGAGTGGGTGTTCAGGTTGTTTCTAGTTCCAGTACATTTCTTCATATTTGTGACGTTAAAGATGATAGGCGGATTCAATTGAGTTTGAACACTTTGGCTTTTGTGAGATATTGCATTAATGCTTTGCGAAGATCGAAAACCCCAACGGGTAAAGCAGTGCATCGTTTCTTGAAGTCTAACATCATCGATTGTATGACCGATCCTTCCAGACCACATCTTCTGAGAGCAATAAAGTGAACTTATGCTGTCTGTACCGAGTGGGGTGTTATAAGGTGTTACTTTATGCTTGTGCTAGCATAGCAGTAAGAACGCAATGCGCGACAGCGGCGCTGTTGAAAAGGAATGCGCAGTGTTGCACGTCCTATCGTACTGTCCTCTTGCACCACCCTTCTGTGCACTAAACAACATCTTCGCACTAACTATGGTGTGTATGTTACGTTGTTCTTCGAAGAAGGCGAATGTTGAATATTTTGCAATAGCCTAAAAGCATATTTCATAATGGCTACGTTTCCTTGCTGTTGAATTGTTTACCAGCTAATCAACTCCGCAGCCGCTTGTGATCCTCACTTCCAGTTCTGGATTTATCTCGTCTTGAAAGTAAGGTCATTGCTGATGTTCACCAGGTGGCTTTTTCCGTGGTAAGTTCCAATTCGTGATCAGTTTGTCTCACTACAGTTTTGATTGATTCGGAATTATTTCCATCTGCAACTTTTGTTGAGATTATCAGCGAGCTGCGCTGAAAAGCTTCTCAAGCAGTAATCCAAAATTTCGGTATTTTATTTAATGTGACGCTTTGCTCTCGAATCGGTGTTTAGAATGTCTCGTTGCCGCCAAGCTTGAAAATCAAGATGTCGATGGTTCCAGAAACGAAAATCACCATCTTTCAAAAAACAAGAATATTAGGCCGGAAATCCTCACTCTCGATCTCTTTCAAAAGGACACATAGTTGAAATATCAGGTGCTTTCACCTGGATTTGTCATGCTGCTTGCCAGTTTTGAAATATACCGATTTTTAAGGCGAAATGTGGTTTTAATAGGATAGTTACAGACTTTCTTCGCAACAAAAATATTGCTGCGCATTTCTCATCGTTGGTTTGGCTCTTTCAGAGATGTTATCTTCTGCATCGATGCGTCCATCCCTCGCAGTGCAATTCTCCATCCGTCGCTAACGCATTCCATCTGTGCCACACGCCGCATAGGGTTTATGAATGCGGCGTAGCACTCTTCAGTGCACCCATCACAGAATTTCCGTTAGGCCTGAGATGCTGTTTTAGAGATGCTACGTCCATTTGAATCGATCTGAGTGAATTAAAGTTCACTGAACTCACCTTATCAATAGCACAGAGCCTACAACGTGCATTAATTTCGGCTTCATTTGCTAACTTTCCATCGGGCGGCAATCATCTCCACCACACATTTATTGTAAACTTTTCCGGCATCTATGATCTTTCACATTCTCTGACCATAAGCAACAGTCGATATTGTCGTCTTATGTTTTTGCATAGAAATCACCATGTCAATTTTTTGCAGTTGTACTAATTTTTTTTTCAATTGATTTATGAGGAATTCCCAAAACTGTTGCGATGGTTAGTGTTGTTGCCACTGAGTAGACACGTCCCCCCCTCTCCCCCTTAAGCATTTTATTTACACTTTGACGAGTACCGTACAGTTCGTTCCGTTTTCCGGCACCTTTCTGGTACATTGATGTTAAGAAGGAGCTGACACATACGATTCCAAAATATTTTTTAGAACGTGGTGCTAATGCTTTGAGATATGTTAACATCAGTGATCTCTACATTGTTCTGCTTTACCGCTGATGACCTCTGCATTATTCTTTCTCAAACAAATATTTGTCTCTCATCCCCTTCAAAACGCCTCCACCAATTCGTTGTTGAAAAAGCCATTTGCTGACAAATGAATTTTCATGCTTAGCATTACGCAGCAACTATTCAGATTCTCCAGCGGTGCCTGTAGCTCCAAGCGAAACGTCGCGGAAGCGGCCAGCTGACGAGGCGGCGGCCGATGTACCTTCAGCCAGTCGCCGTCGTCGCGGAACGAATCCAGATTCCTCAGCATTTATGCGGCCTTCATTCCCCTCGACTTGTTGTGTTAATGGTTAGCTTATGGTTTACTCCTTCCCGCATATTGAGGTTGCTGATCTATCCTATTTCCGGTACCCCCTCGATCTGAGTAAAAAGCATCATTTTCAAGAAAACATTTTATTCAGAATAATCGTAAAGCTAAATTTTTTTTTTTTGTAATCGTTCACGAGTTTTCGTTTTACCATAAGCTAGCAGCAGAGTGCTATTCAGTAATACTTGTGCATGGCCAATAAGTAGTTGTACTGCGAGAATTGTTCAGTCACCTACTGCATTTGACACATAATAAAGTGCTGCTTCATACTTCATATAATTGTTTTGTTTCAGTGTTGTGAGTTCATCAACCGCTTAAGTAATTTAGGAATTGTGCAACCGCCTGTACCAGCGTGCCTACTACAAGCCAATCAGACTTTTGAAGCAACCGGGCCTACGTCATCATCAGCAAGCTCCCTCCCGCCGCTTTATAGACCTCAGGTTATTGCTCCTCAAGTCCACGCTCAGATGGCTGCTGTGCCGAGTACATCAACTGTAAATAATATGGTTCGTTTCCCTTTTCGATGCTTTTATAGGAAAAAAAGGCTTGCCTTCTAAATTTCATCGTTTTTTTGACTTGAAAACTGCAAAATAAACTTGACGTTATTTAACTATAGCATAAGTGAAACGAATCCTGAACGAGGCATTTGAAGCAATTTCCTTCTTCGTTCTTGATGAAATGTGTTAACTTTGTTGTATAAGTCAAACGTAAAAACGTATTTGCAGGCTCCGATAACGTTTCACGTGCACACTCCTCCGATTATGCTCCCTAACTATGCGTCCTACGTTCAACTTTCTGTATGTTTCTGCTCAGCGTTATCCACTGATAACATTTTCGTTATTGGTTATACTGCCGGAAATTAGTTTTATTCATTATAAGGGATTTGTTTGTTTCGTTTGGATGACGCACGATGAAGTTATTATCTCTTGGTTGCATTCTGATAATCAATGTCGGTTATTATTGTTGTGCACTATGAAAAGCTATGCTGAATTTACGCAGCAGTTTTTCAGCAAAATCGCACCGGCCCCTATTATATGAATGCGGCAGCTGATTCGGCGCACATGATATCACATACGATGTTGCCGCCACAAGGTGCTAGTGCCGCTGCACAGATCGCGCAGCCTCTTCTGGGACTGAGGCTGCCGACAACGCCGCTTCCCTATACGCCTTCCTCGTCGTCGGAGATGCAGCCTCAGCGAGCCAGTGCGGGTACACACGGGGTTTCTTCGGTGCATCAATTCCCCGATGAAATGTATATCAGGTATGGTGGAAACTCCAATACGCGGCCACTTATATTCACTCAAAATTTGCCGATTTTCGATAAATGCATTACCTCAGGGTAAAAGTTACAGTCACATATGCGTATAATCGAGTCAAATTTGGTTCAAGTATTTTACATTATGAAGCATTCCCAAAGCAGAGCGCTTCCTCTCGTTGTCAGAGGATTGCACAACAGCCAGCAAGCACCTGGATCGATTTTTGTCTGGCTGTATGCAAGCCGGCCGTGCTTTTTTTTGGTCATCTCACGTTTCACGACTCACCTTTGATTATAGAACAGGAATTACAGCACATAATTGGACGTTTCTAATGGCTGTGAAAGAGAGGCAATTGTTTAAATGCATTCGTGGAAAGAAGCTGATAATATCTTGAACTTCCAAGTGTTTGCACTCTCCTCAGTTGACTTATCGTCAGATTCGATAACTGTTTGTGTTTCTGATTACTATCAGCGTAAGCAGTGGTTTCCATTAATGAATTATGCGAAGCATCGATGTTGATTTATTTCTACGAGCGATGAGACACCACAGATAGATTGCTTAGATCGCATTTTCCCCCCTATAGCTGCAAATGAATCCGAAATTTGAAGTTTACATGTGCTGTAAAAGAAAACCTTTGTTGCGATGGATGTCGTGTTAAAGATGGCGGTTTACGCGAAGTTTTCAGGCAGTGGCAGCAGATGGGCGTCGCTGGCCAGTGGGAGGTGTCATCACCTCTTCAAAACGGAGGCTATACAAGCCAGAATCGTTCTTACGGACTGCGGGAGCCAAACTCTCGGATTGAGGTTTTGTTGTCACGCGTGCGACAAGTGGCCGTACAGGCAGCCGCTCAGGCACAGCATGCGCAGATGGCTGTCGATGCAAACGCGCAGCTAGTTGGCGCACACGGGGGCACATTGTCTGATCAGATGCATCTCACAGATACACATCGCATCCAAAGAATCCCTTCGCAGACAGCTGTAAGGTTTTTTAGATTTAATGACAGCGTCTGCATGTAATCGCCTTCAGAGGAGTTGCGGTTTCTCGGGCAGTTCAGGGGAGGGTACAGAAGGAGATGTAAATTGGCAAAGAAAAGCGATAGCTGAGAGGAGCGGGAACTCGAACTCACTAGTTAATCTTTCAGATGAGGCAGTGATTTGCGATGCTAACGCGTTTGTTATTCTCCTGTTTTTACAGGCTATGCTTTGAGGTTATTTTGAGTGGTGCTGAGAATGCGGTGTTGCCGGCATCACCTTTCTATACTTCCTAATGGCTTTAGCATAACGAACTCTAATCATTCACATTTTCAATAGATATTGCGTACAAAAGACGAATCAAAATGTTCTCTACCTAGTTTCATCGTAACTGCGTATCCGACCCTATCCAAACCATCTGCAGTATTAAGTTATACGAATCTCCCGATCAAGGTTTTCTTAGTGCGTTTCTAAAAGATGTGTATGGCATTGAGTGGCCTTGGTGGCGGATAATTTTGAAGCTTTTGTGATGCGCAAACGGGTTTTCTTATAACACACTTAACTGAACGTAACATGTCATCTCTGACTCTTTAACGTTGTTACTGTTCCGTAAGGAATGCCCAACAACGTAAAATTCAACTGCACAAAATTTTCTGGTGAACATTTAAGCAACAACAGCAATATTAACTGATGATTCGATATGACATTTCTCTCAGCACATACCTTTGTGGCTTTAGGCTTTTTTAGCGGTAAAATGTTAGGAGAAGGAATTGCTGTTACGTATTTTCATTGGATTTTTCAAAACAGTTTTCTTTTCTGTTATTCGATGTCTTCAAGTTTACACAAGTTTTTCGACTCCGTATTAATGACTGACACTTGCTTGTCTTGCTTACATGAAGCGCTCTCGCTCTCGCTATATCTGAGATGCTGCATGGACTCAAATTAGCAGGAGGCTGTAGGTTTGTTTTAATGGAAGGAAAAAAGCTGTAATGCTTTCGCATCTAATTGCGCATCAGAGGAGACCATTTTATGTATTCAAGTTCATCGTTTTCGAGTTCATCGTTTACGTTGCGCCTTAATGTTGATGATTCACATCCTTTGCACCGAAAGCCATGAGGGTGATGGAGTAAAACCTTATAAGAAAGATTGAAGCTAGAATGCTTAACAGCTCCTTCTATGTTTTCTAAAACGATTCAGCTAAGGCGCCTTATTCGGTGCTCCGAATAATTGTGCAACCTGTGGTGATCACAATATTATTCGTTTATTGTATACTGTAATGTTGGCCGCAGCAATCTTACAATGAGGAGCGATGTGGGCAATGAACTGTTGAACGTATGATATCAGTAGATGTTTGGATCCCTTTCTGGAATCGAGTATTTCCATTGATTAAAGGGACGCATTTGAGAGGGCGCAGCGACCAACATGTTCAATCCGCGACTGGTTTTCGTGCTTCAGAAACAACGCCCCTCGCAGTCATCGACGGGCCCCACTGAGTAAACGATGTGAATAGGGAAACGCTCTTATAGCCGACGTCTGTGCACGCAACGAGGGTCCTGAATGGGCGCGAGCGCAAACGCGCCTCACCCGTTCGCCCCCTCGTATGATAAAACCTCTTAAAAAAAGAAACACCACAGTTTGCAGCTGGCTTCTTCGCTTTCACTGTCCTTTGATGCACCATAAAAGAAAAGGCACGGCGTTGAACATTCAGCTTTGAGAGTGAAATGTAAATGCTACTCTTTGAAACTGTCTAACGACTAAAGCGTTAGTACACTACAATTTGCACGACTTATTGTCGCATGAGATATGAGGATGACCGTTGATGAGGACCTCTGACCCCTCTGACTTCGATTCCTGAACGTTGCCCTCCTTTACCTTGACAATTTAAGTGTAGTGGAGAATCCGCTTTTGTTGTGCAGAAATAGGAAAATTGTTTTTTTACACAGCTCCACAAGTTGTGTTGAAATCACGAGAAAAGTACGGCTCCAAACAATATAGGCTATGAACGTATCAGAACACGTTATGTCTCGCAAAATATTTTCTATTATATAGGAAACTTTGTTGAGTGGAAAAGTAAACAGAACAAAATTTACTGAAAACATACCTCATCGGAAACACTTTCCCAGGCTGTGCTCCAGTGGGTTCATAATGACCTGTTCGTTGCATGTTTATTCATTTGATGACGGTTTAGGTGGATGGTCCTGTGGCGATACCGACGTTGGCAAGTGAATGGGTGCGCACAGGTGTGCCCGAAAGTGCGTCGATTCCCACGTATGCACATCCTGAGTTGACTCGCTTTGGAAGTGGTGGTGATATCCCGTTCCGCGCTTGGGAAGCAGCTGTCCTACAAATCTTCGACAGGATGGCACCGCAGATGAATTTAATGCGTCTACCACCGAAAGGAATGCCGAAGTATGTTTCTACTGTATTTTTCACTAACCTCGCCTCGTCCCATATTTCGTTGTGCCGAAGTTTGATTTCCTGCTTCTTACAGCTACCGATTACTTAATGTCAAGGGGCAGTGGGGAAGGAAATCATGGCTGTGTTTATCCGTAGCGGTACGGTATTGTTGTGCAAGAATAAACTCTACATTTGGTTAGATCAATTCTGGCGATGCGCATTTGTAAGTTGACTGAACAGACGGCGCTTTCAAATTTAATAGCTTTTGGTCGTTGACACATTGAGAGTGCCATTTCATTTTGCGGAAGGAAATTAGAATGACTTTTTTTTGTAAATGCAAAATCCTTTGTATCGAATTTCTGGGTAATCAGGGTTCCTCTGGTCGGCTTATTCCAGAATTCCTAGGAAACGCTTTATGGTTGTGATGCTTTCTTTTCTCAAATCTACGTTCACAGAGCAGCTTTTGGCAATATCGTGTTCCTGGGTATCTGCGTATGTATACATGTATCTCCTCCCTTGTGGTGATTCGTTTGTCTGATCTCACCGCAGTTAATGCTGCGAAATGTGGTTGTAAAATGTGCGTCATTCCCAAAATTCACTCCTCGCCATCGCTTTACGTTAGAGCACCAACTTCGAAGAGAGAAGTAATCGTTTGAAGGGGGCAAAGAACTTGCATACATTTTGTAACCGATTCAATTTCCATTTCACACCGGTCCTGTCTGAAAAATGTTTCGTTTATACGAACGATAAGGTAAGTTGAAGTGTGAGTATATTATTGCGCGCAGTTTATCATTTATTGCTAATTCATGAAGGCAGGATGATATGCTGCTCCTGAAGTGCGATTCCGTATTTGTTTTCCTAGCCTATTTGCAACATGCTGATTCTGCTCCTAGGGGCCGCAACCGATTAAAATTACCCTCATTCAGTGACATTCCGAAGGCCGAAAGCCGGTTGAAACCGGATATTTTCAAAAATATTGGTCCGTATCTGCCAGAGGCAGTCGGTAAAAAAGTTATTGGCAGTCACGAAAAAGTCTGGAATAAAGGAGCCTTGGGTTGTGTAGTTTAGCAGTTGGCTTAGGTTGACACGTAGCACGTAGGTTCTGGGCAGTGATTGAATATAGGCGTTGGGAGTGATCAACGAATCGTGCAAATAATGCACACCTCATAGAGCTACGAATGCAAAGTGGATGTAAAACAGTGTTGAGTGTTACGAAATAAGCATAACAGAGGAGGGTTATCGTAAAGTGGAAAACAGAAAATTTTTGTTTCTTAATGGACATAATTAACGTTTAAACTTCGCCATCGCATTCTCTCAAGGATTATCAATCATATCAGAACAATCAGAAATCTCACCAGTAAGGCGACCGTAGTCATGTTAACTGATGGCCTCACCAATTCGAGATTGGAGACATTTCCACTGCATCCATTTTCGCGACCACCAGTGAAATTAACCTTGATTCTTCACGAACTTGGCAACCATTGCCTCAGAATTATCTAAATTTGTCTATGTACCTAATGTCACCTTTATGGATTCGATAGTATCGGATAGCTTGTCCCACTTTGTCAATCAGTTCTTAATGTTATCAGAATATAACTAGACAGGAAGATTCTTTTAATGTAACAGAGCAAAGTAAAACGAATTGAGGGCAGCGATCAATCACATTTCTTGCGATGTCTGTACTAAACTTGGCGACATCTATATCTGCGTGATAACGAATGATGCAAATTTTAATTCGGTTTAGTAACAGGCAAAGGCCATCTCAGGAAAAGCAATGTTATTGGAGTGGTTGTTCGCCACTTCCGAATCTCTGCATTATTGAAGTCTACTTCTTCCGTACGAACTACTCGGAGATGGCTTTATCATACTCGTGGCTGTGAATTCACATGAGTTCGTTAACGCCCTCTCCTTTCTAGACCCCTCCATGAGGCAGCGTACCATCTTCTTTTCTTCATTATTACCGAGCGGCCCACCAGCCCTCACAACTTTTATGAGCTTTGGAGTAATCCCATGTTTTGCTTCTCATTCCTGCACCTCGTATCATCGGGAGAAGGCAGTTAGTCTTGATTTTGCCCTTCATTAGATTTTGGCGTATATTGCAGTTTATCTTGTCGTTTTGCAAGCACTCCTCACGAGCATCGCCATAAATGACACCGCCACTGCTATCGTAAACTTCTTTGTTTTTTGAATCCACAACATCTTTGAGGAAGATTCATGACGAAAATCAGTGTCACTGAGGTTGCAGGTATGTTCGAGGCATGTTTATCCGTTCAGCTGGTTTCAAACTTTAGGCACTTTTGACTCTGATCTATCAGCATCTCTCTTAGTTTCTGACCACTCTGTCCGTTTTTCCTATATCGTTTGAATTGCTCCTCAGTTCGTTTTCCAATTCTTTTAACATGTTTGTAGCAAAATTTCTAGTATTTCTAAGATCTTCTATTAGTTGGTTATTTGGAGGTTAGTTGCTGTATTCAGCAAACACTGTGTTTATTTTTGTCACTCAATTTCTTCTTTCTCAGGGTATACATTTCCCATGTTTCTGCTTTCTGAATATAATGGAGGAGTGTTGTTTTATGGCAGTTTGTTTTATCGAGCTTAGTGTTGAAGTGTCCGGAGCGGAGCTTCTTCCGTTCCCTTACAAGTGTGAATGAAGTAGGGCGTCTTTTTGAATCACAGATTCGTTTCCAATTCATGGCAGTTGAAGTGTGCTCACCAAAATACAGCTCGCTGTTTGACGTTGCTGTTAAATTGCTCGATTATCTCCTGGATTTAATAACGAGGATGTTCATCTGAGTCTCACTGGAATTTACTGATAGTTTGATAGGTCCGTGAAAAACAGATTTGCGAAATGACAGGAATTTAATATTTGTAGAGTGATGTCATGTTAAAGTTGCCGATGAAAATTGGGATTTTGGTGCTTGAACGCTTGTTAATGGAAGCATTACCCAGTGTTGTTGTAGTATAGTAGTATTGACTTTGCAGACTCATAGAATACAACCATTATTGCATAGTCTGTTTTAAAAGAAGTTACTCACGTAGGCGCAAATGGCTTAAACGATGTAATCCAACAACTTTGCCTTCTTGATTGCTTTCCGAATGAGTATGCCTTGGTCTGGACTACCTCAGCTGGCTCTCTGCAGTTCAAGAATGCTTCATAACCCTCCGATGCGGATAAATAGGAAGCAGATTTTGGGGCAAGATTCATAAATTTGAAAATATCTGACTTCTTTCTATTACGATCTATTTTATCACCAAATTTTCGTTGCTTAAAGACATCAAATCTGAAAACATGATCGGCGAGCAAGTATAATACTTGGCTTTTTTTTCTTGTTCCCAGCGGACATTGTTTCCTATTCTGCTGGGTGGTAATCCCGAAATCATCGTTCACATAATATCTCTCTTTTCCGCCTTTGTCCTTCCTGTTCGTTCACTGGATAGCAATTTTGCCGTGGTTCGTACTTCCTTCAGACCTTTCCTGGTGCAAGGTTCTTACACGTTGTTGGGTGCCAGAATAGCAACTCGGAGTGTTGAGAGTAATTAACTTTCGAAATCGCCATGCTTGGGGACTTGAGCTTTCTTTAAAGCTTTGCTTAATACGTCGGACTTTCTGCTTCGACGAACCCTGTAACAGAACACTTTGCTAACGATCGTTTTCGGGATGTCGGCTGTTATGCATAGTTCAACTGCCACCACGGGTATTCTTCTCTGTTGCTTCTTCCATAGGTTCTTCAGGGGCCTTGATTGCAACGAGGTCGAGCTGTTTTTTTTCTCGAGCTGGACGTTCTCAACCGCGCGAACCGGTTCTTGGGAAACTACTCGCGCATCGCTTTTAGCGTCAAGTTGACACTCTTCTTTTATTAGGGAGTGTACAAAGCTGAGGTTTTCGGCTATCTTGGAAAAGCTCTGGTGGTGAGCAACTTTGAGACTATGCTTCGTAATTTTGTTCTGCTTGATGCTGCCAAATTACCGGCTCGAATTTGGCAGTTGTACTGTGTAGATATCTAACCGTTCGAAAGTGGTCATTGCTGGTAGAGCGGAATGTGGATAGAGCCGATCTCTGACGCAACAAACAAACTGTGGAATAAGAGAAATCAGCCAGTCGTATGCGACTTTAACGAAAATACGGCACATTACGTGATGTATCGTGTAGACTGCTCGGAATAAACAGTTTCCTAAGGAGGGCGAAGAGCTTTCCTAGAAGTCATCTGTTACAGCTTTAATGCGAGTGTCAGTAGAAATTAAGGTGCTTAGTATTCGTCAGTTTCATATCAAGTTGCATGAAATTTAGTGATCGTACTTCATGCATGCACATATATGTTTACATAGAATTTGCAAAGGTAAATGCTGCTTTCTAGCCATAAACAACAGTACAATTAACAGAGCACGATGCTTGGTGTAGAAAGAAATGTAAATTCAAATTTTCACACATCAATAATATGCAATGAGAAGGGATAATCAATGTGAATGAAACAAAGAAAATAAAGGAAAAGGCTTTTAATAAGTGGTTTAAATGTTAAATTTTTAAACCGAAGTATGAAATATCTACGTGAGTTAAAAGGAGCATAGAAAGGATTAATTTTGGTTGCAAAATTGTAAGACACGTCAGCATCATTCGAAGACAAATGCGCTTTCACTCAATTAGCTATTCGAAAGTCTATGGCTATATATGCTGAGAGAAAAGTAGTTTTCTTCAATGAATGAAAACTCGTCACAGACTGAAAATCTCAACATTTTTACTTTTGAGTTTGTTCTCTTTCCTTCATGCCGAGCGATCTCATCGGTGAATTCAACAGCGATTTCTAAGCTATCGTTGGCAAATGAGCGTCACATTGTCTGCACAGAGCATACTATCTTTGCTACCACTATATTCACCGCTTTGCTGCTCATAAGCAAATATTTCGAGAACTGAAAGCTTTAAAGAAATGGGAATCTTGAGGTTCGGCAAAAGTTATTTTTATGTAAATGGATATGAAAAGTCGATATTATTCCCTTATCCTTTCATCTCCTCACGAGATGAACGGTTTGTTTGATTCTTAAACGTTTTCAAAGGACCGTTGCTCGTTGTAATATCGCAGATCGCATACCATCTATCTGTCACATTACATCGCAGATCTATCAGATCTTTTTTTTTTGTGAGCGTTCTGTTGTTGATGTGCTAGGTGAATGTGCTCATTAAGATGCTTGAAACTCTTTCTCGTGAAAAATTCACCTAACGAGAACTGATAGCAACTATTACATCGAAACATAGACGTTGGTGAGGTCTGGATATGCATGAACAAGGTTTAAAGAGCGGCCGGGGATGGGGGGGGGGGGAGAAAAAAAGAAGGGGGGATTTTGGAGAAAGAGTTGCAGCAGCAATACTGCAGTAGGTAGCTTTAAAGTGGTCCGAAATTGAAGGCATCGTTCAATGAGCTGTGTGCAGAGTGCAGGCTTTGAGGCGGTAACTGCACCGAAAATTTTCTGAAACTATGCAAAGCGGCGATTGGGGAAGTGAATGTTGGAGCGAACATTACTTTTAGGCATCACATCTGTCTCAGCTCTTATCACTTGAGGGCATTTAGTAAAGAAGCGTTGCCTTTACCTCGTTCCATTTTCGGTCCCCTCCACCTTATCACCTCCGTAGTTGAACCAAAGGCGTTTTGAAGTTGCATGGCGACGAAAAGATGATAAACCAAAATACTTTGCAGGAGTGAGATCGAGCAGTTGAAGTCATTCCGTCTGATGGATCCGAGCGTACTCAACGAGAAGGTTTGCGTGGTTTGTCAGTGTGACTTCGAGAAGAGGGATCACGTGCGGGTGCTGCCATGTGACCATCATTACCACGTGAAGTGCGTTGACAAATGGCTCAAGACGAATCGCACATGTCCAATTTGTCGTAAAAGCGCATCGGAAAACTTTGATATCGGTGTCGCATCGCCTACGGCACAAATGCCACCGACACCACACGTTGCCGTACAGGTGATCACACAAATCGGCACTTCGCCACAACCACCTCCACCTGCCGTCAGTCCGACAATGTGATTATAGCATCGTTAAGTTGCGCTTTGAGCAGTTCCCCTATGACTACTTTGATGATTTTTTGTTTGCTTCGCGCACTTCATACACAAGCTCGCTCATCGTTGACCCCCTATTGTTGTTTATCCCTTAGAACGAGGGATGTCAAATACGGAATTATAGGAAGCGTTCTGCCGAGATCACCAGTGGAATAGTGTGTAATTTAGGCACTCGGCTTCGAAACAAGAAAGGTTATCAGTGAGATGAGGTGATACTGACTATGCAACAAAGGCGATGCAGCTATTCGTGCTTTTTTCGTGTTCTTCTAGTCAACTGTCTAAGTTTTCCATTGAAAATCTTGCACGCTGGAGATCTCGGCTTATGGGAAACGGATGTCGCAATATAACCTCTTTTTCAATCCGTACCACTTCTTCAGCGCTGTTCGCACCGCACAACTGTTCTTCCCCGTCCAGTTGATTTAAGCACGAACTATCTGGAAAACTAGTTTAAATTCTGCCAAAAATTTCACAAGATGAGAGGTTTTTTCCACCGAAATGAATTAATTTTTTAGCCTGATTTTATGGCAGATATCAAGTGGGAAATGTCCGCATGCTCCCCAGCACACGCATTTGCAAATTTGAAAAAAATGCGTGACGTTATGCTCACTGAAGGTGCTAATGTTGTTTCGTAGCTTGTTGCTTTTTGTTGTTTATTGATTGGAGAAGAAAACGAAGAGGGATCACAGAAACCAGTCGAAAAACAAGTGTTTGGTGTTGCTTTGGCGAGGGGGTCATGAATCAATTTCTGTGGTGTGCGTCGGACTGAGGGCGACCATCGCAACCCTCTATGCCGCCTATCTAGTAGGTACCCGCATCCAACTTGCATCTCGATTGTTTTAAGGAATGAATTGCAATACCTATTACAGAGTGAAAGTAGTTTTCTTGCGAAAAGATTTTCATAAAAACGAAAGCAGAATGATCCTGAATTGGCTTTATTTACTTGCCTGATTTGTTGCAAAACTGAAACGAAATGAGACGGCGTTACTTTTTTCTTACGTAATTATTTTTTCTGCTTAATATTTCCTCTGTGTAGGGCTACGAACGGGGCACTAGTTTGCAACAGTGTATATGACAATTGATCGATGACTTGAGAGGAGGTGAATTTGAGCGTTAGTGAGTAGAGTTGGACAGCGTTAAACGAAGCGGTGAAGTTTCAAGTATTCGAGAGTACCGGTAATATATTTCGTTTGGCTTATGTATTCGATCAGCGTTTGTGGTTGACGATTGTGTTGCTAAACGTTTGTTCGCTTCCTTTGCTTTGTGAATGAATTTGAGACATTTGCTATATCGGATATAGTATTTTTTATTTGCATTAATTTGCTCAAAATTGTCTGGAATTCCAAATATCGCACCTTCTCTTGTATAAATATTTAGATGCTGGGAAAAGACAACGTCAGCTTTTGTTCGCTTCTTTTTCGATCCAGTTATATGGAGACCGACCTACACCACAGATCTTACCGTATACCATTGTAGCATTTCCACTTTAAAGGCGCTGTTTATCAATAAATTGAACGATAAGCAACACGCTCTCAAAAGGTTCTCAAAAGATGTGTTCATATCTGGCATTAGGCAGGAATTGAAGTATGTGAATTTTAAAGTTGCCGATGGATGCATTTGCCGCTATCATTCCTAAAAGCTACTAATGGGCGGGATGACATGTGTGTCGTAGCAGTCGTTTTGAAGCGACCTATCTACCAAAATATGCAACTGAGTTGTGGAATAAAAAATTGAGAGTTGAAGGTTCTTGCGACTGCTAAACAAGTCTGTGTTCAAAGTCGATCGTGTCACATAGGAGAGCGCATTCTGATGATGTTTGATTTCTTTGTGCAAAAAATTAGCTGTGGGAATTTGTCGGCTGAGTGATGCTAGGCGGAGTGGAAAATCTGGTTGGAGTGTGGTGATGGGCGAGCGCTTTGCAATGCTTTTCAACCGCGAGCTAACGTTGTGGGGAAATCACTATAGATCATTTCTCGCAACTCTAGCCCTCTTATATGCATTTCTGACCGATTCTATTTGTAATATTCAAAACAACTGAACTTGCATGGAAGAACTCATATTGTTGAATAATTGCGGAGGATTCGTAGCGAGAGGTGGTTGACGAACATATAAACGAACAGTCTGTGTAGAAGTTGGGGTATTCAAGTTGAGGCATCATATGGTGTAACTGGGGCTTAGTCACCCAAAACGTCAGCACAAACGTTTCCATGTCGGCGACTTGTTGACGCACTTGTAGGAAATAACAGCGCACGGCTGCATTCAGTTACTTATTATGAATCAGTGGAATAGTGACGTCATACCGAGCATGTGCAGCATTTCGTGGCACCTCGAAGAAAAGATTTTAGGAGATCTGGAGCGCTGTCAGAAGGCCTCGCCAATTTGTGTGTATGTGAGTGGTGATATCTGCGATGAATCGCGTCCGCTTACATTGTTTTCGCTGACGAAATCCGTGATATTTAAAGGTCATTTGCGGCCACTTCATTGTGTGCCAGCCGTGGTGTGAACCACCAACTGAGGAATGTGTGAGCTCTGGGGGAAGTGTCGATGCAGTCGCAGTGCATTGAATGCAGAGAACTCTAGGGAGTAGCGTAATCTCGAGCGAAAGGATAAAGAAGTACAGGTTAGCTCAGCAAAATGAATGAATTTGCAAGCGCTGGTGCCAGTAAAAGCGTCATTTTAGTGATACGTTTTTCTGTGTGCATTGAAAGGTTGGAGTAATGTGGCCAGCAATGCGGTCTCAGAGGAGACCACCCATGACGATATTGAGTGTGCGATGGCTTGCAGTTTGCGAGTTTCGATGAGGCAAGCAAAGACGTATGCGCAGCGACGACGTTGCTCGAAAAGGGACCATCGGAAAAGAGGAATGACCCCTCAATGTGCTAAACCGCTCCACTGTTTGAGGCATCACATCAGAACGGTTTTTTTCCGAGCATAATTGAAGAATTTGAGAGGTGGCTGGAAAGGACGAGGGAGGAGTTTCTGCCACAAGCATTTCTCTTTCAAAATGCACCCCCATGGGTTTTAAACAGGTTGACGCTAAAAGAAGTTGAGAGAAAAGCAATAAGATAACCTCATTAGAAACTGCGGTAAAGGCACAATAGGGAAATGCAAACTTGAAACTCGTGTGTATTTGAAGGATGAAACGCTGGAAATAGTGCTTCAAAGGTTTTTTAAAATAGAAGAACGGATAAGCTCACTGTAGCCACCCTACTATATATCTCTCCTGTAAAGCATATTTTCTAGGAGGCCTTTTATACCAATGTTCTGACCAACATGATCATTTTCAAGCGGAAATGATTACAGCATGCTTGCAAAACAAAGAAATCACGTCGTTAAGACTGCAATTATATGAAGCACAGTTGAACGGCTAGCACCCTATCTCAGGTAACGCACAGATATCAAAGAGAAAAAATGGGCATAGGGAGAATAGACCGACTACATGATTATCCTTCAGGGGTTGATGACAACATCTTCCTTCAAACGCCTGAATAGTAGCCCTAGAACTGCAGTATATGCGCACATAAGTGAAACTGAGGGAAAAGAAAGTAGAGGTATCAGCGGAGAAACTCAAATTCATTTCATCTTGCTGACTGCCAGTGTTGATAGCGAAAATAGTTTATTCATCGTGCCCCTGAATCACAGCGTTGTCTAACGTAATACGAAGGGTGTTATAAGCAGACACCATGTGGTTACCGAACCGACCATGCAACACACTTGACCTTCGCTTTTTAAAGAACTTACAGTTTTGAGTGCGTCAAGGACATAGTAAAGAGATCTTCCTTATCGATTTCATCGGATCCGGCAATAATTTTTAAAGTCGTTGTGAGGCGTTGGTCTGCTCTCCAGAACCCTGGTGATTCAATGCTTGATATCTTGCGACAACCCAACGCTACATGTTATTATAGTGGAGCAGTTTGACGTTCTTCGAAAAGGTTCGTTGACTTGAGGCTTCTACGCAAGGCGTTGTGACTTCAGCATCGAAAAAGCAATCTGAATTAATGCAAAATTTGCGAATAAAACTTCGCGCCACCTTTTCAAAAACGTTGAAGAGTTTCGGGAAAAGGATGAGCTTCAAAAACGAACTTTATGGAACCGTAAGCACTGAATGTAAGCTTCG
Organism: Baylisascaris schroederi; assembly: GCA_006503575.1. NCBI lineage: Eukaryota > Metazoa > Nematoda > Chromadorea > Rhabditida > Ascarididae > Baylisascaris > Baylisascaris schroederi. Next base: position 357,484 of record QEWY01000309.1, on the reverse strand, counting down.
AAGATTCTTTATAGACAGCTCCTCTGCCCTCCATAAGTCAAAAATCTTTCAGTCGGACAAAGAAGATCTCCATCAACGCCTTATGCATCAATTTCAAAATCAGTTTTTGACAAACGGAACGTTTTTGAAATGCTTTAGAGAAGTCAACGCAAAGGCTATCACCATTCCCATTTTGCAACGTCTTTGACCATCATCTTAAAATCACCATCAACTATGTCATACAAGACTTTTTCCGGGAAAAAACCTGAATTGTTTCCCTGAGAACAAGCTGTTAGCCGCTAAATGAATTTACAACTTAAAATTTTTTTTCCGAAGGTGGGGTAAACCATAAGTCAACGAAGGATAGTTTGGTGTAGCTCCCTTTCTGCCTTTTCAGATCATCCAGTAAAAAAACCTGTCTGCCGCATACATGATAGCAATCCAGTTGCTGTAGAGGTGGAAAATATAATGAGCAATTCCTAGAGGCAGTAGATAACCATGGGTGCTGTACGCAGTTGCGAGGCTGTCAGTGTTCTAAAAACGCTCAAAAATTGTTGTGTCCTGCTGCAACATATACAATACCGTTAGATGGGCTCAAAATCATTACTGCTGCAAAGACATTTGCGAAGATGACGGGCTGTTGTGATGCCTGAAATGACCGACTATTCCAACCTGTATTAATAAAGTGCAATTCATGGCATTCACAGATCTGTAGACAACATTGAGAACTTCTTAAGCGAAGGAGTTGCACGCAGCGTTGCTAGTTACCACATTCGCACTTTTTTGTATTGCCGCCATAGAAAAACATTACTTTTCAACGACCTCCACACCTCAATTGATAGCTGTCGGTTTTCGGTTTCTTTAGATCTTTCACAGGAATAAGTAATACCACTGATCAATGAACACCTTGCTAACGTATATATATATATATATATATATATATATACACACATGGTAGCAATGCACATCCGTAGTTAAAAGTGATGTAACACGATCATAATTCACCGAACGAAAATCAAATCCAATAATATCACCTCCGATATTGGAATCTTTATCCTTGCGGAAGCCTATGGATAGCTGGGCATGAGAAAATGGTCTCGTTTACATGTGAGAGTGCATTTTCATTGCAGGCCAAGGTACAAGATCACATCAGGAAGAGGTTGATTGTCGTACTGAACGTGTACTGGAAAGGATTTTCTGACGTCGAAGTGTAAGAAACGCAAAACGTTTATGAAGGTTCGATAGATGGTTCGAAAGATGAGTGAAAACAATTTCTCGCATGGCAGAACGATAGACGGGATAACGGCTTTGGATACCAGAGCAGATATTCGATCAGGCCACCAATCCTAGCTCAAGGGTTCCGATTCCCTTGTCCCCTTGCGAAGAAATCGGTACTGCGAAAAAAATCTTGCATGAGTTATCAAATCTCCTAGCACTCAATACGATCTACGTTAATTTTATGTTTACCGTTAAATTTAACCAAGGGCGAGTTATGGTGAGATTATTTGCATGCGTGGATAAATGTGTCGACTGGCCAACGTTCTCGACAACATTTTGGAACGAAATCGTTGAAGTTACGTTGCGGTGCTAGAGGGACGCCAATTTCAGTAGTATAATGAAAGGAGAACGGAGGGATGGAAAATATGCAGACCTAGCTTCGCGCATTGTGTGCACGGACGGTGGCAGCTTGAGCAAAGCTGCGATTCGGCTTTTTCCTGAAAAGATCCATAGAGATCTTGTTTCTTACTATTTGACCTTGGACACGGTCCTATGACGGCAGCGACACACAGCTGTGCGATGAAGCATTCGGTGGGAAGTTTGAACGCTTGCAGCTCGGTTCTGCTTTCGAATAACAGATTCTTCAATTTGATTCAGCGGGGGAATAATAGACCTTAAAGCATCACACTTTATACCGCCGTAAAAAGCTGTATGGGAAAAGAATGACGTCATTGTGGCTAAAAACGACAAAACATGAAAAAGCAGCATCTATAGTGTAATTCATTGGTTTGCTCAACACGGTTAATACTCAATATCAGGAAAACCTTAAGGGAATAAAAAAGATCGGTGAGGCGCAATTCATTTCCATAAAATTTGCATACTGGATTTTCGCAAATACCCGAAAGGTCGAGAAATGTTGCCTTCGAGCTTTAACTGCACAAACTGGTAGTAATACTGCTCCGGAAACTTTTGCTAAATTCATATGAAGCTTGAAACTTGAGCTGAACATGACGGTCAATCAACTTCATGAAACTTTATTTTACCACGGTACGACAGTTCTAGTACAAGACATCGAAGAAAAAGATGAACCTCACCTTAGTCTCCATCTTTACTCTAAACGCCCCTCTTACAAAGAAAGACGGACCTAGAAGAGATGCCATGATCCAGTGCCCTTTTAGCTTAATTAGAAAGAGGTTAAATCCACACCTGCGTAAAGAAAATATGTCAAATACCTGTGGAACTTTACAACGATATAGAAACTATGAACTGCATGAAAACTTAAGCATACTGAAAATGATATGTGGAAGTAGTCTCAAACTTGAACTAACGAATGAAACCCGCAGTCGAATGGAAATTAAACACCCTCAGCTTGTTCGTGAAAAGAACGCTTTCTTGCATCGATGATATTTGAGGGCAACTTATTCCAAACGCGAATAATTCTGAGATTAAATGAACTGAGAGCAGTATTAACAGTAGAAGAGCTGCTGCTCAGTTGAAACGTTGAGGACATCAATCGAACGGATGCGCATGAGATCGATACATAAAATGCGATATCGAAGTAGACATGGATGATCCGCTAGTACAACAAATGATCAAACTACACATGTCTATTTCCCAACGGATCTAGTTCAATTTTAGCCCGCAATTGCAGTCTGGAGCACCATTTTGTACAGTAATCTTCGGTGCAAGCATTTTTTCGTGTTTTATGCGGATGAGATATGATTTGTCTGCAATACTTCCTTATAGACTGAGGCTAGCAAGCACTCGCCTTGCAAAGTTCCTAATTTGGCAAGCCTTGGAAACATCTGAACGATGTGCACTCCAATGAAGGTGGAGTAGGTTTTGGCGGCAACAGCGCGAATACCTTCGTCAACAGACAAAGAACTTCACCGCTTGCGTGCAATGGGCACTCACGATTAGTTTACACACGTTACATATAACGACACACCTCGCCCAACTTTTCCATTGTTTCTGGAGAATGAAACATCGGAAAGCTGACTCTACGTTTCATGAATTTCTCGTCTCGTCTGCAGCGACCGCCAAAGTGAAGTGTGTCTAAAGTGTAGTTCAAGCCTGTCAGTAAATTATACTTAAATCGTAGTTACCCCAATCCATACCTGCGCATCTGAATACCACATAATGGTTTATTATGCTGGGACGCTGTGGAGTAAATTCATTGAGCATAGAAAGCACCACTGCTTGCATGTCTAATTATGCACTCCTTCCCTCCACAATTAAGCTGGCTTTTATAGGTTCTGAAATTCTAGAGCTGTCTACATAGGGACCGAGGCAAAGAGGGCACGAAGATCTTGCGTTTCAAGATCGTCTTCTTCAAAGCTCCATCGTAATTTCTGATCTTTACATGGAAACAGAAATTTTTAATTCTTCATCTTTCCAGTGCTTGCTCAGCAGCTCAAAAGAGGTGCTTTTCCCCAGAATCCCGAAACTTGTGGGAAATCCTTTCAATTACTGGATAGAAGGAGACGTTGAATAAATTCCCACATATCTACCACATATTTGCACCACTGGTGAATACACATTTGCTGTTCCATATGCGCCAGCCCGACGGCGAAAGTTTCCTCGTGAGCACTACGATATGCCACATGCGAGATCTTTTTCTTTTAAAGTTTTATAAGTGGATTTGCTCTTCTTAGCCACTCTAAAAAGCAACCTATTTTGCATTCAACTTCACTGAGAGTGATGTAACTTCTAATGTTCTAATGTTCGGCGTAACTGTCCGTTCACCTAAGCTCATTCCCGAAATTTTACTATTCTTTGTTCACAGGCACTGATAAAGCGTCATATCACACTTGTTCGGTTAACCGACTAAAGCAGACGACTGCACAAGAAGCGATGAAAAACAATGAATATGGCGTAATTCGATCCCGTCATTCTCCACTTATAAACCCTGAAGTATTTAACGTTTCACAATGGCGCATAATGGGAAAGTTTATTTGCAGGACGAGTCTCATGCCATTCGAAACATTCTTTTCAAATGTCGTAAATATAAAATGCAAGTTCGGAACAAATAAACGCTCGAAAAAAGGCAGCCAATTGAAAGGTTATATATATATATATGAAGTTTGAGTAAGACTCGTAGTAGAGGAGGCACGATTGGTAACATTTCAGAATCGATGTATATTGGTAAGAAGAGGAGTGCTTATATACAGAGAACGATTTACATGTGAGAAAATACAGTGAAGGAAACAAAGCAAATAAGAGTCGACATTCATTCCGAAGCGACCGACTTTCTAAGAATTATTGAACTAAAATCGATTGCACTTATGAATTTCTGTCATACAGGACGTTGAAGAATATGACACTCGATTGTTTTGTAGGAGTGCTGCAAGGAAAATCAACAAGCAGTAACATATAATACAATCGCAATATTGCGGCCGCAGTGAAAGTCATTGAAAACCCAAGAAAAAACAACGTCGATGTGGATTGTCCGGTGTGCATGCACTTCAGACAGGAAGCGGTGCGTTCTCGTAGAAATCCTTTTCAATCCATTCATCATCGTCCGGTTCTTCCTCACCGTCCAACTGAAATGATCATCTTTCACAGTGGTTTCAGAACCAAAGGTTCTGAAACTTGAGGAAAAGGCGGAGGCAGATCTTGTGTTCCTCTTCCATCCTTAGTTTCTTACTGCTCTATCTGTTCCTGCGTTCCTCCATTCTATTCTGCTTTTAAACAAACTTCTCTATATTCCTCTAGGTGCCGAATACGTCCGGCCTTCAATAGCTAAATGAGTGGACAGGCTCCGGGATCCTTCCACCTAGGCCTATGAAGCATAATTGCCGCACTCGAAATTCAAAGGTCGCTACGAAGGAAAAGGAAAATTGGGGCAATTTCTCTCAAAGCGCTAAATTCAAATACAGAGCTCGAATAAGATCGGCTGACCCAGAGATAAAAGGAGCCCTTTGCTGCAAAATATTAACACAATAAAATTCAAGCAGTAAGAAATTGGTGCATTGCAAAAGTTGCCAAAACTGTGGGAAACAAAACGCGCAACAGTGCCTGCATAAACACGCAGAAAAGGCAGACAAGCTGATGCAGTGCAGTGATTCAAAGCACACCCGAAATTCGTGCGTTTTGGCGCAGTTCGAGCACCTTCTACTTGCAAAATTCACTTTGGACTGGTAACTCGAACAAAACACGCTATAATACATTCACCAGCTGCGGACGCAGAAGAAACTCCAAGCAAAGCACGGGGGATGAAGGAGGAGGAGGGGACAGCTGTTGGCTGTAGACTTCCTTGTTCAAGGTCTGGCGTTAAAAATGACCTTGCTTGTCATCCATACATACCGAACGGCTATTTTATACTTGTTCGCTGTTCATGAACCCTCTAATATTAATTGCACCAAGCGATTAAATCGGTTTAAAACACTAGAAATCTGTAAATGTTCGCAACCGTATTTTTCATGTGAACAAAAAATTAACAAAAAAAGTTAAGACTAGTATTAATGACAAAAAGCTGCAGCCACTATGTGCAGGCTTCGTCGATCAATTTTGCAACGTTTCATTGAAGTCGAAGTAACAAGCACTCTTACGTTTGCGCTCAACAAGTGCAGAAGGCATTAGTAAGTTTCACACTCCTAACATTACTCTGGAAATATCGCAGCGAAACAAAGTGGAAAATAAACGTACTGCTTTGATTTCGGCGGTCGTGAAAATCTTTGTCAACACGCACTGCCTCAGAAATATGAACAGCATAAGTACAAATGGAAACGAAAGCGCAGTTTCCTTGTAATGCTTTACTGTATAAACCACCAATAAGCAGATGCTCTGAATGGTCGTGTACAAATGCATCCTCCAAACCGATACCTGCAGACAACAGGTTTACGATTCAGCGTGGAAGTGACAATAACTGAGTCAACAACTGTAAGCGTTTGCATTACATTTCGACAGAGTCAAAGCAGGAATAACAAATACTAAATTTTCGAACGCAAAAATCACCAAAGTAAAATCAGAAATGACAGAAGTAATGAAGTGGAAGGTGAGGAAACGTCACGAATTTCCAGTTGGAAGTTCAGCCCATTCATTCAAAATAAAATAACATGTATTGCTCGAACGTTCCACATTGCTCAGCCTCATATTTGTGTTCGATGACGTAGATAATAGAGCCTGAATTTTTGAACTTTCCCACCTGGGTTTGTACATATGAAAACGTAGGTTAGTTTTTACTGACTGAAAGTGGAAGATTTTTGGTCATTCTTTTTTTTTTGGTCATGTTCAGTGGAGGAACACGACGGAAAGGTCAAACAAAACAGTCTGTAAAAGGTTGAAGCATGAGAAAGAGTTCTAAAAACACTCAACCGTTTCGGTATAGGCTGTGACTGGAAAATATTTTGGGAGTATGAAGAACAGAATAATCCTCTGAACGAGTTGCACGCCGGACAAATTCATAACACCCAAATAGAGGAACACTCCGAAGAGTGAAGCGAGTGGAAGTCTAAGATATGATCCGGCAAGTGTGATCAGTCCGATCAGCACCGAGACGCCAATCGTTGTAATCCGCTGTTCAATCACATGGTCAACCTCTGAAGAAACAACTTATAATCAACATTAAGGTGGCGGCCTTATCATAATTTTCGACAAGCTCTTGTAAGCGACAATTTGCCTAATAAACGTAGAGGTTCCTCAGAAAAGTTGCACAGAAGGAGGAAGTGATTTTATGAAAACTTAAGAGAGCTCAGGGAAATGTTGCATATGGTTCTAATGAGTTTCGTCGAAAGGCCAAGCGAGATACGGCTTTCGAAAAGGAGAGCAATTATACAGCTGTAGCATCTTTCCAGTTAGCATGGCTTACTTATTTGCTCTGCCTGTCTGTGAACTTCCAGTTGCGTCAGAAGTCCGTTGAGCAGAGGACAAATGCCCTATCCTTCTTTTCTCGAAATTCCGTGGTCTTAGTCACTACCAGTGACCCCTATAGGCTGCTTTGTGAAGCGGCTCTATGAGCGAGGTGAGACAAAGGCGCAGACAAAAATTGATGAAAAGGCGACAGAGGAAGAGGGGGGGGGGGGCGAGAGAGAGAGTTAGTGTGTGGGTTAGTAAGGTTTCCATTTTTTGCATCGTCAGATAACTTCTTAATAAGTTGGAGATGCTTTCGTCCATTCGAAACGCATTTTCCGTTGGCTGAGGACGTTATCATTTCACCTGATATCAGCTTAAACACCTTTTCCTTGACGAGATTCATTTCACCTATGATGTCGATTGAATGAGCCTATATTGGAAGGTTATGCGAAAAGCATGCAGAAAAAAAGTATTTTTAGCTCCACTATAATAGGAGATTGTGCGGAAGCATGAAGTTCAAAGAATTTTGAGGCGCAGGGCAGTTGCAGTTTAAACCCGTAATCTGGAGCATTTTCGCGTCGCGGTTTTCCTCGCATATGATAGTTCTATTTGCGAATTTCCACTTTTCAGAGTGTCTTACCGCTGGAACGATGCAAATTACAAAGGCAGTACAGTTTTGTCACCATCTGGTTCTTTTCAATTTCGGCGTTTTAAGTGCTGTTCCCTCCAACCCTGAAACTTCGTTTGGCTTCATATGGACGAAAGTATTAACGCTGAGCTGATCCAAATCCAGTCTGTCCTGTTTTCTGGTTATGTTCATTATATCCGGTATTCTTTTTTGCAATAAACTGTTGTCCCTCTAGTAAAATCCGTGCTTCAAGTTTCTCTTCAGCATATCTTTTTCGAACACACTATCTCATGGAGTTTCCTCATGTTTCTGCGAGTCAGTGGCGAATTTTTTCACCTTGCGAAAACAAGACCCGCGTTTTAAACAGCTCTCGCCAAAATAAGGAAATCACGGAGGCCCCCGCAGGGGTCCTCGTGCCCCTAGTGGCGGAGAGGGTTTAGCGCAGAGGCTTCCATAACGGGGACCTCGGCGGTGCCAAATTATTGAAACATCCTCATGTGGGGCCCTCACGGGATTGTATGGCGGTGAATCCGAACATTGGTGTGAAGATTAGAAAGGCTTTGCTGCGATGTAGGTTAGAAAGTGCAACGATGAAAAATTACTGCGGGAAGGATCCGAACCTGGGAGATGCCGACGGAAAGATTAGGGAGAGGGAAAAACAGAGCAAATGCTTCCCAAATGTGTTGCGTAGTAGATGAACAGTAGTTGATAAAAGTGGATGTGCACTTAAAAAAGGAACCTGCTTTTTCTCCAGGTGCTGCCTTTTTCATGACCGTTAATGAACCACAATGTGCCAGTGACTGAACGGCCGCTGCGCACATCCACGGAAGACCGAATACACTGCATATAAGGGTGCAAATACCCATCAATACTAGGTCCCAATGTAGACCTGTGCCTTTCACCAGACCACGGTCTCGACGTGACAAAAGAAGTCTGCAAGAAAGCACTGAGGCAAGCCAAGCTGATACAGCGTAGGTTCATATTATGCGTTGTTTTTCGACAGAATTGCAACAGACAGTAGCTTTATCTGCTATAAAAGCAAAAAAGGAAGAAAAATCATGGCAACTTAAAGGAATCAATTTAAAATGGAAGATCCTTCAATCGGCTGAAATTTGCATAGGCAAACAATGGTCTCCCTCTTATACACGTAAGAAATGAAAAGATGCTTATTTTGCCCAACGCCTATTCCCTGTGTGCCATATGGGGAGAGTTGGCAAAAAAATGTGTCATCATAACACGCTTTTGTCCGATTAACTCAGATGCAGACGTTGGAAGTATTTAATTAATCCTGAATAGCGAAAGAAAAAGCGGCCTAAATTTACTGCAAGCCACGAATGCTGCAATTAATTCTGAATGAGATACTGGAAGGAACTGCTCACTCGGTTATTTCGGTTTCCACGAAAAGCAGAATGAAAACCAATAGTGCCGCAACCAGGGCGATCAGCACTGCCCACCACTGCGCTGCAGGCACATAAGCGGAAACGAGCAATCCGTGTCCTCGAGCATATAAATTAGTAAAGTTAATGTGGTCGGGCATATCCAATCGCTATAAAAAAATGCTCGTTTAAAAAGTGCAACAGCTGAAATTTCACAGATCTACACATAAGTCGAATAATATGTTGAGCAAACAACCGCATTGAAAAAAAAAAAAAACTTTCGACAGCTGCAAGTAACTGTTTTTTTTTTTTCAGAGCCTTGCTGCGAGGAGTCTATATTTTGCGGCTGAGAAGCTCTGAGAATCATGGGCGTCTGCTAGGTCTGCAAAATGGGCGAAGCCATTAGCTTCTGCACAAGCAGCCTCACTAGTGTAGTGGAATATCGCGTAGATTCAAATGCTGCCCTACGTTGCATTTGACTGACAAAACGACCATTACCAATTGCGATGGTGAAGATGAAACAAAGAAAGACAATGCCCAAGAAATAGAGTAGCATTGCTGACGCGTGTAAGCTCGTTGCCAGCAACTGCGTCAAAATGCATGGGTTCGATTTTTTGTCGTTTCTGCATCTATGAACGCATTATTTCACTCACGCGACACTTGCCACAACAAAATACCCTTAACCACCTCTTCCTCCACGCTTTAACGTTCCTGATGCCATTTCTTTTAATGGATTCGTTCATATAATGCTTGATTTATGCTAAACATTGCTGCCTTCATTATTTTTCCCTAATAGAAACACACCTGACAGGAATGCTGCAAAACCAACAAACTAATAGTAAACTATGATTGAGAGTTTTCAATTAGTGAAATCTGAGAAGATGGGCGTTTCTCGTGTACAAAATTCAGTAAATTTGTTGAGACGTAAATACAGATTCTAAGCGCTTCTTTTCACAGCATCATTGCGGCTTACATCACGTAATAGACAGTCACATATCACAAACAGCAATGCTGTAATGGTGTGTCCGACATTTAAAAAAATGGCCACATCTGTAAAAATGATTACCGCCAGATACGTATCCGGGATGAGAAGATGAGCGGTTAGGGCGACGGCCGCAATCGCAATTAGCACTCCGAAATCACCAATCGCATGCCGGAGCTGCAATTTCCGTCACTATCACTTCGCAAAGTTGGAAGCTGCAAACTCCTTTCGAACTTTTCAAAATTCACCTAATAAGAAGCAATATTGCTGCAATGCCACTTTGTAAAGTACATACAATTTGCTTCATATTAACACGTCTGTCTACTATGAAGCATTAGCCTCGAACTTTCTCATATTCTCATGCACACGATAAAAATGAGCGGAGAAAAGTAATGATTTAAATCGCTTTATATAAATGCGTCCGGGGTATGCATGATCATAGACTACTCTTCTCACGGACTAGCATATTTGTGGCGTTCTTAAGGAGTGGTTTGTAAGCGTATTTCTATGCTTTTTTCTTCTCAGCACTGTTTCTTGACCCTATAAAATAACAGGCCCTAAAGAAGCAAACTGCACTTTACATTCGCAAGTATTCACAAAAAAGTACCAAAACTTTAGATGGTGGTCACAAAGTTTTTTAAGAATGTTCTAATTCTTACTTATAAAGACTATCACTGCAGGTAAATTTTAAGAAATTCTAACCTTCGAACAAGGTTTGAACAAAAAAATCGACAAATCACAAAATACCCCTACATAAACACTTACCGTACGTCCCAAATAAAAGCTCTGCCGAAGCTGACGAAGCGCATAAGCAAGAATAAATGTGGAAAAGAGTATAATGGCAGTAAGAAGAGCAGTGTTCGGTTCTGCGTCCCTACACGATGAGCTTATTTCAGTAATATTTGTAGTGTTCTTGCTCACTAGCGACACGGAGTTATCACACATCACATGCACATCACGGTAATATTTGTAATCTTCGACCGGATTGTCAACAAAAGTCTGCAATCGAAGATTACAGGCAATAGCTTTCGAAAGCGGCAAACTGTGAAAATGTAGGGGAATTCGACGGATCGGTTAATGCCAAATAGTCTTTTAATGAGGACTCAAATGCCTAACGAACTAACCGGAACAACATTTCCACAATGAGCAGCATTAACAACTCTAAACACCAAACAAGAATCGCCTGCTACATTAGTGGGATGATCCTGAGGTTGTACGTCTAGCATCGTGACAGTAAAGTATTAATGAGTCTTTAAGAGCAGATGGAAAATCAACTACGTGATGTCCATAAGGGAACAAGAAAAACTGGCTAAGTTACTAGCTCCTTATAGCAAACTCCTCAGAGCTTTCTGAGGCCATAGGGAACCATTAGCGCAAGGTACGTCAAACACATATGACTTGGCGAAGAGAACACGAAATATCGACTCATCAGTAATAAATCTGCAATGCCACTCCCTTCACAGGTAAATTTCCTTCCTCAACCAACTTTAATGGTGCCCTTTTCGATGACGTATGCTCCTGGCCGATATTTACTCCTGTAACCTCAATACGCATGGTGAGTACCTTGCAAGCGCTCAGTGCGCATGTGGATGCTTCCAGCCTCCTTCAAGCATGAAACATTTCGGTTTTTCTTGCTTGAGCCAGACTTATGCAACCTGTGCCATAAGCCCTTGAATTGCTAGATCTTATATACAACAAAGCTTATGTGGCTAGCTCGATTCAAAATCAGCCGCATCAATTTGCACGTAGCCCTCAAGCCGGTCAGTTGGAAAAAATCAGTGACAAGGGATCACGAACGCCGATTAGCTGTCACCCGCAGCACAAATTACTGACGGCTAAAAAGGGTTGCCGCGAGGCATTCTCCGAACAAATTGTTAGTGAACAGCTGGTGGAGACAGAAATAATGAAATTAAACACTTCTTGTGAAATTTTAGATACGAATTTTTCCAAATGAACTCGAATATTTTTCAGACTCTACCCATGCCTGCAAGTTTCAAATATGAATTTTTAATTTTCGAGTGGCGACCTTTAGATTGCTGTGCCGATGACCTTTATTTTGAATTTTTGAATCATGTCCTCTTACTGTTTCAAAACTTAAAAGAGTCTTCAAAATAGCTGCTAACTCGGATAGAATGCATTAGAAGTGAAATGGTGAGCATATTTAAGGAGTCTTAATGCGCAAGTGAATTCGCAAAATCATATGCATTTGATGCGCTCCTTTGCGTAGAATTTTATAAAGAGTGAAGGGTAATTCGATTGTCAGAGAGAAAATTTGCGCGTCTGCTGTATTTTCTCTCGATTATGGAAATTTCAACCGAAAAATGTGTCTCTCTAACTTCTTCCCTCTTTAGAATACCAACAGGATTTTGAAACCGCAATCGGCCCAGATTTCATTGATGAGTACAGTCAAACCTGGTAAGCAAAATTCATGCTCTCAGCAATGAAGATCATCGAAATAAGCGATGCAAATATTTCTTCCGTGAATCGAGTCACATAAACCAGCAGACGAGATCCATCAAATGCGACGGTCACTAGTGCGATGACCATCACCCACACTCCAGCATAAACACGAACGGTCATAAAATCCAGCCCAAGGTTGACGCAGAACTAAAATTTTGCATTCTCAGTAAAATTACAATACATCGGAAGGCAATGCCTCAAGCAGCGCTATCAATCTTCCACGAATACTTGTAGCGTTAGACATTTGGGTCGTTAGGCTGCGTGAAACGCTATGCTAGGAAGAAGCCTATTATAAATGACAGGGCTTAGGACTATAGATGTTTTTCACAACACATAACGTTCTTTTTAAAAGCAATAAAATTTGACATAAACATATCAATAATTCAAGCAGTTGCGTACCAAAAAATCATCGAGAGCAATTTTAGTGATGGGAATTTTGGATATACCTGTGCGCACAGAAAATCTGATAAGAATTTTCAAACCGCAATTGCCCTATATTCTCGGACAACGAAGTCTCGATTGGCCGCCACATGTTAATATATGTAATTTACAATACTGCGAGCAATACTATATCGAACACCTACTTGGCGTTTTGCACGAATGTTTCCGAAATTTCATCTATTTGAATGCACAACACATTGCAAAAAGCAATCGAATGAAGCATACCGTATATAAGCTGGCTTCAAATATGAGAACCGGTCCCGTAGCGCTCATAATAAGCAGAGGTTGAGCAGCAAAAAGGCCCCAAATTATTCCGCATATGCTTTGAGCAAGTAGAGTCTCCATGGTTCCAATTTTCTCGTCGGTATATTTGCCTTAAGAAGTCACAGATGCATGCATTCCCCTTACGCTTTGAACTCAAAAACAGTCTGAGTGATTATGAATTACAACAATAGCACATTGTTGTTGATCTAAACGAAAATATTTATATGCAACAAATTCAAAGGAAGCAAGGACAGCAATAGATATTGAGGCTTCAAATACGTGTGAGTTGAGTGAGTTCAAAATGCAAACTCTTCTATGGAATATTTGTGAAAAATTTAACAATGAGAACATTCATTGTTGATCACAAACGTATTTGAGACATGCAAGATTATCGAATTCGATAAGACTGTGAATCGAGATTTCCCGTCCAACTTGAAATCGCAATAAGACTGAATCTAAGGTTGATGAAATGAGCATTGCATGACAAATGTAAATAGCGGAAATTAAAAAGAAGTTCCTACCCAAGAGGCCTCCAAAGGTGATTGCTGGAGCAAAGCTAGCAAAGAACATGAAGACAATGCTGGTGAGGCACTGGAACCGGAGCGAGTCAATAAAATCGGTCCTGAAATAGCTTCTGAATGAAAAAAAAGTTAGATTTAGACTGACTACATATGTGCTTTTGTATTCTGCTCAGCTGACCGACCAGCTTAATAAATTATGACAATGACGGATAGAATCTCCATACTTTAATTGATTCGATCATTTGCTCAATACTTCCGCAAGAATTCGCTCTTTTGCTGATGCGGAAAAAAAATCCTGTTGGCCACAAGACGCTTTCAAATTTTTGGCACCTTTAAATGCCTATAACTCCATTCAAAGTTGGTGGATGGGTCAACATGAAAAACGATGCAAGATATGAATGGCGCATGTCTCCATTTTCTTCGGCGTTTCAGAGCGAGGAAACATGTGAACTGCTGTGTAAACAGATATTCACCATCAATATGAGCAAGACCCTTATAGTGTTCTTTACAAATAGAAAGCTGCGGATAAAAACTAGCAATGCAGATGACCTAGCATCAAATAGAACACAATGAATCCCGTAAATAATGGGTACAAGGCCAGCACGGGAGATGATGATTTTTACGACCACTGAGGCTAATTTTGAGCGGTTTCGATCAGTCTCAGGAAATGAAAGCTCGATGCAGAAATTCATAAAGTGCAAACATGAGCCTTTTAATCACTCAGGCTTGAGGCTCAGAATACCGGTTCAGTTTGTAGAAGTGACGGGACAAGGAAAGTGAGCAATCATTTTTTATCTCAAAGTATTTGGCAAAAGAAAATTTCCAGGTTTCAACATTACAGAAATACCGAATGCAGTTCGGACAAATCGACAGGCTGGCCATTCCTAACGCCCACTTCAGAACATTCAGTGTGTATGCTATAGATAGATCCGTGGGATTTTTGACTTCATCCTTTGACACTCGGCCATTTAGCGCTGCCAGTGCCATAAAAATTTTAGAATTCGACGAGACAACGACAACCTAACCAGTAGTAAGGCAATCGTTTTGAAATGTCATCGACCATGCCACCGAAATATCGGAATTTTCTTTCGCGGTTTTCCAGTCTTGACCTAGAACCACTTCTCGGTGTGTGTTCTTTTTGAACTGATGCTGCTGCTGAAAATTACTTCACTAATATACGACATATGGTGGCGTTTTAGTGTTCTCATCATGGCAGGGAAGTTTTAAACGTCATATATTCGTCATGTCGAATGCTTAACGTGCAAAAGACAATATTTCACGCACTCAGTACATCGGAAAACTGAATGTCAATGGAGTTCAATAATTCGGCCAGCACAAAAAGAATTGCGGGAGGCGATATTTGTATAATTCATTGCGAAATCACTGCTGATGATTTTTCATTCTTTTGTAAAAGACTTCCATTCATATGCAGTCTTCAAGATATTTGGCACTGTATGGCTTTCAGTGCAATGGAAATGAGATATGATCAATGCAAAATGAGCAAGGAATGGCTAGTGCATTGTAAATAGCCTTCACAGTGGAGGAAGAATAAACGTTTCACTTCAGTAGCAAGGGTTTCTAGCAGAACATGCTATTGCATTACATGAGAGAGGCCCGTTATCAACTGCCAAGCGTTATCCATACCTTTAAAGATGGGTTGTATTACTAAGCAGAGAATAAATCTTTGAAATTTTCGCCACACTAAATCAGTTGCCTTGGAATGTCATCGACCATGCCACCGAAATATCGGAATTTTCTTTCGCGATTTTCCAGTCTTAACCTAGAGCCACTTCCCGGTGTGTTCTTTTTGAAGTGATGCTGCTGCTGAATCTTAGCAAAAGTGACAGCAGTTTCAAAACTGCTGTCATTTTTGCTAAGATCGGAAAAGAACTCCATAATTATAAGATTATTGAAGGCAGAACATAACCAGCCTCGTTGGTTCTCCATGTTTTTACGTTTGTTTCGTTTCTTTAGCGCTTTCTTAATTTCATCTCCTGAGAGAAGTCGTTTGCTAGTGATTTCCCCTGGCGGTATCACAACCAAATCGTTCAAAAACTGATCGATCCCTGCGATGATTTGCGCGCGATCGCTCGTCTCATAAGCAATTTTGTTGAAACTCTTAAATATTGTATTTAAAATAATCCACTATTTGTAACATTTTACAACATTACAAATACAACATTACATGTAACAGCATATTCATAATGTCATAACAACATCTTATAAAAATACCGAGTGATTAAGATGTGGGCACAGTGAAAGCATAAAAGAGCAACTATTAAGTGAATGAATTCTGCACTCCACATAATGAAAAAAGGAGCTCCTTTTTCAAAGCAAGCATTAATATGCGTGAATAAAAGCGAGATTCATTTACAGTCATGAAGAGACCGTCTTAAGTAGTCCTTAGAAAACTGGCACTTTTGTTTTCACCCTTAAAATGTAAAATGTGCTCATTTGTATTCTTCCCCCAATGAGAAAGTCAGCGCCACTCGTTGAACATTCCCACGAATTGCCGTCACTCTACCATCTTTTCGCGGGTGGCCAACGTTTCCTTTCGCCTTTTACAATCTCTCAACCAACCTTGTATCCGTCACCGATATATCTCTGAAGAGCTACAACATCGCTGTAGAAAGTAAAAACTTTTCGGTATCAAATTTTCATGTCGATGAAAGAAACAGCGAAGACTTGAACTTTGTGATAAGTGAGTTCAATTCACATTCCTAAAGCGTACGAGGCACGAGTTGATCTTCGTCCTCCTCCATTCGGCGGTTCATGCGTTTTACCGCTAACCTAGAAAGGGCACAGGGAAGGAGGGGGAGGTGGGGAAGGGATGGCGCAAATGTTGGGGCACGTTCGCTTCCAATGGGGTCCTCTTCACGTACCACATATTTGTCGCATGTTTTCCATTCTCATTTTATCGATCTGTTTGATAGCTGGAGATTGATTACAATGAAAGCGACCATCTTGAAAGGAACCTTGTACATAAACAAGCACAATGCGCCTTCATTTACTACCACAGCCAAAGAACGAAATTACGGTAACCAGGACGAGGAAGAAATCAGTACTCAGATTATGCAGCAGGGACTCGTATCCGCAGTCCTCAATTAACATGTGCCTTAACGATCCCCATTTTAAGTGCAGATCAAGTCCCACATCATATCTATGTTCGCATGAGGATAGTGAACAAGGAAGTGGATTAAGAGGTTTTATTTACACTGAGATAAATTCTGGTTATCTGAAAGAGGATATGGCAATGTTTCAGCTGAAGTTAGATAATGGAAAAACTTTCCTTCAAACGCAAGCAAAATCAGAGAGTATTCAAAATGAATGCGAAACCACACGTTTGATATAGAGTATTTTGGAAAAATTAGGAACTTGAATTTATGGAGCAAAAAAAGTGTATCGTTCGAAAGAAATTCGAAGAAGTTTCTCATATTTAAGTCTGCACGTCAACTCTATCAATGCCTGTGAAATATACTTGTACAGAAATCTTTTCACCTTTCGCATCGTCAAGATGCGCCTTGTAAATGCCTTTAAAAGATAGAAGATATTAAATGTTGCATTCTGGAAGAAACTGCAACATTGACAATACCCTCAATGAACAAAACCTGAAATCATTGCAAAACATAATTCACCAGTTCGTTATACGATCGATTTGAGCTCTCCAACTACTAAGAATTCTCCAGGTTGATTCTATTATGATTAAAAAATTTTCGCTTCAATAAAAGCATCTTAATAAAATTTGAAAGATTTATCTCCTTTCATTCAGCAGTAAGCATCTGCAAATTCTATGAATTGGACAGGGGAGAGATGCCTGCAAAATGCAGATTGGAAACTCTAGTGGACAAAAAAGTTGAACAGCAACTTAAATAAGCGCTATACAAACAAATTCAATTCTATGGTAATGCATAGTGACTTATCGTTCACAACGTTTATTTATTGATTATTACTCATAACTGATACAATCTTTGATTAACGCCAGTTAAAATACCAGTGAAATCCCTCAACCAGTTCCACCAAAACAGCTGGAAAGTTTCTTTCAAATTTAGTAGCATTTACATTTTTTGTAGTATGCAACCGCATTAGTGCATATGAACTTGTACTGTCAGATGCAATGGTAACCGCTATGGGAGAGGATGTTTTTGCCTTCCCCGTAAAATTTTCACCCACTCAACTCACATGATCCTCATTTCCTTTATCCTTCCCTTCCCCACTGTTACCAAATACTCATTAAATTAGCGTTCGATGCCCGAACTTGTCCAGTATGTGTATTGCTCCAGAGGCACTTTTGCATGCTCGCTAGCTGCAATGACTGTTTCGGCGAATGATGCTTTTGCTCGATCCTTGGTGGTTCCTTTAATCGCACTGTGGCGCGCTCACTGTGAGGACCGTGTGGGTTGCAAGGCTGCAACTTCGTGCAATCTCAGTATTAGCTGACTGTGAGGAAGTTTTTTCACATAAGATGTACTGTGTTCATAAAATTGCATTATGTGAGTATGTGTATGCGTAAGCGTGCATTTGTGTGGTGTGGTGTATGTATGTGCGCTTGTGCATGTGTGTTTGCATGTGTACACGTGTGTGAGTATGCTCAGGGTTGTGGTTTTTCATGACCAACGTTAAATTCCCGATGTTTCTTACAGTGAGAACCAAAGAATAAATCGCTTTTGTTATCGGCAAAAGAGTTCTATCCAAACTTATGAGGCGAAAAATAGGCATAGCACATAATAGTTTTGCACGACCAACTGCATAGAAAAAAATTCACTAATAAAAAATTACAGATGGCAATATTCGCATCGTTGAAGAGCTGAATGGTAAAATTCATAAGTATACATGAAGCACATTGCATAAAATTTGCTTCATTGTTGTCTCTGTTGCTATCAGAATGTTGAAAATTGCATGCAATCTTCACAGAGGCGCCCAATTTACATACCCTCGGTGAACAATTTTCTTGGGGTTTTTTCAAGTCGGTTTCCCCTCCATCCCTGCCTTCTAGTGAATTGACCACTAGACGTATGTTCCAATCCTAATATAAACCACTCATGAGACATCCTCTCGTAATTTACAATTGAAGTTTGGAACAGAATTTTTCCGAAATTCTTAAACTCAATCAGAAAAACCCAGCAGACGCTTGATACAATGTTTTTCCGGTGTATCTGATTTGTTTTTGATAGCATTCTAATGCATGCATTAATATCTCCGCCTGTTTTTCCTCAAAAGATTGTAGCTGCTGATGACTTGAAAGCATGAAGGACGCAGACTTATTCTGATAGTGAAATTCTGCTACCTTGCACCAATTTCCACTCAATGCCATTGTTTTCAAGTGCTCTTAATATTCGACTGGTAGTTCTGTTTCATCAAGACGGCGCTCAGCTGCTATCAGCTAGCATGAGAATAAGAAAAATGGGCAAGACTTGCCTAAAAGTGAATAAGCAATAACAGTCGTTGACTTTACTTTAAGATATATAACAGATTCAAGAGTACTGTGATAAGGGCGGCCAGAGACAACTTACAAGCAAGAAAGTCGCAGCTTTTCGAAGATGGCGTAAGACAATTTTTAAACTGGAGTTACTAGTGATGAAAATAGGGACAGCAGTAAATTCATCATTGATATTAGGGACACCAACCGAAGTTTTACATGCACTAGCTCATACATCGTTTCGCTGGACGACCAGTTACAGGGATAGTTCAAATGCCAAGCGGACTCAAATCCTTAGAGATAACAGATTGACCATGCTACTAGCGAGAGTGAAGACAAAAACGACTGCAGTGTAAAACTATTGTGGCCGTACTGAGAAGTGATGGAAGAGAGACAGTTCATAGAAACACAGTTGACCGTGTAGACGAGATTATAAAATTATCTCTTGATGGACGGTGGAATGAGTCGATTTTGAATGGATAAGGATGTGGGAAGCGCAAAGTTTACTATATCAGTAAGTACAAGAGTAGTTTTTATGTGAACAAAGAGAGACGATGAGTAAGAGTAGAGAACTATTAGTCGGTATTTGCACTGTCGAGTGAATGAGAGGATCCCAAATGTTGGACTTTCAAAAACATTGCACGGATCACGCTCAGAACGAACTGCAACAAGTATATTACATAACTAGGGCACGTGAAGAACAGAAATAAGATGAAGGAAACGGTTTTCCAGGTGGGTCATAAGCAATGCGCTAAGGTGGGATCTAATAGACTGCCTGTAGACGTCTATTGCATCTGTATGAGAACGATGGGCAAAAAATATATTAAATATTGAGGCAATGCACACTGCGATGCATACAAATACATTTCAAGCAAAGAGAAGTGCTCAGCTACTGCCCAAGAATTTAAATAACCGCCCAAGAAACGAAATCTCACGAGAGAAATGTGTGTGGAGAGAGAGAGCTTCCATATTGCAATTGTGGAAGATTTTTTGTCAATGTGAATGCGAGATAAGAAGTTAGCTGTGTGTTTGAGGAGGGTGGGAACAAAGTTTGATGCTTGTGGTAAGAAGCTAACAAATGCAAGAGATGAATTCAGCAGAGCTGCCGAAACTAGATGCGATGTATAAGTGAGCAGGTAAGTTGTTTACAAGTCTCTGCGGCACCTTGATAGAGTCGCGTCATTGCGTTTTAACGAAATTATACAATGTAAGAACTGAAAAACTTGGAGACAAATCACTCCGTAATGCTCATAAGTATGCCTTATTCTTCAACTGCCGATTTCCGCAAATCGTGTTGGACATTGATAGCGGAGCGGAAAGTAGAGCAAGTTAAAGAAATTTGGAGATTAGTTTCAAAGGCAAGCACCACAAAGTCTTATCTTATGTTGGAAACAAAGACACAAGCATATCGATTCTCGACGCCATATGCAAACACAGGAACAGGCCAACTGAGATCTATTGAGACAGAAGCCTAACAATGCTGTGATCGGAGTTTACAAGTGCAGGTCACAGCTGCAGCCTATACTGTTTAGAGGAGTGAGAGTTTAGGTGCGAGATAAGCAGATATCTCTGTGAATGCGTTCGTGCCTACTGGATCCTTTCTTCTGCCTTCGCAAATGGTAAAGGACGTCATCGGACCTCACAGTTTCCATGCTGTTAATGTTGCTGTACATGTTGAAGATGAAGGCCAATGTATCTCCTATATTCTCACTCAGCGCCCCACCGTTCCCAGCCTCAATTTCTTCACACCATTCTCTTGTCGAAAATTTAATCATTTGCATTCCGCCCTGTTTCTATGCAGAATCTTTTACGTGATCATTACTCACATGCACCTCCCTCTCATTTTTGCCATCTCTACTCTCCTATCACATACTTCCTCACCTCATTATCCCCCTGCTAATGTGCACGGTTGGCAGATATTCCTCTTCCCTTCCTCTGATTCATGTATAAATATTTGTTCCGTCGTCCCCCACCTCTTTCGTGTTCACCCTATTGTCACATTTCCTCTTAGATTTGACGTTTGCAGGTGCTCGCACCCATGAAGCTTTGAACGACTTCATCAAGTCAACAGTAAAGATTTTCGAAACCACCATCGACGGCATTACCACTCTTACCGCATCATGCGCAAATATGTTCATCTCCTGCTCCTAATGGCCCCGCAGTTATCAACCAGATCAAACACTTCTATGTAGCTCGCCACATACAGCATGAGATAAATGGCTTGACGAAGCATGAGCATGCATACAGGACTGCCACAGAAGGCGCAGTGAGCATGTTCAAAGTGCTTGCGTGGTTTCCTCGCTGTATTACTGCGGCGTTCTGTCGCGATCACGCACCTTTCCTTATGCTTCAAGAACTACTGCGTCTTGGCACTAAAACGCAAAGATTTGGAAAGACATAGAGATCACAAAGAAGAAATAACATGAACGCTGCTAAAATCCTTGGCAGTAGGTGATTAAATCACTGAAGGCAGAACTAACCGAAACAGCTTATGTTTTCAGGTATATGGAACAGAAAGCGGAGAGATGAGCTGTTGTGAATTTCAAGATAAATTTCTTGAAAATGACGTTAAACCGCATGAGTTTTCAGTTATACTCTTCCTCTTGTTTCCGATGATTACAATATGTTGAAACTTAAGAAGCGGAAGCAACTAGCGCGTTATTATTCTCAACAGTGCAACTCGAACGCATGGCAAAAATCCTCACTAAATACATAGAGAATGCGCTGAAGGACAACATATAAGTGCAATTAATACCATAAGTATCCCAAATATGATGCTATTAATAGCCGTTTAGATATCTATGATATACCCTATCATGGAACATAAAAATGGCTACAATCTTCAAGTACAAAGAAAAACAAAGGGCAACTCTCGAATTGCATTTCTTGAGTTCACGTCGATCCACTTATCTGACATTCATTACCAGAAGGAAGCAACGCTTGAGTAGTCAAACATGAAGAGAGGATTCCCTGTTTAAAAGGTGTATAGCTGGGACAAACACTGGCTGTCAAAGAAGTGGTTTTCGATACCAGTTCAGCGGCTAATGCTTCAAGTGGCACTGATAGCAGAACATCTCGTTACTAAGCTCGAAGTAAACGGGCAAAACCAACCAAGCGATAAAACCAGAATAACCAACACGGAACAGCTCAGGGAACGAGTTAACGATTTGAGTTTTGCCGAAAGACTACATCAGTGCAGTGCCTCAATTCCGTCGAGGTGATATAGCACAACTCAACACTTGCTTCGATGAGAACGGCATAGAAGCGTTAACCGGACAACAGTCGCTCCATAAGGCGAGTTGTTGTTTTGGGCATCGAAAGTAGAGATTTACTTCCACGTCATAGTATTTAATTTTGCATAAGGCTTGGAGCTTCATCGTTCAGATACGATTTAAATATAAAAGGCATCCTAGTAAGTTAGGAACGTTCATAAAGGTATATTCTAGAAAAAGAGACTGAACAGCTTTTATCGACAGCAGAAAAGCAGCTAAGGTGACATAAATATGAAGTGCTCCCCTTGTACGAAGCCAATGAAGTTTGCTCCATACGAACAATGAGCTCCATACGCGATAGCATTTACAGCAGTTTTCTGCCCTACGTGTAGATCTTTTTCCGGCAAAATATTTCCAAAGACTTGAGAACTTCGTGGAACAAGAACCGCGCTAAGAGAAACACCTCTTAGCAAATGCTCCATTTTCCGCTCTGCCGACTAGTTTTTTCATTCAAAATCAAGATACATTACCTTGTCAGCAATAAGTGTAGAAATGGATCTCCCCATCTCATAGTAGCTGAGGTCGACAATAGCAGGGCCAAGAAGAACGAAGACGAATCTAACCAACGCAGCACCATCAACGACCTCCGGCATAAGTTGGGCGTCCAAAAGACGAACCATAACAAAGCATGGACGATCAAGCTGAGGGACCGTGCCAGCAAAAACCTTAAATACAGCAAAATACAGCAAAATACTTTCAAAGCCACTTTCAGTTATCGGTAACAAATGCAGCAGTTGAGATATCAAGAAAATAAAGAACGCAAGAAAGAACGTTTCTGACCTGTGCGCTCTCGATAGTCGCAGCAACCTTGCGAGGCAGCGAATTACCACCATACACAACTTCTGACGGTAGTAGCTTCACCCTAAAAACCGCTCAATACAGTCAACTGTTATCTAGAAATCAACAGCACAAAACTGCTGAAGCTAATATCATTACGGCTCGTAGGCTTTCTCAATAAAATTCGCATTTTACAAGAGAACGAGAAGTGGAAAATTTTTACAAGAAAGATAT
Organism: Baylisascaris schroederi; assembly: GCA_006503575.1. Taxonomy (NCBI): domain Eukaryota; kingdom Metazoa; phylum Nematoda; class Chromadorea; order Rhabditida; family Ascarididae; genus Baylisascaris; species Baylisascaris schroederi. The sequence continues at coordinate 334,123 of QEWY01000309.1, read as the reverse complement.
CCTATAGATGGAAAAAATGTAATAAAGAAAGCTTCATTAAAAAAGATGACCTCCCGGGTGCTGACGGATAATGACGCGTTATGAGGATAAGAATATATGTATGTACCCTCATTGATATCTCAGAAAACCGCATGATGATTAAGAAACAAAAAAAAAGGTTTTGATAAAGAGCTGATAATGAAAATTCAATGAAAATTAGCGAGCAAACTCATTCCATCAATTTGAATAATTCTCAGGAACTGTGGAAAATTCAATTTTTTGAGTTGAACAGACCCCAATCCCGACTGAGTGACTGAATTGCTTTCTCAATACTCTTCACTGCTGATATGAAATCAAATGACAAAATGAGATCATAAGCACTACATATTAATTGCCAACATCGTAGAAATCCAACATACCATCAAATCAACGCTTCTGTTAACCAAACGTCCAATCCCCGCCGCTTTTAAACAGTGATACTTTGGTGATCGATGATCAAGACAAATTAATAAAAAAACACAATCAAAATTTTTGCTTTGTTCCAGAGGCTCATCTGAAGAAATACTTTCCCTGTTAATGGCTGTTTCGCTGAAGGCTATGGGACATCGGTGCAGAAATGGGTTTATGGCACGTATCAGATAAACTGAAATCACAAAAACTGAGCTCCGAAAAAAATATGACCGTTGTGAGCAGAAAGACGTTCACTACCGCAGAAATCAGAAAAAAACTTCAACATTAAAATCTAATAGATCTTTTCCTGATTTACATACAAAAAATTTCTTTCCCTAATAGCGGATTTCAACCTCGTTTCTGTCTACAGAGCAATATTCACTTGCGCCACGTTTCATATGTTTATCAACAAACAATCAGCAGCAAAAATAAAAGCCGTCTCAGCTGCCAACAAAGAGAAATTACCACGTAGTTTAAACGAAAAAGGGAAACAACAATGTAAACAAATTGCTGTAAAAGTTTCATCTCATCACTGATTGCTTAACTAACATGAACCTTTTTCTTTCAACAATTTTTTCGACGGCAAAAAATAGCAGAAATGATAAAGCGACATCAAGGTAATATATGCACAGACGGTATGTCACGCAGGCCGGGTGGACATTTTCTGTTAAATGTTGTGAAGGATAATCAGAAGCTTGAGACAAAAATGGTCTACACTTATTAATCATGAAGGGTCGCTATGACCGATTTGGTTGGCGCTTCCACGTGAATTTGAATCACAGCTAAGCATTACCCTTTATGAAAAACTTCATTTTACTCCAAACTAGAAGGACATCAATTTAAACGCATTTCCGAAACATTCGTTTTCTCAGTGTGGTGAATTGGGTTCTCAATGTTTGAAAATTTACAGATTTAGGCAAGAAAATCACTTGCACATCCAGAACAGTAGTGATCATCAAATGAACAAATGACTATGTTGCTGAATGCAATGAGTTTTTTTAGCGTCTTAAATTCTTGAGATTTGTTAGGATGTAAGGTGATAGAGAAGAGGGACTGGAGTGCGAAGAATGAATTGAAAAGCTTAAAATATATTCCCAAGCTGATTCGGCAACATATATTCAGGTATAATCAAAAATGTAGACAGCTGGGGATGGATTTAGCGTAGTGTGAATTTTCACGGCCTTTAATATAGCCCTAAACTATGTCTTCTGTGGATCGAAAGCTATGTGACTCATATAAAAATTTCTGCAATATTCCGTGTTTCTTGGCTCCAGCTTGATGTTGAGAAACACAATGAGTGCCTACTGTCGTTACATACGACTCGTCATATTTATTCATGTGATATATATTAACCAAAATCGCAGGTACAACTAATTTCTCGATGGTTCAAAATGCCATAGTTCCAGATTCCTTAGTGTAATTCGACACGCAAATATTCGTAGGCAAAAATTTAGGCATGTTGGCTGAGGCCCAAGTGAGAAGGACAGCAAAGTTTGCCACTGTGGAATTCTAAAATTCATGTTCTAATTAGCTTAGCATACACTGTGCCAAAATGCGAATTTTTTAGAGATGGCTCAAATTCTGCAGTATATTGCTCCCCGACAGTGATTCTTTATGCTGTCTGATGATATAACTCGTTCGAAATTTCTGTTGCATTAAAATAACCGTATTGACTTGGCGCTTCCAAGTGGACAGTGAAGCAAATGAGAGTGAAGTCTTTTGAAATGCAGTTCTGCCGGTTAAATTTTTTGAAACGCAGCGAAAATGTGCAACGTTTCTGCACGATGTGTATAAAGCGTAAGGAAAATCACACTGACCGAATATGGTATGCATAAATATGGAAAAGGAACTGCAGTCTTCGTAGAGACAATATACAACAATCGGTAGGTATCCATTCCTCTGCCAAGCGGTAGAAGGTAAGGAAGAGAAAGTATTACTGCAGCAGAAGTTAATAGATTTTCGCGAGGATGTTTTTTGCGGCATTAGACGATGATATGGTGCACAGTTGAGACAATGCCAAAAATGAGATAAAACCTCGAAGTAATAGAACATCTTGCAGCTTACCTAAATTACCTTATTGGAACTGTATCGTGAGCATTCTTCGTATCAACAACTATTATCAAAAGAGCAAACCCTCAATGTTCAGATAGGTCTAGTCTCTTATTAAACTTCTAACCGAGCGCTGTCCACTTTATCTGCAATCAAAAAACCAAGTGTGGCAGCGCTTGACCTTCAACTTCTATGCTTAGCAGCAAAAGAAAATCTGAAGGAATTATTCTGATTATTGCATGTTGCCTCCACTATTCTGTCTGATGAATGATATGCAAGCACATCCTCACTGCTCGCATTAGAAGATTATTGTCTTATCGTACCTCGCGTGTTTCATTAGTGGATCCGCAACTCCATCGATATTATGTCCCTTAGTTTGGTGTTGTTCGTCACTCTCACCCGTCAGGTGATGCAAGGGAACATCGCCGAGGTGTACTGAGGACTGCACCCCTTGAAGATCTGTAAATAGCAGCTATGATCATATTCATGAGTTAACGTACAAGAAAACTGAAAAAAAAGCCACCACACGATGATCCTTAAATTGAGTTGAAAATATGCAAGCAATAAAAACTTTATTTTCTATTCGTATGTAAAGCTACGCTCTCTTCACAGATCAGGCGGTACACTCACAGATAAAATATACATTATGTGTTTCAAGAGCAGAAATCGATTTGGAAATAGCAGGGGCTGATAACTGATTGGGAAGCGCAGCAACAGGAGAAAGAGACAGTCCATTTCTGAAGCCTTTTTGCTGCCGTCGATGGCCTGAGTTATCACATAATTCCTTGCATTCACTTCACAGATACTCACATTTCTTCTACTTTCGATACTTAAAAAAGCGACAAGAAGGAAAGTTATACCTACTTTATGTGATTTGTTACATGTTCTAAAGAACAGAGTGCAAAGTACTTAAATAAAATAAAACTTTCAAAGCCCAGTTATACATTAAAACATGATCGGTCAGCATTATATCTAGGAATAGCTTTGTCTCAACTTTATATGTGCTTTTATTTCATCGCACCTCGCGCAGAATTTACCGTGAAAAGTGTGACCTCTTTTTAGCTATGGTGGAAATTTGAGAATGAAAATTTGGGCAAGCATCTTTCATGGGTGTCTTGGCAAGAACTGATATTTTTGGCTAGGCTTAGATATGCTTTCGCCGTGAATGAACTGTTAATATTCCTAGTTAACCGATAATGATATATCCGTTTCAGAAAATGAACAAAACAACGGGAACATACTGGGACGAACAGATCCTTTTTTGGAGCGAATTACATTCTCAAAAATCGGTGTTGCAGAAAACGAAGAGGTGAGATGCTGCATCACTGCGCTGGAACGTTTCTCGAAAAGCGCATTCGCTGCTGTTGAAATCCGTGACAAATGACTCGCCTGTGGATGCCTGAAGGTATCCTTGAACGTCGGACATGCTTATTCACTGGCTTCTGTTTAAATGCATTGAAGATGCCCACATATGACTGGATTTCGAATGGTAATAAAGACCTTTTCGATCTGAAATCCTTGTGACAACAGATGCAAATGAACTGCTAAGACGATTGCTCGATAGGCTACCTTCAACAACAAAAAATGCAAAATTTTTTGAATTGTTTCGCTGATATTCTATGGTATTGTTATGACCACAACATGTGGACACATATAAGAGTTGATATTCGCAGTCGGAATTTTCGAAATTTCCAACATTTGGGGCTCTTAGCCTCAGGTAGATCGGAATAAAATCGGGTGCTCCTAAACTTCGGAAACTTCCAAGCAACTTTTATGGGTCTGACTCCAACCTGCACTCGGCTGAATATTCCGGATCGGGATTTTGTGGATTCCTAAACTTCGGGAATCTCCAAGCAAAATTTCATCTGAGCCACTTCCAATGCACACGTTGATCTATGGATATTTCTGTTTTATGACAGCTAGTGATTCGGCCCTGAACATGTTCTACTCTTGTGCGATCGCCAAATTGCTGTATATTTGCTAACAAAAGCAATAAATAAGATTAGAGTACCTTCATCCCGAGAAGCTTTAACTTCTTTCGCCTTTAGCGAGAATAAGGGCATAAGAGGATGGAAAAGGGGGAAATTTTTTCATTGTGAAGTAACTTTTCAAAAATTGCTTGGGCCAGAAGAAACAATGGATCGGTAAAAGAAATGCGCTGCACAATACTCTTGTTCTACATGCACTACCTCAATTTTATAAACGAAAACTTACAAGTGTTTTAGTCGAAGAATTTTAATAGCACTTTTGATGTATCCTTCATTAATGCCTTGCGATGCCATCGCGCAGCCGATCTCCTCACATAGTTCGCTGAAGGAAGTCGCTTTCGCATCGAACAGCAGAATACCTGTAGGCAGAATACAAATTAGCTATTCCTCAATAATTTTCTAGGTTTGTTGCGAGATGAGTTCTTCACTAGATTCTTTCGAGCAAAAATAAAGAAAAAATTAGTGCGATTTTCCAATTTCGCTAGCAAAGAAGTTTTCTATCCAACCTTTGATGAAACATCTTCTGAGTTGGAGTAGCGAATGAAACGATAAAAACGCAACATGTGGCTGCCCCCAGTGATGGCCAGCTCCTTCCACATCCTGAAAACATCAACAAGAGCACTAAGAAAAATGAGCATCCCAATGCAACTTAAGACTCGCTTCTTCATGTTCTCGTTGAAGCACTTCGCATTTCCTCAATATGGAATTGAACGCTTTCAACAATTTTGGCAGAAATGACATACAAGTTTAAAGATATCTCACAAGAGTGAATTGCGGATAATATTCCATTATTTTTCCTTCTTAAATAGACGATAAGAAAAGAACTGTTAGGAAACCATCAAGGTTTGAGGCACAATCTTGAGTGGCGACAACCGCAGTAATTGATAAGCGACCCCGATCACACTCGGCCAGCAAACATTTCACTCGCAGCTTTGTGCATTTCACCGAGGTTGATGGTAAAATATGTGTACAGCCTCACTTTCTAGATGCCTGCACACTGCACTACTGAAGAATTTTAAAAAAGACCATTAGAACATCTTTTAGAATTGTGTCTGTGAAGAAGTATAATGAGAACCGATTGTTACGAAACATAAGGCGATGAAAACATGGAACCTTCTTTCTCCTTTCTCACTCTATCGCTCTTTTGCACCACCTTTCCAGTTCAAATCCCTTATGCGTGCCTATACTTCCCCACAATCAGCTACCACTACACCATATCATAAAAAATTCTCCCATTCTTCCTTGCGACAGCGAAGCAAAGCAATTTACTAGCATTTTCCGTTGGAGTTGTCGGTGGCAAACGAAGTAGGTAGTGAGGACTTCTACTGAATACAAAAGAATTTCTAAGCTCAATGTTTTGTGGAACATATTCCTTGATGAATGTCTTCCTAACAGCCAGACTACGTTTAACATCATTTCAGGTTTGCTCCTCACTAATTCCGCGCAAATTAAAGGCAACAATAGTGGAAGTGTTCAGTAAACGAAAGGAAGAAGGCCAGCGTAAAAATATATTTTTCTCGCTGAGGCAATCAAACTGGCTTACCTCTTCGTATTTAATCCATCTAGCTGTTTCCAGCCATTCGCCATCGTTTGCGCGCAACTCAAGATCGTAAAGCTCAACCAGCACCTCAATACAGCACAAGTTTTACACTTTATTGGCACTTGGAAAGATGAAAGTTCTTCCAAGGAATTTAAATACTTGTATGTTCTGTAACTAAATGTAACAACTGAGAAGCACCTTACAGGACAGTGCACGGCATGCGTTCTTTGCGGAGTGCAACTGAATGTACAGCAAAAACTACGTTCACAAGCACTCTGATGAAACGAACACTTAACAGTGAACCAATCGACGGTTTTTCGGTTACAGGACTTTCAAAGGTGCAATTTTTTGTGTCTAATAGAGATATCGACCACATGACACCAACTGAGCATTGAGGATAACAATTAAAAACTTTACCGAAACTTGACAAGCTATCGTTGTGAAGATTACGAGGCAGTTTTAACCGTTCTGGAATTCTTTGAAACAGCCATTTACCTACAGTTCCATCCTCCGAAAATACTAACATCATGAGGTTATCACTATAAAGCTTAATTTGAAAAGGGGAATTTGCAAGAACAAGCAGGTATTGCATAAATCTGACTAAACTGGCATACTACATAGCGAGTAGAAGAACCATAATTCCCGATCCGAAAAAAGATTTAAAATCGGGACTGAGAACTTAACAAAATGGTTTCCGCACCACAAAATAGCCGGCTCTACAGGACTGATTCCAGAAAATGGTGCTGATAAGGTCCATATGTATACCCCATAGATTTCGTCTGCGGCGTTAGAAAGCCTCAGACATAAAAAAAATTAATTCAGTAGAAGTTAATCATGTGTCACTTGTGCAAACTAGAAGAAATTTGGAGATCTCAGGTGGATGAAGGTGAAAGAAGCCAAACGAAAAACTGAAACAGCAGCAATGTTAAGGTCGCTTCGTGACCGCCTGTGCAATATCTATCCAGCACTAACGATGTGTTCTTCACATTACTCAGAAGATGCAAATATCGCTATTCCTGTGCTGCAGCATTCTAAGAAAATTGAAGGCGTTTCATATTAGCTGAAAAACTGGTCAAATTCGTCAGTGAAAATGTTGCAAAACAAAACAACAACATTCGCGCTGGTTAACACTGCCAGTGACAGGATAATGACGAGATTGATTTTTGGGATTTTTTAAAATGACTTTCGTCACCTGTTTTTCATTAGGGAAGGAAATTTTCGATTCATTTCGCGCTTGTATACAACTAACTCCATAACACATTTATATTTTATGTTTGCTTTTGCTACGTTTCACAATCAGATACAGCGACACTCTAGACAAAATATGATCGCCCCTTACGCTTTTCTTTGCAAAAACACATGCAAACAACGTTCAGTTCGGTTTAAGAACGTCAGTCTTATACAACGTTTGTAACGCAAAAATGTCGACCTTCATTGGAGCAACTTTTCAAATGCCCATCTACTGCTTGTATTTCTGGTTATGGAAGAGATGTACAAATATCAGAATATCAAAAGATGTACTTCCAAAACGATTGAATAAATTGTATTAAGATAAACAATGTCCGAGAATTCGATAGGCAGCAGTGTAAAGAGTTTCTTTTATATGACATCCACTTGCTAATATTACTATTTATAGCCTAAATGCTGTATTAATGGGGCTTAGAAATCGTCGGCTCATTGAGGTTTGCACTAAGAAACAAAACCAAAGATGCCTCAGGAATCATTTCAGAAGTGTGGCCGTTCGAACAATGAATGAAAGGATACTTGATTCGGTTTAGCGTGCTGATGTCCGTCTTCCAAGTTGACGCTAGTGAGCGAGAGTGGAGTTGTACACCGTGCTTAAACGATATTTCTCTATACGAGACATTCTCATCGGAAACGCTCGTGATTTGCATTCGCGTCTATGAAAGAATTCCATGCAAAGAACGCTGGAACTCAATGACGCCTTCGCCAAATTACGATGTTGAAGCATAGTGCTATCTTTATGAAAGCATATAAAACGTTTGAGACTATTTGTTCATAAATCGAACTACCGCTGACCTCAACAACGAGTACTCTAACGAACGGATCAGTCATAAAAATTCCCCTCGAAATGTTATTCGAATCAAAGTATCAGCACACTTTTTAAAAATATGGGAACCGAATGACTGTAAATGTCACTTTGAGTGGTGCTAATGAAAATATCACCCCCGACGATTCAATGGAAAAGCACACGTGCGTCAGTTCGCAGATATTCTGTTTGGCGATCATCATTGTTGATAAAAGCTCCTTGAATAGCATCAATGTCTCTCGTGTTCCTCTGGTGCACAATAGGCGATTCCATTTGAGCATCTGAAGACGCCAACATCTGCTGTAAAGTTCACAAGGCAGATTGGAGCATTTTCAATATGGATGTGGAAAGACAGAGAAACGCCCCCTACTCAGAAAAGTGAAAGTGAAGCCAATTTTATTAATCTGAAGAACGAGGTGAGGAAAATGAAACTTCAGAGGTTTGAAGCGGCTTAAGTTTACAGAAGCATGCCTCACCGTCCATCAGCCAAAAACGTATGCATAAATTAGAGTGCGGGGAAGACGGCGGGATTTTTCGCTCCCAAATAAAGGCAGGGGATTCAGAAAGTTTCTCGCTCCTTCGGTCAAATCCAAGGAAGTCAGAAGATACTGTGACGAGGCACCGCGATAGCTATACCGGAGAGGAATCAAAACTAGACGATGAAAGCACGGAGATTATGTTCGAAGTGGCTAGCGCTAATACATGGCATGCCACGCTCCAGTCATCCAATGTTTTATGTCGTAAAGTACAAATATAAACTATTGTTCCTAGTGCAGTGCAATGAAGTCTGACATCGCGTAGAAGCCTTCCAATTTTTACCAAATTATCTGTGACTCCTTTAATTAACCTCAGAAGTTAATTACGTGCAAAAATGCTACTCTGTTGAGAAGAAAAAATAAATGAGGAAGCACATCACAAGAGCTGGCAGGATATGCGTTTTTGCCATCATAAATCGCAAAAAAAAAACGTAAGCAATAATGCACTCCCATTTTAAAGGATCCCGCCGCTCGTGCAAATCTACGAGAGCTTTGTCTTTCGACCCCACCAGTTGTCATCTATGACCTCATCGAGACAAAATACTATCCAGATGGTTGAATCTTGCTTGAAAATTTTAAGGTGTATTTAAGTGTACACGACTCATTGAAAAATTCGCAAATCTTGCGTCGTTGGGGGTCTCAGGGAGCAGATTATATTAGCCAAATTTCGTAGCTTTGATTTCGCTTCACAACTGGAAACCCTCACGTAGGCTACATGTGCAGACGCAAACATATTCACACAAGTAAACTGGCCATAAAGAACACTTGCTGCGCCTTTCGTACACGCGAGAGATAACGCCCTTTGTGGAAAGCGTGAGCACGCGGGCGACACTGAATTAGCTGACGATTCACCCACGTCAGAAAGAAAAAAGAGAATTGGTGAAATGGCCTTTTGGTGTTAGTTTCGCAAAGCTCTCTACTAATTCCCAAAAGCGATGAGATTCAAAGGACTCCGCTCCATCTCAGTCCGTCAAACCTACTTCCCTTCCTCATATGGGATACGTCACTAAAATTTCGATGCGTATAGGAAGAGAGTGATTTTATTTGGTTTTCTGCTGCATAAATGAAACAGATTCTATACGACTATTACAAATCTTCTCAAAAATCGCATAGGGCGATGCGCAACAACCATTTCTCTTTAGGGCGCATCGTGCATTTTCAGCACAATTGGGGGTATCGGTGAAATTTTCTCTTGACTAGCCTGAATAAATTCGTTTCAAAAGCTGAGCGCCTGTTGCTAAGAGACTTTGACAAGGTCAGTCAAGGTGTTTGTAGCTTGAGCCAATGAAAAATGGTCATCCCTCATGTCTCGTGAATAAAAGCCCCATTTCTAAAGCTTCATCACTCCCAGCAATTTCAGGGAAAATTTGAAAGCTTCATGAAGAAAGTAATCAGCACTTAGCTCAAATATTTCTGCTCACTTGGCAACGTTTGACTACACATATATACTCTGAAAGCGAGAAACATGACGAATACATAGATCGCACAGCAAACTGAACGCAATAAAATACTTTTTCTTGTTCCTTGAACCTAATAGTAAGGTTTCGTAATGCTTACTAATCGTAGTAAAATTGGACGATGTTTACCTAAAATGACACAGGTGATCCGCTAATATTGTCAAAAACAGCTTCCGATAATGCCGATGGAACGGACAATTTCATTTCTCATACGAACTGCTCTATTAGCAAAGTATGGCATCAAAATTTGTAATGAACTGTGCCTACTTCGCTAAGAAAGTTTTCTCAGGTGATAACGAGTCCATCCATCTATTTCAGAAAAACTGCTTTTATGAAAAAACTGTAGTGTTTCTCAAACAACGTTTTTGCAACCTACTCTGCTAAATCTGATCAAAAGTAAAGCATTCACAATTCATCGTCATCATGCATTTCAACGAAAAGTGACGAAAGACAGAGGCGAACATTGCAGCAAAGTAGACACAACCACTATCATAATCTCTGAACAAATACACGCATCGAGTGCACTGCTGCAACACTCGTCGTTATATACCGTCTAATGAGCAAAGAAATAACCAATGTTGGTGTGTTTGACGGGTTATCGCTTGTTACTTAGATCACTTGTTGCTCAACACCGCAAAACCTCTAGTGGAAGGTCACACAACAGTGATGATGTCTTGGATTAAAAAAAATCTATGCTCTAAACTTATTGTTATAAAGCGACAGCTTCATATTTATTATACGTTCATGTCGTATTCATGGTGGTAATATATATGCAGTTTCTTCATTTCGATACTTGTTTCTATTCCAGTAATCATTTTTTGCCACTGCCACTTAATATTTGCTTAAAGCCTCAGTCCTCTTCACGATCCTAAAAAGTTAACGGTTTTAGTGATTAACACTAAGCATATGCGGTACTTTACGCATGTGGATGCACATTCATGGTTAGTCTGCATGAGAATAAATGCAAAAACATGATGTGTTTTCCATATTGAGAAACCGTTTGATGACTTTGGGTGACAAAACACGCACCTGCAAAAGTTTCCTATTGTAACACGTTAATGGGCCAAAAATTCTCTGCGAATAACTACATTTGCCACCCCATTATTTGTTGGCAAAGTAAGATTCAAAGAGCCCTTACGTTGAATTGGTAACGCATATCGTACGATACTTTCTAAGGAACTGCGTTTGTTACAATTCATGTTGCCATTTCTTTAGTGATTTTATAGGAAGGAGGCAAAGGGGCGGGGTAGACAGGTGAACTGAAAGGATGCACAATAATGGGATGGAAAATGCTGAGGCCAGTTCATCCGCCGATGCTCCTCCTCTGTTGCAAGGTCTTACAACAAATGTTTTGCACCCAAAAACTAGGAGAAGGACCTGATGAGGCTCTAAGGGAAACGACGTGAGCTTCGGATGAAATAGCTGAAATAATGAGAGAAATTTCACATATGAAAAAGGAAAACGCTATCAACACGAGGAAGTGTTTGCGATCTGACTTGCTTCCAATTAAAGAAAGGTCAAGTGAAGGATGAAAACATTTGAGCAGATTCTAAAGTATGTAATGTTAACATACAACTAGCACTATACAATAGTCAGACTGACATATGCAGTAAGCAAGTTATTATTGTCGAGCTCACCGTCACGCAACTATTCAGCAGCAAAGGTTCCCAAACGTTAGCACGAGGGCGCAAATGTCGCCCGAGGCTGCAGTGGCGCTGTGATATGCAAATGGTGCCTTGCGAAATCATGGCCTAAATTAACGAATCCGCATATTTCACACTTCAGGCGCTTGAAGAAAACGAGAGTGAAGGCAGCTGTAAGGGAGAGGGGAATCTAACAAAGAAACACATATTCATTCTTTAAAAAAAACTGGATGGAGCAGCGAATCAAATGAAAAAACAGTATAAATGGGCAGAAAGAAGAATGTGTGTTCGACAAATCATTCAGAAAAAAAAAAGAAGAGCTCCTTAAAATTGCTGCGTTTCGAAAGCGTGGAACAGCCTGTCGCCAAATGCCAGCTTAAAAAATATCGTGCACGAAACAACCTTTGAAAAAACCATTTCCTTGAGCTCTATGCATTTGCACACCATCGAAAATGCCCTAATGTCGTAAGTTTTATTTCACATTCTTTTAGATACTTCATCAAGACTTACCTGTTCGGTTTTTCATTTGATTGCCAGACCAGTTGGCGACTAGAAGAAAATCTCATTCACGCTCAAGCACTATCAATGCTCATCGTTTTGACGGCTACTCACTAGTATCCGCTTATCGATAAGAGCCTCTTATTCTAATTATCAGCATTATTTCTTTACTACTCACCACCTTCTGCTTTGCTGATAATGCCTCATAAAACAGTCAATGCAGTAAAAGTCAAAACTTTTTATGATGGAGTACGGTACTTAACCAATGACTTTAAAAGATGATGTTGCGATATGGTATGGTTGTCAAGGAAATTATTTGAAAGCACATTTTAGTGCTTTAAAAGATTTCCTATAAGCTTCCATTCCACTCGACCGTATGCGTTGGAGATGGCTTATAGAATGCTTCAGCTTCAAATGTGAATATTCCTAAACGTAACATTGATTTGTATATAATCATTTAGCTAATGAAACGCGTAGAACAGCGAAGAGAACGGTGCTGTTAGCTACTTTGCTCCTCTTACTTAAACTACCTAGGCTAGAAATAGAACGATGGGCAGCTAAGGTGCAGTCGCAATGGAAGCCACCCGCTGCATTTTTGTGCTGGATATGAACGATACCGAAAATTCCACCTTTTGTCCCTCAACAGAACGGTAACCATTTGAATATTGAATGACTCATCGGCAAAGAAACAGTGAACTACCTTCATAACCTCTCATATCATCACTATAACCACTCTGTAGCCTACCATACGCGCCGTAAAATTAGAAACGTTGAAAAAAGTAGAAAACCAGGTTTTAAATTAGGTTGGTGCATTGAAAAGATGGTGAGTTCACTACCTCACCTTTTCTGAATACCTAATGCTTGCTGATAAGTGAGGATAACTGGTATATGCAAAGAAATGTTAAGCGTGCAACGGAAAATTTCCGTTAATAACCTCTTTATCTTTAATGCACATTTATCTCTTTTGCATTCAAAGTCATTTTTTGCACCAATAAAATTTGCTCTATCAGATGAGAAACTTTGAGGTGATTCGAAAACAGTGTTCAGTACTTAGCAACAAATCTCATCCAGTAACAGAAGGTGACGTTGATATTTCTCTTCGCGAAAATGTCGTTAAAGATTATAAGATTTCACAATTTTGAGCGCTGATAAACGCTTTTTTTTTTCAACAAACATAATGAATGGAAGTGAAAGCACACTTCTTTATGAGCTAAAATTAACACTGATAAGCGCAGCAAAAATTTCATTTCATTCGTTACTCATCAATGATCGCTACAAATGTTCAGCAAAAATCAACTCATTTGGAAAGAAGTCAATGAGACAATTCTACCGGATTTTTATAGCGTCAGAGGAAAAAGTGATGTGCTTAAGGTGAACGTTTTTCTTTGAGTGTCGAGTACCTCCTCTTCAAATCTTCCCATCAGTGTTGTTTTCAGACCGAAAGAGCAAAGATCAGGTCACTTGACGATCACTTTGCATACCCCGGGATCAATGCCGAAGTACTACGCCGAAAAGGCGGCAAAATGTGAAACCCACGTTGAAAGAGCGATAGCAATCGACCATTGGTGCTGTATTAGGGTAACGTTTAGAATAATCTGATTGGAGTTTTCTGTTGCGGTTGAAAACCTGCACCGATCTCGTGCTCAAATGATAGCCACACCTGCGTTTTTTGGTTGCAGATAAAAGTGCGCGACACGCTTACCTATCAACGTGGTGCATATTTCGGCACAAACTTGTGAATTAGACTAGATTGTCCTGATTTTCAAGTGTCGCCCTGTACGTCACTTGATGCCTGAATTTGATTATACGTCTGAGGTAAACCTCTTGCTTCTTTGCCTAATGGGTCGAAATCATTTTTCATTGTGCGCATGAGATCGATCTAGAAGAGTGAATCGTCATGAGGTGTTGTTGAGGACTGTTGAATGCGCAATGAATAAGCACAAAGGAGAAGCACAGAGGTAATTTGAATCGGTCATTTCAAATATGCTTGTGTAGTTTGATAAGAGCATAAGCGCATTTGGGATGGAGCAAAATTTTCATGAGAGCTACTATTTACTGTGATTATGATCTCATAAAGTTGAGACATCAACAAATAAAAACCTTTTCATCTTTGGCGATCTCACACTCTCATCAAACAGCATGAGCACCAGCAGTCATGCATTTCAAAAATCCCAGGACTTGTTCCGTCAATCCATGTAATCTGACGAAACTGCTGCATTATGACTATTTGTTTGCTAATGTCTGCCAAATCTTTTAGCCAAACTGCAAGATATTCGTTCTTCCAAAGAAAAACTGCCATTAGTAAAAAGCAGAAAATTTGCTTGCTGCGATGTTCGTTAAACTTGGGGTGATTTTCCTGGCATAGGTACAGTTAAAGCAAATTCGCTCCGAATTTAAGCCTGCATTGCATTCTGAAAGTAGTTCAAATTAGGTTTTTCTTCTGCACATTATTTCATACAAGGCAGGACCCCTGGTAAAAGGCAGATACGTCTGCGAATGGAAAAAATACCTATCGTGAAGGACGGCGAGATACTGTTGTGTTGAATGGGACCTGTCTTCGTCGATTCCATAGTCATGCGTACCAGTTCGCTTTCCAGGTCGCCCATTTATTTCAGCAGCGTTTTTTAAAGAAATATTGTTCCTGCAACCATGCATGGCATCACAAAAATGCGTGCACGAAAAATACTGGCATTTTACGCGTGAATAAGCAACTATGTCGGAATCGCGCTCCGGAACATTCGGAACTCCATGCTTTTGGAAGCGGATTTCCTTTCACTTTTTTGAGAAATTAGGATAAGAAGCGGAACATTGGGATCTGTCTATGAAGTACACCACATGTTATTGTAATGCACATTTGGTCGCTTCCATTTAGATGCAATGATGTTTTCGGCCTCCTAGTGGCTCTAAAATTTTTTGCTCTATTGTCCGCTATCGTGAAGCGGCCCCTTTCATAGCCGTTGTGAAATGTCCAAACAACAGCGGCATTAGGCAGAATTTTTTAGGGATTTATAGACACTTGTCTATTTTAAATTGAAACCTGCCAGTGAAAGCAAGTTTTCACTGGCAACGACACATTAGTAAAATCGTATGGCAAATTCCTGTCTCAGATTCTGAAAGAAATCTTGAGCACCAGAGTCGCTACAGTGAGCAGAATTTGTTTAGGCGGAATAAATACGAGCATGAGCTGTCTGGTATTGAATTCACTAATTCTCCAGAATTAATCTCTAAAAATAGCTGCAGGTTGATATTTGTATCCGAATTTCTCCTATTCTCAGCTGTTTCTGATGAGAGATGGACAGAGAGCATTGATTTAAAGAATTACGTCAGTATGATGACTGAGCGAAAACTTCCGCATTGACGTCGGAAATACGCTTATTTTCGAGTACAAATTTTTGCAATAACTCAAGCGAGCTTCTTCGCTTATTTGAATTGCAATATCCAAAAATGAAATAGTAGAGAGTTGTCATTTTATTTGCTGTATAAAGTGAGAATTTTAGGCGACATTTCAATGCACATAATTGAATTGAAATAACAGAAAGTGAATGGTAACTGTATGAGCGATAACTGAAATGAACTGCATAAAGCAGAGAATCGATGTTTTAAAGTTTGAACCAATGAATACCTGTTGAAAATAATTTTTAGATTTATTCAGTTCTCAGTTAATTCAACGTATACTTTGCGAATATGACAATAAAATTCTCACTATCTTCGATCTTTGAACGAAAAAACAGCCCGGGCTTACACGCTTTGACAAGAGTGAGTGCGCGAATTTTTGGCGACAAAAATAGACGTGCTGGAGGCCAAACCTTTGTGTGTGGTCCAATATGTAGTCGCACCTATGGGGATTTTGACGATGTGAGTCGCGATCAGGCGGCATGCAGTCAACAAAAGGAACTAAAAATCTTTTGTGGTGAATTATATGGAGCAGTATAGAATTTCAGAAACTTTGGAGGAGAATTCCTCGGATAAGCAAAATCTTCAGCACCTTCGCCACTTTTTTCCGCTTCACTGAGGTGAAGAAAATCTGCTCAGGTGAAGCATGCGAGCCCAAATATGTTTAAATCTTTGACCTGGATTATTTTTCGAAAAGCTTTGTTGCTTTTATGGTAGTATTTCCTTCCTCCACTCGCTCCCCCCTGCTCCCTTCCAAAAAAACATGCATCCAGCATTTGCAAATGTGCTGATGAAGATAATGCTCCGGAATCTTCCACCTCCCCCCTTCCCCCCTCCCCAAAAAAAAAATTCTTGAGGATATTTCTCCAACACCAAGTAAGTTTATAATCATGACGACGTTCTCAGATGAAGAAAACTCGCTTCGTTTGAGAGCATCAGCTATGAGCATATCAATTAATAGCTTTTGTTCAGATGCGCTCTTTCAAGTTGCTGTCGGCACCGAAATATGTTTTCCTGCTCAAATTTCCACCGACAGCATCAGAAAATTTAATTTTCATGAGAAGTCATTTCATAAAGCAGCACCAATTCATAAAAACTCGGTTTATGCGAAATGAAAACATTGTAACTTCCAAAAAAAAGAAATCTCCTAGTAAATCTTTCAGCTGCACAGTAAAACAAAATCAAGAAACAGTGAAAGAAAATATAGAACATGACAGTTAGGCGGTGCACGCTACTTTCGATGGCTTCGTTTCAATTACATTTGAAGTCGTCAAAGCGAGCCGTTCGTTTCCCAAAACATACGCAGAATAAATGTTCATGATTCCACAACTTTTTTTTGTTAAAAAAGCTTCGATAACAAATGAAGGAAAATGGCTTGCATTGTTCGGTCGCATGAGGCTTACATTAAGAATCAATGACACCCTCAATTCAAACCCTCAAAAATTTTCTTATGGTGTTCTACAATATACAGATGCTTTCTGACATTTATTAGCTTTAGCTGTTTGTTCATAAAAGCCAGATTGCGAAATTTTATCGTTTCCAATACATTCAGGGGAATTAAACTGTTCAGCATCCAATTCAATCACTATTGCCTAGAGTGACGAAATCAGGAAATTCATCCAATGAAGTACACTTAAATATTCCACTTTCACTTTCTTATCGATGTTCTATGATGTAAGCTTAAATATAATGCTACATGCGCTGAAATATCACAAAATAAATGAGAGAGCTATATGAATGGCTGAGCCGTTGTGCATATGCAAGCAGTAGTTACATGCAGACTCATCGCAAGGTTCAATCTTGCGGTGGTGCGATTGTCACTGACCGAAATAGTGGCTGTCCACATTCGTGCTTGTGGTGCAGTCGATGTATTTAACAAAACTATAGTCGGAACGTTATCAAAAACAAAACGCAGCGCTCACATCGTAATATGCACTTCATGCCCACGAAGGTAAACATTTATGGAAGTGTAACGGAAATATTACAGCGGATTTGAGGAATTATGATCTAAACGTCACAAAAAATTTGATTCCGGACCATTATCAACTCAAACGGCACAAATCTCGCATGCATTTTTTGCAGATACATCTAGTTTTTTACAGCATCAATCTAGTGTCTATATACTCTGACAAACGCACAAATAATATCCTCTATAGACTCCTAAATCGGAAATGTGGCTAGAGCTAGAGGCCGATTGTTGTATCTTACGCATACAGATGGAAAGCATTTCGAAACGAGTCAGGGCAATGCGGCACGAATGAAGGAGCAGGTTAATCGGTTCGATTATACTAAGCGTTCAAAAATTTGTTTGAAAGCGCGAACGTCTCGCGATGGACGCTGTTCGGTCAAACATAGCGATTTGCACACCACATATTGGGATGGTTCGACGAGAAATTGGCTAGGAAGCCGCCATTATCACGGCGCTTCATCTATGATTCTGCCAATGCAAGAGCTGTGCTCACTGCACTGCAACAGTTCTACATGGAAAGTGCCAAAGAGATGCATAGAAATTCTTCTTGGGCACAGTTACCTTTGTCTGTTCTCCGGAGAAAAAAAAACTGTTATATGCAGATACTCATTGAGATCACTCAATGACTTAAACTTGACTCATTTCACGTGTTAAAACACGAGTGGAGTTCAATTTAAAGCAGAAGCTTATTTAAGCACATTCAAAAAATGACATAACGAGCCGCTTCATTTCGTTTGATATGAAATGGTTAAACGCGAACTGATTTTAATACATCAATTCTGCGACGAATCTTTCTGAAGCCAGGTTTAGTGACTTCAGAATCAAACAACTTAGGTCACTCACTTGCGATTATTGTTCAGCCACACTTGCTTGTATGTTCAGCATAGAGACAGAGATGTTCGCAGTGGAGAGAGGTGAGGGGGTGGAGTGGAGGGACCACGGATTTAAGAAGTTATCACCTGTAAATGGGTGAGGGAATAGTGCCTAAAAAAGAAAGAGGCTGAAAATGCCATTTTTTGACCCTTTTGCCTGCTTACAGTTTAAAATTTTTGGGCTCGCTTCATCAGATCCATAGTAAAATGAAAACCGCGACTTTCGAGTGTTACTCAAAAGCTTTAGAAAATCCTTTTTTCCTTTTTCTCACCAAGAAATCGTGCGCTGAAAACGTTTTTTTTTCTTTTTTTTTGAGTGGGTGATCTCTTCTAGTAGCCCTCTGCAAGCTTGAAAAATCGCCCCATCTTGAGCCACATTCGAATATCGTTCTTTTCAAATAGTACTTGGAGCAATGATTTTTTGAAAGTTAACTCTTCGAAAGACAATGAACCAATGAATTTAGAAGCTGAAGGCTAATTTGGATCATTGAAACGAGCATTCAGTGGTTTATA
The DNA here is from genome assembly GCA_006503575.1 of Baylisascaris schroederi. Taxonomy (NCBI): domain Eukaryota; kingdom Metazoa; phylum Nematoda; class Chromadorea; order Rhabditida; family Ascarididae; genus Baylisascaris; species Baylisascaris schroederi. The sequence continues at coordinate 315,186 of QEWY01000309.1, read as the reverse complement.
GCATAGGTCAATCACCTCAGGTTCATCACTCAGGTGAGTGATTAGTTATCCAAGCATTTCGGCTGACACGTTAAAGGTTCGAGTGCGTCAGAAATGCGAAGATGTGCAAAGAATCAACCGTTTCAAGTGTTTTCTTGCCATGTGATGCCAATTTTTTTCATTTGTGCTCAGAAATGAACTAAAATCATGCTCGCAAAATGTTAATTACGCTCACGCTATGCTTCAATCGTTTTTGTAAGTTTCTTGCAGGAAAGAGGCAACTTAAGCTCCTTTGTGCTAAGTTTTACTGCCACTTGGACAGATTAATGAATAGGCAGTTTGTTTTCACGTTTTGCTTGGTGCTTTGGCTGAAAGGTAATTTTATGTGCAAGAATCACACAATAAAATTTGTCCATATGTGGCAAAATTCTTCAGCACATGACCGAAAGCGCATTTTCCAAATGACTCTATTATGCATTCCTCTGACACATTTTCTCCGTAGTAGGTGTACCTACGAACGAGGGCTGGTTCCACTGGTGTTACTGAACTCTTAGCGAATCCTCGTTCTCTCTCTCTCTCTCACTGTGTTGCTGAGAATGCGTTTTAAAAACCACGAAGTTTGGTTTCAAGTGAACGCGTTCCAAATTCTTAAACTGATACTCGACGCAGCTGCCTCGAATCATGCAGTTATCTTCAAGATCAACTGTTGGTCATCTTTAAGAGGCTCATTTTCGACATTATGACGATGTGCCGTTAATGTTGCCATATTAAAAGTATGTGCCTTCACCAACAAAAATGCAACACTCCACTTATCGGAATTATCGGCTTACAGTTTTCAGATAGCTCCAACAACCGCATGGGTATAGTGTTCAAAGTTATTCCCACCTCCTTTCAATTTTTTACCTGGGAATCTATGAATCCTTCCCAAGGAAATTACTGATTACAAGGATTAAATGACATAGCAACGAGTAGGTTCAGAAGTCTGTTTTTTGCAATGAAGTGATTCGATGACGAATTTCCTTAGTCCATATCAAAGTTTCTTCCAACTTCCCAAAATATCAACGAGAATTTCCACGTATCGCTTCATATACAACTGTAGTGAGCTTGTTCTTTCTTCGAATTTTGTGCTCGAATCTTTTCAAGGAATAACTCTTCGTTCTACAGTTCAAATATGCTGCCAGTGACTACTTTAGGGTAAGAAATGACAGCACTTGCGATTGGCGAGATAACTTCCGATGCAACACAAATCTGCCATGCGTTTTTCTTCTCCGCCGAGTTGGAAATACTAGTAGCGAGAATTTAGTAAAGGTAAATATAGTAACTGGTATGATTTTTTCACGTTAAGCAATGGAGTAGTGAGCGATACGAAGAAGGTAGCTGCGGTGAAAATCCATAACTGAAGTTTCTTGTGACGGAAATATGCAGTATAATATGCCTGCATCCGACTTACTACCTATGCCAATTTTATTTCACCATTTTGTTCACTCAAAAGAAAAGGTCAGATTTCAAAAACAGTTTGCAATAGATGCGACCATCAACTGTAACATACAATTATGCCGACTCAGTGGAATTTTTAGAGCTTTTTTCATCGTTGCATGGAAGTTTTACAAACAGATCTCATAGCAAGCCTTTTGAACCTTACTACTTTGCAATGCGGCTTATGCGGGGTTGTTTTTTTTTCATTTGTAGGTAGAAAAAGATAGGTGACATTTTAATGGATTTGTTTTCGCATGTGCCATCAAACTAGTACTCACTTTTTGTTTTGCTCTTCATGAGACTATGGTTCATTACTTCATTTAGAAATTAATTTTCGTAGCTAGCAATACCATTCTGCGAAAGGTTAGTTGTCCTTGATGCATTATTTGTTTTAGTCCTTCCTATTCAAATGATTTATTGCACCTCTAATAAAACTTCAATCACTTCAACGTGAGAAGGGCATTTTAGCGATAAAAAGCTTTTCATGCTGAATTTCCCCCCAAGAACAGCACGGAGTGAGTGAGCATGCATATACAACATTTTATTCATTCAATCGAATTCAACAATGTAGGCTGCTAACTACTTTATCGCCTCGTTGAACAACAAATAGGTGAAAGCAGTCTAAATAATATGTTAACAGAAGCACTTTCAATAACAACTGTTCCACTTCATGAGGAAATTCTGGTATAGAGTGAAGCAAAGATCTTTTTGCAGAACTCTGTCAAGAGGTTGTAGTTAAATGAAAGGCACGTTGCTTGCATCGTTAGTTTCCTGGTGCATTTTCATAAACTGCGACGTTGCTGGGTATTTCAAAAAGCACAATAATTACTGTTTTCTTATAGTTGCTATACATAGGTGCTCATTGCTTGGGTGCTAGAATGTTTCCTGTCCCCGTCTCATTCATGCAAAGCTTTTATTTGCTAACTTGAGGATATTAAATTGGAACTAAATTAGAGTTCAGATTGCATGAATCGATCGCATTATATATATATATATATATATTATATATCGGATGTACTTCGCGAAAGATGGGAAGAGCACTTGAACTGAATAAACACAATTTAATTTAGAAGGGCGAGTAAGAGAATCGCAGCATCGCAGCAAGTCGGATCCGAGAAGAGTATCAACGGTTAGCACTTCAAAAAAAGCAGAAGTAGTCCATCTAAAAGGTAATATAAAATTGCATGTGCAGTTGCAGTGGTCATTTGAAATGGCGCTTTATTGGCTGGATATACTGAGCTGTCATTCGCAAATACTGCAATTCAAAATGAACATTATTTCCTATGTGCTATTTATAATAAGCAATGCAAAGTTGCTCTGTAAACTATTATTGTTTGTGTGAATGTTATGAGGGACAAAATTTAAAGTTTATTATGATAAATTAGTAACGAAGACGGCAATGCTCTCTCTATTGACGCATTTCGCGCCGGAATCTTCTCATCATATGCCCTCAGAAAATGAATCGCTCCTGACTACTGCGCCCTTAGAGAGCATTAAATAACTCAACGTATTAAATGAGCTCCAACAGCAAAACAAACTGCTGCTAGAGAGTGCACTTAGCCATTTCTGCCTTATTTTGCGCGTAAACGAACTCTCAACGAACAATCCCCCTCTTCCTCTCTTCAATTTCACGCAATGAAATGGACACAGCGACTTTAAGCAAAGGGAAAAATACAAAAAACATTTGGAAACATGCGAAATGCCTCATACAACGAACAACGCTTACTTAACGACTGACAGAGATCGCGAAGCAACAACTGAGTTTCTAAGAAAATAATCATTAAGCAATTCGCTTATAGTTTAAGCAAGCGTTTGAATTTGCACAAAAATGCATCGAGTTTGAACAGCTTCTGTGAACGAGGTGCTGCTTAGAGTGACATCAAAGAGACAACCATTAAAGGACACTTGAACGAGTTGTGCTAATACATGATCGCACAAATGGCATCATTCGGGTTATCCAGTGCTCCCATCGAGTGCTACTATAGTTTATTTGCGGCTCTCGAGCACATCCTCAAGCAGATATCAAGAACAAAAATGTATCTGCTCGTGCAATTAATGTTAAGTGAAAACGTGACGTTGCTGTGCCATTTACCCATGGACTATCTTATGATGATCGCAAAGAGTTTTTCTAGAAACAACGATTTGTAGTTGCATGAAAGTGGTGGCTGCTGCATGTCACATATGCGCTATAATCTTGCTTTCGTTCAGCACGACATATATGAATAAGGGGAGGAATTCATAACAGAAGTGATGAGTTGAATACTTCCTGCCATGCATTGAAAGAGCATTTCAGCACACGTCGTCGTCCACAATGACAAGGTTGTTCGATGGTGGCGTAATCGGGGAATTGCGCGTATCCGAGTGCTGTTGTTGATGTTCATGCTGCTGTTGTTGCTGCTCTCGCTGAAAAGAAGTGAAACGATAAGAAACCTTTCCACATTTGATACGCGCACTCATGAATCATACCTTACTGTCATTCGCGCACTAATAGTATCACCTACGAAGCACCGAATAATATGTATCCAGCATTCCCTAATACATGAAATAAATAGAGACATCAGCTGAAAATTGCAAAGTTTGCTGGGAAGGTCTGTAGGTTACCTTTTATTTACTAAAAAGGACTGGCTGAACTCGTTCTTTGTTTGTTCATTCCTCTGTAAGGTCTGCTTGAAAATTTTCGAAGATAGTTGACAGCATGCTTTGCTCGTTGTTACATCTGACGCAGTGAAATAAACTGAAGTTTAAACATCTATATAGTGATGTTAATTAAACATGTAGATTTGGAATGCATGTTGTTGTAGCATAACACTGGAAATTTTTGAAGCCGGGATAAACGATCCGATCTCGTGGCATACCTCCTTGACATGGATGTAAACGGCTTGCGTGAAAATTTCATGTGGCTTGTTTCAGTGACAAGTTCATTTTTATTAAATTCAAGTTAAGCTACACACATTTCTCAACAGCATCACCCTTCGACAACGTGACATTAACAAGCGCTGATGCCTTCTCCCTCTCTCGCGCAGCCAAAAATCCACGCCTAAATTTTTGCACTCCACAAAGGTTAAATACTTATAGCCTACTGTTGGACAGAAGGCTTGAAAAGAACGTTACACCATACTAATATATTATTTGCTCATTGCAGGTATTGGATAGCGCATTCTTGTAACAAAATAAGTTAGAAAAAAGGCAATGCTGGCAAGAACTATCTATATGCAAGGTGTCACGTTCTTGTCATGAGATGCGTTAATACTGCGTTACATCATAAAAAACACCGTATTTTTTATAAGTGTTGCTAACACTAGACATGCCCTCTTACCAGCGAATCACTTTTGCAGTTGAACTCACTCATTCGTCTCAGCGATACTTCAATTGCGTCACGAATAAAATCGTGTGTCTTCGCTGATTGTTATGACGCCTTAGCAACAGTTTGTGTGACTCTGACTATCTACACTTCCTGCCATGAGAAAAACTGGCACAGTGACATTTAGAACAGATGACTTGCTATGGTATTAGGCGAAAGGAATCTCTCAATTCGTTCACTGCAGGGAATTTCTGCGCCGACATAAAATTCAAAGACATCAGGCTTTCCCGAGCTGCTGACGCGGACATTGTTGGTGAAATCGGTGTTCAAAGTGGAAAATCAGAGCATTTAATTTCACAGCAATAACAGCATATGTGGATTGGGAATTATTACAGTAATGCAGTGCGTACTTCTGTAGATTTTATGCAGTCATAATTTATTACTGTCTCTTCGTGCTCAGTTACGTACCTCTTGACTGCAAATGGTGCTGCGCACGGTTTGTGAGTGTTTGTATGCGTGAGTTCCTTTTGATTTTTCCCTTTCATAATACACTAGTACCCGAGTGTATTCTATACAGCCATGATATACGTAATTTTTTTCAAGTTTTCAACATTTTAGGGTCACGCGATTTGTCTACAAATTTTTTCGAGCTGATGGAAACTTCTAAAAATCCTTCTATCATCTTTATTGGAAGAATCTACGCATAAGCGGTCTAATATATCCCTACTGTTGATAGCTCAACTGTATAAGTGCGGTTTTACCATTTCAATGCCTCCTTGTTACTACCACTATAGGTAGCCCGCCGACCGTTCTATTCACAGAATTCATCAGGCTTTAAAGGCGGTATTACTGGGTGGCAAGTTCTAATTTTAGTCGAGCGAGAAAACGCCACTGTGAAGAAAACGAATGTATTGTTGGAAGGGACAAGTTGAAAAAAAAACTTGAAGGAAAGTCGCCACATGAGAAAACCGAAAAATGCAGAACTGACGAAGCGTTGAAGTTGTTATAACAAAGCAGAAGAAGGTATACAAGCTAGCATAGGATGTCATTTTGGCTTTAACGGATGTTAAGGATGCACTGAGTGAAAGAGGAGTGATAGTCACTTCAGTGCAGGTGTTCTGGCGATAATTAATACGGAGCCAAAATTCTTAGTGATTTTGATATTGGTGAGGAACCTCTATATAAGCATTAGAGCTTATTACACTCGTTCCATAAAAGCAGTTAAGGCGAAATGAATCTGACCGATTGAAATACTAAAAAATTACTAGCCAATCGATATAATATTTCAACAACTTTCAATCTTCTCATAAATCAAGGAATTTTTAAAATGCACACCTTTATGGATGGTACATCAGTTACGGAATAAGTGCCGGAATGCACATTACAGGAGCCGACCTAAAATGAACCAGAAATCTTGTGAAGAAAAATCAGAAGCTAAAGTTTTAGTTAATTTATTTCACCTACTTGCAATTTACTAGAAGCTAAAATGCAAGTCAAAACTGAAAGCTCCTTAAACAAGGTTAATAAAGCCTGAAAACATTTGCACGAGAATCTGAACACTTTGGGAGCAGTGGTGATCATATGCATTTGGATCTGGCGAAGATTTTGATGATGGTGGAATGTTTGGCTAAATTCCATATTCGCTTGTTATCAGAATTTCGGCCGGGTGATCTTGAGCGATTGTTATTTTCATAATGCATGTAGCAGATATCACACTGAATTACTCATGTTTTGAAGTGCTTCAGAGAATCGGCGCAAATATGTACTTTTATATTCGGCTCACGAGAGCAACTAATTGCATAATCACCAAGAAATGATAAAGACTGTGGAATATGCATTCTTATACTACATAATCGCGCTGCTCATGCAAGCCTCTTATAAAAGTTTCACTTTTTTATGTGACAAGTAGTACAAAGTGAACTTCGATAGATTGTTAAACACCTGCTACATTTTAGGCATATTTAATTGACTGCATTCAATCTGGAATTTGAGGAATTCCCTTAAAATTTGATACAGCAAGCCAATTCGCATATTATGTCAACATACTTCATTACCCTAACCTCAGTGATCTCCGGTTTGTAATTAGGGGACCGATAGCTTTACACACATACATATGCATAAAGGGCCACCGCGCGGCACTTTTAAAAATTCAAAAGACGGAAGAGAAAGAGAATTCAAAAAAAAAACAATCGGAAATCTTAACGTACCAGTGAATGCAAACGAAGTGAGGATCATATCTGGAAGACTACGAACAAGCCTTTCCAAACGCATAATCCCATTCAGACAGGAAATGCGCAGAGTGTGGAGATTACGTCATCACATGAGAAAAAATTCCACCCAAACACCTCTCAAAAGTGCCCCTTCCAAACCTTCGCCAGTGTTTTTGGTTAAATTTGATGTTAAATTTAGTGGCCCGTATCCGATCAAGACTACTATCAAGAGAAAAGCTATACATCCGATTTCGTCAATCAATCCCACTTGCTACATCTGTGTTACCCTGAAGCTCGAACCACATTCGAAATGAAGTTTCCAGCACTATTCCTCAATCTCAAGTACCCCTTCCTCGGCGCAAAAATCCTGCAGCAACGTTTAGGGAAATGAACTAGTCGTCGAAAGGTCTCAGACTCATAAGTAAAACAAAGCACGAATGATGAGATGGGAAAGCAGTACTGCAATATAGTTCCTTGAAAAGGCGACAGAGTGTGGAACTACCTGACCACGATTTCACCACAATTTGCTGCTGATAATATATTAAATAATTGAAGGGTCACTGCTTCAAAATAAATTACCTGTAATACCACTTTTACGATCTTTTTTAAATATTTTTGAAGGCATTCTCTACGGTTGTTTTCCTGTTGTACGAGGAAAATTCATGCGCTTGAATTGAAAAGATGTGGAATGACCACTTAGATTTCAGTGAGGTAATTAGTTTTCAGATAGCCATTTTTGATGGGATTGGCTGAACAGCCAGTCTTACACAAAACGTATCAAAATTTGAAGGGTGGCAACACTAACGTCTGCGACAAGTACTACTGCTAAAGGATCAATGACTTCAGCAATCGAGAGCCAATTAAATTGTGGCACCATTGCCAATAGCACTTGTGGAGCATACAGAAAAATTCAATGTTGCCAATGTTCAAGAATGCTCGCAACGTCAACAACGCTGCTCAATGTTAGCGGCCTCGTGCTTGAGTCTTCATTAGTTTTCACATTGTACTTATTTCTCGGATGCCGACAATGCGCAAAAAGTTACACATAATTTTTGCATATTTCTGCACATGTTGCAAGAGGGATAAAGGATTCACATCGCATGTGTGACCTATTTGTCCTGGATATCTCAGGAAGATTTTCGCTGTCCAGTTGGAAAAGAGCTTCACTCATTTCGTTCCATGCTTCGAACTGAATAAACAGACAGTGAAAACTTCCTTTTGGGCAATTTTCAGTAATGCTATGAACAGAGTGGTCAAAATGTGATTTAAAATGATGTTTAAATGCTGCTTAGCGGGGTAGAAACTGAAATTCGAAAGAAACGATACCACCGCTTCATAACAAAATTCGAGATGTTTTTCTGCTCCACATGTACACTTTCATTGTGAAGACTCTCTAAATGTCTTCCTTTTATGCCGCTTAATAATCACTCATAGAGCCTCTCTTATAGAACATCACCATTGAAACATGGGGTGTTCTTGATGACCAATGAAAACTTGAACTGACGGGAGCTCATAACAAGAGGCTGATGACTAGTAAAAACGTCCGTTCATCAAAAACACCCCATTATCATTCGCAGTCTCAGTCGGACTTCAGTTGGCTCATAACTCAAGAACATCGAACATATATACAATTAGAGCAATTTGCAAAGAGGTTTTTCAGAAATGGAAGCAAATCGGAGGTCATCAAATGAGAATAATTCCACAACTTCTTTGCCACATTTTGGTCGCTCAAAGCTCATGTTTCAGACAAAACTCGAGGTATGTTTGAAACGCCCATCCCGTACAGTTTTGATTCGAAAACGATGCTTATATGATCAACATTCATGTGGACGATTTGCCAATTATACCGAATGTACCCCTTTTGCATAAATACTGTCTTCAAGATACACTGGTTGTCGCATATATTCGACTTATATGAATGCATGAACACATCATATGCGAAATTATCGCACATCAGTAATGAACTGAGCCTAAAAATGCAATCAATAGGGTGGATGAGGAGACGGGGGAAACGACTGCTGAATGGTCAAAAAGAAGGTAACTCAGGCACAATTTAAAAGTGTACTTTTAGAAGGTAAATTGGCATCTTTTCGTCGCATCCCTTTTTTACGAGTTTATTCTGCACAAGTTGCACGATGACAGTTGCCCGGTGTGTAACGTGTAATGAAACTTCGGCGAAGCTCACCTCCAAGACACCAAGAAGCTGGCATCTGTAGGAGATGGAACGGAAATATTTCAAAAGCAGGATATTTTGAAGCGCTGTTGCAAAACACTTGGCAACGCCTATCTCGATGTACCAGCTCGTTCGTAAACCAATTTCGACTACATCGTTTTTCCATTCACGCCCATTCGAGAGCCGTCGGATTTTCACTCTATACTGACTATGCAGCAGAAAAAACAAAACAGTGAATTCTTATAGAATATTTGAAGATCTGATTGAATCAGTTTAAGTATGAGGGCGTCGTTGCGTATTTTGTTAATAATTTTCGAAACCGGCTGGTCAAGTCAGCAGTACGCAGTAGAGCACATCGCACCAACTCCCGTACGCTCCTCCACTTGTTTACTGTAGATCATATTTTTCACTGCGGTGATAAGGTCAAGAAACGGAAAACGACGAAAACTAATGCATTTTTATTGAAAATAGGGAAGCATCATAAAGAACATGTAGATTTCACGCTTGGCCAGTTTTGCTAAGTGAGGTGCCATATCGCAATAAGCAATATAGCCGTAATAAACAGTACAAATGCGGCATTGATGCTTTTATCCTAGAAGGACACGGCAAATGCGCTTTAGCAAATGACCGCATTGTACGTGTATCCATTGAAGAGGTGTGCACTATGCAATTGCCGGTAGCACAAAAGGAAGGGAGCATAGGGCAAGCGAAGGAACAAACAAGGTTTAAATATATGCTTAGTTTGCGGTAAGAACAAGTCAGTTCAGGCATTTTCTTATTTTCGAATAAAAATGCCTCAGCAGTTACTCCTCAAATAAAACGAACTTGCTTTGGGCCATAGACAGTTTATTTTATTAAGAAATCTTTCTCCTTTCTAAGGGTGCTCTGATCGCTGTCCAACTTCACCAATGTGATTTTTGGACACAGCCGTGGCGAAAATGTTCTTCAAAAGTCAGAAATTGTGAGCTCGATTCACAGACGACTACGGTTATGATTTTCCTATGTTTTCGGCCTCCCTGAAAGCAACGTGCACTGTGTGGTGCAACACACGGTAGTCCCCAGCTTGATCGAGATGCAATAGCACCTTAGTGGTTAAGCAAGGCCTTTTTAAAGTGAACTTTTCAAATACATTAGTAATGGTTAGAGGAAACAACGAAAAGTTTACTGAGATTAGAGTTTCTGTTGCACTTTCAAAAAATTTTCCCAAAATGAAAGACGCATAGAAAACAACAGCTTCCCGTAACAGGCAGGAGACTGCTACCATAACTGCTGAAACCTGTCGCCATAGTTAATGCACTTTTGCTCCATGCACAAACGTAGTAAGTGCGTTTGCCACTGATGCTGAGGACGTTTTAAAATGTTCCTTAGCAACCGTGTTCGGCGGCTAGAATTCTGAAACATCCAGGTGATGCAGATAAAAAATGCTGCAAATGAAAAACCTTGGCTATTCACAAATGCGCACACAAGAAGCCAGACACATCGATCGAGGGTATAACTTGGGCAATCATCGAAAAGTTTCCGCCACTTTTGAACGAAGACGGAAGTTCGAAGCAAAAAAAGGAGCGAATTAGTTTTAGCTGTTTTGAATATAACGAGAGCTAACATAAACGATTGATAACTAGACAGCAGGGAATGTACCGCAGAGCGACGCACTTACAACAGCACCTTTTCACCAAGAAATTGTAGTTGGATAGGGTACTAAAGGATTTCCTTTTGGGTTGCTCGTTGTCTTCGTGAGGAATGTTGTGCGCATTTCTGTTGGTTGAATGCACGTATGTTTTCACATTGATTGCGTTTTCGCATATGGCACAGTCAGCTATCTCCAATGCTCAACTTCCAGATAACAACAAACATTCTGTTATTGATTAACAGTCGATAACACTCGCTGATATTGAGACATTGAGGATCAAATGGGAGGCCAGCATACTCGTTATAAGAAACGATCGAATTAGTGTTTAAGGCGACTTAGAGGCATTAAAAATTTGAGGTATACTTTTGGAATGTGTGCATCAATCAGTGTGTACAACAGTAAGGTAAAAAGGATTTCAACTGCAAAACTACTCGGTGCTAGATGATTTGTGAGCGAAATTCGTCGTTAGGATTGCTGCCGCATTGCCCTCGAAGAGTGCCCTTTTTAGCCGTTCTCAGCGCATGTGAGAGTGTTATCGAAAAAGCGACACGAATGCGCGGATCCGTTCGGTGGGCCGAGCTCCGTAAAGCGAGATGCACTCTACGCACACGTCAAAATGTTTTATTGTGTGGTGCGTTCGTAAACAACTCTAAAGTGCACTCTAACCGAACGAACGTGTGGTGCGGTGTGGTGCGGTGTGTGTGTGTGTGCGTCATCATTGCTCGAGTTGCCGAAAATGGATTCCATCAAAGTTATGCTCCGAATCACTTGTCCATCTTCTACATCAGAGCATTACGTTGTACGTAAATTCGCTTGGTAATCGTCCTTGAAGTGCTATACATATCACATAACACAGTTTGTGGAACAACAACCTGGGACTGAGAAGAGTTCTTGAAGAGGAGAAATTTGTAGAAAGACAACAAGATGGACACAAAGAGTATTAATTACTGCATTAATACCTCTAAAATTATGGAATTAGAGGGTTTGCAGTGACAAATGATGCTGCTATGCATCCCTCCAACGTGATCGGTTGCTCGACTGAGGGATCACTTTGGGCATTGCTGCTAATAGAGATTCCGCCCTTCCCAGAGAAACAAGGCGTTAAAGCTTTCATATTCGTGAAGTTGGAAGCATTCAAACGAGCACATATGAACGATTGCAAACGTAGAAGTCAATCTGCCGCTCACTTTATCAACCGAATTATTCGTTTTTGGTCCTCACCGTACTGCTCATACTGCGAAATTCGCACAATTCCGGTATAAAATTTTTCGCTGTGCTTAAACAAATGAAAATAGCGTCCGTTCATGGTGCGCAGTGTTTCATATATTACCGTGGAACAAGATAACCCTTGGTTTATATACATTCATAGTGGCTTCTTCACCTCGTGTGAACGGCGCAGGAAGAAAGGGTTTACCACTGAGTAGTACCGCCTGTCCCTTGAATGAGCGGTGGCCTGTCGAGATCGTCCACCCCCATATGGCGAGGAATAAGTGGCTGGACAGCTGTGAATCTGCTACCGAGTAGCCTCCATCTTTCCTCCCAGCACACTTTTATTTTGCACGGTTAACTGCCTCGCAGATCTCATCTCTCACTGATCTGGACGAGTCATGCAAGTCGCACATCCTCTGCTAGAAAGGGGATGAATGGCAGCAAAACCTATAGAAAAGGCCAGTTGTTGCAATACCCTTGTGCATAGATGTTCGTCCCTACTGGCTAACTGTCGCAAACGCGCTAGGTTATACCCACCGCGCTTCATCGCTGAAGCTTTTATGGTTTAAGAGTGGGACAACCAAGGGATGGAGATAAATAGGCACTTGTGCATTTACGTATAGTTAGGCATAGGGTTGCTGCTGATCATAATGGTAAATAACGCGTTATTTTCGTACCAAACGCGCAAACCATATGTACTTTCGCACTTCCTTTGCAATTTGATCGTTAACTGCTCATAGGCTCTAGCCTGATGAGTGCTTACATGATCTTTTTTTCTGCAATATGAGCATAAGGAAGCCAATTTCTGATACAAATCACGACAGAAACACTTTTGTATAGCTTGTCCAAGCCAAATGGAAATGAGACTATTATAAAACTATTGAAATAACCACAGCATTAAAGGGTTGCCATTTTTCGATACAGCAATTGACGAATCCCTCTAGCAATAGATGGGAAGTATTGCGCGATAGTGGGTCGTTTCGTACGAGGTAACACCGTAAGATTAAGCTGCAATATATTTGTCGACAAAAACGTCCTTTAAGCGCTTCTTATACATTTCTACATTTATTCGTTTGTTAAGGGATCGCACATGCTGCAGAATAGATACTCTTTTCGGCTGCATTCTTATTATTAAACAGAACGACAGCGGTTGCTGTGGATTTCGACGAAGCGATCACTCTTTCAGAAAGAAAAGTGAAATGCTCACGAATCCAAAAGTTTGCAGCTGGAAGCTTTGAATTTCTAGAATAGAGGCACAAGCTGCACACGTTCATTGTAGGCCACGACCTTCACAATAAGTGCATTTGAAAGGGCTCAAAAGTTGAAATTTTTAACCTATATAATATGTGATAATGAAATGTGCCAAAATGTGACAGATGGACCGGCCTGCATATTTTAGCGGTTCTCCCTGAGCAAGCAATTGCAAAGGGGCTTGTCAACCATCCACGGATACCTCATGGATGATAGCAGAGTAGTTTTTGTTCTTAAACAGTTTCACACGCACCTTGATGCACATGTAATACCGAATTTTGAATTTTGCCAAAAACTTTTTTGGATGGAAGTTACACTGATTAACAGTGGAGTAAAGCGGACAAGCATTATGCGGAAGTTGTGTTCACTTCACGTTTCATTGCAACGTTGTTGTCCTCTTCAAAAGAACCTTTCAATATCGTAATGGAAAACTGCAAAAGAACAGAAGAATATAAGGACAAAACTATTCAGCAGGCTAAAAATAACTAGGCAAATGAACGTAAGGTGAGCTTCATTGAAGAAAATAAAGCAATAGGGAAGCAGATCAGCGAAAGTAACTCGGCAAGCTTTTCATGTATGCAGTCTCTTTTGCCTAATTTAGGACTTGCAAGCTGATCGCTTGTATAGATACGCATCCAAAATCTTTTCTAATTGTGCAAAATTTTGCATGTGAGGCGCGACTTCCACACGATTGAAATTGATAAGAGAGGTGGCCAAAGGGCACCAAATCGTGTCAGGGAGAATACCTCGTGCATGCTATGCCTGTTGAATTTCAGCATCTAACCTTCTCTGTTCATAAACTGAAACTGATGGATAGGAGGACAAGCGGGCACGTTAGGGGCTGCACTGGATTCCCTGTTGTGGGATCTCAGAATTTCGATGGTTTCTGAAAGTTGGGCTCCGATTTCCTTCCAGCTTCTTAGGGTCATATGTGTATGAAAATTGTATAAGAACCGTATTTCCGGAAGCCCGAAATTCTAGTGTTTTTCTGGTGTGGTAGTGATCTTAGATCTGAAAGAACTCTTTTGCCGCACCCTCACAGCGTACTTATTTATGCATTAGTGGACAAGAAATCGCTGTAAGAAAATAAGCAAAACGATGATTTGGAATGAGGGTACAATATAAGAGTCAATGGGCGGAACTTATAACAGCGAAACTCATCCTTCATCAGTTCACGTCGATGAATACGCCCGATGTGCGAATTCTGTTGGTGCAGATGTAGGGCCATGTAGATTTCCATGCTATTAATTGAACGTAAGATTGAAAAAAAAAAAGTTTTGCCACACAAGAGGATGTCAGAACGAATAATTAAAACTGTCCCACTATGGATAATGTGCCTTGATGTTTGTTCTCTTAGAAAATGTTCTGCTCACAAGAAGATTAGAGTGCCATCAACTGCAAAAATGTTTCAACTTCCGCTTCTCGGAGATGGTGCGCCTTGAAAAGGTTACCATAGAACAGTAAGGAGAACAAACATGTGATAAGCAAGCAAGAAGAATTTCTGTCTAAATGGGACCAATGCATATGCAATTCTTGAACACCCAACTGAAGCACCTTTCATAACAAATAAGAGGTTGTTTTGCAATGAATTCTCCTGGCACGTTAAAGCAGGCACGTGCACTTTCGATGTTTTGTAAGTGAGTATGGGCGTAAAACCGTTCTTCTCGCAATGGGAAATAACTACTTATATCTGACGAAGACAGGAAGTTGTCTAATTTGTTGGATCGCTGGAGACATGTGGGCGACTGACCCATTTGTCGAGCTGCGGCGAACCCCGTATGCCCACGTGATTACATCAATATTTTTTCGAGCACATTTTTTTCCTAACAGAGTGCAGCGGTACCTGTCACAGTTTCTCCGCTCGTGCAGGGGGTGACTGAGAAGCACGCGTCACACGCCACCGCCAGGCCATTCATTTGCTTTGGAGACACTGCCGATGGTGAAGCGGATACAGCTTCCTAAGCATAAAATAGTAATGCTCCAGTATTATGAAAACTATTTATAGGATTTCCTTTGTTCGTTTCATTTCACCAACACTCTATCAGGAGCGCATCTTGCTTGCGACAATAAAAATAATCAAAGTACGACGCTCAGTAGGTTTTTTAAACTGCGAAGTTTTTCGAGAGAACAGCTGCAAAATTTTTGAAAAAAATCGAAGAAATTTGGGACGACTAGGGTGAACCTTTGAAAAAATATCAAAAACCTTAAACTGAAAGACGGCCTTTCTCAATATCTTTGCGAAGGCGATTATGGCGACATCAAATCTTTATGCATGCGTGTGTGCGTATGCCTGTCTGCATGTCTGTGAGTACGCGTCTGTCTGTATGTTTGTGCGTACGTCTGTGTATAAATATGAGTGTTCATTGAGGGTTTGAGGTCATGAATAAAAAGGTTATGCTAAGGAAATTAGATGAGTGTAATTTGCGTCAAACATCTACTCACAGTTTCGTCGCAATTATTGGCACTTAAAGCGCCATAAAATTCGCAAGTAAATCTTACTCTACAACCGATGGATCGCGCTTAGGTGTAAGGCGAATTTTAGGAAGGAAAATTACGCAGCCACTGCTAAGGTAAGTCAGAAAACAATGAAGCACTCCTCCTCAAGTATGTGCGCGGAGGAGAGGGGGGGGGGGCGGTATTTCATTGTTTCCTGACTAGTGGATGAACTAATAAATTTACACATGGACAACCATTCTAATATATTTACATTAGATTAGTTTAATCAGTTAATGGAATTCAACGAGAAGTGTTATATTTAGCACATGATCGCAATTACTTCTTCAAATATTTACGACGGCGCAACATCAAAAACATTTTGCGGGTATCACTGCAATGTCACAAATTGTGTGCTGAAAAATAGGGGCATGTGTAATCTGTTCGTTGCTAACATGCACAAGAACATCGCATTTTGAAAACACCTAAAAGCTCATAAAACGTTTTATGAATTTTACATATCACTTCATAGTCTCAAATGGAAGCACCGAATAAAATTTTAAGCGAAAACGGGAAGTAAAGTGAAAGCAGTCTATCATAGTTGAGGATAAGGATATTTGCGATAAAAAGAAACTAACAAGAAACCTATTATGCACTTACAAACTTGATTTTCGTCTACTGCACTATAAGCATGAAATCTGATCAGGAGCTGCAACAGGTGCTGAGCTAAGTTTCCATAGAAAATAAGCGTTGTCACAGCAATGTGATGAGAATTCAGGCATTCCTCCCATCTTATCAAAGACGAACGTGAACATAGAGTGGGAGGTGTCGATGAAACAACACACACATATTTGCAAGCTAAAAGAGGACCAGCCGTTGTACTTGCAGGATTTTTTGTGGACTGATGGTCAATACGTGTGAGGAACCTATGGCGCTTGAATCAGACCGTTCGGTATGATGTGCACCAGGTGGTCAACAACATCCTCAGCAGTAAAGCAGAAAAAAGAGCGAAAAAGCCGTGGCACAGTAGTTCGCAATAGGTCTTGTGGAGCCGAACCATCTCATCTATTCGGCCATCTAGCGAGGTTCCACTGTCGTAACTCTGGGAAGCTTCGTTTTTGAGATGTGGCTATTTTTAACCGTCATATCATAAATACTTTCACGAGGCCGGAAATTTCGTAAAGAACTGGATGTAACTAGGCAAAAAAGAATAAGAGTGTGAAATCTAGATATTTGCTGAAGTAACAAATTCAATTATGCCAACGCATCTGGAATTGATTCTCTGAGGAATTGCCACCGACATAAACAGTATGAATCACTCAATTTGGGAAAGTAATTGACAAGAGAAGGCGGAAATGACACGGTTCATCGGGTCCATTTCAGCAAGTCGCATTAGCATAAATTCGGTTCATTGACGTTGTATTTCACAAATTTTATAACACCACAACATCAGAGTACAGAAGAAGCGTAACGAACAAGTTCGCTTCAACACTGAGTTTGCAAAATATACGTGCAAAGCGTTGGCATGAGAACAAGGCTTTTCGATTGGCCAAGTGTACTATGTTACTAATGAAGCGGGCAGGTGATCTTCTATTTTCCAAAACCTATTATATGGATCTAGATACTTTCGTTTGCCTTGGAAACGGCTTCCCAGTGAACCGAAGCGTTCTTTCTTTTATCTACTCCACGCAAAAACAAATTACGCTTAAAGGAGGTTTTGAACGCTGGAAAGAAACACAGACGGAAGTTCATTATGGATGCCTCAGATGCCTTCTATCGCGCTGCATCTTATAGAATTCCGACGCTACCGCATGACGCAAGGCTACGCTTGATTGGGAAAATTGAACTGCGAGGTCAATGAGCGCCGCTAATCATTAAACTATAGCATGAAGTTTCATATTAAAACGCGACTGTTTCCATCCGTCGGCAATTGTAAAAACACTCCCACAGAAAATGCAAAGCAAGGCACTTAATCACAACATCAAATCACCTAAGCGACCGGAAGTGCAAAAAAGAAGCACAATTCGCGAGGGGGAGGGCGAGGGAAGGGGAAGGAGGGAGCAATGTGTAAACTAGGCGCCGATTCAAAAATGGATATGAGAGCGTACGAGAATGTGGTATGGTTGCCCATAAAAAGATGAAACATAACTAAGCGAAATGTTTAGGCTGAAGGATAAGTGAACGCTTAGCTGGTGAACTTTAGGATGAAAAGATCGCTCAGATGTCAGCTCAGTAAGACTATCATTCGTATTTCACTTGATAATCTAGTTCAAGCATCCGAACTGGGCTATTCCGGACGATGCGCACGGCAACATTTCAAGAAACTCCTCCATATTCTTTTGCCGCACCCACGGTATCCTTTCATAGCATAAAAGAATCTTTTGAAGTTGCTGCGACCCCTTCACCGAAGTCCACTGCTTAAAATGCAGATAACGTCGTTCAAACAAAAATATCACATTAAACGACCTCTACATCTTACACTTGCCTTGAAGTAAAAGTATTCCTAAACGGTGTATTTTTTGAACTGAGGAAAAACTCCTGCGACTCTAAATGATTAGAAGGACTTCCGCGCCTGCCTTTTGCACATGTCAAAGAAACATCGTTACACATTTCAATCTCATCTGCTACTACCGCTACTACAGTCTTGGCATCTTCGTTGCTTTAATTATTAGGAAGTGCACTGCATCAAACAGTTTGCTATGGCTGCAACCTCTGCTAGTACTGTGGCAATCACTCAGACAACAAACGGAAGTAGTATGATTAACGAAGCTTCGAATTTCACCACGTCACTGATTCTGAACTGTCCGCGAAAACTGGCAAATTTGGTAAGCGTAACGGCAGAAATGCATAGGATTTGAAGCAATTTTTGCATAAATGATGTTTTATAGTTTTTATTTCACTTGCTACGAAGGAGTAAGCATCATCTCGAGCAAGTCTTTTCTCGGCCAGTAGCATTGCGACCAGTTACGAATACTTCTGGTTGAATGAAATACTAACTGTGGTGCTGCACGCAATGAAACTAGAAGAAGATTTCTGTGAAACTAACCTCTGCGGGCAAGTTCTCGGCTTGCTTGCATAATTGAGTATTCCACGATAACTGGCTTGCTGCAGGTGTTGCAGGCCAGTGAGAGGCAGAATCTGTTGGTTGCACCATCTTCAGTAAATTCATTGGTGCAGAATTCATTAGCAGGCTTTGCTGCATAAAATTATTGAAGTATGCAATCGGGCGTTGATCATGGGGCGCAAGCAGTGGCAATGTAGAAGTACAAACTAACGGCAAAGGTAGAGGTAGCGGATTCAGATAAACGTCAGCAGAACGACATAGTTCGGTTGCGAGTGTTGAGGTATATGGAATAGTGTTCGACCTGTCACGATTTTCTGCTTCACATTCGTCCGACAACAAGTCGTACAACACCGGGGCAGTCGAACGGAGATTACATTTCTTATGCACCAACTTCGGACTGCTCTCATAAATGGACGACTTATTATATGGGTGATAATAATGCACTCCTGTTTTTCGGCAAGGAGGCGCATTCGCAGATGCATGGGAATTGGTATCAGGGCACCCTGAAAAATATTCACTACTGGAAGTAGATGCCACATCCGGCAAATTTTTCTTTCGGGGCGCTTTCTTCGATTTTGCTCGTCCTTGAAAGCCTTTCTGGTGTGAGCCAAGTGATTTAGCAATAGAACTATCTGAATTATTGAAGTTGATCTTCGATGGTAGATTGGATGGTTTTTCTGCATTATCTTCCGTGCAAAGCCTTCGTAACTCAGAATCCTCACCGAGAATAGAGAATAGTTCGCTATGTTTGGACTCAGAAGAAGTCATAGCCAGAGGATCGTGGTGCAGTACGCGCTCAGCACTGGGAGGATAGTTAAGGGTGGGTGCGATGAGGGGACTTGACGGCATAACGTCGCGCCGAAGCACACCAACGTTGCGGCTGCACGCGCTCCGCTCGCAACGATTGAATAGGCCAGGGGCCGTTTCTTGAGCAGTACATAGTGCGGCCGTGGACGTGCTCGACATCAGTTGACAGATGTGCACCAGCAATGCACTTTGGCTCGCAACTAGCGCCTCGCTGACTTCGAATTCCTCTCGCCCTCTATATTCGATTTCACTAGGTCGATAATTGTCGCAGATGCAGTGCAAGTGCAATGGGCGTTGCCCAGCTCGCACACTCGCATCCAATCGAACCAAATCGCGTAGCGCACGGTTCGATCATCCCACAACATTCTCCATCATTACAGTACCACAGTACTGATCAACACTCACAATAGACTGACTTCTCCCGTCAACGAATTCTTATTTTGTTTTTGTTTTCTCCGTTTTGACTACATCTGCCATTCGCCCACTTAGATACTTTTTCCATCTCATGGAAGTTCACCGAACCGAATCTTTCAAGCTCGATTCATTGGCACGCTTTCCTCAATTCGACCGCTTTACGTTTGCAGATCAGTTCACATGACTGTATGAGTAACTCTCGATAAATTGCTCTCATGCCGTAGCGGATGATAAATAGACTAAAGATACTTACCTGCCAAAAAGGTGCAAGACCCACAACGTGCATAGTGCGATCACTTAAAGCTACTGCTTCGTTTTCATATGTGAAATGCGCGTTCGATTCGCAATGAGGATTCGAACAGCGTGAGCGCAATCTTCTGATGTTTGAAGCGTTGAAGTGGGCCATAAAGCGGTGTGCAGAATTGTTATCAGCAACGCCATTTTTAAAGTGCACCTCTTCGCACAGCTATATCAGTGTTGTGAACAACATTTCACATCTTGTTCGATGATGTGGTTGGCACTGCTCAACGTTATGAAGAGTACTAATTTTATTGCTGCGTATCAGAATCAGGAACGTGCTGACATCCTCATACTGGCCTCTCTCCCTACTTCATCTGCCTCTGCCCCAATAAATAGAAAATAATTTCGCATTATCCATTAACAGCAATCGTTCAGCCTCAATCGAGCAGCGAGACCAAGTGCATGCGATGAATTGGCGGAATTCGAAATTATGACGCAGTCGCATCACCCGCTGCACTTGAAGTGACCTTTTCGGACAACATTCTTTCCCCGATTCGTAAAAATTAACGATGGTAATTAAATATCTCCTGATCAAAAGAGGCTGGTCAAGCCTATGTCGTCATAAACTAAGAAGCCAATCATGCGAAAAAATGTCGAGATCAGCGGACCAGTGAGTGGTTTATTACGAACGATGCATGATTACATTGTGCTAAGGAGAGGGCAGTTAGGAAATCACGGCAACTCCCTTTTGCATTGTTGAGATGAAGGTGTTGAAAATTCTGGTAAGGCTTTTCCTCAAATTTCATTTTTTTTACTGAGAAAATGCGGAAGATATTCCTTCAGCTTTCACCTGGAAAATTCCGACCTTATTGGCAATAATTTTTCGAGACTAGGAGTTTTCATATCAGGTTATTCAAGACACACATCCCTAATCGAGTTATCCAAGCTACAGCGATAGAATACTTTATAGGTATATATCCAAAACTAACATGCTTCATGACTTCACAATTTTGAATGGATACTCGCAGTGAGCAAGAGCCATTCTGATTACCAGATCCCTGTGGGAAGGCGAACAGGGCAGGGTGCATACAATCCATATTTGTTGAGCATTCTGGCTTTTCCCTATAACCGTCCAGAATATACAATTATTGTGCTGAACTTCAGCAGACTCCACATGACGTTATTGGCAGCGTGCAAGTGGCTGAATAAAAGGACTTGTTTCATTCCCTCGCAAAGAACTTTCTCGAAAACTATCGCATTGAAATTCGCTCTCCAGAAACATCTAAGCCATAAAACATTTTTTCCATCTGCTGAAAAGACATGCAAATGTCCGAATCGCCTGCTGTATTCACTTTATTCCTTTATGTACGTCGTACTTATTTAGGCTGATCACATGTGTACGGCTGTCCCTTGGTGCATTATGGTTTTTTCAACGTTGCACCTGTATTCTATCACAGGCCCTAACAAGCCTAGAGTCAAACTTTCATATGCTCCCTCATTATTTCTAAATCATCGACGTTCTCAGTTTTTATGCAGACCATATGTTCCGCACCGCCTTTCTTAAACGCTTTCCGTGATAAGTAATGGCTCTTGTACACGCTTCAATGGTGTAAAAATGAAGTGCTATGAAATGATTGTTTTTAATGTGTTAAAAATTTGGTATTTAACTGACATGTATTAATAACAGTGGGAACAAAACATCGTAAAGTAAGGAGCGATGCTGATCACAGCTCGCAGAAAATTTGCTCATAGAGCTGTGGAATTCCTAAAGGTCAGCAATTCCTCAATGACGCCTGAGCGTGAATCACAGCGACATACCTAGAAAGGCTAACTGAAACACACGCAGCATTAATAAGTAAAAAGTGCTCATGTATGCAGCATGTGTATACTTCCTCGTAATTACACATCTCTTAAGCTTATTATCTTGTATCACAGAATCACAAAAAATAAACATGGCAGTTTGAATCGGTACCATTAGGCTGGCAATAAATTGAACTTAAGATCCTTTGAATTTATGCTTTCAGCTTTTCCTAGAATAAAGGTGAAATCAGCACAGTGGAATGTTTCTTCCGACAAACTGTTGCTGGATATGTTCAAAAAATCGGATCTCTTGAGATCGCTTCGACTATAAAATATAGAACTGCTATCAGTTCAAAAACACTTTGCAAACTTTGGCAAAGGAAACAGTGCCGGCACTGTTTCCTTTGCCAACTAAACCGAAAGTTTAAAGCACTTTTAGCTGTCTGGTTTTTCTCAATGTGGTACTGATCGAAGCTCATTTCAGAACGTGCTGAAATGCACCAATTATGGACTTGTTCAGAGTTTCATAGCGATAGCACCTGATGTGTTGTCATGTTTGAACGGTGCATTTTCATTATAATAATATATCCACAGGTATAAATGACTCGGGGCTCGCTTGCATAGTCGCGCATTCAGCATCAATTGCATGGAGTTTCCTCTTTAGAAACAGATATTAGGGAAGGGGCATTTGCTATGTCGCATCTCAATTTACTGTTTACTGAATCAGTATCAAAAGTCGCATAAGGCCCTTAGTAATATACAAGTGATTATTTCTAAGACAGTGCAGTTATTTCATGCTCATTAGTATGTTTGAAAACATAAAAACAAGAATTCTTTTTTGAAATCTGTTTTCTTTGAAAGGAAGAAAAGCAATGTTTAGCACCTCGATGATTTTTTCCGATATTTGATAAACGCCATCAAGTGCAAATCCGCTAACGTTACCGCCATAAACTGCGGCTATCAGCATTTCCTTCGTGCTACCCTATAAATCTGTACGATTCGCAGAAATGCATTGTTCAGATCAATTCCCAACTGAAGATTATTGGACGCTTTTTACATACCGTCTGCTGGACTATTTAGTATTGATCTACTTGATTATTGAAACACCCTAATGACTCGTGATGTTCTTTTTTCTTCAACTGCGGCATACCCCATGCTGTGATAAACCGTTTATATAAAGAAAGTAAATGGTATCTATCATTCCCAAACTCTTTTGCATTTTTCAATATGTCTTTGCTCCTTAGACGTGATGAGCTCATCTTACGTGATACTCATATTACACATTTATACGTATGAAATCGGCGTCTGAGCAAAAAATGGTTGCCACTATCCATGTACACCTCTGTCAGCCATCTCAGCGCAGAGCAGGGAATCCTGTGCAACGCCACTTTTGCAGCATTTAGAATCCGTTCGCCCGTCCGCTCACTCAAATGCTCGAGCAACCGATTATCTTCGGAGTAATCTTTGAATAATGGAATCAACTCCCGCACTTGTCAATTCACGCTGCCATAATAGTTTGTTATATTATATATTGCAGTTATGGGAGGTCATCAAACTGTAAGAATGATGCTAAGTGGATCTTCGAAATGCCTTCTTTGCGGAAGTTGCATGATCAGCATATGATAGATTCGACTGAAAGCCAGTACCGACTCACAAACATAGCCCATTTAGATCATGCAAGTGAGGCTGATTTCGGACGGCGTATTTTGCGCCAAGCTGGTCTAAGTTTGTAGTTAGCATTGTTTGCTGCACTTTATATGAATCGAATGACACTTTTAATTCGATTCCAACATTGGCATTTTCCTGTTTTTGCACTTCAGCCTCATCCCAGAGTCGATGAATATCGCTCAAGTGAGCTATCACCACAGCACACAACTTTGGGGTTATGCCAACTGTGCGATGTGTCCTTTCCACCTGTCAATCATTTAGTGCTCTCTAGCAGACTTTCTTCTTTGGTAATAGCGGCCTTATAAACCTTAGCATATGTGGGCAATAAAATGAAACAAAACTGCTTCCGCAATTATAATTTGCAGCATACTATTAGCAACGAATATGGCCGAAACAAGACGATATCAATTAAACGTTACTGTATGTGCATTATGCAACAACCACTATGCAACTAGTACAGAAATGTGCATATCATATCACCCTCTAGAGGCGCTTCCTATTTGATCCTCTAACTCCTCTGACGATTTCTTCAGCCTCAAATACTCCTCTTCATGGCAAAATTACGCTACATAACATCTACAAATGATACGCATGTTTTCTGCTCCAGAATCTATCAAGTGAACAGTTACGTTCAACCATTTACAGGCGCTTTCCTCCTGAATGGATTGCTAAGCAATTTTAAACGACAACTTTCACGTCAAGTTGACCACGCAAGGAGAGAGAGCAATAGTCGCACTACCTGGAGGGGTGTTGAGGACCAGCCTTAAGTGTCTATATTGCTAGTTGTTTTGAAAGGTAACGATAACGGCCCATGAAATCGGTCCTATGAAGCGACTATTAGAAATCTTTTGACATTGACACTGCCGCTTGACATATGTTGACTTGTGGAAGAACGAAATTAGCCGATATTCGCTCGTTTGAACTACCATCCTCTCTTATTAATTTGTTTTTGTGGATCGTTTAAAAACACCTGCAATTCTGAAGAATGATCTGCAAAAGGGCGCAGATTCTGCTAGGAACCACTTGCTTGGAGCTGTTTCAAAAACTGTTGTATCGAATTTGCTCCTGACACGTCATGCACACATAAAATTTGATGACTTCAATTATCCGTGAAAGTATGTGGGAAAGACGGGAATAGACACATCCAAATATCCACAAATACACTCTTCGTTAAGATAGTCTTTCCCAAACACTTGTTTTAAGCAAATGAAGCAGCTAGTTGTCTTTAAGCAAGGCGCATGCTAGCTGACGTGAAAAGCTCTTAAAATGTCAATTAAAAGTTTATTTGAGAAGAAAGAGATATTAATGAACATTGTAAAGGGTGTCTGCTGTTTAAATGCTCGAAAATGTCGAAATGCTCATAAAACGATGGACGATGCCTCATGAATTTAGTGGGCATCAACTGATCATTAGTGGGCGGCAATAATCCAATTTGACGTGCAGAGATGCTTTCTTGAGGAAATGTGACGTCGCAAAAAACTGCGCTTAGAAAAACAACCACAAGGAACTGTTCGCACAGTTTGCACGTCAGAACGCCATAAAGTAAAACTGTTTTCAGAAATTACATTAATTTCCTCGGAGTCAGAATAATAGAGCCAGTTACAGGTTGAGTTAGGTCGAGTTCCAATTGCATCTCAAAAATCGATAAAGCTTTTAATGATCAGCTAAACTGCTAACCAGGAGCCATGTGATCAAGTGTTGTTCAACAGTAGTGGTGCCTGAGGTAGCATGCCCAAAAAAAGGCATTTCTTCTTCGAGGATATCGTCATTGGAGTGCTTGTTGGTCTGCGGGAACTTTAAAGCGACGATCTTTAATGCTTGATGAAAGAGTGTATTAATCGCATATCAGAGAAGTATGCATAAACTCAATGAAAAGGCTGCTTACGAGTGCACCGCTGAATGGCGTCACCGGTTCGTGTGTTAATTCTAGTGCGCTCAGCCAACAGTAAAAGGACATATCCATAAATTTTCTGCAACGTCCGTCAATACAAACGTCAACCGAAATGAAATTAAGGCCGACGATCGGTCGATCGCTAACCGGTTGGCGCGCAGTTGCACTCTTCGTGCACAGTTGCACGGTGCTCACAGAAATCATTTCACGTATTTATAAGACGGATGGACTAGATGACGGCACGATGTGGATTTGTGGTCACGTATTCAAAACGAGCGGCTTTGCATGTGAGAGTCGATGAGTTCCAGATGGAGACATGTACTGGCATTGTCTTTGGGCAGAAGACGTTCCGGTCGCTTCACTCAAAAAGCCTATTCGGTTCCTACACCAAAAAAAGCATCTAAAGAGACCTACTCATGTGCATCTGCGAGCGCCATTGTATCACGGAGTGCTTTTTTATTTAGCACACTAAACAGCAGACGCTCTGAACTCACAGGGAAATTTTCCTTTCTTTGTAGAGCGTGGCATATGAGCTTCAAGAACTGTGTGCGGAATATCGTACAGTCCTTTTAAGAACTGATTACTTTTGCCTATGGTAGGTGAAAACTGTCAATTGAGTTCCTATGCTAGGTTTTTGATCGCTGAAGTGAAGTGCATGAGCAACAATGCTGTGAAGCCACATTTCCCTTTCAACGCAATGCAGTCGTGTGAAATTTTTGCTCGTGAGCGGAAAGGCAGCTGTGAATCTGTCAAATGCTTATCCTCCGTAAAGATTAGCGAACCTGTAGGACTGAAATGAGTTTCTGCAGCTTTACACAGCAACAGGAGGACATATGCAAGTTCTTTTTATCTGAATGGCTCGGGACTGCGAATATCCAAGCTTTTCTTCATCATCAGTTAATAATCCAACTCATATCAAGACTAAAAATGATGATCACAGAACAGACATTGATAATCAAGTAAAATTCATGATAAGACATATGATAGGGCGTGATAAGTGGCAATGGCAGCTGTGAAACATTTAAAGAAGAATGTATAGGTCACTGTAAAACAAATGAACGATCTTAATGCGCTTCGGCACAACTTGGATTTTTGCGTATTGTTCAATGGAACAAAAATAGCTCGGTAAGTTGTCAAGCAACAATATACATGCAAAATAATCTTTTCAAAATTCAAGAAATCTGATCGCTCGTGTAAACAAAAGTGCATTACAGCAATGCCGTGCCTGTGTGTGTCTTCGTGCGCGTGTATGCGTGCCCCTCTATGCGACCGTGACAACAGGCGAGGCAAGAGCGGATTTAGAAAATTATGAGGTAATCTGTGCACTAGTGCACTATGAGGTTAATCAACTTCGAAGGAATACGTTAGCATTTAAAGAAGGCAGAAAATTTACATGCATTTCATATCAATCGCATTTTCATTCTGCACAGACCGGGTTCGTGTATTTCTCTGGCTTGGAGAAGTGAAAATATTTGTGCATTCTTTCGCATATCTGCGTTCACAGAACATTTATTTTTATGTGATCTGTGTTGGCCAAAATATGTTGATTTTGGTCAAAACATCTGATCAAAATATCTGCGTTCGTGCAATAATATTTTTATTTAATTTTCTCTGATAGTTTGCAAAACTGATGGGTGAGATGCAAAGCGCATATCACGGCATTTTATCTGGCAGCTTCTCCTCTTGTTTGTAGTTGAGTCGGTAAAAGATGAAAAAAAGCGACCGGTATGAGGTGCGTGCAATTTTCTTACGCATTTCCGAGTCAATAGCTGATTGCCAGTTTGATAGACCACTATGAAAGGTGGCTTAGTCAACTTCCCATAGTGCACGTTGCACCTACAAAATTCCATAAATCTGAATGAATTTTTGAGCTGATGCTATAGGACACAAAGACGACACACAGAAATACGTTCTATTACGGCGTTACGGCAGTGCGCCTCGCAAATGCAAGTATGCCAAAGCGCATAAAGAACGCTCGATGAACGAAATGGGCATTTGCTGAGGTGCTTTGGGGAAAGTAGGCGATTTTTAATATTCTGAGGATTAAATAGGTGCTACTGTTGCCTAGCGCTGAAGAATCTAAAAAGTTGACTGAGAAATAACAAAACCCTGCAGCCAGTCATCATGCAAACTGTGAACAGCTACCAAAAATTCTGCAACATTTCATATTAAACCACACACAAAAGTGCGTTTTAGACAATTCGATGGCAACTGCTCTTAAAATATTCGATGTTGACGGGTCAGTGTGAAGGATGATGTAGAGGACAACAAACTTTTTGCTGAACACACATTGTTGAGTGCTTCACAGATAACAACAAAGGGACACAGTGGTGACCGCATCTTGTCATCCGTCTCAGGGGGTTGCTCATTTAGTAGTTGCCTAGTACATATCGAACCTGCCTCTCGGGTGATATTCCAGCAAAATCCCATATCGAAGAAACATTTAACCTCCGATTTCCACCAACTGATTTTTTCTAAAAGACACTGTGTGCAGAAAACGCATTTTCAGTGAGAGAACGGTACGAAAAGAAACATCCTATTTCACAGCAGTCGTCACACCGCTTTTCAGGAACAAATTCGGTCGTTTCACGACCAAGCCGCTGATGGCCGGAAATGAACCTGTAGGACTGGTTGACAATTCGGATCCTACGCATTCTTAATTGGCTCCTCTTTTCAGCAAAAGCACCACACATATTTCCACTACCCATTACGACTACTTGAACGCTACAGAACCATCGAGCTCTGCTGCTTAGTCATGCAATAAACAATGGAAACATGCTTAACGGTTAGTAGGCAAAAGCGATATGCCTTCACAAAGGAGTGGCAACAGGTGAGGATAAGGGAAACAACGCTGCTGTAGCAGTTTCTACCTCTGCATAAGGTGTAAAAGCTCTGAATGAGCGCGACTCCTTCAAGAACATGTGATTACTTAGTGAACGACAAAACTACTGGTATGGAGAATGAGGTGCAGGGAGAAGGGTCATGGGATGAAATACCTACTGAATCAGAACACAAAGGAAACTTCTCGGAAATCAAGGAAGTCCCTATAAGTTCTCTAATCTTCGTTATGAAAATGCAGAAAAGTTTAATTTTACCGCAGTTTTCAAATTTTGCTGTATCACGCTAGACCTTCACGTTTCTACAAGCTCAAAGGAAGCTAGCTATTCCCACTCTAGTCACTCTCTCATTTGAAACTTCTGATTATCATTGGGTACGTTTGCATAAGTCTGAAGGACTCTCGCTGCAAGATGATATTGTACTTCGGTGTATTTTGTGCGAAATGCGACCATCCAAACTGCGAACGTAAGATGGCATTAAAGCACAAGAATCAAGTTGCTTGTAGCAGCTGCAGGAATAGTTAACGGCTATGATGTTCAGAAAAGTAAGCTAATAATAGCTCGTCTCTACTATTTGAGATTGGTTTGCTTATGAACCTTACATTGAAGTATCAACACATCCAAATATAATTGTTTCTTCGGTCTCAAATCTGCAATAATAAAATAACCACAAAGCACCATGTGTTCTTTTTTTTGCATGTGTCCGTTTGCCATGTCCGTATTGAGTTATGTTTTTTTAACATGCTTGTTGCAGTTAAATCAACTTTCACCACTCGCTAAGCGACAGTTACTGAAACAACCAGCTCTTGGACTTTGCCTTAGTAAGTTAGAAAAGTACAGCTGGAAGAGAGAAGAAAAGGTAAAACGCAAAAGTCGACGGATGAATTTCTTCCATTTGAAGAACCTGTTAACTCCGTTCATCCGAGGTTGCAACAAAGTCAGACATTGCGAAGCCGCAAACTCGTCTGCGGTGTTATCAATGCATCTAACATTGCAGAGCTTTTCACTGATAGAAGATGATGATGCTGAAGTCAAGAATGTTGATAAGGCGTGTGCAAATGGATTTCCACACTGCCTTCCAATTGTTTATTATCTTTTATCTATGCAAATAAAAAAGCAAAAACCGCTAACCGTTGGCTGACGCTTCATTCATCGAATCACTTTTATATTACCGAACGCCGGAGGGTCTTTCTTACTGCCTTATAGGCAAAATTATGCCAAGCACACTGATCATAAGGCATTTTAGGGTATCGTCGGTGAAAACTACTAATCCTTCAGCTTGAATGCTCGCTTATCACCTAACGCGCGGAATAAGTAACATATGAAGTTGGTTTTCTTTCTTCTTTTGTCGGTAGCCTTTCTCCAGTGATTTTTTTGCTGATGACCTTCTAGCCCTCCACCAAGCATTCGGATGCACCGGTTAGTGCAAGTACCAAAATAAGATTTATACCAGCAGGCTCATAGGGCTGCCAAAATGAGCGGATGCAGTTAATGCTACAAGAACACCAGGAGAGTCTCTTGCAGTTCAAAAGAAGTAACTTATCGCCTTTTTCATAAAGAAAGTCCTGCATGTGCGACAGACCAACACAAACCTATCGATCTTCCAACGAATTGACAACTAATGCATTTGATGAAAACTGCGCCTTATTACTGATTTTTGACTTTCAGAACTCGGAGTTGTCCGACTTTTCAGAGAGTTTTTGGAGTAAACAAATTTTTGCCCGCTTTAATTTCGCTATACGATGACTCTTTGATTCTTGGAGCGGAATATTTGAAGCCAAACGGCCATTAAAAAAACCATAGGTGCAGAGGAAACAGTGCAAGTTATCGCAAAAGGTTCCGTGCAAATAACACAGTGAGATAATTTTCAAAAAAACACTATTTGAGTGAACAAAAAGAAACGAGTTTCTAGAAAACATTGCTAGGAAGGGACAGGATGGAATGCTTTACGTTGATGTTTCATACTGGAAAAGAGCAGCAGAGCGCAGAGACAATGCAAGAAGAAAATTAGTAGCCGGAACATATAGCTTCCTCACTTTCGGACCCTTCAATACCAACGAAACGATCAGCACAATGCCTCTGGCATTGATTTCTCCATTTGCAGCTGTTTGAGCGCTTTTGTCCTTTCTGCCAAACTTATATTCGCCAGCGTCAAAGTCCGATTGGCGCAACATGCTAACTTGCTCGACAATTACTTTCTGCAGTTAATTAGTGCTATAAATGGCATCTTTAGGAAAGAAGATGGAGTATTTGAGAACAAACACCGCTGCCCTTTAGCAGAAAAAAAAAACTGCTTCGGCCAGTGATGCAAGTAGCCAAGCAAGGGGTGAAGTGACGGGAACTTGCATCTGCAACGTTTTGACGCTGGAGACGTTGTCTTAACAGCAATTTACTAACGATACCAAGTTCATCACTTGTTTTTGTGTATGTTCCGTTCCACGATGATTCTAAAGGTCCCTAGAACGTGGAAAAGCTGCGGGATATCTCCTGAACATTCCGACCTAGCAACGTTAGGGCTTGTGACATACGATCTCAGATTATCAGCCACTGAATGTGGTTTGAGAGAAAATATTTTTGAAAGCGGAAAAAAGTGTGTCGCACCTTGCTTCGTCGGTTCATGTCCGATGGCCGAAGCTCAGCGTTAGATTTGGGAGAGTGAGAACAGCCTTCAAGGGAAGCATTGCAGCTGCAGTGTGGTATGTGTAGTGCTGCGAAGACAATTTGTTACCGTTGCAATTAATTTCCCAAAAATGAGCGAAGGCGTGTTAAAAAAAAATTCGGTGCTGATGCGCTGCTGTTGTTGAAGTAGCATATCTAATTTCGTGGCTTCATGCAACGTAGTTTTATCTGATGGGAAATATTTGTGTGTTGCACTTGTTCTATAGATCTCGAGCTTTAACCTGGATAATCCATGCCCCGTTTGAGGCTAAGTCCTCGTTTTGAACGAATCCACCGATGCTATATAATGAATTAGGGTTGAGTCATCGTTCATCTTCTCAAAGCAGGCAATCACGAGTTTGAAGAGGACTTTCGATGGGGTTGATGATGCGTCTTAAGACAACGTATTTATTGGTTTGCACTTTTGCTCGACTACGTAATTGTGGCAGCGAATGACTGTGGCAGCGAAAGTGCACATACGAAAAAATGCGATGAGCCACTCACGACGACCAAACGGAATGCGCATTTGTGCTCATATTTCAGGGGTTCTGTTGTTTTTTTTAACGTTCTCACTCGCAGTCATTCAGTGCACGCAAAGACCTGTCAATGATAGCCAGTAAAGGGCCGCGGGAAGCAGCTCTAATCCATAATACTTTTCCACTGGTGGAAACCAACCGATTTCAGTGAACTCAAGAATTCGACTTACCAGATGTAAATCTCATAATTTATAATGAAAGAAGTACGGAATTTTACTCGTTTTTTTATTCCTAGAAGTTTTTTCGAATCGCAATGCCTCTAAAATCAGTGTTTTTATTAAACAACTCTTGGGGATAAAAATATTATAAGAATCGTGGCCCATATGCAGTCCCTCATGAAGGTTTCATCCTCAGTTTTGTCAGCAGCACCATGTACTAGGCGTATGAAAAAAGAGCGTCATTTCAGGACGTTTAATAATGGAGCTTATGGTCTAGTGACTGAAGAGGGTGCAAGTCGCATATCTGTCTCAACTCAGTTTTTTCTTCCAATCTTCAAGTCAATGTTGGCTCGTTTGCTTGACGAGAAAATCTCTAGGAAGCTGATTTGTGTGACAGCCAACGTCTAGTGTAGCCTCGAATAAATTCTTGACCAATCTTCTAAACTTTTGACGCATTCGAAAACATTCTTCTAGCAAATGAAAATTAAAATAAAAATGTACTTAACTGGCCGAGAGATATTCGGTTCTGTCAATGTGTTTTTTGATCTTCGCAAAAACTTTTCTATATCTCCACGCATGTGATTGCAAGAAAAAATGTTCTCGATTATATCTTTATTGAAATACGCCGTGAGATCGCAAAATACAACGAGAAATTAAAGCTGCACTAAAGTACATCGTGAACACGTTGTTCTGATTTCGGGATGAATGTCAAACTTTTCTGTATCGCTATTCACCTACTCTCGAGTGTCGTTTCGCAGGTAGCTCCGACGACTGCTTAGTCGCAGAATCTCTCATTTAAATAAGTTTTGTGGATTGCATCATCAGCACTGATATAATCAGCGAAAATCGCAAAATACTTCTTTTTTGCACATTCTGTTTCTAATGCACTCGTCGGAAGAAATCGGCTTGCCTTTGAACCATTAGAGAATCACAGTGAAGAAAATAGGATGATTTTGAATTTGTTAACAATTCTCTGAAATGGAACAATGATCCAAAGAAATGGTTTTCAAATTTGACGCCAAGAATCAGTTTATCTGAAGTGGTTTCAACACTAGGCAAAAAACCGGAAACTTGAGATGAATTACGGCTCATAGATTAAAAAAAGAAAAGAAAAACATGGTTCAGAATGTTCACTGTGTTTTCGAGAGTACCGAATCTAGCAAACTGACAGAGGAAATTAGCGTGCAAGTGCAGCATAGTGAATGATTTAGCGTTGTCATTATCGCAGCTCACGAGTTGTTTTCGCGAGCATTTGAACATGCGAGCAAATCGTCAAATTTTGTTGCTGAAACCAAGCAGTCTCACTGATGAAGGTCGGTATTGCGACAACTCTCGCAAGGCCTCGAATATAAAACAAGCAATGTATAGGCCTTAGTTTGTTATTTAAGAAGTGACTCTTGACAGCCATTATAAGTGAGGAGGAATATTTTTCTCACCTCTTTGAAGGCAATTTTTCGAACGTCTTACTGTTCTTATTAGCAAAAGACGCGTTTTGTTGTATTTTCGATGAATTTATATAATTCGTTTTGCTCATCCGAACTCTGCTTGAAATGAACTTAAGAGATATGCTCATAATTTTTGCGACCCTGCCAAGCAAGATCTGTAATACAACGGGATTCTTGATATAAACGGAAGCGCCTAACCGGTAATAGAGAAGTGACCATACCTGCTGAGTTTTCAGTGCACCTGCTGACCAGCAGATGGTTTGTACGCGGGAGTTGAGACCTTTGTTGAAGCTTTTTGCTAGATGGAATATTTGGATATTTGGATCCATTCGACGTTGAAGTGTAGCAGTTTTTACTAGTCAGACTGCTGAAGGAGTATGAGGCCAATTTCTAGCTTGTGTGCTTATGGATTGTGCAAACAACTTAGTTCCTAAATCGTGCAAGAAAGATTTAGTAATCATTTTGTGATGTGATGCGCTCAGCTACGAGAGGTTAACGTTCTAGCAAACATTCACCCTGCTTCCTCATCATTATCGTTTTGCCATTTCGCATTTCGCAGTAGTTAAGTCTTGAAGGAAGCAGACTTCTACACAAACGTAAACAGATATTGCATGAGTTATTTGCAGATGCTTGATCGCATTTACAGCAACATGCGTTTGTGGGCCCGTATGTGTGCATTATGGGTTTGTCCGCGTACGTCCGTGTGTGTGTGTGTGTGTTGTGTGTGTGTGTGTGTGTTTGTCTGTCTGTGTGTCTGTGTACATATGATTGTATTTGCCCGTGTGTTTGTGTGCGACTGTCTGTATGTGTGTGTGTGTTTGTTTGTTTGTGTATGTGCCTGTTTGTATGAGTGCGTGCGTTTGCGTTTTTGAGTGTTTGTATGTGCATATGTTGATATGTATGTGTCCGCGTGCTTCTATGTCCGCGCGTTTGTGTGATTTTCTGCCTATCGGTTGACTGTGTGGCTAATGCTCGTTCTGCGTGTTATTGCACTTTGTTGGCGTGCATGCCAACTTCTCATTTCAAATCATCGGTTCTTTTATATTGTTTGCCTTTTTCAAATAAAATAGAATCATCTAAACCCACTGCACTTTTCTTCGCAGCAGATCACTTCGTTTCAACGCTGTTTATTACCAAACATAGAAACCATTCAAACTGTTCATGACATCTTGAAAATTGTTGAATCCCTCAGATAGTTAAAGATTTCCTCGAGAAAATCAATTAGCTTCAACTTTATAGCAAAGTTCCTTGGAATGCAATAGCACTGGCAATTTCCTTCAAAGTATCACCATTAAAAGTTCCCAAAACACACCCTTCAAAGTCATGCTTTTACAAGCTCTCTAGGAGATCCCCCAAAAAGCAATTTAACTCTTGCGAGAGCCATGATTGTGGAATGAACGTATACTGGCAACTGGCGGTCCAAAATAAAAAGATGCTCGGAATTTAAGGAAGGCACCTCAGCAGAACTCGCTATGTGGTACCTCATTTGAACGCTGGTTCGTCGCTTTGTGCGTTTAAGTGCGTATGTGCGTAAAACGTTGCAGCTCCCGCCCAATGTGGACGTTTTAACCAAATTGCAAATGAACGAACTTCTGACAAGCAAAGGACACCACAGCGCAATCATTGACAGAAACCAATAGTGGGTGGAATGAAGCGTTGTTTGCAGCACGGAGTAGCGCGGCTCAACTTGCTTGTGCACTTGAAATCGCTCGTCCAGATCTGTCAGGTTTTGTGACGCATTCGTGAATGATCACTTACGACCTAATAACGCCAATGCGACTTTGTTGTCGAAGTCATCATGAAGCATTATAAAAGCTGAATTTATCTGCTAGCATTGTGCTAACATTCTCAAAACGTTGCAACTCCGCTTCGCACAGCAGCCTTCATTACCTACTAGCTTCTCTTGATTTTGTTACCCTTATTTAGTGCTTTTCTGAAATGTAAAGCTGTCTGCGCACTAAAACAGGGATTCTCTAAGGTCGCAAAGATTAGCCTGTTGTTGATCACTGGGAGTTTAAAATCCATATCAAGGCGGACCCACCCAACGAAATGCATGCATAGTGTGATGCAAGTAAACTTATGGAAAGCGACGACGCATTCATTTTAATTTCGCTCCTGCGGATATACCCAGGTAACTTTTGGGGCTCTTGCACCTTGTTTTGCCATATCAGAACGAGGAGGCGGCTGCAACTCTCCTCCAGTTTCGTTGTTCCTGGCATTGGGAGATAGATTTAAGTCATGGAACGAGTTAATAAGTTCATTTCTCTTGTTTTACCTCATAACATATTATGGTCTTCTTACATGATGTTATGCCTCTTTTTCTTGCCTTAAGCGACCTCACTTTTTACGAGAACTCCCTCTTGGCTCAGTCAGCATATTGGGATCCAAGAGAAACTGTGCTGGTTGCTGAAGTTGAGAAGGATATCTCTTCAGTAACGATAAACAAGATGAAGGAAATAAGACATTCAAGATGTAACGTGACATATATTCTAAAACCTTCTGTCTGTAACAATACCGTCCGAAAAATCGAAAACGACAGGTAGAGGGGAGGAAGAGAAAGATGAGTGAAAGGATTTTTAATAGTCACTTTTTTGATAGTTCGGAAGTGTCTTTTTGCATCATATCCATGCTCGAAAACCGCGCCATGAATTTAGCATGAATTTGATACTGTGGATGAGAACTCAACTGAAAATGAAAGAGAAGCTTTCTGTTTCAGTTGCCATTTGAGCACTTCTGATAGCAGTGATCGGTGTTCGGCGCGTCGAAAATGTTCGACCGCATTCGTGCTAACGAAGGTGCTAGGAAATTCTCTTCTCGAGCAATGAAGTTGATAGCATTTGGTAAATAAAGGCTGCATCTCTAAGTGATTCATCGCGTACGTAACGCTTGTGGGTGAACAATTAAAGAGATCATGAATTTTAATTTAGGCAAAAACACACAACCAGGCAATTCTCATTTTAGAACAGAGCTTTGCAATGTAAAAGTATATTCTGCTTTCCTCTCTCTCTGTCCCCCTCCCCCCATTCGCCCGCTCACTGTATTTCAAAAAAGTTAGCTTTAGCTGCACTGTGAATAAGCGAACACATAGGGTAGAAGATCGAAGCAGTGCTGGAAAAAAGTCAACGCAAACAGTCTAAAAGATCTGTTGTTTTTTATAACAAATTCCCAAAGAGTTCAAAAGGGCGGAATTTGATATTAACATATTTTTAGAAAATTTAAAATGGCCGATTTTTGAGAATCACAAATGAGCTGAAGGTGAAAAAGCACGACGCCTTGCCCGGGTCGCCTAAACAGCCATTTACAAAAGTTTGAAGAGTCGTATTTTTTGCAGGAAACTGCTAAAGAGTTCGCACATAGTAGCAAATTTCAGAAACCATCGGCAGAACAAAGCGAAATTTAGGGGCAACTGTTTACGACATTTCATTCTAAAAATGGCCAAACATTCGAAGAGAAGCCGCACATAAAAAGTGCAGTTACAAATGAAACAACTTTAGATTTCAGCATAGATAAGACAGTCGAAACGAACATTTATTTGCCAAAAATATAACGCGACCTAAATAAATTAATGGTTATTACGAGAAAAATTTTCGGACGTAGTGGTAAACGATACATACTGCAAATTAAAAGAGTAATGCAAGGAGAGAAATTGCTGTGCGCTTACTTCATATTGAAATAGTAACAAGATAGGAAGTGGTGAATGGTACACGGAAAATTAAAAAAAACCATGCACCAAAGTGCTCGCTAAAATGATACAGCTTACTGAAACGGAATCTTTACCGCGGCAATAAGAGGTACTCGTTCACTCATCGGCGTATCTGCCCACCAAAACATGGTGATTTGCCCCAGTCACCTTTCGGTTTGCAAAATCGAATTTTTTACCGGTACTCTTCTACTAGCTCAAACATCCCGAAGTTTTACCTGTAACAGCTGCAAAGAGTTAAAATGTGCTAATTTTCTATCGAAAATTCGCGAGCGGTTCAAAAACCCAGTTCAACTGGAGTCCTTGCGAACATTTTTCAGTTGGAGAAAAATAAAATTTTTGATTCCAGAACTCAGTTAGGCTTCAAGCGTTAAGTACTCTGCATAAGTTGATGCCCTCTAAACGAACTGGGAAATCACGTTGAATAATTATTGCTTGCATTCGGTGCTTCGAAAATATGGGTTCCCGAATCATTTTCGGGGACCTTCTGGCCTCTTTACTCAGAAAAAAATCTCATACTTCTTGCAAGCAAATGGCACTGACAAATGCTTCAATTACTTACTGTCTGGTCAAACCTTTCAGCAGCAGATTTGTTCACCCTAAGCATTGTGCGCCCTAAAAACACCAGGAAACCATCCCTCTGCTTTGCACCCATGTATGATGCTCCACTTTTTTCACTGACAGTGAGATAATATAATTCGCGATCTCACTCCATGTTTTCCATTATTTTAAACAGCCTTAGTATTGTGCAATATTAGTTGCGGTCTGTTTTGGCGACCTGCCGACGATACAGGAACAAATGAGATTTTTTCTTCGACCAAAGGGAGTGGGAGTTTCGATTTTCTGGAGTTCCAAAAACTGTGAACCCCGAGCGAGAATTTTGATTTCCTAGATGTTCAAAAAGCTGGAGCTGAGGATTCGGAAAACTGAGGCCTAGAAAAAAGTTCAAGGCCCTTGGTGTTAGAAGACATCAGAAAATCGAGTGTTTGTGGTCCTCGAAACTCGGTAGCAATAGTATTCAGGATTCCAACCTCAGTAATCCCTAATAGATTTCTTCACTGGCCAACAGCGTCTATGGCTCATTAGACGTTGGAAGAGTGGGATGATTACACAGGTTTGCGCTAGAGACATTCGAACATTGTGGTTTTTCAATTTTGGTCGGGTTTTTGTCTCGCTGCTTCTCCTTTGAGTCGCCCCAAAATGTGACTAGAAAGGCAAAAACTAAACCGAAACAGAATCGCTCAGGCAGCTAGCGCAATCTGCATCTGAAAGTATGCTTCGGTGTCAATTTAGAGCATCGGGTGGTATAATCGAACCCTAATAGCGTACGCGATCGCTGGTACAACGTTACTTGTCCCAAGTGAAAACTCTGCAGAGGCGGAAAGCTGATAGATTCTCCAGGTGCGAATGCTTCTAGTGATTACTGACAACGATGGCGACCACGATAGGCTCACAAGGTGGAAAGAGCGATTCCAAAGTTAACCATAGTGATTTTACGCAAAACTGGAATATATTTTTGTAATATATTTTTTGTAAGTCAGTCCAATTGTAAGATGAGAGGCTAGAATATATTTTCTGCATCATTGATTTTAGAAGAAGGAGCTTTGGACAATTTTTTGCCAATTATAGCAAAGCACTAAATCGTTGGCTAATACTGACTGCAAAGCTACGTAAAACATCTTATACGTAAGACAATGCAAGACAACACTGCAGAAGCTACGAACACATCGGTAAAACTACCGACCACCTCTGCTGTCGCCGGCGTTTTTTTTCGCAGTATCTCGTTTCGTACCAGTTACTTGACTTTGTTTCTTCTTTATTATTGTTTTCGGTTCCACTTTGTTGTGCTTGTTGTTAAGAAGCTTGGTGCGGTAAAGTTTACATGCGTGGCACACATCAACCAAAATACACTGCTTTACTACTCCCCCATTTACTGAATTAGTGCGACTTATTCAATTAGAACAATGAGCGCTGATAGTTATTGTCAATAACCTCTTGAAACGGTCTCTTAACTTTAGCAAGTCACCCAAACTCCGACATCAGTTTGCACGGTTCGCAGTAAGACGCGGGCATTTTGTAGAGGACGAAGCAATGACCGTTTGTTCAAACGCATACAACTACTTTCGAATCAACGAAAAGTTTCCAGCTGCTCGGTCTAAGGCAAATAGAATCGCACCCGCTGTGCTAGTATTAGTGTCTGATAAGTTGGAAGTAATGAGCGTAACGTTTTACTCGTATAAATACAACGAGATACTAACCATAATCCATCCAGCAATGCATGTTATCAATATAATCACGTGCTGCATTCATGGCACAATGATGAACAGAATGCGAGAATGTGTTGTTCGAGACTTTATGTCCTGGTTGCACATGTTTACTTCACTTTTCGGATGAATAACGCATATCCAAAGATTCACTGCTTCTGAACCCGGGCACTAGAAACTGCGGTATGTGCTTTAATCGTCGAGCTGATTTTGAGAAAGAGACTATGCGAATGCATTATTACAAGTGGAAGGTAGAGCAGCGCGTGAAACGTACCTGAAGAAATGATAGAAATTGCTAGCGGCTGCTGAAGAAACACTCAGCATAAATGGCAATTACGAAAAGTGATGAATGGTGCGTTATGAAGTTTTGAAACGATATGAGCAACTACACTTCTTGCCTTAACAACGCATAACACCTTTCTGAATTTTGAAATCGTCATTGTTCACTGGTCGACTACATGGTGTTCGGTGTTCACCACGAAACTGTCAGCTAACTAGCATATATTACCGAAGAAGTTCACATGAACTGTAGCAGCATTTTTGGAAACTTTAAACTACTTAAGCTCAATTTTTTAATGAATTGTTCATTATTTTGATCTTCCTATCCCTTTCCTGCTTCGGAGGCTCGTTTTATCGAAGAAATCCAAGAACTTTTGATGTCACTGTTTTGATGAGGGTTTGTTTCAGGCTGCAATAAATCAGGCTTGGAAGATTTCACAAAGCAGAGCATCCGTGAGGACCTCAAACTGTGGTGCTGTCGCCGAAGCTCAAGATTCGTGGGAGCCCCGACCCCAATTTGTTAGAGTCCCACGTTACTTGCAATCAGCTTAGCTATGGCTTAACGAGGGCAAAGAGCACACGGCGCGTGGTTATACGGGTCCCTCTCAACACTTGCTCTTGAGCATTTTGTGAATCCTCATTCTGAACTCCACATGGAGGCAAAATGCTTGCGGAGTAAAACCATCTCTCCAATTAGATGGGTGCAAATTTCTAATCAAATCACGTACCAATGATAATGACGAGCAGTACGGTTTTAAAGCAAGTTTGCACCACATAAGAATCCAGCGTTGATAAGGTCATAATGCCCAGCACAACGGATATTGAAGCTTGCGAAACGGGCCAACCTACTGCACCCAGAACGCCAACCAATCTTGCATAGGGCGCACTGAAATTTTTCGTTCTTTGATTCGAGCCAGCAAACATGTCAGAGCATCGAATCAGCTTTCTTGAGCATGAAAAAAAAAACGCAATTGTTATCAAATGATCGACCTTGTCCTTTGAGACTTCAATGTTATCTAAGAAGATGTGAAACGATATTACGACAAGTTCGGGTGCCGAAGTGACGTCATGTATTTGAGAACCAGGCTGCACATAACTTGGATGAGCATATGCCTTGAATGCTTTCGAATTCTCGTTCCCCTAACTTTTCTGAAATCACGCCTACGAACTAAACCAAGCGCGAAGTCGTGTACTCTACTTGAAACTGCCTAGAAGCTTCTCTTCTTCTATGATTTTTGGACTAAACATGTAAGTTGGTGGCCTTCAGTGCTGTCGCTGGAAGAGATCCTAAAATTCATGATTTTAACGGCCGCTCCCTCATTCACGTTTTAGCCAAGTTCATTTGTTGCTCAGCCAATCCCTGCCCGAAATTAATAATATATTTCTGCTGATGCAGATAGCTTTGTTTGTTTGAATAGAGTGCCTAATGTTACTAGGCCTGAATTCATCTGAACTCATCCGTTCATTGTTTCGCAACACTTTTTCCCCGATAAGACTTCCAAGAGGAAAGGAGCGACTTTGATTAGTAAGACATCCGGCTGAGTCAGATCATTTCCATACTTCCTCTTTAAAAGAGATCAGAAGCGAATTTAAGCAACGGTTGAAAATTATCTGAGTGCAGCTATGACACAAGAGAACCATTTCTCGGCTTCCACTCTGGATGATTCTCCATGCCTGGTTTGCACTTGTAAGGTTTCAGCACTCATGAGCTCATGAGATCAGGTCTAAAGGAAGTAACAAACGTACTTGATCTTCTCGTACTTGGCCTTGCTTTCGGTCATATATCCATATGTGATGTGTGCAGCAAAATCAACACTAAATCCGACCGACATAGCGATTGTGATCATGGACGTCGCATCGAGATTGACATTCCACAAGGTCATGAAGCCGATTACTCCGAGTGCAACCGAAGCAATGTTTAGAACGATAACAAGTGCACATAGTGGCTGTGGAATAAAAAACAGCGACACAGGCACCATGACTGCTGAAATGCAGCGTCAACTCTCAGCGCGTTGAAAGAACACTTCCAAAATATAGCTGAAGACTTGCAATAAAACCATTTCTGACGCGCCGAAATAGCATAGGATGGGAAACAATTGTGTACAAGACTCAGTGTTTACCTTATATTATTTATCCCCATATTTGCTATTCGGTACACAGCTTTTCAAGAGAAGTATAAACCGAATTCCACAGTCAACAGGGATATGAAATGCGCTTCAAAATCGGTTCATTATTACGGCACATCAAAATGGGAAAGGATAAGAGTTTTTGGGGATACAATCTTAGATAGCACAGTCATCTTGCAGAAGGAAAATTCTGAGCGCATAGCCCTACGGACTCCACTTTACCTCCCAAAAACATGGTGGCAGTCATCAAATCCCCTCCCCCCATCCCCCTCTTTAGTCAACCGAAGATTACCGGGATGTCCCATAATGGCGTCACCCACTTGCTGAACACCCCAAATGCTGTTCTAAATGAACCAAGCTTTTAATTTTCACAACTGACCCTATTCTTTAATTAAGCTCATCAATGACAGGAAAATCAAAGTGATCAGGGCTCTCAGCCAACAATCACCGTCCACATCCAGGTAATTTTTCAGAACGATGTCCACCGATTTCCATAAACGAAGTCCCAATGGACCAAACGCTTTTCAAACATCGGCACACCCCTCGAACGTACGCGTTCTGAAGTGTAAACTTCTCGACGGAACCTCATTTTATTTGACACGACACCGGGTGAATACTTATAAATGATTTAGGATAAACCGATATCGAAATTACCGGGCGCAGACTCAATTAAGCAACAGGTTCTTCTTCGGGCTTTTCAATTAAAACATGCTCTGAT
This sequence comes from Baylisascaris schroederi, assembly GCA_006503575.1. Lineage (NCBI taxonomy): Eukaryota > Metazoa > Nematoda > Chromadorea > Rhabditida > Ascarididae > Baylisascaris > Baylisascaris schroederi. The sequence continues at coordinate 272,919 of QEWY01000309.1, read as the reverse complement.
CACAAAGATGTACATTGTACGCTCAGTATTTTTCACACTGCTAGCGGCATAAGGAAGCCACTGATTAAGATTTCGCAAAAAATTTTTGAAAAAAATTTAGATCGAAATAATGAGTCGTGTGACTTATACCGATAGAAATATACAAGTCTTGCATGGTTTGTGGCCATATGATTTCGAACTGGTCTGCGAGCGCCCACAGAGGGGTGTACGTTGTGATATTGAACTCAACCCTGTACTTATCCGCAGTACTCCTGAAAAAGAAAGACGCTCAGTTCTAGGCAACAGTTGCTTTTTAAAAAACTTGAGGATATGCCAAGGATGTTAAAATGATAGACCCGTTTACGTATCGCCCACTAGGTCAATTGAGTGATCTAGTGACTGAAAATAATGACATGGAACGAATCGGCTGCATAAAACCTCGAACAGAAGTTAGTTCAAGCACCGCCGACCAGCTAAACAGACGCACAACTTTTAGCCATCATTGAACGCTTTATGAAGATGATATGAAGATGATCAGCGACAACGAATTTGGGGATCGGAAGTCGTCTCCGTTATATATATATATATATATATATATATATATTATATATATATATATATATATATATATATCAAATATTGCCTACGTGGGTTTTGCGCCAATGGGCAGAAAATACCACAGGTACGCTCACATACACCCAGACACGCACATGCACAGACGCACGCACGCACGACACAAACACTAGACGCACATAGAGTAACCTACTCCACAACACCAATTTCAATGTAAACTGCAGGAATTCGGTTCTAAGGGAATAATTTTTGAGAACTTGCCTCACTGCATTTGCGCACCGCATGATGCGTTCGTCGGATGGAGAACTGACCAGTTGCATTGTAAGACGAAAAGCAGACATAGATTTATTGGGGTAATAAAGAATGTCGTGATCGTACCTTTCGTTTGCCATTAAAAAAGGTTTCAGGTTCATGTTGAACTCCTGGAAGAAAAATATGAGAATGAAACATTTCTCCTCGAGCAGAAGAATCAGTAAGTGCATAAAGAGTTCGAGGAGTTGAAAGAACTAAACGTGCTTTCGTTTAATGACGCAAAAAGGTTACTCTAGAGATATTCGCCTGATTGCGTCGTCTCGGGGAATTAGTCACAGAACACATACAGCGCAGTTCAGACGCTGACATACAAGAAGGAATGCAAGCACAGGAAAGGAAATGAGCAAGGTTCCAGAAATATCGATTTTCAAGGTGACACTCCAAAGTTGCAGTATCATATCATAATCGCACAGGATGGCATGGAGTACATTGAACAATGAATCAGTACAGGAAGAAGAATTTATGACGCGTCTCAATTCAGCAAATCATCCTAGACACTCCCACGAAAGAACTTCAGCTGCATTTTGCCCCCTCCCATCTCATCGTATTCCTATTATAATTTTCTTACTAAACTTCCTGTTCCAGTCTCTTTATCCCCGAATTCACCACTGTGCTCTGCGTCTGAGAGGTATTGCATATACCCAAAGTATTTCTGATGAACGAAACATGGAATGCAGAAAAGTTTTCTGCTCTTCAACTATCCACTTCGATAGCTTTTAGTAAGACCAACTGTTTCATCTTCGTTAAGAGCGATCCATGAATCTCCGAATCCGAGCCGATCAACGAAACGCTGATAAGCAAAATACCAGAAATCAGTGGTGTTGCGTCCGACACTACAGGAGGTATGTTCAAGGTCGCTAAGGGCGTCTAAGAACAGCCGTCGTTGCGTAGCGTCGCCCATATTCGGTGGGCGCATCACAGCAACGTCAACCTTCGACACGTCATCGGGAAAACGAGTGTTTTTGATCTCAAGAAAGCGTCTCGACGGTGAATCTTTTTGTATAACGTTGATAAGCTGCAAAGAAAGGCTTCCATGAGTGATGGTCGACGCAGTTATTTCTTATCTCAGTGTTATAGCGTGATGGCTTTATTGTGCTACTGCTTTGGTAATTTATGGCTCGATATTGTGTTATATGAATCATTTGAAGAGGTTGATGACTTCTAGTTTATTACAAATTCAGTAATTAAAACTTTCGTGCTGAAGGCTCACCACTGTCAAGTTTCAGGATTTTGCGATCGGTTGCCATCATCATTTTCAACGATAAGCTTAGACAAAGTTCGCAACTTTTGCTAGTCGCTTTTCTTTTTTGAAGGCAGTCAAGCGGCAATGCTTCAATTTTTCGGCTAAATTTGGTTGCTCCGAATGGAATCAAATCATCGTTATTGCAAAACCGCAGTCAGTATTTACTGAAATTTAAAGAACCTATCAAAACTGTACCCGAATTTAATAAGTTTATGCAAAATTCCTCTGTTCTCCCTCAGTTGCAAGAAAACAAACCATAACGAAAGCGTTCACTTTGAGAACATCATCACATTCTCTGTCATATGCCAGCGGTTGTAATCACTTGGTGCCATGCGTATACGGTGAGTGTTGAGTGCGAGAAAAAGAATAAAAAAATAAAAAAATAGAAACAAAAACAAAAATAAAAACGGAAAAAATTAATGAATAAATAAAACTAAAAGATAAAAAAATTGCATGGCACTCACTTCAAATCCAACTTTAACGTTATAGGCTCCAGCATAAGCAACTGCAGCATAGCAAATGAATGAGATCAGAGTGGCAATCTGTACGGTAGGAGTCGTAATAAAAGGAGCATAGAAATCCTCGAAAAGGCGCTGATACCATAAACGATCATCGAAAATAATTCCCTGAAAAATGGCAAAAACTGCTGCTAAATGTGCAATGGCAGCAATAACAATGCAAAAACAAAAGAATTAAAAAGGTGTTCAACCCGAAAATGAGGATGTGAATACAGAAAGAATCAGTAAAGCAGAAGGTCACAAAGGTCACCACAAAAAATATTGTTTACTTCCCTGCTCAGCCCACATTTAGGCAACATTAGGCTCCTAAACACCTAGGTGATCAGTCTGATACTTTGCAAATTAAGAGAAAGATACAGTCAAAGATTCACCAGTGGCGAGAACACCATAACGGCTGCATCCTCCAATTATCCATTCAAACGGCCACCATGGACAAATTTTTTTGATTTGCAATATGCAGCTCCAGATGAAGAAGATGTTTTTTGGTTTCTTCCAACAGCGCTCTGCACCGCAGCATTTAATGCACATTTTGAAATGAAAGAAAATTTCCCAAAGTGCCTCAAAGCGAGAAAAAAGAACTTTAAAAATCTTTCATTAGAATAAAGAAAAAAACGTTTTGCATTAAATACGGAGGAAAGCTTGCTATGTACGATCGTTTTTCATAGGGAAAATGCCTACACATTCAGGAAGGTTTACTTATGCAAAATAGATTTTTCTCAATTTTATAATTTCTTATTCACAAAGCCAAGCAGCACGTTTATGATGAGAATTTAATCAAATTTGCGAAAATATTCAGCTTGCAAAATGTTGCACTCTTGTTTTCTATTAAGGCTTCTGAGTGAATGGCGAATAAAATACAAGAAATAAAATCTGTGTAATACAGGTATGGATACTCACTTCCGGTGGCAAAGAGCTCAGTGCGTTCTTCTTTCGCAGGCCACTATCCGAGCGACTTCCCATATTCAAGCAGCGCTGCATAAATGTGCTCTTCTCTGCAACTGTTTCAAAGTTTAAAATGAAGAACATCGTGTGGAACGATTCAGCCACCGTCGAAACAGCTGAATTCAGCAAATGTACTATATCATAGTTGTTTCCGATTGAAAGGGTCAACGAAGCACCGTTTCCACTGACCGAACTATCAAGAAATTCAATGAGTAATAAAAGGTCAGAATTATTCACAAATATGAAATAAAGTTTTGAAAAAGAGTTGTCGTTAGAGGAAGCGACCACCTATCTCTTCAATCGGGATTGTAGGGATGTAGGCGATGCTGTTCCTGTTAGCCTCTTCCCAGCGTCCCTGAATAGAAAGACAGGCGACGAAGATTGTAAGCGAATAAGCGAATATGAAACAAATTGCAGCCGATGAGTAGTAGCAGAAATATATCACCTGAAAACCAAAATTGCTGAATTTTCTTGAAACATGTGCCATCTTGAATCGGCATAAGCCCTTGACACAAAAATATCTTAAAAGCAACTTGATGTGATTAACGTTCAGAATTACCTATACTGCAAGACAAAACCTTCGTTTTAGAATGTCCTAAACAAATAATTCGTAGATGGAAGAATTTAGCAGCATGGCAAAACTGATTAATCATTTCCTGCAGCTAGTCACTTGCAGCGCTTTAGCACGCAAGTGTGCTACACAATTCAGCTGAAACAGAAAACACGCGCAACGAAATTCTCGCGCACTAGATCAGTGAAAACTCTTGCCTGGAAGCGTCTGATTGCCGCATATTGTCCTCAGCTAGGCTTACGGGAAATGCGTAAAAAGTTGCAAGGAGTGCTTCCTTTAGACTTTGGAAAGAGTTCATTGCACCACGTGACACATCCTCACAATGTATCTCAGAAGATCAAAAATGTCAGCTGCACATGCAACGAAAGTAATTCCCTACGCTGCGTCCGCTAAGAAGTCAGCCTCAAATGTGATCTTATCAGTTTGAATTCTGATAAATAGGACAGTTCCCCGTCTCATAGTTTCCTGAAATATGTAGCAAGATTCCACTGAAATCTGAAAACCTTCAACGCAGAGAAAAGTGGCATGATTCTCTACCAGGAAGTTTCAATTTTTTAATGACCAAGGTGAAACATTACTGCAGGTAGAGGCGCAATTGCGCCAATGAGAAAGGCGAGTGCATCAGTTAGTGACGTAATGCTTATTGAGACGGCTGCACGGCGCATGGATATCTCAATTCGGTCTTCAACGCTCATCGTACGGCTCGTCTCGTGCCAAGCTGCCAGCATAAGAAACGTGTCGTCAATACCCACCGCTGAACAATATGAAAAGTTTTACTGCAAGATTGCAAGGGCAGGCACCTCACATTGCTCATGCTGTTCAATGTACTCCAGTTGGCCTTTTATGATTTCAGTGAATGAATCCCGCACATCTATTGACTTCTCCAACAATATTACACCTGAGAAAGAGGTACACTCAGCATCAACACGCCAATAGCTACAAAGTGTAATAAGTTTCAGGACAGTGGAGGAAGAACCTTCTGAAGTCTAGTATACTGAAAAATACAGATCGGAAAGTATGCAGAGGATACTGTGCTTAGCGGAGGGATACACGAAAAAGCCATAAACCTATTACCAGGTAATTAGTGGCGTTACGTTTATTTATTTTTTTTCCCACAGTGGTCAGTCACCTATGCCAACGCATCCATAGCTAGAAAGGATCTAAATGCAAACACATAACATGTAAGCAATTCTGTGCACACGCTCGACCCGTTCCACTAGTAACGGGCACAACGGTGTTTTAGCAAGATCAAAATTCCAACTCACTTAGACTAAGGAACGGCATCACAGTGGCCATGTCAACGAATGTGACATCGAGGAGCAGAAGAAGACCCGCTGCAGAAGCGATTGCCATCACTGTCGCTACAACACCAATGATACCCATAAGTGGCTTCGATACAACCCAATCAACAACTGCAGTCATTCCATCCGCTGTGCTGATCCACTCGAAGTTGAAGGTGCACAATACAGAGAAAATAGATAGTATGGCAAATGTTAATGCGAAACTGCAATTCAGTTATTCTGCAATGCAGCGATTTGAAACACCCAGTTCCGTTTCTAAAGATCCAGCGAGATATTCATAAAGGATAAAGTAACGGCCGGCAGGCGACCGATCCTTTCAACTGGATTAAAGCCCTTGTGGAAAGCCACTTATTGAATGTGAGTGCACAGCAAGCCGCTTACACTAACCAAATATTGTTCATCATAGAATTACCGCATTTTCGGCAAAGCGTTCACCAATTTATTAAATAAAGTACTCAAATAACATCAACGAACGCTCATACCACTTGTTCGAAAATGCTCAAGCGCAGGTGACTTAAGATGAATGCATCGCAGTGAATATCTTTTAAGTCACCTCCTTATCAAATGAGTACGTAAGATGTTATCTTTGAATGAGCGGCGACTCACTCGCCCCATGTCATCTGGCAGAGAGAAGTTTGCAATATCGCCCAGAAAACAGTAACGAGATTGACAAATTGCCTTCTCAAATAACGCGGCTTGTTCGACCCTTCTGCGATTCCTGAGACTCCAGTAAGTTCTCCTAATGATCTGCCTGATCAAACAGCGCCGTTACAGTATTAACATATTCGACTTAGAAACTGCTAAATGAGAGGATGTGAAAATTGCTAACACGAGGCATTAGCGCAAATGAAGCAAGTAATACGTAATACAGTGTGCCGGTTATGCACAATAAACGAGTAGCCGTCTTCTGTATATGAATGTCTGCCGGATAGATTTTTCCCATTAAACCTTTTAAAGATCCAAATGCAGAATATGCCAGAACGTGCCAACTTTTGCTCCCTTTGTTCAAACAGTCTGCCTTCAGATTGCGTATATGCCACAGCGAATTTCACCAATGATAGTCGCTCAATACAACAAAAGCTGCTAACGAAAGCCGATTTTATACTTTTGCCGCTTCAATCACTGTAAAAAAGCACTGAAAAGACGGTACCTTGGGGCGATACGGCGGTTGTTCTCTGCCAGTTCTTGTTCGAATGTATCTGAGTGGAAATAGTAAACATTGAACAGCGTGGTTGGAATCCTTTTTGATTTGATTCTCTCGCTGACCGCTGTCTCAAAATTCCTGCAGTAGCTTCCGGTATTTCTTAGCATGCAGCCATCTTAGGCAGTCACTAGTAGAAAACAGTTACAACTTGCGGTCTCATCATAGCCTTTCATACAACTGATCACAGTATTGAACTGCTTATCGAATCCGCCGCAGACATCAAACTGTATTTATGCGCTTATGAGAACAAGAAAAACGAGGAAGATGTTTTTAACTCCAACTTTTCGAAATTTCGAAAAGCGATTAGCAAACGCGCTTAATGCAGGTTTTGCCATACGCGAGAAATTCAATGGGCTAAACAACAATGCCCCAACCTCAAAAGTTCCTTCACTCTCAAAATTTTCAATTTAAAGCTGAACTAGAGGCTTTCGGCGGTGGCTCGCTTGTGACAACAATCGGAAATAGAGAGAGAGAAATGGTCTGTTATGCGATTTAAGGCAATAGAAAGATGTGTTGCCCGCTAAAATGAAGCACTCCGACTAGTCATTCCAGCCATTTTTTCGAAAGTCTGCAGAGCTGCGTAGAACTGAGTCATTGAGGGTGCCGAAGAGCAATTAGTTCTTTTCGCACATATTGAGTCTATGCCGTATGAAAAAACAACTGTAACCAACGAGCTCAGTTTCAGCATGAGGTCACTGTGCTGTTTCAGTTGATAAAGAATCATCCACGTCGTTGCAGAGAGAAGTCGCTGATGCGGATCTGTTTTGACACCTCCTAATGTTTTAGAGAGATCGATTGGTTCAGTTGAATATTGCGAATAAAACTTCGGATACGTCACATTGAGCTTCACCTGAAAAAAAAAAGAAATCAAAAAGCTCCGTTACAGCTGCACGCAGGCAGAAGTACGGCGAATGGAACAGCTGAAGAACTCAAAAAAATAAATAAAATAAAATAAAATAAAATAAAACAAAAATCGCGCATTTATCAGTACCGATTTAATGGAACTTTGGCGACTTTTTCCATAAAATTTTGGCACAGCTAAAAATAGTTATTGCTTCTCAAAATCAAGGACCAATTTTAGAAACGGCCACGCAACGTCATGGAACATATGCGTCTAACCATCCGTCTCCAAAAAAAAACCAGGATGAGTTCCCCTTATTCACCATAAGCCAACAAATCCAGTCAGGACTAAGCTTTTTACCGCTTAGTGTTGGCGATTAGACTCATTGTAAGAAAGCTCACCTCATCCCCTCTTGAGTACACATCGGCCAAAAATCGTGCATGCGCGTTTGTGAAACAATCGTTTTGAAATCGTAGGCAAATATTCCTATAGCTATATTCGAGCCCATCGATGGTGCTGAATTTTTCTGTGTCAAGCCAGTCCAAAAAGGCAATAAATTCATTCGCATATGGCCTCCTCAGAACATCACCATAATCATTCGCCTCCAGGATTAAGTAGAGACCTTTGCGTCTCAAGATGTCTTTGCCTAAATTAAGGCGATCAAGAAAACAGCACGACGCATTTGTCACTGGAGAAAATGAAGCAAGAATCACTCTCTAAGCTTGTAGGCAAGCGTGCAAGTAAGGCTGCCACGACGCGACGTGCATTTCTTGCAGTTGAGTTACATAAGACAACCGCTTACATTAATATTATTCTAAAGACAGCACAGATGGCTTACTGTATTGTTTCCTATGCCACCTACGCAATGTCGAAACCCGAGTCGCGAAATCCATCCTTAATTCGAAACCGACCAACTCTACCATAAAATCACACACGGGAATTTTTGCCACCTCCAAGCTATATGAGGATAAATCCAAAATATCATTGGCTCACAGAACGTCACAGCTCAATTCATATGGATCATGGGTACTGTATCCAACAAAGAGGCACACAGGACTACCAGATACACGAACGGCGCCGCCATAATAAACAAAACACTGCAAAAGGCACATTAAAGCGTCCCCGATAACTCGGCATTTGTGACCGAGCCTTTGCATTCTAACTTCTAAACGCAAGTTACGAAAATTTTCTATCAGAGAACCTGGATAGAACTGCTCATCTGTTGCAGCCCAATTCTGATGGAATACCTCCTCCTCGAACTTCCATTTTGCATTCACAGGAGCGTACAGGTAATGTACACCGCGAACTATTTTGAAATTGAAGAAAATTCCCGACGATAGAAAACACGTCATCACTGTAGGAATAACAATAAAAGGCCATGGATGCCTGAAACAAAAGAATGGCGTCTATTAAATATAATTCCAAAACGCTTTTAATTATGCCCCTTATCGGAATGCGCGAATGCTCGTGCAGTTAGAGCAGCAGAAACATTAACTTTATAAATGAACAATTCTGTACGCAGGCTCAGACACCTAATTCGATTTTAGGATTCCTCGGAGCTATCAGCATCAGCTGCAGTTAGAAGAATTCGGTTTTGTGCAGCTAAAATATGCAGCACTCGAATGCGCTTGAGAACTGAACAGTAACGTGAATGCGCTCCACTTTTGCGATATTCTCATCGGAGCGTCGCTTTTAATGGGTGCAACAGAAAAACCTATTTCAAATACGATTGTCCGATCGACACGCGAAGAAAAATTTTTAACAGACTGCGAAAAGGTACTTTCTTTTAAATTACTTCAAAGCGATTATTGAACGATGGAGTGAGTCGCAGATTTGACTGTCTCTATTGTTTAGCGACCGCCACGAGACGCTTATGCTATTTGATTTAGCGCATCGAATATGGCAGCATATGCTGATGCGATAAGCAGTTTTCAATTGGAATCTACAACCGCAGTGAACATTTATATAATTTCGCTAATCCTCGTGTGTAATGTGACAAGAAGAAATCCTCAGTGCTGTCTGCAATGTGTTACAGTAATCAGTGACCATCGAAACTCTACAACGACTAAGCAACCATTTTTATCAACGACAATCTGAGATTGAGCATACGCATGAAGTTTCCTGCATAATTATTTCACTATTACATCGACATACCGAAGGTGGCTTCATAATACTCAACAACAAACCTAGCAACAAATCGGCAGTACCGCCCGAGCATATTGGCCCATGGCTGTTCCAGTGGTGCCCACCTGCACACGCCATTCTTTAGGGACGAACCACCACAACTAGCCATTCCTGCAAAGAAGTTATTGTATTCTTAAACTGACTGACGACTCTGCTTTAGTAGAGCCTTTTGCTGGTGACGTTCAAATTGAACCATTTGCCGAATGCAAAATCTCTGGCTAATAATTTTATGCATTCAGAGAATACTTCGCAAAGCCATTTCAATAATATCATACAAATTTAATGTGACCTTTTCCTTGCCGTTCAAAGCCAGAACAAAATTCATTTTTTATTGTTTAGTGACTCACATCGAGGTCTCTTCTAGGAATTTCCAACCTCAAATAGGATATCCGACTACGGTATAAACTTATTCAAACCTGTTTATCACGTATCTAAGAACCTGTTCAAAACTTCCAAATGAAAAGGAAGCGTAAACGATATTTTAATGTGACAATACGCAAGATGAAAGTGAGTCGAGTGATGTGACCACATTAGAAAGGTGTATTTGAAGAGGGACTGTTGAAGTGGTACTCGTACATCTCAGATAGCCTTCTCAATGGCGACGTCAATCACTTATGGGTGATAAAGTACATAAATGTTCTACAAAACAGCGGCAGCGTGTCCAAAATATACATGGCCCCTTTGGCTAAACCGAACCTATCTTTTAACACATCGACAGTAAACAGTAACATTCATAAATGAACGGCTCATCTTTGAAAACGAAAACAGAACAACTTTTAGAAGAACTATTCCTAGTCCTAATACGCATCACTTCATTTTTGAAGGCACCGGCTGGTAGACCTTATGAGTAACATAAATTTGAGGTAATTATGCTTATATGCAATAACATTGTCCTAACTACGCAATTAAAAAGTAACATAAATGGAAATAGAGCTTTCGACTTAAGGCACTGGTGGGCCTTATGAGTTTAATGAGCAGACGTATATGCAAGATGGTAGCATGATTGTCTTAATTGAGCCAAACGGGCGTATTTACAGCAGTTACTTGAACAAATTGCTTCAATGGTAGGGCGCATCGACAAAAAAATTACGATTAGTATGCACCGCTGCCACAAAGCTTATCAAAAATACCGCGAACATTTAGGAAACGAAGATAAATAGCGCAAATTTTACAAGGGGTAACATAACGGATCTAACAACCGGCAAAAAAGCGATCAGGAAGATTGACTCGTTGGCATTTTCCGCACCCAACAACGTTGAGACATGAGGATCGAAAAAATGAGCAAGCGCTAATCGAATGTAATACTACTGCGAGATCAACCGATATTCCCAAAAGGATACTGCGCAAATATTAGCAACAAATTATCCCGTACCCTGCCGCGCAATCACAGAGCATCGTGCGCATGGAAAGCAATATTATTAGTCAGTGCCAACAATGTAACATTGCTGAGTAGGTGCGACTTCGGTGAGGTGATAGCTTGAATTTGCGGTACAACGAAAACGCCTGTGCAAAACACGCATGCCAAGCTACGAGGACTTTCGCGTCAACGATCGGCATTTGTACTCTGGGCATTTTCCACGTTAGATGGACCGCTAGGTGCCCAGGGCATGGGCAGCGCTCCGAAAATTCACGTGGCGTCCTGATCTGCAGGGCCTTACAGCAATAGTGTACACAGCATGAATGCAGACGTTTTAGCAGCGCCTATTCATCATCAGGATGTAAAAGTATTGTGGAAAAGTTCAGGCGAACTAGAATTATCTGAGACGGAAAATTAAGCTGTTCGATTTTCTGACAATAGTGTAAAAGCTTGATTGAATCTTTATGCTTAAGCACTCTCCCTCCCTCCCCGTTCCCCGCCCCGCCCTGCTCCCCTAATTTCACTACACCTTAACATTCGATGAGTTAACTGTACTAAAAATGCTGAAAAATACGTGCCAGCTTGAGAAATGCCGTGGGTTATGTAAGAATAAATCCCCATTTTTGTGGAAAATATAATGCAGCGTATTTTTAGAAGTGGCTTTTGCTGTAAAACATTTCGCTCATGAATGATGCGCGGCAACCGTAATGAAGCATGAAAGCGCTTTGCCGTACAGTAGGTCTATAATCTAGCGGCAATTAATCAAATCAGATCTGTAATTTTTAGAGCAATTTTTACGTTTTGAGAAGGAAGTAGCTTGGCTAAAATTCGTGGCAATACAGTTGACCTCAAGTGGTGTATTCGGCTGTGCAACATAGAGCACAAGTTGTAGTAAATTCTTAGGGCGTACGAAGTCATGCGATACACTCCGACCGCCCTGTCGCATCCGACAGTCCTGTGGATTCACTGCCCTAGGGAGTGAGTAAGAAAAAGATTTGGTCTCATCTAAGGATGTCAGATTCCACTTTTATTTCATTCGCTCCTTAAAGGATGGTCACCTCATAAGTGTTTTTACCGCCCCTCACCAACTCTCATCCAAAGGCGTATTTCTTTGTCCTGAGTAAAACCTTTCGTTACGATAGCCAGTGAAAAAAAACTTCTGAGCAGCTTGCGCACATGGGGACAGGTGAAGCGAAAAAACTTTTCCAGTACGATCGAAAAAAACAACAGACTTCATCTCGAGGTTATTACCCAGTTGGAAAATCGACGATGAATTAGTGAAATGCTCTTTGAAGGTTCTTCAAACAGCTACTTTTTCATCGAACAAATTTGAGAACTGTTCTTACGTTGTTGGAGAAACGAGGTTGCACAGAAAACATTTCAGCTACTCGCAAGTCGTAAAAGTTGCTCTTTACTTGAAGAATATTAGGGTGCCGAAGAATTTATTTAATCCACTGGCGTCATTGCACATCCGATATTAATCAGCAACAATGTTAACATATCTCCATTACTGGAAATTCACATTTCTAGAATTCATCAAAACTACTGCACTTGATCTCTGCACATCAATGCTGTCATACACGCAAATGCAAAAGAAGATAAATATACCTCTAGGTTTCAGTAATAACGTTCGTAGCGAAAGTGGATCCGTCCTGCTTCGCTGTCGACCGCGTATGTTGTCACTGAGAAAGGGAAAGACGTGTGAGCAACACGAGCTCGCCTGTTGAAACAGAAACATTAAGTGGATCGACAGACCACTTAAACGCTCCTTGAACGTTGCTGCACATCGAATCGTCAGCATCGCCTCTAGGAACATGTTTTCCATGCGATGATCATGTTGAATTTGCTATCTTGAAAGATTGCATGTGTCTTTAGAACATATTTTTTTCCACTTCAATCACTTAGGCTCTTTTTCCTGTATAAATCATTCTCCTCACAGTTCGGTTCGCAAGTCTGTAAAGAAACCGTTCAGGGTTCAGACAGCGCCCAGATGCGTCGAAATAAATTATCACCTATCTTCAACCGAAAAAGTTGCTAGATGCCCAGTATCATCAGCAATGCTCTGTCGCATGGCTCAATGGATAACTATGTAATTCTTATTTCTTTGAATCATATTTTTGTTGCTTTTTTGTCGCCAGGGAATTTCTCATGCTCATGGAGAGATAGAAAATCCGCGTGACTGCCTTAAACAATTTTTCTGTCCTTAGCACAGATCCTCTTAATAACATCTCTACATTTTTTATGATATTAATTTTTCGATCTTCTTAATCATGAGAAAACGGATGCCTGCTTGAACGCGTTCAACACATGATTTCGTTTGTATGCCTCCGAAAAAAAGATGGGTTTTGTTCAAGATGATCGTGACTTGTTGAAAGTTTCGACCTCACAGCACTAATTGAATTGTTGAGAAGCACGAAGATATTATTTGATAATACCTTTTAAAAGAGATTGCTTGTATGAATCATTGTTTCAATGAATCAAACCTGTAGATATGCTGATGACGTCAATGCGATTCGTGGCAACGCCTTGAGCAACGCATTGTTTGGGGTTTATAAAATCCTCATTCCTGAACTTTGTTAGAAAGGAACCGGCACTCTGGGCCTGATGCTCTAGGAATATCTCTCGCACTCTCTTTGAATTTAAAAAAAAAAAAAAACATTGCCAACATTGCATTTCCCATCAACATTACGTAATTTCTGGCAATTCTTCATCTACAGCCTTTGGAAAATCAGTATTCTTTGATTGTAACCATAAAATTTGTAGCAGATTTTGTGGTACAACCCGCTTTGATCAGCGAGTTGTTAGGTGAATTAAGGGTACGATAGCATTCATGCAAATAGCCTAACATAGCACCACCAATCGCTGCAAGTTTTACATACTTATACACTCTGTCTTGACTTTTGCCTGTCATCTAATCACGAGCAAGCTCAATGACTCTTATGTTCTTTTTTAAACAAACGTTTGCTTTTTCCCTCGCTGGAATTTGTGTCTTTAAGTGATGCATAAAATACTCTTAATCATAGATGACGAGAGACATTAAGAATGAAACAACAAAGACGCAATTGCCTTGCTCAGTGTTTTCCTAAATTCATTGTTCAGTGTTTCACCTAAGTATACTTGTGCTTCAAGTGGCAAGTAACTTTTACGACGAGTCGCCACTATGGGTCATCTTATTACAACTTATCAACCACGTTTTGAGAAGAGAAGAGTTTCAAATTCATTCGAAATAAATATGAGTTCACTTGTCAATAAGAACGGATTATTGTAGCTCTAAACTCTTTTTTAAATTGAAGGAGGAACCATTTTGACTTCAGGTTCTGCTATGAGCCTAACGAACACATGCACAGTGCTACTACACACCTCCTCAAAAAGTGAATGTAACATTTTCATAGCAGCCCTAAATTACACAATTCCGGGGTGCCTTTTTTCGATTCTACTCGTTCCACTTAACTTCGACCGAAAGAAGTTTTTTTTTGTTACAAAACGCTCATCCACATAAGTTTTATGCATCTATGTGCGGACTGTTATGAGCCTAGATGTGGACTCCTGCTTTGAAAGTTAGAATAAAATTTCAAGCCATTGGCTTACGTTCAATATGAGCCTGGAAAAGTAACTCGCATTTTTTAAACGTCGAACAGTGCCGACCAGCCATTTTCAAGTAATCACGTTATAAGCCACAGATTCGCTACCGATCTCGGGCCAGTTAGCGCGGCTGCGATCCACTTCCACCAGCCCACACACATCGCTTGCTTCATCCACAGCTTATCTATCTAACACAGCAGAAGCATCGAAATCGCCACCAGATGCAGCCTTCACGCATAGAGAAGAGGACTTTGATGCTTTCCTGGATGCAGAGTGTGGACGCAACTATTATTAACTCTTTGGCAAAGTTTCGCTCAGAAGCGTGTGAACATCACCAAAAAACTTCCACTCTAGCGCTTTCGAGCAAAAATTTGTCAAAAAGTTTTTATGTAACTACATTTCCTTCAGTAAATCACAGACGAACCCGTACTGATGGACAGTGATAAAAGCACACTGGTAGCAAAAGTGCATTGTCGCTTTCATCCTTCCCTCCCGCTAAAAAACAGTAACATCGTAAAACCCCACTGGCTTTGCTCTATACACTGCCGAACTAGTACGTGCAGTCATTCTGCTGATTCACGAAATCATTATACAGTGAATCGACGAGGCTATGGGTGGAAAGCATTGAGTTGGTACATAGGATGGATCTCAGACACGAAAGTACGAATTGGTACGAGCACGCATGCAATACGACCATCACTAATATGAAATACTGTAGTGTTTTTTTTTAAAGAAAGTCAAGAACGCATGCTTGTGGCATATGTCTCCAACATTTCATCTCATATTCAAGATCAGCTCGAATTTCCGCCTTCCAGTTTTTGGCGTGTTTTGCGTCAAATGGACTTCAAAAGAAAACCTTAAGGTGATGTGTACTTTTTTGCCAACCTCCGATAATACGACTATGAAAAACTTTCATAATTTCAAAATAGCTCGAAGAATTTTAGTTCTGGTGATTGGTCCTCGAATCCGCCCTTAAGATTTCAGAGTTTTAGTGCTAATAACAACATTGTTCATTTTTCGAACCTCAGCAATTGAAATGCCTATGCAACAAGGAAAATGCAGGAGGAAAGATGCTTTGTTGAACACATGCAAAAGTGATTGAAGAAGAATGAAGAATGAACAAGATTGGTGCTAGTGATAGTCTAAAGATCAAATCTATTACGTTTCTCAGATCAAACCATTCAAAGCGGTCCATGAGCACTGAAACATTTCAAGCATCTCGACGACTTTTTTTAGGAAGTTTGCTTCAAATTCGAACAACATTGGAATAGAAAATGTGAACAGCATCATTCATGCCGCATGTTCTGCGTGCTATGTGAAAATTACGAATTGTGTGCTCATGTTTCGAGGCATATGAAAAGAGGGAATCGAAGATGCTGTTGGAAAGGCCGTTCACGACTTCATAACAAAGGGGCAGAGCGAACTTTATTACGTGGTACTCTAAAGTTTCAAGTACAAAAACCTTTGGCGGAGCGTGAGTATTCGGGATGAGGAGTTTGCGAAGCGGTTGATGGAATGTAATATGAACAGAGCATTGCTACACGGTTTCAATCCTTCACAACTCGGCAATATAAAGGAACCATAGTAGCGAGAAGTATTCTGGAAAAATGCACTGTACACACTCCACGAAAATGCTGTTTGCACAGTGCAGCAAGGTGCACAGAATGCACTTGGCAATTTTTAGAGGCTCGCACCAGTTTCTGAACCCCACAAGTTCCAGTGAGGTAATCTCAGTCAAGATGAGGAATATCGCCACCAGCAAATAACAAAGGTGAACCACTCAACCTTTAAAAATTCTTGACGAAACTTTGCAAGAAATAACCAGTAAGCGATATGGATGGAAGCACCAAAAGTTGCATCAATCCACGTGCGGAACCCACAGCGGGACATTGTCTTTTCCATACGATTGCTAACGTCACACTATTCAAGCACCACATCGCTTTGCTTCACGGATCAGATGCTCTTGGCTTCAAGACACTCTAAGGCTGCATTATTGTGGTTCAGCTCCTTCATCGAACTCTCACTCTCATCCTCCGAAGCTACTCAAGTCAGCGCTCCTCTCCCATTTATTGGACATCGACAACGTCTACGCACATCCAAATCATGTGTTCAATCACTGTGGCTCAAGCCCTGAGAGCGACAGCGAATTAAAATAAATTGTGAAATGACCACACACGTCGCTAAAATGCATTATTTGAAATGAGTTCACCGGTGTACGTTGAGGTGAGCCAGTGTTGCCTACTAATGATGAAGTACAGCATAGTTTCAAGAAATAGACAGGTAGTAAAGACATTTAAGAAAATAGATTGGCACGAAGGCAAGGGTACAGTAAATTTTCTGAGATGAAGTGATGTTGCTTGAGAAAATCTTAGGGGCGGTAAGTCATAACACAGGCTATGCGCAGGCGAGAAGATATAGCATGGTCAAGGGAACTTTTCTGTTAACAAAATAAAGTTTGATATAGTTCACTGCTCAAAATTCACCTTAAAATTTGCAATGCTTAAATGTGTAAAATATTCGGGCATTGCCTTTGATCGCAGCGATATTTCTATGGCGTTTAAATAAGCCGTTCAGGGAAACTTTCATTTGGTTTTAGAAGTTCTCTTAAAAGGTTGGTTGTGTTCTTTGAGGTGATTGAAGAAACATGCGGCCTTATTAACGCTGCCGCAGATATGCCTATGATTTGACTGCTGGATGTTCCAGTATTTTTTCTTTTCGCAGGTAAGAGGGCACTGCATTCGACCGATTTCTTGCACTTCCTTGCAAAGACGTCTCATTCTAGCCTGCTGCTCGGTAATTTAAGGCCCAGAAGCACCGAAACTTTGGCCGTTAAACTTCTTTCATGCATGCCCTAGGAAGGTCTCGATATCAAACCAAAGACTATTTGTGAAAAATTGTTATTCCTAGCTCTATTGTTCCACTTGTTTGCTCGCATGTTTTTACACAGCTATTTTGAATAGATGATTCCTTTCAGTTTTTTTTTTTTTTTTTTTTGAATTCTCTGCCGAAGTTTTCGCTCAAGATGTGTATTTATATGTTGCTCGCGCTTTTCTTGGTAGTTTGTTATCCTATACTTGCAGGTTGGCGCGAAAAATTTTCGAGCTGATGAATTTCGGTGAAGTAATATATATATATATATATATATATATATATATTATATATGTATAAATATTTATATAATATTGCGAGCTTATATAACTTGATAAGAGGAAGTTATATAAGCGCGGTTAAACGTAAACCAGGCATAACATAGAGTGTTGAATGACATGCGCAAAACAGAAAGGTAACAAAATAAAATACAGTATGTTTTAATTAATAGTCCGCGACATTGTTTAGGCGAAACATAGTGTGCCATAGTTAACGAAATCGTCGACTTAACAAACTACAGCATAGCACAACTTTAAAAAAAAACCCCGCATGAATGGCCTTCGCCAGATAGAAAAGAGAAATATCTTCAACATCGTTGAGTGTTCCCATTATCACTATATCAAACGACGTTTTCATTGGTTCACATGGGTAGAGTTCTGGTTGTGCAGTCTTGAAAGCTCGAGTTGTGTTACCACAGAAGAATAACCAGTAACAGATTCTGTTAGGCCTGACACATCAATACGTAGAAGTTAACGACAATGCAACTTTTCACTTAAAAAATTGTTTGCGGCGGCGAATTCGTTTTACAAAAAATTGCAAATCGCGCGAATTGCAGATCATCTAACTGTGAGTAGTGCGTCAATTCTTTCAGTTTAGATTTCTAATACTCGAACTGGATCTTCTAAATTTCATACAGTGATCAAATTCTAACCAAGAATGGCTCGTAAATCCCTCTTTTTCTTGAAGACCCTGTATGCCACTCAAGTTTCATCGCCTGTGTGCCAGGTTTTGCAAATTCTCACTTTTGGCAACTAGCAAACTTTGACTCTCGTTTTTCTAAAAATGTGTGAAAAGTGCCAAAGGATTCGCATTTTCAATGAATTTTCAAATGAACTCTATAATTTCTTAATTTTGTGTGCTTCACCAAAATGTGTTTTCTTGCTGACGACTATTACGTACGGACGCATGCAGTGCCTAAATCTTCCAACAATTTTTAGATACTGATTACAAGAGATACTTCCCCAAAATATTTTTGGAGTATTTTCAACGAATGCCAACTGCGGTTAACCATAAAAATATGCCTTTTGAAAGAAGGTGATGTATCATCGAACAAAATTTCTTTTGAAATGTCGATTTCTTTGTTCATAGAACTCTTATTGCATTTTTATTGGTTGTTTCCTTCAGTTTTTTGAAGTGCCTCACAAATGTAACGCTTTATTACAGCTGTTCATGCTACGTTCGGTAATGAGCATGCGGATAGATGGCTTAGCTCATTCACTGTGTGGCGTTATGACAATATGATATGTGCAGTAGAGTTTCAAAACGATGTGGAGAGAAACACTTAATAAAGCGCCAACGCACACAGTTTCGTTGCGCATCGCTGTTACCAACAGAAGACTTCTCGACCCTCTTTGTGATCCTTAGATAGCTTCGGGGCCATCTAAGGATGACAAAGAGGATCGAGAAGTGACCCTTGTTGAACTGATGTGCTATTCTCATCTTCAAATTTCCGTTCTTTCCCGTCCTCAAATAAGACCGCATCCAACACTACATAGCGCTGGAAAATGTCCAGCCAGCGATAAAGGCGCTATATCCCAACCTTCTCTTCATTTCGCAACAGCCAGAAAATAGTGTTCCAATAACTCAACACGCACGCGAAAGTTGAATAGTCTAAGACCTTCGCTCTAACAGAAACTTTCGTGGTTATCTCATAAGGGACGATCACGAGATTGTTTCTTAAGAAACTCTAAGCATTAAGGGCAATAAATTATTACAAATTTATTTGTACCATATTTTTCATATACCACAGATCAGAAGTCTCAATTTCGGGGATGGAGAAAGAGGGTAGTCAACCATGTCCTCAAAACAACTTTGTCACTACAACGCGACCATGAGAAATGCAGCTATTCTTTCCAGGATTAGACGTTTGGCTGCCAAGATTCCACTTTTTAGTTTGTTGCTCTGTTCCATGGTCTCTCCATGTTGGAAGAAAAGTTCACTACAGAGACAGCAATCATATTTTTACAACATTAACTCAGATGTCTCCCAACGTTTCTGCATATTTTGCAGCCATTTCCGGCGTTATCCCTTGTGTTTTCAATCCCTTTACTGATGAGTTCTATTTTTTTTTGCCTGCCTTCATTCATTTCGTATAACTCTCAATTCCAATTTCTGACATTTCTTTGTTGGACACCGACGCAATTTCTTCTTTAAGCGCCATTACTTCTCGGCAGCCTTCCTTCATATACTTTTTCAGTTTACCATTGAACGGGCATGCAAATCCTCCCTAACTAACTTGCCTCGCTGCGAATGTTTTTTTTTCTGACTTCTCGATCGACGTTCGCGAATTTTTTTAAAAATCATTCACCACTTCATTCTAAAATCCCTCCAGCAAACGTCTGCAGTTACCGGTTTTGACTTGTCCACTGCAGCTTTGGTCAACGTTTATACCTCAGCAATGACTTGCAGCGCTTCATTATGCCCACTTAGGATCTACTTCAATCGTTGATCGAATACAAAATGCATGAATGCGCTGGACGAAGGAATGGTCCTCGTCCTGAATGCTACGAAATGAAGCGACACAAGATTTCGCCACTTCATTCACAGCAAAGTGCGCCCTAACTTCTGAACTGACAGAAGAAGCACGACTTAAAACTTATGAATCGTTTATTTCCTATATTTTCCATTTAATATTTTGGCCTGCGATTGACTCTGAAATGGAACAACGAAAAGGGAAAATCTCGAATAATGGCGATACCGTATATTTCAGCTTGGCTGCGGAAATACCTCAAGATTGCCAGGATTAAGTGTCATTCATAATCAAGAATTAGGGAGTCTTTTGATGAGAAAAAACGGCCCGACTAGTCTATCAGTTTCAGGCTGGAAGGCCGATTGTAAAGAATAAGCTGATGCGTGAAGATGGAAACTTACTGCCAGGGTGCTGGTGACCAAAAAATCTTATCGACATGATCATCTCATCGTGCCTTTACCATGGGCCAGCCCTCTACAATACGACACGAAACATCACCATCGATGATGCCGTTATTGAAGTGCTGATGGTTGAAGCCGAATACACGTCACACTATACTGCACAGTCATTAATTATGAGGCCAAAAGTTCTGAGATACTTTGAACAGGAACATTGGCATTTGCCTCCTTCCTGGGATTTCAAGGAATACCTACCTGCTGCGAATCAAGCTTCTCAGAATTAGGATAGCGAGTCCTTATCACAAAACTCAAATGCTTCACTGTATCGATGAGTACAATTGCGCTTCTTTCAGTTGGCATATTTGACTCAGCATAACGGTCAAAGATGTTGATGGTGAACAGGTGTATTTTTGCAATAGTGGAAGCTGCAGGTATGCAACTAAACCTTCTTTGGCAACGTTTGGCAATTTATTCCTCATCGACAAAATGATTCTCAAAATGAAGATCGAAAATACAATCAATTGAGTGAAATCAGAACACAACGCTTACAATACGTCAAAAAGCAAAAACCGCAAGATGAAGAGAGCAACTCATCCCACTCATAATCCATTATATTAACTCGAAGCTCTCTCATCGCTCGCCGATCCATGGTCACTTCATCTTCGTTGAAATTCCATTCCACTAACAGGTAACCAGGCAACAGGTTCTGAACCTCAGTGTTAACTGAGTGGCTTACCGTTATTCCGCCCTTATTCAACATCAAAATCTCAGCTTCTAGTTCGATGTTACTTAAGTATTTCAAATCTTTCATTAAGAGGATTAGGTTATACTCAGCAAATATTTTGTGGATCCACTAACGTATAGTTGAAATCGCGATAGAAACAGAGCATTTTCGTTTGCCTTCAACATATCACGGAACAACATAAAGCAAAGCACGAAAAAAAAGTATGACAAGAGGCCAATACGAATTAAAGGGCCAAGTTTCAGCTGTCCAGTTTCCTCACTCTACTGGAAATGAAATCACACTTCTCAATTTGCTGAATGATCGCGCTATTAATGATGTTGGATGTGCACTCTGTTCCTAGAGTATTAAACAAATAAATTGTGGAATGACGCATTCATGTTTTAGGCGACCCGACCGCTCGTGCCGATCATCTGCAAAAAATGTTTGTGAATGCTTTCGGAATTGGTGAATCAGCGTGAGATTTGATACGAAGGATGATGTGGCGCATGTTCTAATCGCAAAGATTGGCAACTCTATCATCGCTTATTCCCGAGCTAGAAATATTGAATAGATTGACGGAACCATACGCACATAAGTCCGCATGGGAACGGTGTTGCCATAATACGCGTTGCAGATTGGAATTTGCGAATGTGCTTAAAATATCTTCATCTCGCTTTTCTGAAAGGCATTCTAGATGACGAGATGATCGGTTTCTCTTCCGATTTTAGACGCTTGAAGTACGAGAAGTTTTTCGTTTGTCAGATGATTCTCTAAAATATAGGATTCAATAGGTAAGTATCGTCTCATCTGTCTGTACTAAAAATACTAATGTGAACTAACTGATGTTGAAACTTTAGAACCTAACTGAGGTCATAACTTTCCCTAAAGGAAACTTATTGATGGGAACTACATCGTCAAGTGGCAGGTATGTTTCGCAGCAATACATGCCACATTTTGTGGGGTTATTTTGCGTCCATTTGTGGCATTTTGTTTTAAAATTTGCTCATCTAAGGTGATACGCTTCCTTCTCATAAATGTAGAGAGTTGAACTTATTGCAACCCTTGAGCGGCGAATATAACGAAGCCGGTAAACACAATGTTAAAACTCACTTTAAACGGTCTCAGAAGCAGCCCATCCATTATGGAATGTATATTATGGTCGAGAGTTACGTATACAGAATCCAAACAGTTTAAAACATTCGTAATGGCTGCTGATGATCCAATCCAGTCGCCCATAGCGAAATTCACAGTCGAATGCCCAAGTCAAATGAGTTGCGCGTGAGCGGCTGCGATTGCACCGTAGGTGCCATAGAAAAGCTTTGCTGCAGCAGCTACATTATCGGCACTCGTGAAGTTCAGAGTGGGCTGAGGCGAAGCGGAAGTGCCCGCCGGTGAACTATGAAATAGAACTGCCGGATGCACCAGTGGAGCGGCCAGACCTTGTAAAGCAGTCACCGGCAGACTGAAAAAAAGATTTGAGAGCTTGAAAATTTTATGAAAAGAACTAGCTGGAGGGCATTTAATGTGGCGGAAGTGACAACGAATTCTAATACCAGTTCAACTAGTAAATTTTGATCCCTGTTATAGATTCTGCTCAGCTATTTGAAAATTGTTGTTATTTGAAGCGCATTACATAGCGCGAGAAGCTCCACAGTACAAGCTAAAATTCCTTAATGCTGAAACATCTCTGCTGTTTGCTGCAGCTTCGCTTGAAGCGAACGCGCGGTTAACTCAGAGAATGCACTGAATTCTATTGGCTACTGAACGGACAACGAGAGAGCGATGTGAAATGAAAGCAGCAGCCGCAATCCTTGGACCTTCCCATCATTCGCTCATAATCTGATCGAAATTGCAGTTATTAGCGAACATTTCTGGCACGGTGATGGTAATGTCTATGTTTAGCCGACTCCACCGGATGACCATTGGAGCGGCCATCCATCTATAGGCATTCATCTATAGGCAAACAAGGTTATCTGCAACTCGAGCAATGGAAATGAAAATAAACGCAGCTAAGTAACCTTGTGGCTACTTGGTGATTCGCTTGCAGCCTTTCGCATTGCGAGTTTATCTGTGTGAGATGTGGTGCAAATATGTTGCTCCTGTGCATGTTAAGGCTGCTTGAAGCGTCCATATCGGTGACTGCTTGCCGCTTCCATTTGTTGCGCCGATTTTGGAACCAAATCTTCACCTGCAAATATTTCTCGTTTGCCAACAACAGTCGGCTATGAGTACCACAAGCTTCCAGTGCTCGTAGGAACTAAGTTTCACAGTTCAGCTTGCAATTTCTCAACTTTTAAAGAGGACTTTTGAAATTCCGGATGACTTCATGTCTTAAAAAGCATAATGCTTAAACTCAATTTCGCCACTCGGCTGATATTTTGCACTTGAGCGTGGATGCAATGCCTTTCTAGAGTTGACAAAATAATATATTTTGTAGCTCTGCTCCATAATGTCTATCCCAGACAGCGCAAAACAGCGGAAGGTGAAAGCATGCACTGATATCGACTAAGGAAAATGTGAAACCTGTGTTTCAGTGAGGCGGAGAGTGGAGGCAAGATGCGCGCGCTCCTGACTGGACAAATAACGCTTCATATCGAAAGTCATCTCGAGCTGCGACACCTGCTGCCTGCTAAACACCGTTCGAGTTTTTTTCTTCCGGTGGCCAACCTCAGTGCCGGCGATCGCCAAATCATCATCGCTGCCACGAGTGCCTCCTTCTTCGTCATCCTCCTCACAGTCGCTCTCCATTGGTGAAACGTTTAGAGAGTTGGCACCTCCTGCCGTCGTATCGCCAGACTTTTCATCTCTGTCAGTTGACTGCAATGAAGCAATATTTGGCTCGAGGTATAACCGAACAAGCAACGTAGAGCAAAGCCAAAAACATCGCGGATCTCGTTTCCAGACTAACTAACTTCTTCGCTCCTCTAACACATTCACGCATCTTTTGGAGTAAATACCAAATTCACTAATTTTAAATTTTATCTTCTCATATGCATTCACAGCTTGAAGATGAGAATTTATAGAATTCAGCGGTTACGTATTCTTCCAACAAATGCGTTACATGTGCACTGAGCATCAATGTTGCAAACAAAAATGCTCGTATGAAATATTCGTGGATCGACAGCTGTCGGTAAGCGTCTGCTTTTCTGTCTGCTCTCAGACCAACGAATTTTTATTCCATTCCATCTCCACATTTAATGATTGCATGTTTCACCTTACCGCTTACTCTCCTAATCGCTTTGTCAATTAAAGGTATTAATTACATTGAATGCCAATCATTGATTAGACGGTTTTCTCAAAGTTTTCCTATTTATTTAAATGCAGCTGATTAGGTATGTCGCTCATATTGTTCATGGCCGCGGTGGTAAATAAAAAAGCACATCAAAATGTCGAGCTCGAGCTGATTTCAGAATCCACCCTTTTGCTGTCTTCCCACAACTTTGATCTGTTATTCCGGTTTCTTTGACCTGCTTGATATCGCCAGCCCTGGAACTTAATAGAAAGCACTTTTTTGAGTGTTGTGAGTATATGAGTCAGAAAGAGAGAGAAAGAAGCAGGTGAACCTACAGAGGTGAAATCAAGAGAACGAACCAGATGAGAGATCCCGGATCTGTTTGCCGTGGGCGCGATACTTTGCTCGCGGTCAGCACTTAAATCGGATTTGTTATGCTGATAGGCAGAAACGATTTGGAAGAGGTCACTTGGGGGCGATGTTAGTTTAGGTGACAGAGCGCCAAATGTTTTCTCTGAAAAACATGTTTATTGAAATGGGTGCAAGGTGTCTGTGAGCTGTTGGAATGTGAGTTCAATTGTTAACAAATAATAAACTGCTTCTATGCCATTTTTGGGTATTCTTGTGAGTGGCATGCTATGGCGGTGCTGCTGTGCTCGGAAAAGTTTCCATATGCTTCTATCTTTGGCAATTCCAACTCGTAAACCAGCAAAGTTGAGCTGTTGCAATTCGGCGCCTATACTATGCGCCACGTGACTGACTCCCTAAGCCTGATTGAGTTCCAACTTACCACGTTCTGCTTCAGTAAACACCAAACAAATTGCAGTTTAACAAACTGTGTTTCTCTTTGAAACCTATGTTCTTATTGTATTGCAGGTTCCGAAATTATGTGCGCGCACCTTCATTCTTGTTGGGAACTGTGAAAATCGAAGAGTATTATGAACTTCGCTCATGTCGATGAAGGCAATCGCGAACTGACGTGTGTGGATATGCTAGAAGCCAGAAAGACAGGGTCTTCCTAACACGTGGACGTTCATGAAGCGAAAGATGAAAATCAAAGGCTGCTACGTTCAAATAAAAAGTTTTTAATGGAAAGAGCTGTCGAGGTCGCCACTTGAGGCACATTATGAACCTGGACTTCCAAAATAATGAAGTTTTCAAGCATTTTGGCACAAGTTTTCGTGAAGAGCTCTTATTGTTCACCTCAGAAGGAGCAAGACCCATACTTTGCTCATTTTTGATGTCCAGCTATGTATTTCGAACAAAAAAGATTTTATCAGCTTCTGTTCGGTATGGCACCGAAGAGTTAACCCAAGATACCTACTTGCGATGTAGCAATGCAGTGATCATATTTACTCGTACAGTCGATTCTCGTTTATTGTTCTGCATATAATGCCACTGATTGACTTATGTGCTGCTGTGCCGCCCCAGGCGATATCTGGGGCCTCTATAAGTTGCGCTTCGGTACGATTGCATATCTTTGGTTCTACTCGCGTTTAGGGATCGTGATGCTCCCCCATTAACTGCTTCTTCATCTTTCTGCCTCGCATATCGTCATCGACAGACAGTTGTCGGCTCTTGCCTTCTGTACGCTCGGTCTCCTCAAGTTGCGGCTGCCTGTCACAACAGTTTCCTAATGGTTTAGGTACAATTCCGATGAGCTGAAGTCACTGTGTGGAGGTTCGCCTAATGGGCGGTAGGTGAGACTTTTAAAATGCCAATATATTTCGCTTTTCAACGTAATGCTGTGCGCATCGTCATGAATTACAATCAGCAGCTTCAAGCTGCTGACACTTGTTGAATTCATTAAGCTTCAAAATAACTTGAGTGCATCGCGCTCTGAAAACAACACTCTAACGATGCGTGTTGAGTGTTTCGTTCGTCCAGAATCCAGGGCTGTGTGATACCCTTCCAGCGCAGACTCCAGTGGTTAATTTCGAATTGTCTGAGATCTTCCAACATTTTTCGAGTCGGACCCCTCCAAGGAAACCGAGTTTTGCAACAAGCTACTGTCCAGTGTAAGGGAGCAAATACATCTGTATATGTTTGAATTTATGTCGGCTGAAAAGATCTACGTTCAACTTTTTAGACAGCTGTATTTCGAAGATTCTCAAAAGCTGAGATATAAGCGATGGATTTGTTTTCTACTGGGCAGGCCTAGGTCCACGGGTAGAAAATTTAGTGTCATTCAGCTAGTAAGAAAAAGCTTTTTGCTTCTATCCTCGTCTTAACCTTTCTAGAAATCAAAAGTGAAACTACATATCTACTACTCCTTACCCCTCCGCCTGCATCAGTCACTTCGAAACTTAGTAGATAGTTTTGAAAAAAGAGATTTTGCCACTTCTCCATCATTTCTATTTGCGAGGGCTATGAAAGCTTGAACTTTTCACATTGAGTTGAGATGTATGCTTGGGGACAGTGTTCAACAA
The DNA here is from genome assembly GCA_006503575.1 of Baylisascaris schroederi. NCBI lineage: Eukaryota > Metazoa > Nematoda > Chromadorea > Rhabditida > Ascarididae > Baylisascaris > Baylisascaris schroederi. Next base: position 245,912 of record QEWY01000309.1, on the reverse strand, counting down.
CATCGACGATTTTTTGCTCAGAAAGCCAAAGCATGTCAAATTTTTATGTTTTTAGGGCTTCGATTTTCTCTAGAGAAAATCTTCGGAAACCATTTCCAGAAATCGGAAATATGACTATCATGTAAGTTGTAATCTTCAACTGCATCACAATGAACGCCTTCCGATTCTGAGAAAGACCCTTAGGAGAGGCGTAAGTAATTATGGTACTACTATGTAAGCACATTTACGACTGAACATGGTGTGAACGGTTCGATCAATGGTCGACCCATCTTCATTATATTCTCACAAATATATGCAAACTAATGCTGACAGGCATACCTATAAGCCATTTGTGGAGTTTTTTGAACAGGAATTTTTGCTTAGTTACTCAAGAATTTGAGGACAGGTTAAATTACCGATAAGCTGAGGAAAAATTAGCCAGGGACACTGCATGAGCGTAGGTAATAAGTTACAATGATACAGGCAAATAGGTTGACAGTTTGAAAATACTAGCATGATAGATATCCCTCCCCCCCCTCCCTCTTTCCCTTTGAAGTAGCAAAAACTCATAGACTCAGTTGATAAAATGTGCCTTCACAAGCATCCAGCGTATTAGAAGATAAGAGCAGCTTGGCAGAAGAGATGATAACGAAATGCGCTTTTTTGCATCTGGCTTACGCAGCCAACAAGTTTTAAAATTGGTGAAAAAGTTGGATATGTCGGTAAAATCTTCAATCTTTTTATTGACCCGCTCACTTGTGCAAATATTTTAACAAGTTTCGTCTTTCTACAAGCTACTTAATGTTAAATAGCATAAGGTTCACACTAAGATGTGATTATATGTGCCAAATTTTGTGGGTGAAGCTTCAGCGGAGCTGAAACTGCTTGGTGGATAGACAAGCAAATACACACTCAGATATAGGCAACCACACGATGTTGCAATAATGCGCCTTTGTATAACAAATTTGCGAAGATGCACAGAAGTTTGGAATGCCCACTTTACAGCATTGAACTTCGAGTTTCATTTCGCATGAATGGACACTAAAATGTATTGCAAGCCCTCTTATAAGAAGTCATTGTTCATTGAAAGACGAATAAATTACGATATTTTCATACGTCAAGAGCACTCGTTGAGGCGGTTTTCTTCCACCAAACGGCTCATTGAAGGATTAACTCGGATATAGAGTGCGCTCTAGCAAATTTGCATACTGTTAGCGGCACCTGTCGCTGTGTGATCGCCAATATTGCTAATGAAGATCAACACGCGTTTTTCCTATTATAGAACGCTCATCTAAATTACTGTGGTGTTCTTAACAACACTATCTTATTATTGCACTTTCCTAAGCCAAATTTTACGCATCATATGGAATTTGACATCTATTCAGTCAATTCGATTGGTTCATTTTACCGTCATCGGTTGACTCCGCCAGTAACTAGGAGAGAATTGCATTGATGGAATGACGCAAAGCCCAAAAGTGGACTGAAGTTCACGACCAAAATAGCGAGAGAATGGTCGAACAGGTTCAGGAGTTGCAATTTGACATACTTTGTGAATTTAATTAAGCAAAAAATATTGTTGCAAAGTGAAGGTCGAGAAGCACATGTGAGGCGAATGTTAGCACTCATCCTGTACGCTAAAGGAAGCATCACTCCTGTCATGAAAAATTTAATCCGAGAGTTTTATGAGATGTTTCAAAGTTTTCATTTAAATCACTTCAGAAATTTCTAATTTGTTTTTCATCACGACTGAAATCTGAAGCTGCCGCATCAAAAATGAAGAAAAAAACCGCTTATTTGTTCTCAGTTACTATCCTAACGGCAGATGTAAAGGCAGGGCCTAAAGTTGAGGTAGTGTCCTTCGGGAAATTCATGGGACCATTGATCTGTTTGAAATGTAGCACGACTATTGAAGCTCATCATAAACAGATCGAGTTTTCTTTAACACCTATCGCACATACAAATGTTGGCATTTAGAGAGCTTGCTCTGCAAGTAAATCGTACTGACAAAGAAGACATCCACAAGAAAGTGCTCTTGTCAAAGGTGCTAATGCACAAGTATAAGTTGTATATTTATAGCATTAATGGATCGGTGCAACATTCGTTGTGCGCAGTCAACTTGCTCCAGTTACAAGCAGCTAAGAAAGGGTAATATTATCGCTGATATTGGCGCACAAAACGCAATAAATCTGCGCCGATCTGTGAAAAGTGAGACCGTCTGGAGGCAGCAAGCCTTTATTTATGCTGCATATGCACGCCATCCCTCATCTCTTCAATGTGCTATCGCAGTATTTGTGCAACGCCGTCCACTCATTCGCGAAACAAACGCCTCCGTTGAAAATTTATCGCTATATTCAATGATTCTACTCGAGAGAGGTTTCCCTTACGATGGAACGTGTCGTTGTTCGTTAGCAGCAAATTTAATTGTACAATTGTGCTTACGACAATACACGCTACAGTAGGGCCGTTAATTACGCGATTACTGTGTGTAATCCGGGGCGCGTCGATTTCCTTTCAATATTCACCGTTGACGGACCCCAACCGAGACAAAAGCCTAATTAGTTCGCACTAGCAATCGTATAAATAACCATGAAATAACAGCGATACTCAAAGTTGTTGTGATGCTGCAGTTTCATTTGTTGATTCAGAGATTTTTTCTTGCAGGTTTATCCGTCACTAAATATGTTGACGATAAAAGCGATCCTTCCAAACGATTATAAAATGAACGGGTCTAGAGTGCTAAGGTTGATGGAATTAGATGTAAATCGAAAAATTAAGTCGGTAAGTCGACGAAAGAATCAAAACAGCCCATATTGGGTTACTGAAATGAATGAAAAGTGCATAAGTGGTCCAAAGCGAGGCAAAGGCAATGGGCGTGCGCAATTAGGCGTAATTAGGTGATGAGTTGGCCAAATGTTTTCTTGTCATCGCGCAGATAAGATCGCAAGTTTTGTTGAATGCGGCACCGCGTTGCAAGCGCCGACTCGTACCAGCGATGCGCTCTGCCTTTTGTTTTTCCGGTGCCCCTTTGTGCGTCGTGTCACGATCCCAGCGCGGCATTTCAAAGATTTCTGCGTTCATGGAAGGCTGCTCTAATTGGATGGAGGAGCTCTTTGATTGAGTACCGTAAGTTGTGTTGCAGATAATGCATCCGAAATTTGACGCCTATTTCTCAACGCTTTCAAAGGTGAGAAAGGTTAGCTCCAGGCAACTCTACATGTCGCTCAACGTTATGTAGCACCCAACTAATTTTCTGCGACAGTTCATTGGTAACACGCTGAAAATACTGAGGATCAAAAATGATCGCTAATAGCTACGGGCGATACAAAGTGCTGAATGATCGTTCCATACAAACCTGATTCAGAGACAGGTGGCCGTGTTGATTTCGCTGCTTCTGGTGTAACGTGACATTGAGCAAGAGATGGATATACGGCCGAAAGCCAAGAAGGGAGCCATGAATTGTGCGTAATTTGACGGCTGCTAGCGAACCCTGGAAAGCAACACCATCTTTATGTTTTAAATTGTTACGGTTCATCCTGGCAAGGTTGGCTATGGCAGCTACCAACTCACCACTATGCAAGAGTTGGACGAACTGAGGTAGTGCGAAACTCGGATCGACAAAGTCAGGAACAAATAGTGGTGTTCGGTCCGCTTCGCCTGAGTCGATGGGAATTGCCCCTCCAGCTTCTGTGACTGGCTGCCTGAAACCAAAGCAAATGTTCCTTTTGTATGATCGCAGCAATTTCTCTCAGTTCACCCGGTGAAACTTGAATGTCGGAAAAAAAACTATTTCCCTTGTGGGAAAAACTATACATAGCAAAAATTCCAGCACCGCAGTACATCATATATAAAAATTTTGCGAACTTCTTAAACTAGTAGCAAGGATAAAGCAATTTTACCTTGTGCAACCAGCACTCTAACACAACGCTGCATGATAAGCGAGAAGTAGAGAGGTCGAATCCAGTGAGCGATGCCAAAACAAAGGTTTGCTGGGGAATTCAAATATTTATTGTCCCATTCCTCTGCTGATTTGCTACTGTTTTACATGCGAAAACGGTAACTGAACAGAAAATGGTTGGCATGTTTTATATGTCTTTCCCAATTTCGTTATGTTTAGTGAGAATCCCAAGAGAAGCACCATTTTGCAGGGTCGAACGTACAGCCAAGATTGCCCGCATTTAAAATTATCGCAATGGAAGGTTTGTCTGAATGATTTTGCGTGATCATATATTCATCATCGTTTCACTGGCTTCAGTGCATGAGCTAGAACTCGCTGCGTTATTGCAAGCACATTGTATACCAGACTGCATGACCGTACATTCATTTCAGCATTTCGTTCGCTTCAAAATTCGACCTGATCAACACACCTCCATCAACAACTCCAGGGTTTTCTGCAGCATGTATCTGTAAGTGCCGTAATCCCTTTTCTGCGTCACAGCAAGCCAGTGAGCAGCGAAAGAGGGGGAGGGGGAGAGGAGACGGCACTGACATTCAAAAGAAGCATAAACGAAATTCGCAAGACTTTAGTTTTAAAAGAAAATCCCAATTGTTGGACAAAGGAATCGGAGACGTTCTGAGTCCCAAGCTGGGCTCCAACGAAACTCAGCACCAAGACTGCCCCTCTCCCGCTTCCCCCCCCCCCCCCCCCCCCCCCTCTCCTTCCCCATCCTCCTCGCCCTTTTCACTCTTAGAGATTTTCTGCGTCTACATAGGCGAAAACATTCGATGCGCACACAGAACTCGGCACTTCTATGAGTATGTAGAGACTGTATTTCTCTAACTGTTGAATGAATAAGAAAGAACTATGGTACTGAAGCAATTATTACAACTGGATAGTCGGTTGGAGAGCAGAGATTCTGTTGTGAACGTTTCTAACGAGACTGCCAAAACATTCGCCCTTTCTACACAACATCGCAGTTTGAGCGTCGATGAGTAACGCTTGCGGTACACATTCCACTCTTCCCCTAGGGTCACAAATACACTGCTATTAGTATCAAACTTTTAATTACGCTGAATCTCAAGCTACAAATTCGTTTTTAGAAGCGAGCTCTCATCTTCAACTAAACAACTGAAAATAGTTCCTCACGTATATGCACAACTTGATCTATATAAGGTCGACTAGAGCTTTTTGCAAATAGCATCTCTGATTATCCCTGATATTCTACGATCGGTGTTGCAGCCACCTAGAGTTTAGTGTGCGACCTTTGTTTTGGCATATCATAACTTGACCTGATTCACTTTTAAGGTTTTGTTCATTTGGGCTGCACGGCACTACTACGAAGATACGCCTTTTAAAATGGGCTTCAACTGCTGCAACGCTTAGGATAGTTCTGGCACAGTACTATGCTGTCTTAGTGAACATATTCTGTTGGATTCTGTGGCAAAAAATATATCCTCGGGTTGTTCTACAAGGCAACATCATTTTTACTTTCTAATTAGCAGGAGCACAACACATGGAGGCAGTTGTGTATTTTTGAAAGATATCTCTTGAGGCAGTTTTTGAGAAAGAATCATGAAAAGGGACGGACGTAGCGGGTCAGAAAGGATAACAGAATGTATTTGCGTCCTTGCGATTCTACCAATTGAACAGTCAAAGTGCCATCACTCCAAAATATTAGCAAGACGTTTAATGGTACCGTTTTCTATGAAATTGACCGCTCACACAATTCTCGGCTTCTTCCCACGTTTTAATTGCACAAAGCTTGACACAGTTGAAAGCTTATTGAAATATACATTCCTAAATTCGTTGTCATCGAACATTGATTCCGCTAGGAATCTGCAGGCGCAATCTTTTTGGCAGCTGTATGCTTCTGAAGGATACTGAATTCAGGATGTCGAAGATATAGATTATATACATGAGTTTCCATCACTGTAGATTCCATTAGCCGGGCATGTTATGAGTGCTCGCAACTGGCTTTTGGACTGGTTGAATTTTGGCAAAAGACTATATGATGCTATCGGATGTACAAAGTGACAAACACAGTTCTGGCATCGCTGTAACTGGCTTTCACAGAAGTTTTGCTGCAAAAAAATAATCCCAAATGAATAAATCAGCCAAGAACACCTATGAATCCACTAGCGGGAACGCGATTTCTACCTCATAAGAAGACAGCCACTTTGTTCCTCTTTGCATACAAATCTTTTCCATATTCTATTTCCTGGACACTTGATAGATCTTATGTGCTTGGAGCACTCTAGTTAAAGCAGTGGTCAATGAATAATATGTAGTTGCAAGAAGGTAAGGTGGTCAATGAATCGTTCAACGTTTGTTAAACAAGGTAACGCTGAGAGATGGTTTATCAGAATCGGCAAAATGTACTCAAAAATGTGTGGCATCCGGAATCAAAACGCGAAATGGTCAGTTTATTTGGAATGACCATAGGTGAAATTTCAACGTGCAGATTCACATCGTATCCGGTTGGCTTAACCAAAGAAGAAAAGTGTGAAAGTCAGACTTTGATCAAAATGTTCCTCACCACTTAATCAGAATCAGAGAATTAGATGAGACAAACGTGAATGAAACTACTTCCAAGAAAGGCGCAATCGACGTGCAAGTGAAGTACCACGAGTAGTCCCCAGTAAAGCTCAAATTAATCCTAAATGTCGAAGAAGCCATCAAATAACAATGAGGATGTTTGGCTATTCAGTGAACAAAAGAGGATCATAAAATGACTATTGCAACATGAGACGAGACTTAATCAGTCCCCTCTTTCAAATGGTGTTTCATGGCTGCTGAAGCTAAAACTGAGCTATGTCGCAAATGAATTGCCATAAGCTTGTTGTCAAAATGGCGTTAAGACAAATGAGAAAAGAAGGAGCGTTGCAGATATATGACAGTGGACTAAACGAGTGATGGAAATTCGCACAAAGTCAGTACTAAAGAAAAAGAGGAGTTAAGCAGAAGCAGAGGGAAAAGACCGCTCTAGAGCATAATTTGGGCAATAACACAGTATTCAATGATACGAAATATGTAAAAGCTCGGAATACTCAAAGATACAATTCACGGTCCTGTAGTGCCACGCCAAGAAAATATTTCTGAGAGCTGATTGATCCCAGTTTACCAGTGGCCTTTAACCAGCTTTTTTCGTAATTTTCGGTGTAAATGATGGGGGGTTGCATGAGGGAAAATAATCCACACAGAAGAACTGGCCACAAGAACCAGCCTTACAGAGACGGCTTCAATAGAGTTCAAAAGCAGATGGACTCTTTACTTGTTCCGAAATTTTCATGCATCGGTCGAGTACTTAGAGAAGCTTACCCTCGTTTCTTCGAATCACTATCTACATTAAGAATATCGGTTATCGAAAACCGAAATCGTGCACCTTTGCTTGTCCCACACGATAAGTCGAGTTGTTCCTCGCTGGTACCTTAAATAATGAGCATTTTCATAAGCAGTGGAGCTGTGCAGTTCCGAACTGCTTTTGGGAAGGCTGATCTCGAGAATAAAATACAGGCTGGATATATTCAAAATTCGATGAATTTGTTACTGAATTATGGAGATATTCACTGTTTTTACAAAAATTATTTTCCAGCAAGGTTCGAAGAGAAAGCTTTTTTCGCTGCTTTTTTAAGCAAGCTTTCACATGGAAGGTATCGAAAACTGATATCAGCTGGAGGTGTTCACCTGGGGCAGGCGTTTCGGTGGAACTTGCAGATGACGAAGCGTGGTCACTATCGCAAACCTCGCTCCTTTCGACTTTACGCAATTTTGTCGGCACTTCATCATCTGGTGCACGTGACGACGACCACCTCTCTGACATCGGGAAATGCTGCATATTTCATTATCAATTTAAAAAGAAAACGTCAAAATTTAAGCTGCAAATTCAACGTCACTTGAGGTTCAACAACTCCTGCTGAGCTTTTCTAAACTAACGTATGTGTCTTTCGCATGATTTGCTGACTTAACTTAGACAATATGGAACAAAATTTATTTGTCACCACGTCTCTCAAGCAATTTTGCAGTGGCAATATTTTGCAGTTATTCGAAATCTCTGTCTCTCGCTTGCCGCTCACTCAGCGATCCGTTTCAATGATCAAGCTTTCTCAACATAGTTTCAGATTTCCCGTCAAGCGTTTGCTTTTTGCGTCTTCATATTTCAAATTCAGAACGCTATCGCTAAAATTATAAGCAACGCTTCACTTCTCATTTACTGAAGTGAAATTAATTATCAGAGTTTCAACCTCCAACAGCAAATTTTGTTACGATAAAGTAGTTGCCGAATAAAGAAGAAATTTTCAAAACCTCTCATACTACTCACAATTGTAACGGCATTGAGCGAGTCTATTTGCGTTTGCGAGGTGATTTTGCCCATTCAAACGTCTTCCTCAAATCCTTTGCTTTCAGTGAATTCTGCTCGAATGGTTCGGCATTTCGATATTTTTACAACATCAAATAGAGAATATAGTTATTCAAGATATAAAAAAACGACTGCAACAAACGAATGTGAGTGAGTATGAAAGAAAAGGAGAACTAATACATGATTAGGCGATGTAGAGTGAGAGATGTGACGCCAAATTACGGTGTCCACTACGCATCCTAATCTGTGCGCAACAACTAATTACTTCTCATTCGAGCACATCAACCACTACAGATATGCAATCAATGCGATACCTAATCCAAGCCAAATAACCATTGTCCACAGCTCGAAACTTCCGCTTCTTATGATGACTGCTCTTGTTAATCCTAAAGGTCACTTACTGCACCAGCGTTTATTTCATTAACATCACCTCACTAAGTGACATGTTGGTTTGGAATTGCACTTGCTTGGAAGTTTCCAACACTCGACACGAACAACTCGTTACACTTTTTTGACAGCGACTGTGAGTGTATGCGTGTGTCTGTGTGTCTGTGTTTTCAACGGCCAATCAACTTCAATACTGCAGTAGTGCATTCAACTGGTTCGCTCCCTCATTTGATCTCCACACTAACTAGTTTTGCTTAGTTGAAATGACTTCACACTGTTGCCCTATCGCGCAGACAGAACTTCAGTAGAACTTGATTTTGCTTATTGGAATCAGTTGAGTGTTTAGCTGGAGGTCGCATTGTTGGATTTCTCGCTTGTCCAGCTGAAGCATCTTATGCTCACTGTGCTAACAGGTTGCTGTGTCCAACAATCGGGTCTTTTGCTTTTCGACCTTTTTTAATCACTTTCTATCAATTTCTTTCGCACATTCAACGAGCGTTCACACGGCCAAATACTCGACCACCTAGAAAAATTTGCATATTCAGATTGTTATCATATTTGTAGCTGCCCAATCAACCAAATTCAACAGTCATGGCGTGTGTTTGAGTGCAAGCGGACCGATTAGTGTGAACTGCAACGCGAATTCATTCACATATTTATTCTATGCTCACAGTTAGACCAAATAGTGAATTTACAAACTCAAGCCCAGCGTTCTCGCCCATCGAATTTGTTAAGGACTATTGGTTTTGGTGGATCTTAAAATGGTTCTGTCATTTGAGCCCACAAAACGGTTTCATGAGTTGAAAGCACACGATAATTCGGCCACAAAAATAGAATGGCGAAGATGTTTCGATTACGTTCTCGCGAGGGAATCAACTGGCGAATGAAGCACCTGAATATTGCTCTTCTAGATACGCTTCATCATTTTTCCCGTTGGAAGTTTGCTACAGGACGCACAGTTAGCTAATGTGAAGGTAAGTAACTTAGGGGCCGGCACTGATGAAGCAAACAGCAAATACATGAAAGGAAAAACCTTGAAATTACATTCTGAAGCACTGGCATTACTTAAACGAACGTCGATCTAACGATAAATTAAAGAGAAGAACAAAAGCGAGCATGATGCAGCAAAGTGAGAATAATGCTGACAGAAGAGCGCGAAATCTGTGTTGATATCACGAGAGGTGAAGCAAAAAATGGAACTTATCCACCACCAAGCTCTGATATCTATCATGACTGCTAAATGAACATAGACTGCAAACTCCCAGCGACTGGGTAGATACAGGTGGGCATACTGTAAATGAAACCACCGGAAGATTGTAGCACCCAGTGTGACGAACAAATTGACCAATGCGAACGTTTTCGAAGGTGATTAGGCCGCAAGGACTGTTATTTCCATCGGGCATACCCATGAACGTCGGCACCATGACGCGATACCAGCCCGAACGGGGCGGAGCGCATTACGCTTGTGGGGCGTGGCGACTGAATTTGATTCGATATACTCGCTTCGACGAATTCACTTCCAACTGTGGACCTTGTTTTGTTTTTGTTTTTGTTTTTTTTTTGTTTTTTTTAGACGATGTGAGTTCAGAAAAACGGCACATGTGCATCGTAGTTCATTAATTGGCATTCATATGAATCAGTTTGTTCGGTATTATTTTTGGAACAAAAACCAACACAAAACACCACCAAACATCGTATAAATATTAGAGGGCGATTGCGTTTAAATGAATTGCAGTGAGTAGCACTGCAAACAACTTGTATATACGCAATCTACCAATTATTTTTTTTCCACATACAAATGATTTGAGTATTGTAATCGAGGGCAGGGTAATATTCCAAATTCTGCATCGTTGCTGCACTCAACAATATCGGTTTGTAGAGAGCTGCTCCGAAGAGCCTTTCCTTCATTGCCCTCTCGAAAAAGCTTTGCAACGATCACTTAGTAATGACTGATGGTGTATTAAATATTTTAGGGGCAGTGGAACTATCTTCAATACATGTATGATCGCCGAGAGCTATCGAATCCAATATGTTTCTTTTTTCCGCTCATTTTTTGGCCGATTTGTGAAGTGCAATCGTGCATTTCTGTAGGATAAATATATCATGGTACAGCAATCGTGCAGGAATCATAACATGTGTTTAAGAGAGGATACGAATAAAAATATCGGATTCTCGGGAAAGTCCACCTCGGTGCAAGAACAATGTGAAGTACTATCAGCAGTAAGTATCTATGCTAGTAAGCAGATCGTCATATCGTCATCAGCGAAAGCGGCAATTAGGCGCCAGAGTGAACACATTGAAATGAGTGTAAAATCATGCTCAATTCGTTATATTTGTGTTTTCACTCGAGCGTGCTCTTTTTTCGATGCAATTTAGTTGTTTGCATCGTGAAATGCGCAGCAATTCAGTCGCATCAAAGCCTCCTTCCTTTGAACAGACAACGTTCAACTTCATTAATACATCCATTTATTATTTGATAGTATTGATAAGCGGGAGATGCTTTGATTTGAACTCCGACTTCTAATTAATATGAGTTTGGTGGTGCAGTATGACAGTGGTTTATTGGTAAAGAGGCATCGCCGAAAAGCAGTATACAAAATTCGCATTTACGCGATCTATATTCGATCGCTTTATAATAATTGCTAGATGCGAATTATAAAAAGATCAGAAAAAAATTGGAATGACGTTCCATCAATTCATGTCAAATTTTGCGTCATGAGGCACATGCTTGGCAGAAAATAAATTTGCTGTGTTGAGATTTCATGTGCAAAACGTTTGCATATTTTGGTTTTTATGTGCTGTTGCACCTAGGACAACGAAGCGATCACATTTTCTCTCTGCTATCATCTCCCCAATAAATGCGCCCGTTTGATGGCGAAATCTTTCAAGTTGTTGTAAATAAGTGCTGAGTGTGTACAAAGTGTCTTTCCATTAGAGGGCCGAAACGTTTTGCGGTTTCTCGTTGTGTGAGAGTTTTTAAAGAACCCAACCTCCAGCAAACGCAACGTTCTCCCTGGAACGAAGCCCCAAAACACAACCCCTTACATGAATGTATCGAGAGCAAAGACGGATACAGCTCTCGAGAATAAGAGTGCTGCAATGATAAAAACAAAGTGGAGTGCAGTCGAACAAGTGTCAAGGAATGAATGGAGACCAAGCAATGAGCATGATGCTCCCAAGCGGTCATCAGTGGGAGGCGGAAGTATGCATTCAAGATGTACAAGTCTGTTTACACAATGAAATTGAGCCAATTGTCATTGCCGCTCTCTCAGCTCACTTAGCAGGAGCATCGTAAGAGAGCGAGTGATACCTTATTTGGTCGACCCCACTCTGCCCCTAAGGCCGATTTGTGCGGTGCGCTTGAATACTCCAAACTCTTTTTTTTTCACGCGCATAAAGAATGACAAGGTAGTTTATGCTTGTTGCATTTGAGCTTCTAGCTGTTCATATTAAGAGCGGGAAGGCATCATCAGGTAGATTCATGTGAGTTACCAATCCCGCAAGAAGACTATGGAATTTTTGTACGAAATCCCTAAATTTTAGGAAACTTTGTGAAGGTTGTTTCAGAAAAAATGGCACATCCATTCTAATATAATCAAAAGTTCCATTCCTGCTATGGTTAAGAAAACTACTACAGCATATAAATAAACTCCTGCGGTGATTGTATGCGATATAAATTACTATGAACCACCTGGTTCTGCTCTCTCTTCATTTCTTTAGCGATTCGTTCTTGATGCCATTTCGAGCATCATATGGAAATCATGACTATCGGCTCGATGCAACTGCAAGAAATCTGTTAGTCAGAAGCAATACCGATTAAATGTGGCAAAAGATCACATGGAAGTGCCCAAACGAACCACCCCAAAAAGTGGAGAGAATAAGGAGGACCAAGTGAGCGGAGCACGCATCGAGAGCACCTTTCCGTAAGGGTGTGCGTCGACCAAAAGGACGTAATTCGATGGCGAATGCTTTTAAGTGACGTTTTAGTTTGATTGCCCAAATCAACGAGTGTGTCACTTTAAGTGAACGAAAACGAATTAGCGCTAGCCAATAATGCCGCAGGCAACGCGCATCACTGCGCCTTTCCGTCGTCCACACTGCAATACACAACGACTACTGTAAGGTGGGTGTTATGCGCAAAAGAGTGAACACTAGATTCACTAAGCATTTAGTGAGGTGCCATATGAACAATGCTGCGCACTAATTTCGATCTTTTTCTAATCTGTTTTAATGTCTAGAAGGGGCAAACACCCATACTATATGTGAATGTAATGGTAGAGTAAGTGCATCATCAAACCCATACAAGGACTTGTGCATACAAGCACTGGCATACTATCTAGTCAATAATTGTTTACTAAATGCTAAATTGAGACCTCAAGTTTCAAGCCCTAGTTTTGGAATTGGAAAACAAATTTACCTATGTGGGCGGAAATTGCAGTGAATACATATGCGTTCAAAAAACAAACATGCGACGAGAATTTTCCAACAGTTCTTAGGATCCTCAAAGCTCTTTCCCCTGCCTTCATGATCGAGGTACCTATGTGAAGCAAAAATATAGAGAGAAAGATCGCGCAAAAAAATCTTTTAAAAAACAGCCAGGCTCTCAAAAAATGTGAAGGAGAGAGCAATTTTATTTTCTACGAAAAGTCTCAAAAAATAGTCACTTTGAATGTTCATCGTTGGATTTCGAGCGGAATTAGCACATTTCATTCACCTCTGAAAAAATCAAAAACGCATCTGTTTTTAGAGAGGCTAACACGAAAATTTCGACGTTTTAATCTGCGTAAACGCTTCTTTGGTCTGGCTTGGCACCAATCTTCTCCAAAATACAGGAAAGTGGAACAATTTGTGACTTTCCTTGGCAGATAAACAAACTCACTGAGACACGGGCAGGCATCATATAAATAAATAAACAAAAAAATAAGTAAACAAACAAATATATATACATACATATATATATATATATATATATTTATAATACATATTCTTGGTTAAACTCCCATGTTCATTCATTTTCAACGAGGTCTGTTTGCTGCCAAGCGCTCGACTCTTTTGCATGGATATCATGATCAAATACCCACTCTCAACACAGCGATCATCTCAATGCCTGTTTGTTTGACGCATCGGATGACAGCGCCTTAAGTCTCTCATTTGCTACAGTAATCCGCAATTACGCAAAAATTCGCCACAAGAAGCACGAATCAATTACAGAATTCTTGAGTTAATTTGATGCCTTTCGAATAATTTGCTCCATCGAATCGAAAAAGGCATATGGAATAAAATAGATTTTTTGCACTCGAGAGACGAAAGTAAGCAGGTCGATGCGGCGCAATATACTCATTTTTAGCTCATCAGAATGCCTGCACTGCGATACCCAGTTTTTCAGCATTACTAATGCTCGTTACGCGGGGAGGCGTTTTCCATAAGATGGTGTAAGACCCAGAAGAGTGGAGTGATTTGAAAATAAAAGTAGCGTGATAAGCAGCGGTTGCAGTTGAGCAAGTTCATAAGGCCGTTGTTGATGCATTTCTCGAAAGCTGATAGTGGGATTTGTTTAAGGGGTGAGAACAAGATGCATTTTCAAGCCACATTTCGTCCAACAATGCTTTGCTCTTAGCGTTTTTTCGGTGGAGATTAGCGATTCAAACAATCTTCTCGTCATGGTTGTTGCAGTGAGCATTTTTTTTCGATGTTGTGAAATATGAATAAAGTTGCTGCCTCAGAAAATGCAAATGCGAAGCAATAAATGTGTTCAAGTGCAGCAGTGGTAGACTGAAGGGAAAAGAAAGATGTGTTTGTTTTGTTGAATGATCCCTTAATTCGGCATCTCCTTCATTCGCGTCATTCAATTACTGCCGCGTTTTAAGGCGATAAGGAGAAAATAAATTGTAATGGACATTTCGCGCAAATTTCCGTATCGCGTAAATTCGCTCCAAATATCTAACTAAACGAATTTTCGCCCGTCGAGCACACCACACACACGATAATTGAACTAAGTGCGCGTGGAACAGCGAACAATATTTAGTAACCGTACTGAAATCGTTGTTTTGCTCGCCATAGAAACATATCTTTTGAGAAGAAGGAATTTGCCCTCCCTCATGAATTTATCCTCATCTTCTTGGCATCACTGCTATTTAATTTTTTATAGAGAATGTGTGCAACGCGAGCGTATTCTCTAATTCGCAAGAACAAAGTCCACCGACTCTTCGGAAAATTTTCCCCGAGCATTTTAAACAATGAATGGATGTTAAAATTGGCAGATAATCCAAGTTTGAAAAAAAAGACGATGCATTAAATTGAGTCTGAAGATCGCCGCTCAGCCATCTCGTGAAAGGGCAATTACAATGCTGCGTTTGGCTAATTCGTCTAATGGGCAGAGGTGTCATCTCGCATATTATTCGCCGCTTTTCGCTCCACTCAGCTTCTCGAATGCAATTCACTCGCCTTCAGTTAAGTGACGCAAGAAATCGCGACTCTCTTCCCCTACAACACATATGGCGTCAATTCATGTGGAAAATTGGACTGCTATTATGATGATCAGTTGCTTTCTGTGAATATCATTCACTCACACATCAATGAAACACTTTCACTTCCAAGTCCTCGTATCCCTTGTCTTTCACCGAATAAACCGATGCAAATTTTCTTCGTTGTGGCTTAGAACTCGTCATTCAAAGAGGCTCATTTTTCAGTTGTTCAATTTTAACGACGACATACGTCATAACTTTCTGTTTTTTCCTGGCTGATAGCCACACTGTTCTCCCAACTACAAGAAAAGTGAAACCCAACTACAAGAAAAGAGTTTGTAGCTAATTCTTATTAGCAGTCCTTGAATTATTTTGGAGATATTGGAATATGTCACTTCAATAAAATTTTTTTGCAAATCAGTTATTTTGCATGTAATTTTTCTCTAGATAGCGCGATTAGCCTCCGATAATCTTAGCTGACTGGGCGCTCATTGCGTTTTTCCACTTAACATAAATAAGAGTATTCGACCGAATCGCAACGCATACGGTGATTTATATAAACACCTCCAACTCAGGGATGGTTCTACACATGGCGTGTCAACCACTGCAGCTGAAAGTTGAGTGGAGCCATTCTCGCGCAAGCACCGAGAACTGCCTTCTAAACAATCCTTCCTCTTTTACCAGACGCGATTCTTTCTGTCAGCTGGATGAGATTATCCGCTTTTTTTGCAAATAGCCAATTGAATTTTAACTGAATGTGAGTCTGTCTTTTGCTAGACATGGGACACATTTCAAGCGAGCAGAAGCCTCTACTATACCCTCAAAATGAAAGCAGATTTTTTAACAAAAGGTTTCATTTACTGCTGTTGAATGCAATAAGCTTACAATATAATAGTGAAACAATGTTATGGAATGAAGCGAGAAATGTCCTTACAGTAATCAGCAATGCGAAGGTAAATCTGCAATCATTTGCAATACAACGAACCTCAAAATCGCAACTGCAACCACGTCTTATTGCAAAGATTGTTGACATAAAATCTCTATTAATTAGCACAACGCTATAATGCTGGAGATATGATAGAAATATTAGCACAAGTCACTTTTGCACACTGACTGAATAAAAAATAGTAGATTTGAACAAGAGAGTTTCACATGGAAATCTTCATTGCAAATTGGACTGGCATGCGCTGAGCAATGAATCATCTTATTTTTCCGCTCACAAATCACACAATGAAAAAATTTATGCAAAGCTTCGCTTCATTGTCTTATAGCATTAAACCATGGTCATGAAATGTTCCAATAGAGGAAATGATTTCTGGATAATCCATCAAACATTTGGTAGTCATGGCTGCTCTCGCGTTCCTTCCTTCCTTTTACATGAATGCCTCTTTTACGTTAATAGAATGCTGTCCAGCAGTGTGTGCTGGACAGCACACACTGCTGGACAGCATTCTGAAAAGCCGAAGAACTGTACGCTGAAAGGTTCGGCAGCTTTATTGCAAGCAACAGTGATGCTGAATCGAGTGAATTCCAATCCGATCTAGAGATTCCGGAAAGTTACAACACTGGATTCATCAAGCGAGTTTACTGACGTACGAGAACATTCACTGAGACGCTGATCATCTCAACCATCTACGATGTATGCCGCGGCTTTGACTGAATGAATTTCATTTGAAAAAAACACTAATTATGCGACTAAAAAACTTTAACTAAGCTGATTTTTCCACTGAAATTCCACTAAGAAATTAATATTAATGCAACGACGATTGGAAATGGGCGACGTAAAATGCTGATTGAAAAAAAGCTGAAGAAAACTGCGGCTAACGAAAGTCTACATCACCACTGAAAGTTATTTTCATACGAACGAATAGACGAATAGATGCACAAATATTAGAAAGAATTAAAAGATTTGTTGAGGTCATTGTGGAGCACGCTAATAACCACTTAAACATGGGTCAATACGGTCTTTTTTTTAAAGCATATCACCGCTGTTTGGAAATAGAACATCTTTGTTGCCTTCGTAGTAACGCAGTGGTCACTTCGAATGAATAACCCGCCATACAAATGCCGTGTGATGATCTGCCATTTGCACAACAATAACAACAAAGATAGTGATTGAAAAAAAGCTTACTACATGTTTTAGCTTGTGAGTACTGATCTACGAACATTGTTTAGAAGGCACTAAGCAGAATTCAGAACAATTTGCGAAGGAATTTTTGCTGCAGTTAGAAACTTCTGCAATAGTTCGTGCAGGACAGCTGGAAAGTTTTAGCCTCATTTGAAGGGACACATTTCCCTTATTCTAACATGCCATCATAGAGACATTTATAAGTTCATCTAGTTGTTTCAGCAGTCACTCCACAGCATTGTATATGGCGAAGTTCAAGCCCTGCAAAACAGCGTTCATCCACTTTGCTTGCTATTGCAAGTTGTTAGCACAAAGCAGCTACAAATCAGCAATTTGTCTGATAGCAAAGTTTTCAAGTAGGAATAGCTCTTGCACCGCATGAAATTCGTATGCAGCGTAACGCGTGCGCATTTTTGCTGAACGAATTATGCGGAAGTTTCTAGCCATTTTTGGTGGTATTCAAGCATTTCTAGCAAACCCTTCTGCACCCTCGATGAAAACTCTTGAGAGGCCATGTAGGCATGTACAGTTTCAAAATCTGCCTATCTTTTCATGGGATGAAGGGATAGATAATGAGGTTTGTCGCAAATGATATGCCTATCCACAGGATGTCAGCAAACTTTTCGATACTGCCTAAACCTATAACTGAAGAATTCGAGATTTGGATATGTTGCTGGCCATATGCTCTATGAAGAACGTCTCAGAGTGGCCAGTTTGAAATCCGAGCTCCAACTTCAATTTGAAGTGCTTCGATATTGAAGTGATGGGATTATGTCATGGCGAATGATATGGTCTTTGGTAACGTTTTGGGAAAACTGTTCTGCGGCGCAATACTCTCACGAGTTGAATCGTGATGAAGAGCTCTTAATTTTATCGCATCAATCCTTTGTGATGAAACATATAGAAAACATTGCTTCAATCCAGTCAATTTTGCTCATAAAAGAGACACTCTACCTTTATATTTCAAAGATCTTAAAAACAAATTTGCGAATAAACTAACAACGACATCCAATTTAGCAGTCGACGTCACAGTTTATAGAAGTTTTATAAAGAAAATATGATCCATATTATCCGTTGACGTGTGCACCTGAGTTATGCGCGGACCGCTGAAACAACTTAAATTTTGAAAGAACTCCAAGGCTTAATTACTTCAACGATGTTCTGGCGAGGAGGTAACCTAATAGCGAATAAAACGGAAGTTTTCTGTAGATTAAAAGTTTGAGCGAGCATTCTTAAGGGATTTCCTCACTTGAGCAGCTCATAAAAGCAGTCTATAGGTTACTTTAACTGGAACATATTTGGATACTTGTTCGAGGACGGTCCTTTGCCAAAGCAGTGGTTTTCCGCTGAGTTAATCTCAACCCTCTTTTTGTGCTCGGTTTAGCCCTTTTGTGCATACCATAGAACGCTGATGCCATAAATTGTTATGCTTAACCACGTCATCAGCAAAAGAAAACATTTTATTATAGCGCTTGAGAGGAATTGTTTGAGAAAGTAGTCGCACCTTTCGAGTGCACTTCGAGGCAGAGCAGTGAGCCTCCATGTAGTGTAAGGGGATGTTAAATGAGGAAGCGGAACTGCACACCCCCCTGAAATGCCACAGAAAGATGAGACTCCGTTCACATCGTTCAGCAATGCGAGTTCGAATGAACCGACCGTAAGAGTAGTGATGCATTGGACGAAATGGTGCAGTGTTCGATGACAGTGAGTTCAGACTCAGCTCACATTTGTAGTTTTTATTGCTTGAAATAAGTCATTTATTACTCCGTCTTAGTTAGTGAAAATTCCAGTACGCCTAAATCGAAGGAAACTAATCATAGAGACATGCCTATCATCTACTCGTCCTTTACACATTGAATACCGAAAATCGCAACAAAAACACTCCAAAGCTGCCCGTTTTTTATTACTGAGAAGCTTAGAAATGACATGTTCCCACTTTGCTTATAGGCTTGAATCATTGTCATCGTTCGTAGGAGATTTAGCATAACGCGCTGAGAAATGATGTCCACTCTCCGTAAGTGCAAGCATGATGTTTGCTGCATTTAATGGAAAACCGCCTCAGAAAATTGTCGAAATTAGCAATAAAAAATTCAGGCAATTCCTTCCCCTTTAAAATCACCGCATAGCCATAGTATATCAGCCAGTACGATGTCTTTTGACTTCACGTTCCACGTGATAACGTTTCAAAGTAATTGCTATTTGCCGCACCTAAGAATTGAGTCGAAGCGTTCCTCTCTACCCTTCCGACTCCACCTTGACAGAAAGAGATTGATCGACCAATAAATTGTGGATCAACTGCTCTCCTACAAAGCAGAGAAGTAACGATCGATGGTCAGAGCAAACACTCTGCAAATGCGTTGAGGCAAGGGTCGATGCGTATTAAAAGACAGCACATTTGCTTACATGGCATCAGTGTGCTACTAGTTGTCTACATGAGGTGTTGTCCTTACGAAGGTCGATTTGGACTGTAGCGGTGCGCAATCGGCCTGCAAAGTTGCTCCAGCGTGACGAGTGCCTGATGCCCGTTAACGCGGAGGTGGCACTATTGGTACCATGGTTCCGTGGGAGTAACGTCTCCCCTTCCTCTCCCTCTGCCCCCTTCCTCTTTTATCATCACCTGCGCCCCACTGTTGTTGATTCTACTGAGAAAACCTTAATCTTTTCTTGTCTAGTTCCCAGATTACACAGCACCTGGTCGAGTTTCGGAAGATATGAAATTTGCGGATCCTTCGGAGACAAATTAATCGTAAAGGGCTAAAACAGGGATCCTACACGCCTACAATAGTTTACTCCGACCATCTTCTATCCAAATAGCTCGCCTCTCACGCGACATCTGATACCCCCCCTCTCCTTATCCTCCTATGCTTCCTAACAGACAAACTATTTTATCCTGTGATCTTCACTAATATTTAAAAAAGAGGTGCTTCAGCATACTTTCATGCACTACTCATATTCAAACACCAATTTTGTGCTCCCGTTTGAAAAAAGAGATGTGAAGAAATGCAGCTCTTCCCTAAACGATGCGCATGGAAACGGAAGTGGATGTAGGAAAGGAAGGAGTCCTCTATCCTCTCTGATTGTCTTCATCCTCGCATCACCTTTCCTGCCCCTTTCCGCTCCCCTTCCACTCCTAATAGCAGTTGTAGCCTCAGATAAGGCTTAATTGCATGGCTGGTAGCACTGAAGTAGACCACATCGTGACGTGGGTTTTCATAGCAGCACCAGTAGGTTTTATTTCCACCATAAATATTTTTTAAAAAAAATGTACGACTCATTTCAGCGAATGAGAAGTACGACATAACACATTATACACATCGTTTGGCACATCGATACTGCAAAAGAGCCGTCAAAGCGAGAAAGTCTTAAAGACTGTCGAAAGATTTGGCTGATTCGGAGGAGCGGACTTCATTGAGGTTGTGCCAGAAGCATCCTTTAATATTTTCAAACCTCTCGTAGCATGAAAGATAAGACATATCGAGCTGAGTAATATTTCCTGGACGCTGAAATGAAATCTTTGTTGAGTGAATTGATATGAAATTTTGTGAAGGATCATTGATGCATTTCAACTGAACCGTTGCATACCTGCTTGTGCCGAATACGGGATATCGCATTGCTTAATATGCCTCACTTAATGGGCAGCACTATGCAGTATTCATATATAAACTCCTCATAGTCACTGTTCATCATTACTTTTTTCAATTCCCATCGTTCACACGGGGCGATAAACGCGCCATCAAAAAGAACGACAGCAAATTACTCGCCGGAATATGCTTCTGAAAACGGTGAACAAATGAGTATTTGGAAACAGTTAGGCAAAATGCAACTGATTTCTATTTGTCAGTGAGCACCTGAAGTGATTCTGCAAAAAGCTGCTCACGCTGTCGATCCTTTCTCGGTTACAAACTATTAACTCAAAATATCTGAGCATACCTGGTCACAGAATACAAGGCACTTGTCACCAGCCAGTGTGCTCGTCACTCCATTATTTCGACAGCATTTACTATGATCGCGACCTTGTGCCGCACAGAAGTGCATATCAGCAGCCGCCTGCACCGGGCACGAGTCGAGTCGCAGATACATTGCCTGAAGCAAGTCATCCCTCCTGGTCGTTTTAATTAGACTTCCACTTCCATGCATGGACCATGCCCTATTATCATTAACGGCCTTTCAGTACTTAGAAAGTGCATTTTGGACTACAAGTCAATTTTTATTGAACGAAATTCTTGTTCATAGAGTCTTGCTGATTCAATATTTTCAGTGACTGACCTGTAAAGCTTCCTTTGTGTACGTGGAAAAAGAACACTTCTGGAGACATGCATCGGGTAAATGGCGATCAACGCAACATGAGTGGAACTTCTCGTCAGGAGTACGACCAGCCTGAAGGGTTAGAAGTTTTCATTGATCGTATGACAACGCAACAAAAACAGTCACAACTGTGATAAGCCGCTCCTATAAAAAATGTCGGTTCTACGTCAAGTCGGGAAGCGCCTCCACTGCATTATCCTCCGGACCTTGCTTTTCTTTCAAAAAATTTTATTAAGAGGTCGCAAAAACCATTCGATGCTTCGAATCTCGTTCTGAGGTCTCTGAAATCTCTGGGTTTCGGACCCCGTATTAAACCTCCTTTTCCTATGCGTTGAATTTGACGTCCTGCGATAATGAGACAGTCAGAACTTAATTCCTGGGAATCTCCGAAGTTGGAAAATAGACCACTTTCATGAGTTTAGAATAAAATCTCGCTTGCCCTTGTAACATCGATGAACTGTGAGAAAAGATGACGATATTATTGATTATTAGCGTAGCGAAGGCTGACGCAAAGTTTCGCAGTGGATTTTTAGACGATAATGAAAGTGATGGAGCGGTGTGCTTGCATGTCGGCCCGTGGAATGGTTCGACTGAGTTTTGAAACAAACATCGTCGAAGTCAGTTTCGACTCAAACCCTCAAGAATTCGGACAGAGACGTAGAGCAGATGATGCATTTCCCAGCACTACTTTCTTGCTGTAAATGAAAACTTGCTGTAAGTGAAAATCTACTCGTCCTTCTAATGTTGCGCCCGAAAAAAAAACATTCAAGGATCTTCAACCTAAGAAATCTGGAAGTTCGAAGCTTCTCAAAAGCTTTCGAGAGTAACTCCAACTCACGAAATTTGGGCCACCGAAATTCGGAAACCTCTAAATTTTAACCGATTTTCCGCGCACTGAATGCCAACATTACTCGTGAGGCATCACCTATTGCACACAAATCTTTCAGCATATTGCACTGCGCAAAAGCATCTTGTTTTCAGCAAGACGCGAGCTCAGATGTATCAGTTATAAATAAAATTGGTTGGGAGAATACTGGTCTCATTGCTGGAAGAGATGTTCCAAACGGAAGTGCGCAATTATTCCTTGAATCAAGGTGGAGGTGAAGACAAACAGTTCATCAGCTAAATTCATTTTTTAACAAAGTAAAAACTCTTAAATGAACTGTATCATTTGAAAATTGAAGTGATTTCAGACGGTCTATTCTCACAAAGCTCCTGTTTCATCTCGCAGCGCGCCTGCATGGTTGTGTGGGACAACGGCACTGTGCAAAGGACAACCTCATTATTATGTCAAGTCTAAGATTCGCATTAAGTTGATACTACGAACACTGCAGGTCTAATATTTCTTCTACATCAAAAGGATTACTGTATTTCTTACACCCGCCTATTGCTGATAAGAGGCTTTGATCATCACCTCGGCGAATTCGGCATCAGCTTCTTTTGATTTTCCCCCCGTAAACGTTTTCGAAGAGCGTGCACGAGCTCTCGAGTAGCATCCGTATTGGCCGCATCCATAGCCTGGCCCACATCCTCCCGTGCATACCGGTTGTGGCATTGGCATACAAGCGAATCCACCACCGCAAACCCCGGATGAGAAGCATCCGGCGCAAATTTTTGCCAACATCACAATCGTCACAAAGATAAGTAGCGAGCATTCGCACACGGTCATTCTGCACCTAAACACTGCTAATCATGAATCGTCTAAGATCTGCCTCACGCACTTTTAAGAAACCAATGTTTCACACGCAGACACTCTTGTAAAAATCGATGTTTCAGTGGCAACCCAACATAAACAAAGTTTAACAAAAATCCTTGGAAAAACAGCCTATTTTAATGGTGGCTCACAATGGAAACTCGATATTCAGATGTATCAGGTTCGGCATCTTCGTTGTGGAAGTCGCACATTTTTTGAACATGAGAAGGGAAGGAGGGAAGGGAATTCAAGGGTGACCCAATTTAGCCTCATTTGAAGCTCCTAACGGCTTTCATACCCTACCTAACATCTACTTCAAGCATGTCCAAATGTCCTTATTGGCTCGCCACTAAATTAGCACAGCTTGTCATATTCCTATGTTCCAAAGTGGCAGAAGTGTTTATTCCGATCTAGACCGTTTCAAGAATCCAAAACTTTTGCACAGTTCTCGTCCCCCAGTCCGAGAGGGAAAAGGAAAAGGGGGGGGGGGTGATACTCGCAAGTTTCCATGCTTTGTGGAAATAAGTTGTAATCAGAAAGTAAAAATTACACAAAAAGATTCGAAAATTTGTGGACAAGTTCTGCAAAAATGGAAATTTCACTAGTTTCGAAGAAAGGTTACCCGAGAATGGAGTATTGTTGGTGTGTGAACATCTATTCTATTGGCACCAGCACGTTATCAAAGCCCTTGATTTCCGTGTGACTAAATTTAGACCGTTCCTGGTGTGTTAAATGCTGAAAATGCAATTCCATGGTACTAAAAGAAATATTTTCTTGCTCGTCAATAATCGAGTCGGAAATTTTGGCAAAAATATTGAGCCGAAAAACAAAGAAATTTTCAGCAACAGCAGAAGAGAGTGATGTGCTCTTATATAATTTCAACGCTCATAGCGGTACATTAATACCTTCGGCACATTACAAAGTAATCGAGTGCTCAGTGCACGATAATAAACCCTTAAGCTTTGACTTGAGCCAGTGAAAAGTTCATTCGTGACACACTTAAAGGAGCTTTTGTGAACAAATTCCGGCATCTGCAAAGAAAAATTTTCTTGGGCGTATCGACCGCATCACATTGCCTTGTAGCAGAGGACTCAAAACTTGGTTCATTTAGCACATCAACCGATGATAGTCATATAGAGTTCATCGCCCAAGCATAACCTCAAAATCACTGTGGTGACGGACACGCATAATACTTAGCACAGTAAAGTAACACTCAACGATAAGATGTGCTATGAGCATTTCTAAGGATCTCCTCGCTCTATGGCCTTCTCGATGTTGTACAATAATTGGACTAAATAAAAGGGATGCAATGAATAAAAAAAAAGGATGAGTTTATGGGCTGATTTATTAGCGAGATCTAAGCAGGTAAATTTCAATGATTCGGGTGGTCACAAGTGTACTGTACGTAAAAGCAGGAAGATTTGAGCCACTAGAGTCAGTTGTTGTTGAGTGTTCATCATCGCAGCGCTGTACAACATAGTAGAATATATTCCCGACGACTCAGAATATCCCTCCCCCGATTGAGCGCAGGCCTTATGTTTGCATGGGAGCAAGTCGCTTACAGCACGAGGCTGTTGCAGGTGATCTTCTTTCACATCTGGATCAGCAAACGTTTCAGAAACATGGGACTTGTACCGTACTGGGAGCAAGCTGGATTCCCAGATCTCCTCATACCGCACCGTGGAGCACATTCAAAGTGGTGTTAACAAGAGCTAGTCAACCGACAATATGGAGGTATGCGTTCGATTTTGGCTCTAATCCTGGACCGTCTTCGATATATGGGCAGGCTCTGAATTTTTTCGGAAACGCTACGATTGAGTTATGCGACAGAGTCAAAATAAAAATAGGGATGGTAGCCGATCCATTGAACTTAATGTGGAAAAGGAAGCTTCAATCGTTCCCTACGAAGTGAAACTGATATTCACTTTCCTCAGCTCCTTCGTTTACAACTGGAATTTCAAATTTCAGTGGAGCATTTCTCATCTGCAATCAAAAGGCGCTCGTGGGACAGTTTTGATTTCAATCGAAAATCGACGATAAACAGATCCATTGAGCAGATTAAAGCATTTGCTGCACTGTTTCTTTTCGTGTAAAAGTTATGTCACGCTAAAGTTACTAGCCAAAACTTCTTCACTGAAGAGGTCCGGCACATATATGTGACTCCTGAAGATCAGGCAACACTTAATTAATCCTGATCGTACTCTCGCGGTTCGGTTTTTCTTCATAAACGACTTTCAGTAGAGCTTTTGGGAATTTTTCATGCTTTCTTTCGATCAATTCAGCCTTCGTCGTTGGCAGAAGCAATTCAATTAGTTCGAAAAAGTTAAATCCTTGATTGCTTGCAAGATCTTCATATATAGCGGTCAGAAGGTTAATCATTTGTTAAGGTCGCTGAAGGACTTTGACATCCTTAATTCGTAATTATGCATTCAAGACTAAGGTGCATTTTCACGCATCTGAAAGTTGTTTGAATGTGCACAGCGTGCTATGATGAGCTAATCTTTCCAAAAACTATTCTTGCAACTTTTGGAACACTCGCAATCGCATCAGCAGAAGTTTTAGTCTGCATTCACCGGCTGGCTTCGATTTATTAGTGTAACTGCATTTATCGCAATAATGCGAGATTTTCCATTTTAAATGAAGCATGAAAAAACAGTGAGAAAGGAAAATAACGGAAAGATCCTACGCTTTGAGGCGTGTACAAGTAACGTATATAAATAACTCGTGCTCTTCCAGGCAACCCTAATCAATTCTTTGAATTCCTCTCCAAATGCAGGAAATCGCCATACACACTTTTCTATCATAAGTTAAATATAACAGCGTGACAAAAAAAAAGAGGCGGCTCTGCTGGTTAAAAAATGTCGTCAAGGGAAGCAAGAGTCCAGATACTCTGCTTGAAATGAGAACGGAATCGGTGTGAAGATAGCGATGAAGAGCAATTCGCAGTGGCTGAAGTGGAGAGGTGACGTAATGTGGGCAAGCCAACGGCCTTTATATGGATACAAGCACCCTACTAACACATAAGCAAACACTTCTGAAATCCGGTCTTAAAGCGTGTTTCCCGGCAAGAATTGACGTGACCAATGCAATTTCGACATGAAGGAAAAGCTGTACCGTTGATGACGTAAGAGCTCAAGGTCATCATTGAAGTGTTCGCGTTCTCTTAACGAGCTGGTCTAAGTATCTATATTTGGCACAAACGGTTCAGTGCAAGCGGCACTTGCTGAGTATCCAAAATGCTCGTCCCACAATCGGATCGGAGCCCACGAATAGCTTTTAAAGACGTTTGCATCCGAAAGCCCAACTAATAGTGCTCTGCTCTTTTCCATGGAACTTTTACACCCTACTGACTGCTACATCCTCCACAACCAGCCTTTTCACAGCAGCTGCTGAGTATCTATATGAACTCATTGCACCTTTAGCAGCCACATAGTAACTGCACAGTATTTGAAAGAATACAGTATTCCAAAGCTTCGTCATATTCAATAAAGACCCGTTGAAACGCTTTAGATAGGTATTATACAACAGGAAGATAGCATCGAAATTTTTCTATATAAATCACTGCCTGAACTTGTAGTGATGAAAAACTTCAGAATAATTTCCAACGGCATAAATTCCTCCTCAAACGGGCCCATAAATGCTCAGAACTTGCTTGAAAATATTAGGAAAAAACAGCTAAGTTCTCAGCGTTCTAGAGGAAGCTTTCGAAACGGTCACTGAAGCTTTCGAAATGGTCGCAGACATGTGTTCATGTTTCACTGGAACAGCATCAAGGCGAACACGCGACGACTGTTGAAGCGATAGGGCGAGGTGAACTTGCACTGGACCGGTTGTTGCTGGATGACTTGTGTACGTCGGCTTTAAGTTTTGAACTCGACCTTCTTCAACTAGCTTTTAAATACTTTGTGAAATGAAATTTTGATGTACTTTGGGAGGGGAAAAAGATAGGTCAGTGCTATTCAGTTTTTTTCAAAGTTCGCATATTTCAACATACTCTTCACCTTCCTTCCAATGCACTACTCATTGCATCATTTTATTTGCGCGTCCTGTATGACCAACACATGACTGGTTCCCAAACAGATACGAAAGCTATGTTTCTGAGTGCGAAAACCTTTACTATAACTTGTTTTACTGCGCAAAAGCCGTGCTGAGTAATCTTGTTTATGGCACATGAATTCGTGAAGCATCACTAGAGGTTTAGTGTCCCGGTATCGGGGTGGGAAGTCGATCGACTCATCATCGGTCGACATCCCTGAAAAACAACGTTCAGATCCTCATGCGCTCCGCTGTGGTTGTGTGAAGAAAACATATCCAAGGTGCAGGACTGTCGCGTGTTGTACGCGAGCAATACGACAGCAATCTTTGAAATTGCTAAGATATAAATACGAAAAGGATACATTACAAATCAGGCCATCAGCCAAATCACTGTAATGCTCAAGTTGGGCGCTCAGATGGAAGTAGTGTTGCTGGAAGATACATGTCAAAACTAAGAGTCAGGCTCGTACTGAAAGTTAGTCGGTTCGGCTGAATTGAAATATGCCTGGCTCTTCTGAGATGGAAATTATATTATACAATCAGTATTAGTGCTACAGTAAACAGAAACATGTATATGCATGCAGATCCACGCAGGCAAGCTGACCAAGGCCACACTCTGCTTTGCGCTGCAGTACAAATTACACTAAGAACAGGTAGAAGAAGCAAGAAATCCGAAGATATACGTTGTTCGTGTGAGCGATGCAAGACGGTAGAGCAGGAACGATTTATATAATAGCATGGTCTCTATAAACCCGATTTACTTGCAATGCCACAGCTAGATGTGCATGTTGTTGTTGCAATAACGTGAACCAGCTCCTCTGAATAAAACCTCGTCATCTGTCTATGATTCACTCACCTTCGCTTTGAGCTGGCTCAAAGCAATATGCATTTGAACGCCGCCCGATTTCTTGTCGGTAATCATATGCAGCGTGCATGGTGAAAACATGTTTTCCCTTAAGAAAGTAGCACGATTCGTAAGGCGTTCACACATCCAACGAAAGAATTTTATTGGCGCATCGTCGTTCACAAACAGGTTCCTTATGGCAAATATCGTCATAATCCACCAACGATCGGATTCGAGTATGCATGACGTAATGCGAAACGCATTGCTCATCTATTTATTTGAAGCGCACTACGAACTTGCAGATGACCATCATTCACATGACGACTTGTCAAACGTTACGCTTAACAAGGAAATACGCTGTTATAGCGCATATTGTCTGCCTCTTGATAGATAGCATAGCAATATCGTTATATGAACACAATTTTAATTTGCTCAGCATTAGCTAAAAATCTCTATACAGATAATCTATACAAAAATGTTAGGATCGAGGATTCTATAGCAGCTCTGCTTCATCTTTCCTTTCGTTTATATTTTCGCGTAGGTTCCATTTCTAACTACATCTTTGCGTACTGTGCATACTTCAAAATGAAGGCTTATATAGCTCTTGTCAAACACGCTGTTTGTTGGAAGTTTTTTTGCATTCTTCGATTTTTTCAAATGCTCAAATCGTGCTTAAATTTCAAAATCTGGAGATTTTTTTTTCGAGGCTAAAAATATCAGTGGCAGAAAATTCGTCCATGCTGCCAATATCCGCGACCATTTTGAAATACCTTATTCCGAAGTTTTGAGCTCGTCAACTTCTACGAGCTATTAAGACCAATAGCATTCTAAAATTTTGCACTACAAAGGGAATATCTTCGTGAATGTTGACAGTGCTAGAAAAAAAGTTGAAGAAAAAACTTTTACTCATATCGTTTTGAAAAATGAAATAGCATAGCACAAAAATACAGTGGATTTCAGCAAGAAATGTCGTCAGCAAACTCCTTTTATTTCATAAACATTTGAAACAGATGTTTTGCTCAACGAGAAGGGTGACACGTTTTGAATGATCGCCACCAGAAAAAATAAAAAATAAAAAATCCAGGCGAGATCAACAGATAAATCGAAGAGACTGATATGCGTGAAACAGAACGGAAATATATGAACCGAATGTTATTACGTTATTGGTTGTAATTATTGCTATTATTATTGTTTTTGTATTATCTTTGTGATGTCAATTTTGCTTAATGGTTGAAAATATAAGAGAACCATATCGAAATGCGTACTCACTTATGAGGCATCAAGTGATGATAAAACAATAAAGATGCGATTGAAAAATGGAATTATTTAGTTTCGTATTTCAATATAGTTGATTGTCTCATATTTTTACTTTTACTGCCACAAAATATGGGTGATGAAAATGTTTTGATGCTGTTCATCGTTTTATTTGCTCATATTTTAGAATCATTTGAAAATGATCAATTTTTTGCTGATTACATTCGGTAACTTCTGAAATTCACTCTTCATTCGCACAAACATATAAACACTTCACTTATAACGGTGAGTCATTTCGCTTTGCCGAAGATTCATTTGCATTCGAGGATTCACTCTGACGATGAGTTCAGCTAGTGGACCTTGCTTCAGTTAAGTCGGTACCCGGTTCGCCTTCCCCACTTAAAAACAAGACGTGAAGATTTGCTCAAAGGCAGTCGTGTTCAAAAGCAAGTCGTAAGGCCGCCGCAAAAGTAGGCCACTTTCATGATTACGCATCACTTCATCAACGCATTTTCGATAAGCACCTTTAACGACATTTGAGCTGTTCGCGTTTCCCTGTTGAGAAAAAGGATGTACAACTAGTGAAGTTGTTGCAGAAGCAAATCTCTATAAACGATCAAGCTTCATCTTAATCACCAAAAACTTTAGGGGATTGCAGAGATGTGAGTAGTCCGCAAATGTAACACACGTAAGCAACGATAATTGGAAATATAAGCTAAGAAATTTTGCAGGATAAGGAATCAGGAGACTCATAATATTCAATGAAACTACTAATTTCGAAAGGTTCGAGAATTGTGGACATACTAGCCCCGCTGAATCGCACACAGGCACCCCTCATGAAGAAGGTGTCAACACCACGAAGGCTCACTTCAAATCAATAAAAGAGCCTGCGTTGTTATCGGGCTCCCTCATCGAGGACGAGTTAGAAGTTATGGCTGTCGAGCTCTGACCCTCGCTACTTGGCGGAGTATCAGCTCTGCTGTGACTTGGAGCGACGTTCATCCGTGCGCTCGCTTGCTGCAATCTGACCTTCAATCTCTATTCAACGCTTTTACTTCGCTAGTTCATTACTACTGTTCTGTTGGTCCACTTCAGTAAGTTAGGAAACGAATTTAAATAAGAATTTGGCATTGGTGATAGATGAATGCAGCAAATAGAGCTATATTCAATTAAGAAATGAAACGGCACCTGTGTATGAACCTATTCAATTGCTCATTATTGTTGCTATATTTGCACATAAGTTTTTTGAGATTAAAAGTTATGCTTGCTCATTTTGACGCTTAGTGGTCTTTATTTGGAGGCAATGCTTGTTTTTACTGTTGATTTTGTTTAGAGTAAACGGAGAGCTACTCAAAAGCAGCAATTTCATCAGAATTTAATAAGACAGCTGAAGGCCCCGTTGTAAATAGTATTTTCCCACTATGCAGAAAGTGCAGCCTAAGGATACATAGCTCGAATGGCAGTGCAAGCCTATCGACACAGCACGCTGAAGCATAGCGTCTCCAGCATAAATTGGAGTGACGTTCAACGCTATAACTTTAACCCGCGACTGCTGCAAATTTCTATGCCATCCCGTTTCATCCCAATTCATTTTTGATCAACGAAATCTTAAGCATGGTCATGCGAAGCACCCAAAGAATATTATGGCTTGCGTGAGCGCAATCATTCTTTGAAATTTTCCTAAGTGGACGCTATAAAATTCCAAAATTAAATCAATTTGAAAATCTCATTTCTCATCACTTCTCCCAGTATTTTTTCCGAAGAGTTATTTAACACCTGCAAAGAGTGACTTTTATAAGTAGTTGATATAATATCCTAACGTAATCTCGTCTCGTGCTCTAATTAACTCTTTAGAGAGTGGCACAAATCAATCCCTAAGGTACTATCCATCATGCGTCCGTAAAATCCCAATTCTGTGCAGCCATCGATTAAGTTTCTTGCTTAGCAAAACATCCTAAGCCTCTCTTCGTGAAAAAGCAGATTTCAGGATCCAAACTCCACAATTATTACTGCTTTATGAAGGATGATTAATAACTTCTTGAAACAATATTAAGTAAGGATTCTTTCATAATAATACCTGATCGCGGCATATAACATGCATCATTTTCTCCATTTGTCGAGACATTTCAACAATACGTTCGTCTTTAAGTTGCACCAATCGCTCCATATGACGGATCCGTGCATACAGCTTCTGAAGAGTGATGGTAAATACCAATGTTGATTCGCAGATCCCTGAGTGCAACTTAAAATTCTTAGCATTGATCGCTATGCTAACGAGTTCGAAATATTAATGAGGTAAAATGAAAGGATCCAAAATACTTGCTCCATCCAACACGTTTCTTAGCAAAGTTGCATCTTGTTCCGTGGCTCAGATCACTTCTCACCATCACTCAGTACTACGTCACTTACCTACAACTTACGTA
This sequence comes from Baylisascaris schroederi, assembly GCA_006503575.1. Taxonomy (NCBI): domain Eukaryota; kingdom Metazoa; phylum Nematoda; class Chromadorea; order Rhabditida; family Ascarididae; genus Baylisascaris; species Baylisascaris schroederi. Next base: position 214,106 of record QEWY01000309.1, on the reverse strand, counting down.
GCCTTCTGAGGGGCTAGAACGCTGTGGAAGTTGTGGATGTAGCACTGATTCTCGCCAAATTTTTTCCAATTATGATAACATTTATCCTAAACGCACGTTGTATTTTCTATATCGCAGAACAAAGATCAGAGGCAGTCGGCAATCCCGGCTTTCTTCCGATGCCTGTTCATTCAACACAGATGGGCAAAGGGGGAGAATAACTTCAAACTTGAAGTCTCGCCCTCGTACGTCCTTGAACACTGCCGTCTGTGTGATCAATTCGCATGCAGCACTCAAAGGACAGGATTAGAAAGTTCATGCCTGAATTTGCTCATCCCTTGCAAGCAATTCTTGCTGTGCTTGATGATATTTTTGGAATGGAACGCTGCCTTCGGCGCTGTAAAGCGTTTGGAACTGCTGAGGTGTAGCTCCCGCTCGCCTGAAAAGAACTCTCTTCGTGTGCTTTCATCAACACCTCTCGAAAATAATTCGAGGCAAATTAAGTTGGCCACAAATTTGTTGTCTTCATGAAAAGAGTACAACATTTTAGAATTCATACGATTTCGTACCATCGTACTCAATATGCCAAAAGCAATTTACAACTGGTTTAAGACATAGCATTTTCAAAACTCGAGGTGGCAAATTTCACCCCTGAAAAGCGGTGTAACAAGGAAATTGTTAAAAAATGCATTACTGGATTTCAGCTCAGAATACAAATCTCACAAACCAGAGCAAAGATTTCTCAACTAAAGAGTGATAGTTAGTGCATATTTTATGTTCTGTTCAACTGAGTTCCTAGTTAAACGATGAATTATCGTGGTGAACGTTTTACGATAAAGCTAATAGTCTCTTCCAGACTTCATATCATAATCGTTTTTTAATGATCAGTGAGAGTGCCGTCTACAAGCGAGAACCAAAACCATGACTTCCCTCTTTCCGAGCAGTGCTTCACACAATGAGCTACCGCCGCAGGCTGCACTCACTGTTCGTTGCTTAAGTCGCAGCAGTTCTATTGTGCACATAGTGCAACAGGCATCATTAATAGGTAACATCCATAACCAGACTATGACCGATATCACTCGAGTTGGGATGCTGTACCATTTGAATACCAGTTGACATCAAACAATAATTACCAAGTCAGTTGACATCAAACAGTGGTTTACACCAAGAACCGATACGGTTTTCACCTCCTGATGCTTCTTCTCTGTATCAAATACCTTCAGTGGCATCATCTTTCCATCGGAAATGACATCATGCATCATCCTCTTCCTCTTTACTTTTAGCACTAATCGTTTCCATTCTATATTCTAAATTCAACACTTCCTTACTATGCTTAGAAACACGTGGAGCAGTAATTTATTGAGCATTTGGACTACAAACTCGTCTTTGCTATGAACACAGTAGCAGAAATTTCATCTCTTACAGCGCTTCTTCCATCTCCTACAAAAAAAAGGTTTTTGTAAGGTGGTCACGATGAAGGTAATAGGGGGAGGTGGAATCAGAAGTGGCATGGAAAGATTCCAGTTGGAAAATTAGTGGTGAGATAGCACGTCTCACACTGGTGAGTACATCTCAATGACAATACGCATGAGTTTGCGCCATCTCCTTCCGTCCGTCGTCACTTCCTCACCCTCCCCTCCCCTCTCCTCTTCTCTCAAAACGCAGCAGAACTGCCTCATTTTAATCCTTACACAAGTTGTGCTAAGCGAACATTTGACTAAATGCAGTAAGTAAATACAGTCGAATTTCACACAGTCCATCTTTATGAGTTGGCATGTATTTGAAGGAAGCATAACGAACTTCCCAACAAACGGTGATAATTGGTCACTTACTTCACAGTGAGTGGACTGATCAAAGAGAGTTGTGAATAAGTTTAAAACCTTACATAGCATGGTTAACGCTATCAGAGTCGATATGAAAAGATGAAGTCATCTGTAGAACATTATTCTCCGATTCGGCGTTGTTTAAGCTGGTTGTGCTGCCGGCTGAAATGATGATGAATTGTTTCAAGCTTAAGAACATTTTACAACCAATGATGTGCAGTGATTCGTTTAAAAGTGATTGGAACTGATAGGCATAATGTATTTGCACTAAGCAGAGGCATCGGATTCATCAACGAAGAATTAGCACACTAGATCAGAAGCGCAATCATCTGATCAATAATTCCACTACCCGAATTCTTGCGAATATCGATACCCTCGATAAGGAAGTGAAATTACCAACTGGAACCTTTGCATGCTTCGGAGGAGCCCATTGCTTTCAAGTGGAGGAGATGGAGTGAAAGGGGGGAGGGGTGGAGGGTTGCATTTCAACTACTTTTCTCATAGTATGGCACTCTCAATTGCACAGAGAATGGCAACAGTCCTCGTCTCCTTGTGCAGAGCATAGAAGCAAGCCTCGTCCACCTCAACCCGTCCCCACTTGGCACCTGGAAAGGATCTCTTACACAGTGTAGCTTGCATCCTACTAATTTCTTTACCACTGAGCAAGCTTGCCATATACAACCTTGCACATTGCCCATTCATGAAAAGCATACGCTAAAGCCGTGTAAGCGCACAACATTAAATTTAGAAGACATAAACTCAACTACGAAGAGTCACTGAATATTCCCCGGCTTCATAAAATTAACATTCCCTTTTAACATAAAAAAATTAACATAAAAAATTAAAAATGATCACCCTATAATTTTTGCGATGAAAGCCGTCATTATTCGGTCAACTATAAAGATTATCCAAGTCAGCTTAGTATGATTAATAAATTTTTTTCTGTCTTGCATAACATCACTGTAGCATCATGACATTATACGAGAAAATCATAAGATCATACTTCTGCTGGCAACGCTTCTACTCCTGTGCCTCGACGGTCTAAATCGGCCCTCCTGTACCGCTTCATCAATTTTCTGCCTGAGACGGAACAGGACAAATTCGATGGCACCCGGCTGGCAGGTCGTCAACTTTTGGATTAAATTCTGATTGACATTGAAGTTCAAATGAACGAACACCATCCTGCAATCAATTTCAAGTTGCTTCTCGTCGAGCGAGGAAATAGATGACAGACGAACTCATTAGCAGTCATTCACCAACACTCGATCTGGAGTAGGAGACAAAGGACTAAAATTCTGGCAGTAGTGATCACAACGGTTCGTTCAAATTCTGACTTACTTATTCAGTGTTTCCCAATTGTATCGTTTGAGGGCATTCGAATTAACAGGCGTATAGTTGGCCAACGATACGTATCGAGGAAGGAAATGAGCAACAAGCTCGGCAACCAGCACTGCAAATTAACACATCGGGTGGCATCCAGCTACCAAAACTGCTGGGCATAGTGCATGAATGAAAGCGGTCGCCCTAACCGATCGAATCGAAGTGAAACAGATGTTCCTGATGCTCGCGATACCCGCATTATCCACATTTGGCATTATCCACGAAAGCTTCAATGCACTTCAAAAACTAAGCAACCAAAGGGAAATGAGTAAAACCCGTAAATATAGATCTCTATAAACGTATCGAGCATCCATGTTTCGCCAAAACACCTCAACGGGAAATGACGTCAAATTGCTTTAAATCGCTAATCTTGGTTATGATTTTGCCTGGAAACTGGATCGAAACACGTATGAAGAGTTTCATTAAAATTATATAGCCGTGAATATCAATCTCTGCTATAACACTGTCTCAATGGCAGTATTTTCTATGAAACTATCTAGAAATCCCTCTGTGGTAAGCAGATGACCACTAAAATTAGAGAGTCTGCTAGGTAATTAGGCAGACATCGATGCAATATCTGTATTGCAATTTTGACATAAAAACTACGCTTAGTCATTTTGTGCTTAGCAACGAATCCCGCGAAGTTGATGCGATGAAGGTGTTTTAGACAAAAGTTGAAACAGCATGTTTCGGCTTATGTTGTCAGCTGACCAATGATTTGGCTTTTATACAATTCACTTAATTTTTTATGCGTTTTATGGTAATTGAGAGTATTCCTCTTAATTCAAACCAAAAATAACTTATATTAGCGCATATGTCTCTGTTCTTTGCTTAATGAGCGCATAAGGAAACGATATCACTTACCTCCATCGGAAAAATCTTTTGCAATGTTTTTGATGTGTCTCGAAAGTGGCACTGCACTCAGCCATTTATATAAATCATCCACAGAATTATCATCCAGAGTGGGAAGCGACATCCTGCTTTGCGCAATTACCTCCTCCACACTTGATTATATGATAGTTTTTTCAACGCCATCATCTTCCCATCAATAGGTGTGCGAATTTTCAGCTGAATATGATAGATGCTTTATGATAACACATTTGCCGAACATCCGATGCGCATTGTGTTTCAAAATGAAGGGTGCAACGTGAATCAATGAAATTATAGTCAATACAGATGACAGAATCTTGCAAGGAAATAAATAAATAAATATGAAGAGATGATTCACTGCACGAAAGGATGTTGATATCGGATTCAATTTCTTGGTCCAAAATCGAGAGATGTATTGCTCTCAACTATCAGAGCGCACTTACATTGGAAGTTTAATTAACGACTCGGTGAGGAATACCCTCGATCAGGAATGCTCAAGATGGCAGCAGTTTCGATATGCTCAGCGTCATTTTTTTCCCTTTCCTTGATATTGCTGTTAAAGTCCCTCTTTGCTGAAACTGGCTTGAGGCTATCCTCTCTCAGTTCACCGACGTGTCGCCTAGTCGTTTGCGTCGAAACCCTTTTTATTGCCGCATAAGACACGACATCCCATGACGGTTTCGGTAACGTTGTTGGGGTAGCTTCTTTGAGGTTGTCACACTTTGTTTAACAGAAACTCATTTCAACCAGTCTAAACTGGATGAACCATTTGATTAACCCCTTGTGCATTTTTAAATATCCCCATTACACCCAAGCAAGCTATAGTTGATGACGTTTTCATTCTGCCAGTACAGCCACAGTCAACTTCTATTAGTACTCTCTGTATGTGTTCTAGCACGAAAAATACGCATTATTAATCTTAACGAATGGAGAAGTCACTAAACGGATTTATTTTACACAGTAAGATATTGAGGATGAGATTTTATACTCAGTGAGGAAGTTTATACTTGAGGCGAAGTCTTGTATTCGATGCTCACGCTATTCACAGCTTTTTAAATTCGACATCTTTTCGAGAGGAGGCAAAAGGGTGGAGGCAACGGGAGGGAAATGCATTGAAAGGCGAAATACGACTTTCATTTATGTCTCACTACTCACCGCATAAACCACTGGCCAACATTTACACATCTTTAATCAGTTTTCAATAAGAAGCCACGAAGGCTTGGCATCATCAGAAATTTTCATTGACTACATGAGATAAGTCTCCTTTGCCCTACATCTTTTCGCCAAATGATTTTGCCCGTTATTTGCGATTCATATGTCAGCGATCGCACCTCATCGGCTACAAGGCCGTTGTAAATCTAGTGCAAGGATATGAGGAGTGGGCAGCACCAATGCACCGACGAGTGGCAAGAACAAACCGAAAAGAACTCTCAGCCCAGTGCTAAATTTCCTTATCACCACTCATGCTGAAATTCTGATTGCTCTTGTGGCAGGTGAAAAGCACTCAAATCAAACAAACACTCACGCAGAGTTATCTAGCCTGCACAAGATAACAGACCTTTTATCCACAGCAGCAGACTAAAGATTTAACGATAAGACATTGCCAGTGTCACAAATGCGATAAAAATTATGTTCATAGTTACTTAAATGAAAACGAAAGCAAAAAAGTAGCAGTAGGGCCTTAGACTGTGCCTAGTTGTCACTCATGCAGATGTTAAAAAAGAAAAGTTGATAAAGTATGCCGGACAAAGCAGTATTAGGGTGCTAATATTTGCGTCAGCCTCGAATGGATTTGTCACATCGGTTACCGCAACCACTAAGGAACTTATTTTGTTGGCAATCTCGTTAGTGCCATCCGCCAGCAATAGTCCGCTTCATTCAGCTTCAGGCGTCGCATAACATTCGGAACCACCCAACTGTTAATGCACTCAACTCAGAAAGCCTTTTGGGAAATACTCATCGGTCTTCATGCAATCACCACTAATCAAAGATCATTTGTGGAGTTGCTGATTCATTTAAAGATGCACATGAAAAGAGATATGCTCATATACATAAAATATATGGATATCTAATGTGAAAACAAATCGGCAAAATGTACAAAAAACTCACTTTGTTTTAATTACTTTCTAGTCTGTGAAGAAGCAGCAATAGGAAGTGGCTATGGGTGACGTGTTTAAACTATGCAAAGAAAGCAGTCATTTGAGCGCTTCATAGATGAACACTCATCAGCTCACTTTGGAAACGCGCACTAATGGTTTCGATCAGAACAAGTGAAATCGTTCATTTGGTAAGAGCAACGATTGAGGATCGATTGAACTAAAAGTTTGCGCCGCAATATACAACGCTATTAGTGTTAGGAAATCTCACCTGAAACCCTGTGAGAAGCAGTCAATATCTATTCAATAGGTAGAAGGGAAAATTAGCTGGTCAGCGGTGTGCTTCAGATTGTGTACCCTTAGAGATCAGTTCCGTTAAGCGAGCAGTACACCTGTCAGCGAAGATGAAGTGCGGGTGGGTGTGATAAGCTTGTTGGAGCACTGTTGTGGGGAGGATATTCGCCAACACGAGCTCAAACTGATAAGCACTTGGCTCAACAAGATTTCAGAATAGGCATCAGACAGAAACACGCCCATGCACATATGGGAGCAGTAACTCGTAATGAAAATCAAATCAACTACATGCGATTTTTGTTTTATAAACGCTATGTGGACAGGACCGCAAGAATTGTCTACTAATCGGCGTAATGACGTCCAACAGGTCGATTTATGAAGCAGCTTTCGATTGATGAAGCAAGGAACTCGTCATCTTCGCAGAATGAGTGAGATTCGAGCGCAGAGAGGAGCTCTCGATAAAGTGACCTACACCGCAGTGAGATTGCGCTTGTTGCACAGAGGTGATGAAGCGGATGATTACCAATCGTCATTAGGAGTAACCGACGAGATCCAACGAACTTTCAGCATCCGGCACCAAGCCTTCGGTGCACTTCGCTCGCTCATGCACCAAGGAAGCGTTGTTGGTCAATTCCAGTGCGATTCATCGCCTTCCTTCTCGGCCTCAGCCAAGCAAGAGTTCGCGCACGCTTGATTGCGTCGCGTGTCCTCGAAAATCCGCAAATGCTGCATTGAGTTGTACACGAACATTCAATTCCCCAGCGTCTTGACGCTGCCCTATAGTACCTTAGGCAGGCCGTTCACAGCGTTCACGCAACTCAGATGAGATGGTTTACCTGGGAACACCTGGACACCTAGAATCTTAGCTGCGATCAAAACATCTGCCCCAGTAAACGGATACATGTGTAGAGTAGAATAGATGCATACAGATTGCGAATGGTAACCCCGAAAACCTTTTTTGTGCGATTCTGAATTTTATTCGTTGAGCTTGCTAAGCCATTAAAAGATAAAGCTCACAAATGTCCACTTATAGAAAAACACCTGCAGAGACAGCTGCTTAAGAAGCAACATTGTGAGAGTGGGCCAAAAGACCGTCAGTACCTGCACAGTGGGACTATTTGAACACCTCCCGCATCTAGAGACCCTTTATTTCACTTTGTTCAAACATATATAAATCTTGGCATTTCGCCACTCGTTGCGTGCTTTCAAAGAAGAGGCACTTCTCACTGTCCCATACAGAAAATCAGAGATTTGAGTGTAGTGCAACTCCACAGTGTAAAACTTCTGCATGAAACCGTTCCACCCCGAACTTCTTACCTCACCCCATACAACTGCTTTCGAGGTACAAGGTCCAACGAATTAGTGAGAATGTTCTTATGAGGTGAATAGGACGAATTTTACACTTGCATAAGCATAGTCATATAGCTGCATGCGTAGCATACCATTGCTACAACCCACATATATCTGTATACACACCGCTGATTACGCGAATTCTCTCACACAATTAAAAGAAAACCAGTGCTGCACTGCCACACCAAATAGGCATTTCAGTGAACGTGTGTCACTTGCTCCAGTCGGCAGCCAGTTTGCTAAGCCGACTGATGAATCTTTATATCAATATTCAGTTTGAGTAGTCGTTTATTCTTCACTTCTGATGAATTTTTCCAAGTCGCACTGTCAACTGCTATTGTGAGTTTATATCGGCGGTCCATAATATTAAGAACGGTCATTTATTTGCATATTTAGTCAGCACCCACACCTCCCAACATTGGCAAACCAACAAAAGTTGCATATTTCGTTCTCGGGGCATGCCAAGTTAGGCTCCATCATTCGCATGCCAGGAGCAGAGATTTCGCTGAGAAGCATTTTTACCTCATGTCCTCTACGAGTTACGAGTTACGACAGTTTACTTTTAAGTCAGACATTAAGCAGGAGCATACGGTGCTCTTATAATATGACTTTTACATGTCAAAACAAATAAAGCAGTGGGCGGAACACTCTAAGGGGCCTATACTTTACTTCCAACATCCAAGGTACTTAAGACAGATATCATATGAAGGTTCCCTTCCTAAATTCAGCCGATATGGCAAAAGTGTGAGAAGCTATTATATGCATAAGGATGCTTGAAGTGCCGGGTAAAACGCTTCAAGGAGCCCATCATCTATCCCACCCCCTTCCCCCGCCCTCACAATATCACCAGATATAAGGGTCCACTTTCCTTATTCAGGAAGAATGCTTTGACCCATTCAGAGGTTACAAGTCTATCCTGCAAAATTTTATTAGTGGCAAGCACATTTCTTTGCCTTCAGGTGAATTCAACGCATTCTCACTCATCTTGATAAGCTAGGATATAGAGAAAGCAGCCATCACACACACTCGCTTCACAGAACGGACAGATTCAATTTACAAATCTAAAATTTCTGTCGCACGGGTCGAATTTAACAAATTTCGCCACAATTTTTGCTAATTCCATTGTCTTGTAGAAAAAAGCTTCGTTATGCGCCTATGAGAAGGCTAACCAACTAACGCGAATTCCGTAGGAATTTCATTACACTTCATTTGTTTCATTTATGGGAGGCAATATGGCCGTTATGTTGCATGGGAAATTGGCAGACGAGAGTAAAAAAGTTAATTGGTTAGCTGTTGTTCCTTTATAGACTCAAAAATACGAGGTTATTTGGCAGTGAATCAATGAATATGAAGGCATATAATGAGTGCCGTATTGCCCACCATGTATAAGAATAAACAGTATATATGAGAAGAAATGAATGTGGGAAAATTCGCATTCATTATAACCTTTAAGTTGGGGTAATCATTGACTCAGCTATTTACCGTCGCGAACTGAGGAAATCGATGGAACGTTCCACAGAGCGAGAACGAATGCACTTTTTATAGTAAAGCCTACATGGCACACCTTTTGATGAAATAATCGGGGAAACAGATAATAACGCAACGATTATTTAATCAGCAGGTCGCTGAGCACATATTCGGGCAACATTTCTTTTATTGAACGATTGTAATGCATCGTTGCAGAATTGGCGACAAATCGTTGGTGTTTCATTTTTCGCTAATCGAGAAAATAGTATCCTCTAATCGACACGTAAGTCTTGCTAACTTACATGGAAACGCCTCTCGTAAATCGACAGATGCATTTATTTTCAACGATTACGTTGCAATCTTACGAACTTAACGAGCGACGACTACTTACGGAGGTCGTTAATGAAAGAATGATATCTTCGAAAGCATTTGCCCATTAAGCCGGTTGGGGCGGGCCGGCTATATTCTTTAGAGCCATCCACACGATCACTGCTTTGCCTCAAAATGTCCCTCGCAATTAAGGAGAATGAAGGCGAAAGTGAGGAAGCGCCCATCGTCACTTTTAAGTGCATTTGTCCTTCGCTGAAGCTGCTGGGCCGACATGAAACTTGGACAGTGTTGTAATCGGTGGCATAACCAGAAGAAAAGACATTGAGAGAACCATTCCTCAACCTCGCTTCGTTCCTCGGATGAAAGAGTGATTTTTGCTCTTGCTAAGGTTTGAAGCACTATTAAACAAATTTATATTTCGAAACACTCTTTCGATCATTTTGTGTAGCAATTCAAGAATGCTCCTACGAAAAATCGACGGAATAGGGGAGGCAGGCATGAGGTGCAATTCCATCTGGCAAAAAAATGAGTGGTATGAGCGGGATCAATGAGATTTTTCGAATATTTTAAGGCATCAGGCTGCTCTCAGGGAAAAGTCGACCCCTTAGTGAAGGTAATCATAAAGTTTCATCCTCGCAGTTCCTTCAGCTTTGCACGTCAGAACTGTTGGGTTTTGAGAGTAAAATGCACACAAGCATACATCCAAGCGGACAACACTCTTGAATAATTTGCTTTACCGTGATGTACTTCAGTATCGTTGTAACTGCACCATCCTCCAGAATATGATCAATCTGTCAATGGTAGGACTAATGATGTACATTCACAAACTGAAATCATGAGGCAACTGAAATGGAGGAGACTGTGCCTCAGCCAAGACGTGTAGGCGAATCAGAAGTAAATCAGCCACGATGTATGCTACGGCATAGTTGAACAGATGGTTCATGCATCGGCAAATTCACATAAAATTGTTGCAGACGATCCAGGTTAATGCCGTCAACGTCTTGCTGATAACGTCCACATAGTAGCTGTGTAAGTTTGCAATCAAACTTTGCCAACTACTTCCCAACAACATTCGCAGCGACGATTAGCTGGGAGCAAGGAAAACGATATGTAGAACTGTGGTTATCGCAAATGTCTGCGGGAACAGATGAATACGGATGGGAACAAATAACGTATAAGATACAGAAAAATGCTGACAGCGGGAGGATCAAACGAAAGATGCAGTGGGAAGTCTGATTTCTCATATTTAAAGGAAGAATTCTCATCATTTAAGCTACAGTCACTTCTCTTCATTCTGTTATCTTATACGATTGTAACAGCGACGGCATTTGATTGAAAGCGAAACCGCCAAAAAATTTCTTATAGTTATCGATGGATCAGAGTTCCATCTGCGCACTTCATTTTGCCATTTCAAACCAAACTTGGCAAAATCTGCTTTCAATGAAATTTTAACCTGCGAATGGCGTCCCTAGTGGTAAGAGACATCGAAAGTGGATGACGGGGTTTTGTTATCTTAATATCCTTAAACAGCGGAATTGAAATGGGTGGAATCCCTCAAAAATTACATGCAACGCCTTCAAAAATCACTTCCTCACATATAGTTTTAGACGCTCTCCTGGGTTACCCGCGTGGGTATCTGCAGCACAAATGATATGGTTTTTTTAGTTGAGGCCCCTTCATGGCTACAATTTGGTACTGCAAGCCTCCCACCCAAGTGTATTTAGAATCAAAAGCCTCCCCTTATATAGCACCAATGCCCATGCCTGTCTAGATCACTGAATCGGAAAGGCCCCGCGAGGTTCTTGTAATCGAGTCGAACAACAGGAGATGAGGATAAATCCAAAGCAAAACCATTTCAAAAAGAAAAAAGCAAAGGTGAGTCTGAAAGCGAAGGTCGTTTGCACACTTATAGCGGCGTACTTGAGCTGCGCTCACTCGAAGTGGTGAAATTAGTGGCAAGAATCGATAAAGCACACACGCATCTAGCTGCCTCGGGCAGAATGCACCGCCCAACGGCGAGACATCCGACTCTCCTGTGACGCATCCAGAGTGTTTATATACTGGCCAGTGACCATCGCAATCTCCCCCAACAGCCCAACATCGAGACGCTCTAAATTGCATTGAGCATGACCAGTGGAGCCTAATGAATTGCATTTCACGAGTGCCACGTCAAATGCTTACAACTCTACCATATATTATTCACCGATGCATAGTGCATTTACTCAGCGACAGCCCCGTAAAACAGTGGAAACTACGAGCGAACTATAGAAGTCTTTGTCGGTCTCCTATACTTCGATGTGTATCATTATTATCTTTGTTTTCAGTAAGTTCAAAGCACATAAAAGCATTCGCTCTCCTCTGCTTCTTTCTCATCCCATCCCCCCCCACCCCCAACTAAAAAACAAAGTTTCGAAAACTTGCAGACATCTGCTTGTATCGAAATTAGCGAGCGCCTTACATTGCATGCCTTTTTTTTCCACTTTGCATACTTCGGAAGTTAGCGGCTGGTGAATGTATCACAAAGTTGGTAAGAGTCCCAAAAACGTTGTCACCTCTAATTTTTTTTTTTCGAATTTGCCTCGAAACCTTCGATCGTTTTCTTCTCTCGTTGAAGTATTTATCATCGCAGTATCCATTCGAAATCCTTCGTTTGAATATGTCGAGCGGTATCACTTTCTGATAGTGTAACTTTAAACTGGAAAGGGTGAAGGTGTTATCGCCAATGTTTCAGATCAATTCACATGGTTTAACTGCCACCAGATATAGCGTAGTCACCATAAAACAATGCGGTCACTAACAAAGAAATCATTTCCTTAAACACAGAACGTCGATTACACGTAGTTTCGAGATTAAGGGAGCACAGTTGAAGAACAAACACGCATAAATTCACAATCTCGAAACAGAACTCCTTTCGAAACAGAACCCATTTAAGCATTCCATACTCACAGAACTTAAGCAAGCGTTTGTAAAAAGTTTAATTCGCGCACCAATAAGCACTTAAAGTCGTAAAGGTTTTTGACGTGAGCACTTCAAAAACTCTATGAATGGGTAAAACGTTTCAAACGCTATTTAGCATCTGATAGCAAAGTTTGAATGCAAATGCAACCGTTATGGCTCAAATATTCACAATCCTTGTACGTTGAATGATTGAGATGATCGTCAAAACACTTTTCGAAAACCCTTTCGGTGAATTGGCGCCGATTTCGTTCGACCAACGTTTTCCAAGACAGACCAAACGTGTGTGCAGTATCCCAAAAAGGGTTGCCAATACGTAACAAAAGCCAATGCAAAACGTTCCACGCATTTAAATTCCACTAACGCGCAAACATAGATCGCAAATTTCACTGCGTTTTTAGGGAATGGGAAACACTGTTGATTGAAATCTGATGGGATATTGGCACCTAAATCACCAGTCATCCCTTCTGGTACCAACACTACGTTGCACTGTCTGAGAGTACACGGACGAGGCTTATGTGCGTCACATAGTACTTCTCAACTGATAGGTACAGGGATGAAGTTTTTGACCAATTTTTAGAATTCATGAAATAATTGCACGAACTACGGATATTAATCGCTCGGTCACGAGCGATCCTATGTACCTTCAGATTACCCCCAGAAGGCACACACACTCTCTTTGACAGCCCCCAATGTTTACGTAGGGCAAAAGTAGTGACGTCGCAAACATAGTGTCTTTTCATAGGCCACTGACTACGTTCAGCAAGCACACTTCAAAAATGATTGCAGTTTTGCCCCTAAACTGGCGACCCGCTAAGAAGCTCTTGAATCGCCTTCGATCATCGCGCTAAATACCACACATCTCTGTACTATGAAACTGTTAATTAGATTAAATGCTGCTCAGAAATCTGCATGACAAACGTTGGCTTGGTAGGTTTCATTGAGCGCCGTAAGGCACTTAGTAAGCTGTGATATGAGATGTGTTACTGTCAGCCTAACCGGAAGAATGCCAAACTGTTCAGCACGTTCGAACATCAAAATGCTTAGAACGATACCCTCTTCCACAATGCAGGCAGATAGCTGACCATAAGACTACGCTTATAAAAATGCAGTTTAAGAGTCAGGAAGCAGCTGCTGATGTCTTTTAATAAATCGAGGACGCGATTGGTGTTGCTGAAACTTTATCGGGTGACCAACAGACAGCGTTGCTCGTTAGCTCGTAGAGAATTATCTATGCTCAGAATGCATTGGAATCGGAAATCAAACCCTACTATCTTTCTTAGAAGCCTTCTAAAACCGTGTGCAAAATAATCACATTTAACTTTACCGTTTTGGATGAGCTCACCTGTGCTACTTTGCCACCTTTCCACATATAATTTCACATACTTCCGTTCGCATATCTGAAGAATGCATAGCGAATTCTTTCACAGATTAGATTTTTCTACATGATTTCTAGCCCATTTTTACAATGTCTAGCATTTTTAAAAGGTCTTTCCTTTCACTCACTCTTTATCAGCGAAAGAAAACAAGAGCTGAGAGCTAACTTCTGCACGTAATCAAGCACCACATTGGATTTTGCTTTACCGATGGCGGAGCGAATGGTATAGACAAACTACTTCACTTACAACCGTCAAAAACCTCTTTTCAACCCCTTAGTACTCCAACAGTTGGCATTTCAGTATGATGGTGAACAAGTGATTGCATCAAATCGATATCAATCAACGAAATCTAAAAAGAACTGATGCAGATGGCAACAACATAGCGGTAACAATTTATGGCTTGTAATAACGTCGAAGCCACCCGTGATTAGGGAATAAAGTGCGTTATTGCTGTTCGCAGGCTGTTCAATGAAATTAAAGAAGCCATTCCTTTCTAAATAGCAATATCCTCAGTGCTCAATGCTCAGTGCAGTATCCTTAAACACATCAATATTTTCTTCAGTAAGAAGTTCAGTTGTTCAAAATACCCGTTCTAAACTATGTCAGAGGGAACTAGCTTGCCGTCTTTTTTGAGTAACCGACGAGAAATTCCGAAAGACAGTGCGTCGGAATTGGGAAATGACAGCTGGATAGGAAATGAAACGCAGAAAGGATGATATAGAAGTGAAAAGAAACAGGTGGAGAACAAGCGTATGCTGTCTGCATTACAAAGGTTCCATCTGCACTCACCTGCTGAACGCAAATGGCGTCGTGCTCTCTTATGCAGCAGGATGTGGCAATGTCTTCGTACTTGAAATAATTGAGAAAGAACGATGAAATAATATAGTGGGAAATATTTTGAAAATTTCCCGTTGATATTAACAAAACCAACTAATCTGATGATATTGAGCAGCAAAATTCAACTAAATCTTAAGTTTTGCGCAGATGGGAAACGAAAGAAATGTGAGGAGATTATATAAGAATGCATAGATGAATGGATTCCTGGAATCCCACATCCCGGCCCTCCCTCTTCACCCTTATTCCCGTAGTTAAATGCTTTTATTTTGTTTTTGTTTATAGATCTGTTTTATCTTTTTTCACTTTATTCTCAAGCTTCGGTGTATTCATTCAATGGGATATTAGCTTCAGAGTGAGAAGAACATATGATACATCGTTGCTGTATTATATATTCTTTCCACGTCTGCGAATAAATTCATCACTATCGCATGGCAAATATAAATTACAGGTAAATCAAACATGATGAAGGCGAAACAATTGAATGAAGGTGCTGAAAAGATGAGATGCTCATTATTTTCCAAATTCCGCCATGCATACGTCTAATCATCAAACGCTGTGTTATTATTTCCACGTTTACTGGCTGAAATACAAATGGTTTTTTCTAATGGCAACTCACATATTTTATCGCGACTTTATGTGAGTGTTTTAATGGAAGCCACATCTTGCAGCGAAAATAAACAAACGGTGACTGCTTCAGTGCGAACATAAAACGTCTAACCCCCTCAAGGGGTGAACAATCGAATATGTAACAATTTTGGTGGTCCGGTGGGCTGGATGGTCCGTTCATTTATTGAAGCAGTCGTTTTTTTTTGAATATTAGAATGTATTCCGATGTCTAGCATTGATTCTTTATTCGTATCGTCCATTGTTTGTTTATTTTAAAGGTGTTGCCCTGTGAACGAAAAGTTTGAAGAGCAAAAGAGAACACATACTCGTTTGCATGTATATGGTGAGATGAGTCTCTTGACCAACACAGCTTCAACATCATGGCAAGGGAATATGTGGCGGCGAGATGGCAACAAAAGTTTGATGCGTGCGAGGCAACAGGAGACGCAGAAAACGATATACTATTGTATTCGTGGTGATGGAATCGTAAATCTCTGAGAGGGTGAATATATCGACTCCGGCAGTGAGGCTAGAAATTGTGATTCGACAGATACATTTCCAGTATCATCATACTCGAGAATGCGCATTGATGGAATTTTATGATGATCTGAGCACTTTATGAATTGCTCCATTTTGATCACCTCGATCGATGATTTATTTGGTCACGACAGAAACAGTAGTACTGAGGGCACTACCCAGACGATCACTGTTTTTGGTCACTCCAAAACTGATGGCTTCCATTCAGAAAAGTTGGAAAAGATGTTTACTCCCAGCGGCTACGGCCACTTGGTCGTGTAAGCCGTTTAAGTGTTGTTCAAAAATTTGTATGACTGCGTCACACTTCGACCGATTGAGTTGGCGTAATTCCTGGTTTGTTGTCCTGCTTCACTCCAGCCATCTCTCTAATCGGAGCCTCAATTTCTTCTTTTCACTCGTAGAAGAATACAAGTGAACGAAGATAGGCGGCCGCAGGACCCAAATTTGGGCTGAAAGGTGCTAACTCGACGTAGAGGAGGCAGTCTGTCGAGATCACCAGACGGTGGCATATACGCAGTGAGACTCAGATTCAGCTGTTTGAGCACTCAGACGTCAACCTCATGCCAGAATTAGAACGTTTCGGTGCCTGTAGTTATCTCGTTATTGTTGTTGTTGACGTGGAACACTCAAAAACATGAAATAGAACAAAAGAAAAAGTAAAGCTGCGATGATGATGCTTAAAAAGCTGCCATCAGTGAAACACAAACCAGTCGATTTTCCCTTGATCGAAATGGTCAAGGCGGGCAGTGAACGCAAAGACATTAGGCGCTGAAGTGCACCTGAAGAAACGTTATCCCGCATTCTGATGGCGCAAAAAAGGAAGGAGTTACGGACTGGATTCAGAATTGGAATTCGCGGAAACAACTGAAGGCTACAAGCTTGTGATAAACTAACTCGATCGGAAGAGGAGAGCATCAAAATGGAGACATTACCCGAGTATCCATCAACAAATTTGAAACACAATATGAATTTCAACTAAAAGTGGTGGTGTTGAAACGATTTTAGAGCTGAATGCGCAATGAAGAATTCCATAGTTCGAAATCGGACAAACTTTTCAAGAGGTACTTCTCGTGGAGTGTATCCGCACATTTTCCAACATTTTTTCACTTCCAAAAAGCAATTGGATTACCATGTTCTAGAATAGGAAGATTGTTGACAGGAAGGAGAGAGGGCGAAACGAAAAAGAGAGAGTGAAGAGAGAAATGAGACGTTCGAAACGAGTCAGAGATCAGTCTGGAATTTTCGTTCAAATTTGAAACCGGTGTTGTTGAGATTTTTACTTCGCCGGTTTTCACTGTATTCGGACGCATTGTGGTCGTCGTTGAGCTACTTCCCCTTTTCTGGCTCGTTGCTCCATTTGTTGATGAAATCGAAACGTTAATCATGTCGCAGAAGTTGAGTGTCTCCTAGTACACCTAGGAAAGCATCCTTTGCATGAACACATGGTGATAAAAAGTGCCTTCGAAAAGGTTGCGCTGAAGGGAAAAGGAATTGATTGGTATTCTTCGATCGTTTCCGTGCCTTAAAAATTGTGGATGAACTTTCAACTTTGTTTTCAGGTAGATGTCTTTCTCAAAGGAGGTACGCAGCTTGAAAGCAGAAAATGTGAAGTTCGATTTGCACAATGGTGAGATGGAGGGATCTCATGCTAACACTGATACCAGTTACAAGAAAGGACGGCGACGGATCCTTTCACTCTCCGTCCCTCGTATGTTTTTCCCTTCTCCCACTTGCACCATACAGAAAAATTTGTCGCAGCAGGTAAACGCTCTATGATGAGTGGAAACTTGTGTTCCACCCTGCACGATTTAAAAGTTGATTTATATATATGTCCACTGAAAGCGAGCTTTTACATTCAGATAAATTGCTTTCATAAAGTGCTTTTGAAAACTATGGCTATGATGTAATGTAGCCATTCCAAAGACAGTACTTTACAACAATCCTTTTGCAAAGCAGTGTTTTCTGCACAAAAGCGCTCCAGTACAGTGTGCTTCGTTTTTCGATGTGTGTGGCATTGCCAAAGGAAGTGTTGGGGTTCCTGATCCGTTTCGTGCTTTTTCTGGTGTTCAGTTCAGGAACAGCACTTCGCAGAAGTCTTTTTTTTTTACAAAGTGTCCTCGTTTTCTCTCAATTAGTTACAGTTCACCCCGTCTTCCTCTGACCCATGCAGTACATCAGTGAGGTTCTCAAAATCCTCGCTGGTCCTCAAAATTTTCGACTCGTTTTGTTCATCTTTTCTTACAGTGCATGTGCGTGAGTCATGAGAGTGGGAATCTTAAAGCTAACTTATTTAAACGTTTTTGGAAATATCACTGCACTTCATGCGCTGGGAAAGTTCTATTAAGAGTCGCTTTGACATCCCGCTGTCTGAGTGCCACAGAGTAGCATTGATATATAAATAGGCGGCGTCCCCGCCAGCTGTTGGGTATCAGAATGAATGTCGTAGTGACTACGGTTGCTTCGGATATGCCAGCGGGCGTCTTTACGATCCGGCACTTCTGTTATACTGATGCTCCAGCCAGTCTTCAGTTGTAGCTTTTTTTGCAAATATTTGACGAGTTGCTTGAAATTCTCGGCCACCCCATCCCTCTTCTTCATTTACTTTATAGGGAATAAATGGTACTGTTTATGCAAAAGCCTGGAATCATTTATGCAGAACAGTGCCACTGGCCATGAATCGACAGCACAGCTAACCAAGACCAGTTCGCCACTGAGAATCGTGGACAAGTTGTGGTTGTGTGATAAACTGTTTTCGGTTCGCTGTGTGAGAATTGATCTTTATTCAATGGGGCCGTCTCCCATAGGTAATCCCAGTTACCTACGATACCGAGTGATTGGGCTTATGAAAAACTGATGATCGTCTGCGGTAAGTGCACTTCGCTTGCACTGTCTTCGCTTCATCTTTACCATTTCTGCGGTGGACCCGAAACAATCTTAATGTTTCCTTCAACTCTTACTTCGCTCATCCAGATCGCCATACTGGGAATATTACCAAGCTCCTGGCAGCAAATGAAAGGTGACGAATTGACGCCCCAGTTTCATTTGTGATGGAGGATACTCGAAGAGGAGGTGCTTATATTAGGCCTGCAGCAGGATCTTCAAGCGGGTGGGCAAATGCATTTTTAAGTATATGCATACCAGGGAGGAATTTTGCAGGGAAAAGAACGCGTTTGGGAGTGAACCTTACCGTTAAGCTCTTTTGCGTGACAGAAAGAGTTACTCATCATAAGCGCTGAACAGCTGCCTGGGAAGTTAACGAAAGAAGGAGAAGGCAGGAGAGATGAGGAATGTGGAAGGAAAGACGAAGAGGCTAAGTGGGAGGTGGGCAAGCCGTTTTACCTATGTTAACATTAAGCAACTCAAGTAACGCTTTGCTGTTAAGTGATTCGAGCTATGTAACATTCTTTCCAGTGGTGCAACAGTTCTTTCCATGTGGTATTGCAGGATGTTGGCGCCGTAATTAAATCAGCAAATCGCTGATGGGGTTCTGTTTGTCAAAAATGTGCAAAATTTGCAAATTCCCTATCCGATTCTGCCAAGGCCACTCTTCAGAGCTCCTCCTTTCTTTCGTAGGGGAGTGGTTCGCCTTATCTCCTCATTCCTAGTGTACAAGTTGGGTCTGGGCATGGGTTCGGTCTCGATGTTTTTTGCAACTTCTGAGACCTCTCGCCACCGAATGAGCTTAGTTGAAAGGGACCAGGGAAGGGAAATTGGCAGATATTGGAGCACCAGCTGCGAGGAAATTCACAAGTATTTTCCCTCTGTGAGTCAAGGTAGCGTTTCCTGGCATATTGCAGGCTCGGCAAACCGCTTCTCCAATGTAAACCCTAATTTCATAATTACGGCCCACATTGTCAACGCGGGACGGATCTTTTGTGCATTGGAGGAGGTTCAGTAAAAAAGTTTTAACCACAGCTGCGCGGTTGGAAGTAACGAATCCAATAAATATGACCTGTGCAGGGGGAATAATGAGGTAGTTCAGAAAGCGTGAAAGATATTTGCTCTTCAGGTGCACGTTCGTTGGACCAGATAGTCAGACTACTGTTGCGCTAAAAACGAGCTCTTAAGGGCTAAGTCTGCTTGAGTCGTTCCAAAGAAAATTGTTCTCACTCACCACATCTTGAGCTGAGGTATGAAATTTCTTAGACGTAGGTCCTTGCAACCTCGGTTCCTGAGGTTTCACGATGTTTGAAAGCTGTTAGTCCGTAGGCAAATTTGAGCCGTTTGGATGTCTCGAAAACGAGAATTTATGGAAGTCGATCTGGAAAAGTTAGTGAGAAATGGGCTTTGAAAGGCAATTTAGCCATGACTTCGTTAACACAATACTGCATTGTTTCGTTTTGATGACGTGAAGGAGGAGCTGTAAGTTTATATGCATTCCTGTGAAGTTTCTATCGTTGGAGGGTCCCTGATCTAAAGGATCCTTTCAAAGCATACTGCTAACTAAAGTTATGAAGGCTTTCAGATGCCTCAGCAGTGTTATGTGAGGACCATTCGTATAACAGAGACAATTCCAATTGAAGACCCTTTCCACTGTCCCTCAGTAGCTATCTTTTCACCTTTGTGACATTTGACACTAATGTACAAACTCTTTCCTTTCTATGCATGTTGCGTTCTAATGAACTGCGGTGAGCCCTATTGTTCTGCCAGTGCTGCGATATCGAAGGTCGCACCTCTTCGACCTTATGAGTTGCTACTCTTCAAGAGGGGCGTCATTTCTTCTTTTCTTCCTATGAGTGGAGTGGCAATGGTTTGCTAAATAATCGTCGGAATATCCACCGAATCGAATTAAATGGTTTCATTAGTGTTTGATGAGTTGTAGAGAGGGTCCGGGTGAAGTGAAGTTATTGAGACCGGAATGTGGCAGTATGAAGTTTTGCTGAGTTCACAATGAATTGTAATGTAATGTTGCGTTAATACTGTGTAAAATGTCTCTAGCACTAGGCTCAGCAAGAGTTTAGTGGTGGATTAGTGTTGAACGATTTATATGAAAGTTTCAAGAAGGAACGATAGAAAAAGCGATTGTTTGAAGTGAAATGCATATAACAATTTGCACACGCAAGCAAGAGATGAAGCGAGCTGACATCCCACTATCTGCATGTTTTTGACGTTCGAGTGGCACCACGCGTTGCTTAGGTGATCATGTCATTGAGGTGGCACCATATCTCGCCCTTTTTCCCACACTTCTCATCTCATCATCGTTGCAAACATACGTCGTGCTATCTTATCTCCTCTGGTCTCGTCGTTCACGTGAAACTGCGCTTGTTGATGATAAGTGCAATGTGGGAGGTTCAGAGGAGTGCTTATTGCCAAAGTTATTTAGAGATGTACTCTCATCTTCTCTGTCTGCTTGTTCGGAAGTTGGCCATTTCGCCTCTTTAGCCACTTCTCAAAATTAATTTGCATTTTTTAATATACGAATGCTGTGTAGTTTTACACGCAATGTTTTGTTATGGTGCTGTTCCATTGATGCTGAGAATGCAATTACTTCTGTAAAGGCATGAGAAGACAGTCGATTGGCGCCTTTCGGTCACGCCATTTTCCCACATGCAAACTGTCAAGTCATACTTGACGCTTATCTCCTACAAACTTCACTATCTATTTATTAATAAGACATATGATTGTTCTTTTCAATAATGAAAGCGCGATTTGCAGTTAATCTTCGCTCTCTCTTGTGCGTTATTTGTGCGTTTTAAGAAGATTGGGCTTATATACCGCTATAATGGTGTGCAACTGAGCAATATTATTTCACGTGTAGGATTTTCTGTAAGGTTGATGAATTCCAGTTAGGGCTGTGGTCCCGCTTTTAGGATAGGAAGGAGTACAGAAGTAACCCCTTAGAGAGTGAAGTGTTTCTTGCGGTTTTAAATAACTTGGTGGAATGGGGTGGTCGTCAACCGCTAATGTCAGTAAAACATCCAAAGTTTTGCGCAAAGTTATTTCTAACAAGGAGAATTGGAAACAAAAGGAAGGAGGAAGATTATGATGTCTCTGTTCCCTATCTGCATACTGTATTGAAAACGGATAAATCTCTCCTTTCCGTGCTTATTTTCACACGAAAGGTGATAGTTTTCTTGGAATAGGGAAAGCGATATAAACTCTTTAGGTAGAACTTCTTCCGGTCATATTTCAAATGCATCTATTTATTGCCTTTCTCTTTTCATTCTTTAAAAAAATTAAATCCATTTCATTTTTCAGCAATTTTTTGTTGAAATTTCAAGAAAAACATTCAATGATGCAGTTATCTTGTGTAATTGGAAGCCAAATGAAATATATACATGTAGCTTTCAAAGAACAAAATTAAAAAGTAGGTCATTTAGTATGTTTTGTTGCTCTTCGACGATCGACAATGAACAGATTGTTCACTTTTAAGGCATTGGTGACCACATTTCATACTTTCCGATACATTTTGTATTAGTTCAGTACATGTATTCCCCCTCCCTCCCTCCACACCACTTGTAAATTATTGTCTTGGAGTGCTTTGGGTACTTATGTTCAAGTGGTGTTTTGAGTTTACGAGTATATGCTGAGGATTTTTCACACAATCCATTCACTCGTATCACATTTCCTTCAGCGTAAAGCGTATTTGATTGATTGGTTCGTCGATTACACACAAAATGTCGCCTGAGGAAGATGAAGTTTTCCACATAACCGTTGGAGAAGACGTCGCCTTATTCCTGAGCCATGAACTTCGTGAGTTTGCTCATCTTCATCTTCATTGCACTATTGTTTGTTTTCGTTTTGATTTTGAGAGCTGTTGAAATTTGTTGACAAAGAATTATTTTTATTTTATTAGGTGGCATATGTATTGAGGTTGTCGACAATAGAACATCTCAAGTGGATAATTCGTCCATTTCCAGTTTTTTGAATAGGATCGACCTTCAAACGGTCATTGCCTCGTTTGATTCATCTCTGATCGCAAATGTTTTATATTCTTATAGGTTTTCACTTCATTTTAAAAAGTATTGTGGAATTTCTGTTCTCTCTTCGCAATGTATTTACTTCTCTTTCGATTAATTGCAACTCTCTTCACAACACATATTCACTATTATTAAACTTTAATTGTTGAAACATTTATCGCGCTGTCCAAATGTTTTCTTCGTTACGCCATCCTTATGCATCATCAACTGTTCAGTTCTTTTTATTCGTTGGCATAAAGGATTGCAATAGCTTGACGAATGCTTTTCACTTGCTCCCATCGATCAAAACAGTGAGCAAAATACCCCTTTCGTGCGGATAATTAAATTAATCCTCTATACGGGGTAAAGCGTCCCACTTTTCACAAGTAGCGTTATTAATTTCTCTTAACCGGGAAATCCCCAAACATGATGCTGATTGGCAAGTGGAACATTCCTTGCGGAATAACTGTGCCGCCTTTGTCGAAAACGTCTGCAGTTCCAAGTCTTTCATAAACGTTTCCCATATCGCTGTGAGGGCAATCTTCGATTCATCTTGGTCACCGTAAGAATGATTCCTTATTATAGTAGTACCACCCATTCAAAGACTATTGAGAACTAGGACACAAAACTTTAAGTTAACTTTTGATTCACTCTGTAACAAAACTTTCGGTTGAAATATGCGGACGGGCGAAAGATATGTGCTTATTGCGACCTATTATATGTAAATTGCTTCCGCCAACTTTTTCCTTTAATAGCACCTTCGTGAAAAGATGGATGTCATGGAATTTTTCTTCAGCTCTCTCTGAACGTAGATTTTTTTTTTCTTTTGCATTTCGATTACCGGCAGATACCGAAAGGAATACTGCAACGTTATGAAGTTTTTGAGGCAGTATACTTTGTTGTCTTGTTCTGCTACATTTTGAGCATGTTTTTATTCTTCCTTTTTCAGTGATTCGACGCACTGTAGGCAACTCATTTCCGGTTTCTATAATTGTTCGTAATGCGCACCTGCAGTATTTGCTTCCTCATGCACTTTTGCGATATGGTGCTTTCCTCACTCGTCAGTATTCACTCAAACATGTGATCGTTTTATCTTGCGTGCTCTCTCTTTGTGCGATTTCTGCCATTCTTAGGGGACTCGCTGTGGATAGCATCGTTCCTGTGTATGTCTGCATCTATAAAGTCTAACGAGCCGTAGAATCAGCGACGACAAAATTTGATGAATGTGGTCTTCAATATTAATTGACCTCATGGACTTTATTTTCTCACTTTGGCAGAATATTTTATGGGCATTTCATAGTTTTATAAAATTTGCAATTCCTCTCGTTCCACAGCTCACCATTTTTAGGTTGCTCGCTTGATTGAAGGCGACATCGGAGGGATTTTTTGGCCTTTAATAGGCTCCTCGATGTATGTTTAAATTACAGGAAGCTGATGTTGCACACGTCCTATGCGTTTTCCCACTTGTTTTATTTTCGTCGCTTTGCAAATTGTAAACGTTTTCCAAATAGTGCTGCAGTGATGTGTTATGTTTTCGTTATATTTTTAGAATCGCATGATGGATGTTTGTTTCACTATTAGGCACGTAACTAGTAGCTTGGATAGATCATTGTGCACTCTCACTTTTTTCATCCTCGTCCGTAAAGCAAACGAAGTGCGCAATGTGTGGATGACAACTTGGCGATCGGAGCGCCCTCTCATAAGGCAACTGTTGTGCAATTTGATCTTTGATCATGTCTACCGGCTTTGCACTTCCAGACATGTTGTCTTCCTCATTGATGGTTATTTTAAATGTGTGCATCACCTCAGTCTATTTTTTGGCTAGCACTGAAGGGACTGAGAATTTCTAAGTGGCGCAAGTGTCGCGGTTTCCTTCACAAAAGCTCATAGATATGCTATCATTAGTAAGTAAGGTTGTCACCATAAAAGAAATATTACTGGTCTGCTAAGAAGGAAGCGTTGGCAATTTGTATACAGGTATCCCATAATAACTGCTCTGAGATTAGTGCACATCGCAAATCAAAGTGCTCCTATGTAAGAATTGCTTATTGCTAAGCTCTGTTGAAGAGCGCTCATTTCCTTTTTGTATCCGATATTTCGCTGCTCTCCAACGATACTGTGGGCAGTCCGCTGTGACAGTTTTTGAACGGAAGTGCTGCATGACGCTAAGGGAATGCAAAACAAGCGGGAAAGCGCATCAGGTGAGTTATCGCTTGGTAGAATATGCATCATTTTCCATAGCTTCCTTAGCCTTTCACTAATTACAAATTGGCCTGTCTCTGCAGTGCCTCAAAAATGTGATAGCGCTTAACTGGCCTGTTCATTAGTTACTCTTGACCCGGTTGAATTTGGCAACTATTAAATGAACACTCCTTGTCCACATGAGAAAACGCTTCTTCAATTCCGATTCTGAGAACGTCCAGAGAGCCATTCTTTTGCTCACGTACACGGTTCTTGACAAAACCCTAGAGGAAAAAAATCGGAGGAGCGTGAGACTTGAGCTCCTCGGTAGGCATTCGATGGTCCCTCTCTTCCCGATCCAAAAATGGGGAGCATTTTCATTGCAGAAACTCTACATTGCCGTAGCGTAGTGAGCTGGAGCCGCATCGTGCATGAACATAAGACCCTGCTGTTTTATAAAATGGACCATCTTTCAACTTAATATCTCCAGATGGGAACTGGCATCTACAGTTTTCTGTCAAAAGAAGGGTCCTAAAATGCCTTCCGACCAGATTCATGCCCAAATGACTACCTTAGGAGCACTAAACTCTCGATCGATTGTCTACTGGGAGTATCTATCAGAGCTGTACACGACGTCATGACGATTTTCATAGCCGGTAAGCATGAAAACTGCTTAACCAGATACCAGAATTCTCCCGATGTTTACGACCTTTTCTTCATCTTCTCCAGAAAACTTTTACCAAAGTTTACCTCTGCTATCGAAGTCGTTTTCTTTCAAATCATCTAATAGCTGTGGGTAATACGGCTGCTTGAAGCCTTCTTTTTGATGAATGTGATGGATACTGGTTCTCGAGGTCCTCAGTTCCAGGGAGGGCCGATTAGCTGGTTTTTTTAAACTGCGGTCAATGGCACTTAAAATTTGGAATTTTCATTGTTCTGATTCGCTGGACTGTGGCCACACTCTGCAAGATGATCTTTGTTAGTACCGTTTTATTCAGAATTAATGATAGAATTCTTGATCACCCTGCGGTTCGGCGGTGACGTTAAGTGCTCAGCCCACTGTTTGGCAACTTCGACGAAGTTCTCATCTTTTTAATCAGACTTCATCATCAAAATGCGTTTTTGCAGTGAGCGCCCGCTAAAACTTCCTGTATTGAGTGTTACAATTTTTTAGGCTACCAAATTTAAAAAAAAAGAAACCGCGCGAAACGCGAAAGCGTAACGAAGATATCGATCCTTCGCGCAGTCAAGGTTCATTGCAGAGTTCATCGAAGATTTCTCTGCATCTGTCACCCTACTATTCAAATTTCTCATCTCCACCGCTTGCTAGCGGAATCTCATAAAACTTTAGTGTTTCAGCAATGCCATGGTTTGGAATCGACATCGGTGGCACACTGGTCAAGTTAGTGTACTTCGAGCCTCGAGATCATGTAGGTTTCTTTTTTTGCTCTTCTGAACGTATTAATTGTCGTTTCTATCGTTTCTTGCAGATGTTTTTTGGCAGGAAGTTTCTCTCAGTTCTGTGCTTTCGTTTTTGTTTTTATTGGCCATTACTGGTGGCTGTGTTCTTTTGGAGTGCACATGAGAAGACTGATAAGGAGGTAGGGAGAGCAAGATAAGCGGAGAATCACCATTAGCATCTCAGCAGTCTATGTGAGTTTAACTCATGATGCCTATACAATGCTGCCACCTTCCAAAACACACTATAATAGCGTGGTGTTTAACTGAAGGAAAAAGTGTCCCGTGATGTGCCTTATTGTGGAACACAACTTCAGAAGTTTTGGCGTTGCTTCAGTTGAGCCGTTTAGTGATCAGAGTAGAAGCAACACGCATTCATGTCTGATATATGCCTCGATTCAGTTTAAAAAAATGAATGCAAATTTATTTACCGCTTGGAGTCACGAGGTGTTTTCGCGGCAGTGCATCCTTTACATACTTAAAGTAGGTAATGATCGTTAGAGTGTTAAGTTTGCAGTTGTGTTTAAGAGCGTTTCAGGATGATGTTTTGGGTACCGAAGAAGAGCTGTTGCGAGGTCGCACAATACAACGCTACCTCGTAACGAACAAAGCATATGGTGAGTCCGGAGTTCGGGATGCCCATCTACAGCTCAACAATGTCGAAATAAATGTGAGCTCTTCGCATTTCTTCCTCTCTTGCCCTCACGTTCTTTTCAGCTAACGTTTAGGAGAAAAAGGCGTCGTTTCCTGAAGATCTTTTGTCAGCATGTTTCGTGAAATAGATTACACGTTTGAATGAGCGCTTATTCTTGGCAACGAATGGTCGATGTGACAGTGTAATTTGAGTTTTGACCTTTAAGCTCTTGATGGTGCACTTCCATAGAAAATTTGTATCTTCCAACAGTGTGTGACCTGATCGAAAAGGGGGAGGTAGTTAGAACTCGTAAGATTTCTGGAACGATTCTTCATTGTGCGTTTCACTGCAGAGCTCACTCACTGATCCTTTTTCGTCCTAGTTCCCTCCTCGTCCCTCCATTCAGTTCTTTCATCGCTCTTATTAGCCATAATCGGCGACCGTAAGCACTGCCTTTCTTCCTCAGCACCGACTGCATCATACAGTAAACGTTCGCGGAGCTCCTAGAATGAGGCCTAACAGGAAGGATTTAATTGACTGAGCTGAATTTCGATGCTGAATAGTTGCTAAATGTTTTCAGAAGTTTTTTATGCTTTCTAATATATTTTTCGAATGCATGAGTTTTATCGTAGGCAATGCTGGTGTCTGCTTTAGTATTTCGGTAGTGGTCGTATTGCCATCCTGCGTCTTGGTTATCGCTCCTGGGAGGAGGGCTATGAACTTTTTTCAGATGGCACTAGCAAGGTTTCAAAGTCATCTTCCTCACTTTATACTCTTTAGAGATTATGGCATTGGGAGAATGAAGGAGATGCTTAACAGAGCTCGCAGTAGAGGAGGTAAATATATTAAATACTCTTTTGAAGTACGTCTTATTTGGAGCAGATCGCCGGAAACCTTTCTGCCGGGAACTTTGCTTATCATGATCGATATTTCTCTGCGTAATTTAAAATTTGAAGTCAGATCAGCTAGTAAATATTAAGCAAGGGAAAAACAGCGAAATGCAATATTGTTAATGTGTAGTGGCCACAGGCACATTAGCTAGGACTAAAATTACCTTTTTGAGGAGATCTGACATTGAGATTTTTTGAGGTTTTTCAAAGACCATGATTGACCATGAAAAAGAGGTATTTTTGTTGCTTTAAGGGCCGAACAGGGACAATTCACTTCATTCGATTTCCCACTGATCGAATGGTCGACTTTATATCTCTTGTGAAGAGTAAAGGATTCGCACAAATGAGTAGCACAGTGTGTGCGACTGGTGGTGGCGCCGTTAAGTATGCAAAGCTTGCCGAAACGGTAGGTTTATGGAGACAGCTTGGTAATTGGTCAACTTGAACTAGGAGGATTCGACGTACAGATTGCAGAGCCACTCACAGTAGATTTTAGGAAGACATGCTCGCGTCGATGGTATTTGATGAGCAACGTCAACAAATATTTAGCACTACTCAACCTTATTTGCGCAAAAACTTTAACAATAATGACATTTTCCGCCGTTTTGTCATTTTGAAGGAGGCCGAGACCGAGATAACCTTCGAAGTTTGCTGCCATTCTTTCTGGGGCAGGTATGGTTCCAACTCTTCACCCCTCCTCCGTTTCCGACTTTTTGTGCCATCTGAAGTGCATTATAAGGGATGCTGATCATTGGCGTTAACGTGTGAAGAATGGCAAGATCCTGTTGCCGATCACTGCTTTTGACGTGTTAAAGACGTTAATAATTGTGATGCTTCACTGTGTCAAATTATTTTGACGACTAAATGTTGTTTAATTTCAACTCTTCTCATTCATTTACTTCGTCACCTATTGGTTGTATCTCGTAGTTGGGATGCACTTTTCTTTGTATTAAAATAATGAGAGTTTTTCGTATGAAATATATGAAACTGCCTTCGAAAGAACATAACTAATTCGGTTCTTTCCTCTCCTTTTCCGCGTTTTATGCGTAACCATGCTTGTTACGTCTTTGATCGGCACATGTCCAGCAGTCGGCCTTGTTCACGACCCGTATGCTCTGACTTCGTTTGATATCGGCCTTAATGCTGCATACGCAGCTCACATTTTTCTACACCATCGTGTTCTTTCTTCTTCTTTTTTTTTTTCACTCACACAAAGGTTCTTTAATCCTCTCAAATGGTTTTCCCATCGATCGTGAAATAAATGACTCATCAACAGCAATACTGTAATGAATACAGATGCGACGCCGTTTTATTCGCATCTGCTTACGATTGTTTGTGCCAGTTATTGCAGTTTTGTTAATAAGAAAGCAATTGCTTTACCTAAAGTGACAGTTGTTTTTCTTTGATCGGGAACTTTGCTGTAATGGCATCTACAGTGATCATAAGTAAATGAGGTTATTTTGTTGGCATTGGGTATGGATCACTTTACTGACTGCTGACCGAAGGTGTTTGTAGGAACTTAATATGCAGCTCCATAAAGCCGATGAATTGGAGTCGTTGATCAAGGGTATCGAATTCGTTGCTGCAACTAATCCAGATGAATGCTATTATTACGATAATCCACTCGATGAAGAGAAATGCAAAAAAGTTATTTGGTATGTTCAGGTTAAATGTTTTTGCCAATAGTTTGTTAGTATTATCATTGGCTTCGAGTGCACCAGCAATAAGCAGAACACAGTTCGCTTCAAGTGCGATGAAGAAAAAAATAGGAAAACATGACAGGGAGCTGGCATAATACGGGCATTTGCCTCATCTCCATTTGAGCAACCTGTTTCATAGGTGACCAGCAGGAAGTAGGTTATGGTGAATGGCGTCTTCATCTTTAACCGATTTAATAGCCGGTACTAGTGTTGCACGAAAGTTCCGTTTTGCTTTGAAGCCATCCGTATTGAAGAAGGCCTCTCTGGCATCAAGTGCGTGTAAGTTTTTCTATCACACCCGCTAATTTTAATAATTATAGCTTCAGTGGTTTTCGGTTCGATGCTGTCGGACAGGCGGATACGCGCACATAGGCGCTGCCATAATAACCTTTTGCAGAAGCGCATTAAAGGCTATATATCACACATCTGGGTTCGCTTTCAGTGCCTATGTAGAACGGGTGGGAGGGTATGTATTATATTCCACGGTGTTGTAAGGAGTTTACATATGCCTGAGGCTTGCACTTAAGGTGTGCTTTTCTCCGCATCATTTGAAGTAGCTGCTGCTCTAGCTGGCGGCATTGGATTTATCACAGGGCACTCATCCCTCCTTCTAGACAAAAAGTTCGAGATCAGATCGTGAAATTTGCATTTTAAAGTGTATTTATCTAATGTGCATTGAACAGCATGCGGTGATCATTCATATTTCATGCATGTGGTCCTTTTGTTGATTGCATGTTGCCAAAGAAGTGCAACAATCTCCGAAACATTTTCACCCGAATGACAGATTTGCTACTTCCTTTTCATCGTCATTGTCGCATGTGCTTACCATCAGTGCGGCTTTCAGAACTGAATATCGGGGAGCTAATCGAATCATCCCTTCAGAAAGTCCTATCTTTGTCTTGTATCCACTTTTTTGATCTTTTTAATGAGCAATATGCATATTGCTATCTTTTTTTGCCGTTTCTGTTCTTTCAAACGCCCAATCTAGGAAGCTCATGCAACGAGCCAAAATTGTTACGAGTATTGTTCACATATGGTCCAGGGTTGTGGGACATAAATTGTGTTGTGAAAACTTGCAAATTTAGCTTCCAACACAAATTTCAAACTGCTTGTGACTTTGATATCTAACTGCTTTGATTCTCTTGTGAGACATATTTGCGGCGGCCTATATGGTTACACCGTAAACCTGAAGGCTTATTTTTGTACTTGTTGCATGGGACCTTATACTTGCGGCACCACGTCTTACGGTTTAGCCAATACGTTACTGTTCTTCATATATTATTTGCATGAGGATAGAAATGGAGGGGTTTGATGCATCTTATTTCATAATGTGATCTTTTACGATCTTCGTTGTTTTTCATGCACAGTGAATTCATAGGCGATTTTCTGGCCGAAATAAAGAAGAACGTTAGCAGCAAGAGTAGGCAGTATATTAGTATTATTTAGGCGATAGTGATTGCACTCGCATCGTTGTAACTTCACATAATCCATTTTCTCATTCAGTGCCGATAACGGTGCCATTGGAAATTAGCATCATGAGGTTATCACATTTCATCATTTGATAATGCATTTCGCATATTAATTTGGGTCAGAAAATGTGGTATATCTATGGGTGTGGAACAGAAAAAACTTTCAAGCTCAATGTTTCCTCGGTATTTAGAGGCGAAATGTTGATTGACCTTAGGGAGATCATTCTGATTTTTCCAGTGAAAATGATTGATCCCCGTCCCCCTCCCCCCCCCATGTTTATTCACGTTGCTTTCTGCGCTGGGCTTGTCGCGCTGTGAAATCTAACGAGTTTAGGCGGTGGTCAAGTGGTCGATGTTCCACTTCGGATCTTCTCTCAGAAGCGGAAAAGCAAGACGGCTTACAATATCCATATATTGTTTGTAATATAGGAAGCGGCGTATCCGTACTCGCAGTTCGAGGACACGACAACTTTGAACGTATTTCTGGAAGCAGGTTTGTTGTTGCTTTTCCTCTTTTTAAGTGATTGCGACTGCGTTAACGTCCATGTGCAGATTGGTCGTCAAGGTTCGTAGCTTGCTGATGTGCTGCTTCGAGAGGCTGCTAGCACAATACCTAAGTGTGGTTCTGATGACTTTTGTTGGAGTGATAGGTTTATTCGTTTATCTTCAGCGTATCTAATGAGTTTGTGCTGTATTAGTGGAGTATGAAAAAGTGAGCGAAACATCAGATTATCATTCTTTTTTTTATGAACAAACAAACAAACATCGCAGTGGCGGAAGAGATTCTCGTTTCAGTTCAAGGATATCCTCATTCATGAAAAAAAAGGCTTACTGAACCGTAATTTCATCATAATTGTGATAAGATTGAAACTCGTTCAACAGCTGTTATGTGATCTAAGGAAAATAAGTCAGCACCACTGCACTATGCTTCATGCTATTACTGCTCGGCTTTATTCGCGATAGTAGCATTTGATGGTCGCATGGTCGTTGTATGAAAATGTCATGAACGCTGATTGACGAATAGGATCTCCTTCCAGATGCGCAGAATTTGAACAGTGGGATTTCAAGTCTCTAGCGTTCCAGATGTTTCTAATTTTCTCTAAAACAGTCGTATTTCTTGTTAGCTCGAAACTGGGCTTCTGTTGATGAAGGTGACTGTCATTTAATGACATCCCGTGTTCAAAGTGAGTATATGCTGTGGTTCACTTCTATGCTAGGTGTGGAATTTCAGTATCGGAGGCGGTTTTTTCCAAGGTCTGTGCGCGGTGATGTGCGGTTGTGAAACGTTTGAGGAGGCAATCGAATTGGCTTCGAAGGGTGACAACCGCAACGTTGACAAGCTCGTGAAAGATATATACGGTACCGGATATGACCAGATCGGTCTGCCCGGTGACATCGTCGCTGCCAGGTTCATTTTTCTTTCTTGATAACAGTGATGACGCTGTTTGCGCGATTTCCCACTAGGCTATTAGAGTGCAGAAATCTTTTCTTTTCACTCTTAGAAATCTGAAACACTACTGGTTTGCATGTCATCACGTATTGGTGAGGCATTATGTGATTTTAAACGATGCTGTGCAGGATATGACACGATAGGTGTGAAGACACAGGCTGGGAAAGGCACTGGGCGGTATTGGCGATAAATAGGTGTTTGAGAGTAGCATAACGCCACATCGTTATGCCTCTATTTTCCTTTGCGTGATTCGCGACCCTCGCATATCTCCTTTCTCAGTTTTAGCCACACAACATTTGTTAACAGGTGGAGCTTGCAGTTTCGGCAAGGTGTGTTCGGCGAAGGAACGTGATAAGATACGCAAGGAGGATCTTGCTCGGTCGGCCCTCGTCACCACAACCAATAATATTGGTTCGATCGCATTCAACGGAGCCAAGGCATGCGGCATCGATCGCATCGTATTCGTCGGTAACTACTTTGTGTTCCATCTGGGCAGGGGGTGCCGAAACCAGAAATTATATCTCGCCAATGCTGGTACAATTCTCTGACCATCTCTGCAAGTTTCTCATCACTTTTTTGAGTCTTGTGGCCTACAAATAAGCAAACTTGAAAGAGTTTTTATTCCGCTGACTTGCCGCGCTCTTTGTCACACACAGGAATAGGACGATGCGTTCTCGTACAATACATGAAAGGGTGCCAAACATTCCACTGATCGCGAGGTCATGTACGATATCTGCACATGTTCACTGCAGGACCATTATGTATCAGATTAAACTTTCTGCAGCCGAGTTTTCTTTCTGTCAGATCTTAAGTAGTTTTATTCTGTTTCGCTCATAAAACAGTCTAACAGACGTGCTTAAGTATGAACCGCTGAGATGTGAACTACTTTCAACGGTTTCTGATGCAGCAGACCTTGTGGCATCAGGAACTCAGTGCACTCCACTGTGGAGTCACCAGTCTGCTTTATTGCCTTGAAAGCGCCGTTCGATACTAATCATCTACAGTTTGCTAGCAGCAGTGCAAACAAACCCTGGCTGTCCGTGCATATTTCATATTATTCACCATCACTTCCACCATTTGTCTTCGATTTTACGAAATACACAGGCGTTGGCGGTATTACACGTGTGTTATATAAGATTTGCGGTAAAACCTTCGAATGAGGGCGAGGGGTCATACGGAATGTTCGTGACTTAAAGATTGGACGGAGATACTGCGCGTGCCGATGAGTTTAATAAGACACGTGTGTGCCAGCAGGCATAGTCTAAAGTAACGGGTACACTAGTATTTACTGGTTATTTTAGGTTGACGTTTGCATAAAAGCAGCAAAATTTGTTTTTCTTGTGAAGCAACTCTCCCACTTTACTCCGAGAGCACCGTGTCCGATTTATTTTGTTTGCCGTGGGGACAAAGCTGTGGCGAACACCTCCTCTTTTCCATGTAGGTCTTCTTTTAAAAAGGAGAGGGGACCCTTTTGCTGTCTCACTATCGTTGCAGAACAGTGTCTTGAGTTTGCCTTAACAGTATTCACCATTAAATTTCATGTCCGTAAATTCATTCGCAGTTCTTCCGCATTCGCGGCAGTCCATGTTTCCATCTGTACTCCTCGAATGTGAAGGAAGCAATGTATATCCATTTCAAATTCATCCTTTTCTGATGGCTTATCGATACTTCCATCTCTCTCCTGTCATTCCTGTACTCAATTTAACGTTCTGACCAACGTTGTTTTCTTTGGTCTACTAGCAGTATTCAAACATCTCGTAGATTTCCGGTATCAGCTTGCAGATATACGCTAACAGCGAATCGGTAGAGAATTCTTTTAAACTTTCCATGGATTCTGCCTGGTTGAATGTTTGAGTTCTGTGAATTCTCTGGCGGCGTTTTCTTCCAAATGTTCATTCCTAAGGTGTATATCTACGTTGTCGTTTACATATTCACTTAGAAGTGCTTACGTTCGCGTATCTATGTACACATTCACATGTTATATATAAACTCGTATTTGGCTTTCTTTTTTGAGGTAACTTTCTGCGCGTCAACCCGATAGCGGCACGTCTACTTAGCAACGCAATGACGTTTTGGTCAAAGGGCACGAAGAAGGCGTTGTTCCTAGTGCATGAGGTTAGCTGTTATTTAAAGGAAATGCCATATTTTTTCTTTCTTTTTCGTTAATGAGTGTATGTAGTGGCACAGCCTTCTGTGGTGACATGCTTGTTCGTTGCGTTATGACCGCATTATCCTTTCGGCAAAGTTCCGTCCTTATTTCGAAAAGTTTGATGAGAGAGTATGTGCACACTCAACAAGAAAGATCAGTCTAAAGAATTTATAAGCAATGAGCACTTTTCTTTATAATTCACGAAGTGAATGTGTAAGGGCTCCGTTCTTAATGTTGTTGATGCTGTGATCTTTACTCACAATGAACAAGACTCTCAAGAGTGTCTTCCATTCTTCACTCCCCTTGTAAATGAGAGGGAATAAACGCTGGCGCGTGGAGATGAGACCATCACTCCAGCCTCTCCAGTGACATCACACTTGTGCCATATTTGGCCCGGATTCCTTTCTTTCGCAGTCAGATGTCGATAGCTTACATCCGCTGTTGATGTTGAATAGCAGTGGCAGGAGGTGAGGCTTGGCCCTTTCTATGCTGTTGCTTTACAGTTTCCTTTCGTTTATATAAAGTGTACCTCAAGTTTTTTGTTTATCTGAAGGAAAACAAATTTCACTCGAGTTTTCACCGACAGGAGTCCATCTTAGAAAAGCTATGTTGAGCCTCCGCCTTTCATTACGAACGGATATCTATCCGAAGTTTTTCTCATAAAACAGAGTTAAGTGATCTGACTCCGCCGTCATGCCGTACATACCGGGAAGCTTTTATGCTCGAACGTCAGACGCCATGATAAGCTGGCACCATGTAAAGCAAGATCCCAGGGGAGCCCTCGCTGGGATAGTGAGTCCCTGTGCATATCCCGCTTCAGTAGTTCTTATTCAGGTGAATCGCGGCCACTCGGTCAGGGGAAATGGCTCCTCTCGATGAGCGAATTTGTGCTTATTTTCAAATGATTTCTGACAACTTCGTTGAATAATCTGTGAAGATTAATGAATTTGCTACATTCAGTGAATTCTGCAGGGTTATTTTGGTGCAGTGGGATGCCTAGACAAGTTGGTCGATGTAACGGAAATGCGGCGGCGGTTAAGGCATGCTGAGAAATGCCGAGTGGATCTGAATGTCAGCCAGGCGTCCCCAGACGACAGAACTACAGACAGCGCGGTACAGCAATCATGATGCGTGCTGTTCGGACTTGTCGGATTTTAATCGAGCCACTCCAACGAGAGGACTCTCGTGCTGTTGAGCCAGATCTTGAATGCATTTCAGTTTATTCCGTGAATCCTCAAAAACTGCGATTTGCATAACTCGGGTCATATTG
The DNA here is from genome assembly GCA_006503575.1 of Baylisascaris schroederi. Lineage (NCBI taxonomy): Eukaryota > Metazoa > Nematoda > Chromadorea > Rhabditida > Ascarididae > Baylisascaris > Baylisascaris schroederi. Next base: position 178,103 of record QEWY01000309.1, on the reverse strand, counting down.
GGTCCACAAAGTCATACGTGCCGCTTCCTCTTGTGGGCGGTGATTTTTTCGAAATGAAAGCACGGCCAGTGCTTAGATGTCTCCCACCCCCCCCCTCCTTTGTATCGGTGTTCGGGGAACGGCAGCTCAACCGTATTGCCGGCAGGCTCCCTCCCATTGAAGAGTCGCATTCCTAGCGCTGCTTATTTCAGGTGTTTTCCCTCGACTCTTTTACATGCTGTTGAGTTCAGTGGAGCTCTAGGTCCGACTTCCCGGCACATCTGTCCTCCGTTTAGGTTGTTTTCGGCATGATGGTGTTCTAGCAGCCGAACAAGCGACTGAAGGCGTCCTTGCTTTGAAACGTTGAACTGACCATACTCTCATGAGGATTGATTCGGAAGGATGCATATGATTGCATATACCTTAATGGGAATTGCGAAAAAACAAACGCCGTAAGGACCCAACACAAAATCGCCGATTTTGCTTTTTCGGGTATGCTTGGGCGGGTGATGTCCTTTGTTTAGTATAATGAGGAAATTTGATCAGTGGGATGTGCTTCTGTTGCGATATGGGGGGTATTCACTGGGGGCCACTGAGGCGTTGGCTTGTTGTGGTATTGCACACAAGTTGTGATGACATAGTGCTGTCAGTGAGACTTTGTGGATCCATCCAGCATGCGCTTCCAAGCTGATATTGTTGATGTTGTTTTGTTCATATGAAGATAATTGTGTTACAAAACGTACCAGTAGGATCGTTTTCATTGTTCTGCGAATCACCTGGCGCCTTGATACGTCCCACACGTTTCGTTGTGCTATTGAATCTGCCGTTGGCAATGCCTCACGTTAAACCGGCTTCTCTTATACTCTAGTTGCCAACTTTTAATTGTCTTTTGTTTGTGAAGTGTTAATTTTAGCACAGGTAATCTACACCCATTTCCTCACTTAGGGTTTATCGTTTTCAGTAACTGCAGGGGTAGGTTCCCTCAACAGTGCATCTAAAAACATTTTCTTTCGTATATTCCAGCAGGCCTAATGCACGTGAAATATTTCCACTTGTGGCTTTCATATATTTTATTTTTGTGTCCGGTTGCTCGGTCATTCCTACACACTCCAACCGTCATCTTTTTTTAACTTTTCATAATCGCCGTCAAGGTGTTAAAGGAGACGGTACGTTTCACTAAAATTTAAGTGTTTATTGTCCAAGCAACGCAAGACAACAGAAAACAAAAACATTCCCTCATGAATATGCAAACAATAATTGCTTCGCATTTCAAGCGGTGGGCGAAAGGTGATGTTGCAGACAAGAAATAACTGCCTTGGCCGACGTGAAACGTTGCACGGGTTTCCATATTTCTTTTGCCGATTGTTTAGTTAATAAACGACACAATTTTTTACACATCCACAATGCGACCGCCGGTCAATGAAGGATAAAAAAACAGAAACAATGTTTCGTATTAGGGAACACGGTCAACGCATCCTCAAAAGCATCTAAATCCTGTCATTATGGTTGGTGCTTTAACCAGCTTTATCTGCGTCAGGAGGATTAATGCGTAACTTAACAATCAACACAAGCGAAAATACCGGTGAGTGGAGAAGATTATTGAGGCAGAAATAATGGCGTTATGTCTCACCCCTCAAGTTATAGCCGGTTTTATGATCTGTGTCCTCTCCATTTCCGTTCAACACTCTCAGATCACTGAGTAGCTCGGACTCGGGTAGTGTGTACACCACTTGCTGCGGATTCTTGGCACGCATCCTTTTTTCGCTGAACGGTGTCGGCTCATTCGGTCTCCTGCAAAAATTTCGTTGCTCTGGATCGCTTCTACACTTCGAACTTTTAAAAGAATATTTAAGACCGATGTGTAATGGACCGGCATGAATCATCAAAAACAAGAAACCAAGGAGAGTTCAAAGCGTTAGTTAATGGCAATGAAGTTCCGGTGGCGATTTGTAACCATTTCGTTCCCATTTCTCGTCCAGTAACCCAAGACCATCCACCTTAAATGACTCCTGTTGGGACCTTGACGCTCACATACATTTTGCGATTAGCTTCGGCTTAAAGAACGACGAAGAGCTGTTCTAAATGTTAACATAGTCTACTACGCCAATTGGCGGTACCGTTAAGGAGAAACCTCACTGTACTGTAGCTCCTATGAGTATCACATATTCCACTCTCAAGCGTTTGCATGAATTCACATCCACTCCGCGGTGCGATGGGCCACTACCGTCCACAGTGTACTAGGATTAGTGAAGTAAGTTTATTTACCTTCTGAGGCTTTTCTTGTTGACCGGATAGCTGCTGAACGAAGCGGTATTGATGTCCAGATTGTGGAATTCATGCTCGATGTGTTTCTTGTGCTCGTCACACTCCTGTATCATCGTATCCATAAGTTCGGTGAGTCGTTCCTCAAGGTCCCTATCGGCCGCTTCTTGTTCACGCTCATATTCAGCCATGATCCGTTCATTTTCCAACTGCAGCACGCCCACCATCACATCGTTCACGATAACACATCAATTACAGTTTCCAACTAGGGCTTCAAAACGAAGTCAGGTCAAATCATTAAGTGACAGTGAAATGACTTCTGCGTTCCGCTACTGCCGTGTGACGGTTGCCAGGTCAAAGACCAAAATCGACAGGCACCCACGGTCTCAACTTTCTGGCTGAATTGCCACGATGTTTCATTTACAATAATCACCGACTGCCCAAAGCTACATTCTAATGCACTCAGTTTTGCGCCTAACTAAGTTTTACCGATGTGTCCTGAGGAGCAATTCTGCACCGAAAATGTCGCCTCAATCCGACGTTTTCACACACTGTGAAAGTGAAAGAGTGATGAGAAAAAAGTGGATAAAGAAGAGAAGAACATAAGCAGTTGCGTGCAATTAGCTTGCTATTTGAGAGGAGTGTCATTTCGGATTCGAATCAATTTGAGTTCTCCTGCAGCCCGCATCCCCACAAACCTTACATATGATCGGTAAGCCTTTCTAGCTCTCGATTCACACATCTGATGTCGACTGGTCATTAACCAACATAGCAATTTATCAATAAGAACTATTGGGTGCCGGAATGCGTAAAGTAAACACACAAATCAAACGCTGTAAAAAAGAACTTAAGGAAGGAAATTAGACTCAACAGGAAGGTATCTTAACTTCGCCCAACGAAACCACAGTTGACTGCACTCATTTGCACTACGCTCAACCTAATTCCCACCGCAACTTATTATGTAAGGTAAGGAAAAATGCAGGCGACCCGATGCGCCGCCGGGGAGACTGCTCTTTTATTCAAATCCATAACTGACGAAACAATGTGTCTGCGCTACACTTTGCACATCTGTGCTCAAAATGACTTCGCAAGGGTGCCTATGGGGACAAAAAGACGAATTAGATGAACATGAGGATATCATTCATTGGACTGCAGAATGCTCACTGAGTTGCAGCTCCAGTTCCACACCTTTACGCAACCGGAGAGCAAAAGGGGCCCTGCCGACTTCTTTTCGATGAATGGAAACATGAGACGCCACTTCTCAAGTGAAAGTCGTCACTGCACAACTTAGACTGTCAAATACACAACATTTGCACTGGAAGTTTCTGAGTTCTCAAAAACAAAAGCTTTGATCTGTATATGGGCAACATGGCCTCACTCTCACCGTCTATTCGATGTTCTTAGGATACTGCAATCTGAAATATCCCCATCCTTCGCGCCTTATCCAAAGTTCCAACCTGCATATCACAGGCCAATTCATCCTCCTCCGCCATATCACGCCCCTCAAGACAGGAAAGGAGATAGCTTGTAATTGCGACTGGCGGCACGGTTCCGGACCAAGACTGCAATCGGCTCGAAAAACGTGAAAAGATGGGGAAACGAAAAAAACAGAACGTTGCGGAAAGTAAGGTAGCAAACTGGTCTCCTAATGAAAGCTGAGATATCAACAAAGTGCCTCGTTAACAACGGGGACCCGCTTTCCAATGAATGTTGACATAATAAAGCGATTTTCAGTTGAGGGTTCGTGTCGAACACCGCACCAACATAATCAGCAGGTTTTCAAGCAAGTTAAGTTAGTATCAGCAGTGATGTGAGCTCAGATCTTAGGAATCTCGCAACAGGAACAATCCCGTTCAACCTTATTCAACTCAGAATTCTGGAAACGAGTTCTATTTTTTTCAGCTGTGTATGGATACCGAACTATGAGCTCAAAATCTGTCGCCAGAAGCGGCTCCCTCCCTATCTTAAAGTCACAACAATATCCCGGTGTTGGGAAGAAGAGGAAGAGCGTTGGCTTATCCAGGCTACGCGGACGTATACGATTCGGTAGTCGAGGATACATCTCCAGTTCAGTGTTTCTGAAGTATAGGTAAACTACCTCGCGCTGTTCTATCAAGAAACAGGAGCAGAGCTACCCGAGGTTCTGCCCGATCTGCCCATGATGGTAAAACAACGCTATTCAGTATAAGCCGCCAACTCTGGAACTATGTTTACATCTCCCGGGAAGTCTTGACAATTTGATCTCCATTAGGCCCACAAAAACCATTAATTGAATGTCTAAACACTAGCGTTAGTCATCTCGACCAGAAACCTAGAACAACGCTCTTCGCAGTATGCAAGGGATGGTTCCTCTATTATGTTTCAAAAGAGGTGCTTAGTGGAATCCAAAATTAACAGGCACAGCGAAGAAACGACAGGGATGACAAAACTGACTTTCCTTGAAGAGCGAGGGTGACAAGGTGGAGAGGTCGCTCTCCTTCAGTTGGAGCTGCAAGTATCTTTCTGACTTCCAAACAGCATAAAATACGTTGGAAGTTGAAACCGATCGTTTTACAGTGAAAAATGTACAACAAACCATTTTCACTTCATTACTTTTGTCTTAAGATTTCTTCAGTTTCTTACCCAACCCATGAAATCCACTATACTTTTATTAACATTTTGTGAGCAGTTTTACGCTCCCTAATCCTTTCCGCTTTCTTTTTCCCTTGAAGAGTCATCAAGGCATCAAGAGACAATCTTGAGGAAGATCCAGGATCTGTCTACCTGATTCTTGTAGTGCGAGGTATAGTGGGCATTTTAACTAGTTTGCATTGTGCCTCCCCTGATTAAAAAATTGTCTCAGTGGACATATCGGCCAGTTCCCGAAGCTCATCAAAGATTTCATGAAACATAAGTCGAATAAGCAAAAATGAGTCGAATAAGTCAAAGCAAGGGCTTCAACCTCAAAAGACATTCTCATCTTCCACTGTGACTTAAACGTGAAGCGTCGCAGAAATAACGAGCAGGAGATAGATGTAATCGGAGAGTGCAAAGAATCGGGGAATCAGGTCGGTGTTCCATGAAATAGCGATTGGTAATCGGTCTCATGAAAGAAGGGTAAATTCTGATCACACGGCTGTCCCGAAGAGCTTGGAAGCGAAAGATTCTTGATAGGCAAAACTAGTACCAGTGTGACCTACACTGGTGGACCAAATTAGCGCTCCAAGGATATCTCATATCTGATAGACTCCCCATTAAACGTTTAAACAACTCTATGTAAAACTGTACGACTGTTCGAAGAACAATCACGACTAAGGCTTAGGGGCTCAATTCGTCTCGAAGTTTGCTGATGTGTCAAATCACACGGATAATGCCTCTAGATTGCTATCAGAAACCCAGCGCGTAATAGCGGTAAAACGCGAGTGGTAGAGTGGTAGAAGCGATAAAGTCAATGAATATTGGACGTGGTAAGCGAGTGATCGAAGGGATTGATTCGAGTAATTCTATCAGATCTGTTCACACTGAAATGTATTTGCACTAACTTTCAAACTAGAGCTACGCGACGAAAAGAAATGACGGTGCACTCCACAACAGTGAAACTGGTAAACAAACAAATCGGAGAGGTTGAAATAGATGCCCGAATTAAAAGACTCAAAGTCATCGTGAAATGACACTCTACATCGGCCTCAAAGAATTCAGAAAACACTTCGCCATCCTATTTGAACAATTCCGGGAATGAACTTACTTTTTCTGATGTTTCCTCGAATTCGAGCTCCTCTTTGTAATCTGCCTCCAACTTTTGTATAGCGGCCAAGTACTTCGGGTGACGGAATTCGTGCAGAAGTTGTAATTCTGCCTTCAACTCTTGTATTTTCGCCTGATAGTACCTTAACAACGTTAATTCAGCTGGAAGCCTGCAAATATGGCATTCGTCTCCGGTATTTCTGTAATTTCAATTTTGGAATTTCCCGGAAACTTGGGGGGGGGGAGGGAAGAGAACATCTCTCCCCATACCCGCTTCGCGCTTTGGGAAGTCCACACATAAAAAAGTTGTCAAATAAACACGTAAAGTGCCTATACAAGGACAACAGTAAATTGCAAACCAAAAACACAGGTGTGACTTCGAGGAAGAGGGTAGGGGGAGTGAAGTCGCCACAAATTGAAGCGACATGGCGAAGCACTGAGGCAAAATAAAACAAAGCTTGAAATCAGGATCTCGCCTACTGCGTTTTCTATCGCTTACCAATTAGTTTCTGCATCTTTGGAACAGAAGGTCTAGAAGGAAAGTGGAAAATTTAAAAAAGAACCCCGCTGGAGTTAAACGTGCAACACGGCGCCGTAAAACTGTCTGCGTGGTATGTACATGTGCCTACTTAAAAATACGCTAGTCTCATCCTCACAACCTTTGGTTGGCGTCCTGAAACCAAAATTAGAAGGCGCATAAGACCACAATTACCTTTCTACGAGCGTTCCCACTCGGCTCTGACTAGCATCCATAGGCAAAATTTTCACCGAAAAACTGCGAACAACATAAACCAAACCAACGAGCAATTTCGCTGCCACAATAACATGGACGCCTTGTCTTACTAGAGCGCTGCATTTCAACAAATTTGAAATTTTCTGCAATGCCTCCTGCAGCTTCGAATCATACGTTGCTACGAATGGATGTGCTGTTTATTATACGGTGGAGGCATCAGTGTTGGTGTTCGGGGTTCACCCTCATAATCCCCCGTTCTTTTTTCGACGCGTTTCCAGGGGTCCTGGAGAATGTGGGTGTGTGTGCGGTTTCGCACCCTTGAGGTCCTCATCGCAGAAATCAGCCTGGTGGTGGTGAGGGATGGAACCTCCCCATTTGCAGTACCTCCTAGGGCTCCATGAGATTCTTTACGGGCTTTTTTACCTTTATCTTTCTTATCTTCTTGAGGGATGTCAGGAACGCAAACCCTGCCCTCGCGAACTGAAAAAATTCTCCATGGAGTCGCAGGAAGTGAGGAAACTGCGGAAGACAGTGTGTTCGAACGACATTGCCTACATGCCAGTGTTACGTGGGGCCCTAGGTTACTTCATGCAGAAGTATTAGCAAAGAAACAACAACCTGATGCAAAAAAAGGATAGAAGGATGTAACAAACACAATCAGAAAGCACAACGGAAAGTGGCATACATTGGAGCTAAACGAGCTCATACAGAGAGAGACATTCGCCCATCAAAGACTGCAACAAGACTGGGTGGAATACTGAAATTGAGATAGAATCAGACCGTTGCAAAACTCTTTTCTCCTCTTGACTAGATCATTTTAACGGTGTGTTAATTGAGCGATAGGAACTCGCAAATGTAGCCGCCATATGAAAAGACAACGACGACGCGGAAACTGTACCAAATTACAGCCATATATCGCAACTGCTCGCACTTCTTTGAACGTTGTATTTATCCATAACTTCATGTTGCAATGGAACCAAAAATGGTAAGTTTCCAAGGTGGTTTCCACAGAAACCACCCTATGCAGAGTGATTTCGTCGCAATTCTAGAGGAAATCAATCTTGGAAAACGTCACCATATCTGCTTGGTATTTTTTCTGTATTCTTGTATTTTTCTGCACGTTTTCGTATAGTTGACTGCACTGTCCTATTGTTGACTGACGTTGATCCGAAGGCAATATTCTCTGCAACGTTACGTCAACTAAGAACGTAGCACACAAAATTACTTAGTTTAGAGGACTGTAGAAAAGAGTAGCGAAATGCTCATCCCTAAACAATATTTATTATGTTCTTCATTACCTGCATACACTCTTCAAATCCTCAATATGCTCTCTTCAACCGAAATAAAAGAATCCAGTTGTAATGGTATACGAAACGAATGTATCAAAGATCTCGAATTTGTAACAGAAGTGATAAATACGCTTGTTCAGTATTGAAATGCTTGGAGTGAGGTGAGTCATAGTGCACTTCCTGCGTTTGTATGAAATCGTTTATGAGATTATGTGAATATGTGAATATCACATTCCCCAATTTATTCGTTTCACTCTATTTTTCTCATTTTTTATGGTTTTTTTTTCCAAAGATGTAATCTCTCCGCTCTCTATCTCTTCCCAACTACTCTTCGTACCAATCTCTTAAATCTTTTTTTCATTATATATTTAATTTTTCTTTTATTTTAGTATGTTCTGTTTCAAGTCTCTCCATCGCTTATGACGTTGAATGTAGATGTTGTTTTCATTAGAGACTTATAGTCTGTGACGATATATATGCGTAATCTAAGTTCATTCGCTCACATGCCACTTGCGGTGTGATACAGAAGATCATCGCACTCCCACAACGTGATATTTGTGGCATGAACGATTACGTCATCGATTGTTTCACATGACATTTGCGCCTCGAACATAGAAAATTTGCACATTGTGTGGTCTAATTTCCTTGTAAACTTGAGTAACGAAGAATACATCATCCTGAGGCATAGCAAAATCTGTTAGTCGAACATATCAACTAAATATAATGGCGTTTATTCAGTTCATAAGACTTCGCTACTGAGGTGAAGTTACCTTTATGGGGAAGGAAGGGCAGCATTTATAGGAATCAAAGAAGATTTGCGAAGTGATTATTGTGTTGACCTTGTCCATGCGTTCGCCGATATTTATTCGCATGCCAAGTTAGCAGTCACTCACTCGTCCGCATTTGTTTTGTCAGTCGAATTTGCGTATTCAATAATCTCACCCACTCAGCAAACTTGCATATACCTCGCCTTAAATCCCTTATTTTTGACAACCCTCCACACATTATGCAACAGTATTCTCGGCATTTGAAACTCATAGTGCTGACAATTGTGCGGTGATAATTTCTACAGGGATTTTTTTTACAGATTTTTACATTTTCCTATTTCGTTTACACATTTGTGTTGCCTAATTCTCAAATCGCTTTGCTTCTACTGCTTTGTTCAAAACTCCCCATCTTATACCTGTGAAGCGTACCGTTGTTATGAGGAAATGCACCCATAACCTGCATGCAAATATCCACGTTCGGCCCTGACATTTTCTATGCTCTGTTCCTACCATTTGTATTTCTAGTTTTCTTCCCTCTATTCGGGAGCATAACCTTGTCATCTGTGCAGATAGCGACGTTGCCGTGTGCGATCGACGTCAACAGATCACTGCTTACTCAAGGGAGTGCATCGAAGTTTGTCAAAGAACCATCTGTAGCAGCTGAATGCACCTTCAGTCAGGAGTCACGCTTGATTTGTCCCTTTTAGATTCATTTGTGCTATAATGATTGCCTCTTAGCACGTTTTATTTTGCGGCTGAATCATATTTCAGCTGACTGCGCTCCAAGTTTCCAAACAAAAAGTCAGGAACGATCATCGAACAACTATGACGGAATTTGGGGTAAAATTCTGTCTGTTACGGAATGCACCCTTACAAGGTGCACATTTCTTTCGTCTTAAGGTAATCTTAGGCAGATGTTGTAAAATGTAAAACATTTCACTGTATATGCATGCTTCATTTTATTAAATGCCGAAGAGGCAGCCGGGCAGTGGAAACTATGGCCAAAATATGGACATTAGTGGATGCCTCATATTTTGTTACTAGTTCGTTTACGACCAACACATGTTAGTTTAAGGTTTATGCATCAGCCAGATAAACATCTTGGAAATGGAAAACATTTGCAGAAAGTAGCACGGTTGAGGTTTACAGGAAAGTCAGAAAATTAGAGCACTTGCAAGATACTCAATACAGCAAACAAAGCGAGGTGATCACCAGCTACCGAACAACTGCAGACTGCAATAGCAATGTGGATCTTCTGCAATACCGAATTTACTGGCATAGTGCTGTTGGTTGAAGTTCGTTTTTACAAGAACCAATTGAATAATGAGCGATATGCTACTGCGGAACTTCGAGTGAAACCATGTTTCTGATGGTGGAAAGTACAAACATAAGTAACGCACCACTGAAAAGATCCACAGCAAGTTGTAAAGTGAGACGCCTCAAATATTGTAACTGATGAGTACAGTTCTGTGTAGTTCGAAGATCAGATTAAGGCATCTACCCTATTGGGTTTTCACTACAGAATGGGACTAAAACACAGATGTGGAACTTGTATTATGATAATTTCATCCTTACATACAAAGTTTTCGGTTTAGTCAGTTTGTTTAGCAACGTATAATAGGTGCGAAGAGGCCTATTTCTGCACGTTTGATGCTGGTACGAGGCAATGAAAATGAATGACGTTACCGTGATATGGATCAAACCCTCTTTCTTATCCTTTCTATATTTTTGGTTTTTTGTCGACCATTTCGGATTAGTTTATATCGCTCCGTTCAATATGCAGTATTCTATTTGTGTGATCCTTGCAAATAAGCCACGCCAATACCTATGCCATTGAAATCCTCTACTTTTACAGAAAACTCGACACAGCAATATTTGTCGATAATGCTAATGAGTTGCATTGTGGTTTTCTTCGGCAGACAGAAGTAAACTTATAAAAAGACAAGCACTTGTAAGCTTCACTTTGCTAACGAGATGTATTGATGCTAAATAAATGCATAAATACGACGCATCTGCTTTTAAATTTTTTCCATTATGAAGCAAATGCTTCAATATTGTATCAGCTGAAAGAAACACACCAATCTCTATGAGATGAGTGACTAATTGATGAACGAATCAAAGCGTCCTGATGAGCTAATTAGAGTTTTATTGGCAAAAAGAATTTACGCAGATTCTAATTTATGTAGCCTTCCTATTGAGTTGAATAGACTAATTATAAGAGTTTGCGATCCACATGTACTACATTTCTATCAGAGGTTCTTATTCGTGGAACTCATTGAAAGCATGGTGAAAGAATCTGTCTTGACAAGTAGATGACAGCGCAAGCAAAGGCCAAAAATTTAGTAAAGATCAGCCTGGATTACAAAAATTCATTTTATCCGAGTGCTGCAGCGAATTATGGGGGCATCATGGGTCATCTGTGATGGGTAGGTTATCAGTGCTGAATTGAAAATGCTTCATGGAATGCCGATATGTAATAAAAGTTGTTTCTATTGTCAATATAATAATATGCAAGGGGATTTTTTAAAGGAAACGAGAGTTTTTGAGATAAAATTGATATTGCGGGTGCGCTAAGCTGTTGTCGCTTTTGGACCACCAAATCAGATAATAGAGTTAATCAGTGCAAAACTTGCTTTGGTTCGAAGCAAGAACAACCGATCCTTGTATATTCACTGAAAATACTAAGCTCGCGCTTTGAGGCAGCCCCATTGTAAGGATGAACGCATTCATTGAGCGGATCGAAAGGTACCAAAAATCTATGTATGGCTTGTTGCAGAGGACATGAGAAAACGAAGACCTAGAATGCAAATGGAAAGTTCTTGGTAAATTGCTGTCCTTAGCGTACCTCTCAACTTGCTCCATTTTCATTGTCTCGTTTCCGTATGCTTCCCTCGAAATTTTCTTTTCCATAATTTTCAGTTGATTCCTGTAACCTCGTTGCCCATAGTAATCTGCTCATTGCTGTAATCGTCTGAAAAACCATCAGAAAAGAGTTCAAGACGTCGTTTTATGCTTAACAAGTGTCACGAAATGTAATAGCCTAAAACAGCTAAGATCCGCTCACATGCTTGCACTTTATAGAATTGCAAGTATGCAAAAAACACGAATTGTTTACTTCAATTGTTCTTTTGCACATGCGGTTCACTAATGAGCACCTTTGTCAAAAAATTCGCTGCAATGTCGCATTTTCTAACGGTCAATTCTTTGCCTATGCTCGGCCATAAATCATCTTCAACGATTCCGGGACAAAACTTTCGATTTCTGCCGAAGTGAAACGTTTCAATCCATCCGGAAAATCATTCTATAATGCACTCGGAAACACCAACTTTCTCAAATATTGTTCATGGTAGCATTCGAGAGCTGGAGTGGAGCAAGGAGAATGTGCAAACTATCGATGGATGAGATCACGGATCGTAACAATTTGCTGTTACCGGCGTTGTTTTCAAAAATGAGGCACTTTATGTACGCATTTCTATTTGTTCTCGCATCGACAAGTAATCAGCTGTGATTGTACTCTATTTTTATCCTCTATTGAGGAGCTGTACTCTATTTTCGATTATCTCTATGATCTTTTGAGTCAGAATTGTTGTAGCCAGCACGACTCAAGTAGTGCACACGCAGTTTTTTTGTGCTGACGTTTAAATTATTCAAAAGATATTTACAAATTGGCTGCTTACTAAGAACTCATAGCATGTTAACCACTCATTCATTTCCACCACTTTTGTCTTTGTTTACGTTTGTCCTTCATTATTTTCTAAGTTGCCATTGGCAGCTATTCGTGTTCTTCTCTCTTCCCATGCTTTCAATGCTTTTTTTCATTTCTCGTTTCACATATTCATAGAAGATAAACTTCTTTCGGAGTTCGTTTGCAATCTTTCGAGTCATTGGTCATTAGCAATACGTTTCTGGCGATCTGATATTCTTTATCATTTGTAGCAGACATCATTTTCTTTCGACTGCTGTAAAAAGAGCGTTCTAATTTGATAGTCGCCAACAGAAACATGATTTAATGTGTCAATACATGCAGCAATTCAACTAGCGAATACGGATGAATGCCCAGATGAGTTACTAACAAATATACAATTGAGTTTGTATGGGAGTTGCGTTCAACGTTTGGTCCCAGTAAGCATGCTAGCAAATGAGTAGTGCCCGAGGTTGAAATCTAATGAAACATAGAACTATTGAGGTGTAAGCTCAGCATATACTAGAAATCGCATTTGCTGGTTCACAGTTTAGCACAAATCGATTGCAAGCGGGAGCTTTGAGCAAATTTTATCGAACTTTGTTTGTTGTTTCAACTCCAAATCTAGGCAATCTTAAAAACGTCTCTCAGCTCGCATCACGCATGTGTCTTTAATGCCATTCAAAGTAGTTATCTTCTGCTTTATTCTACGCAGCCCTATGTTTCGACTATAAATCCACTCGATGACAAGAAAAAATCAGATGAAATTCAGGTGAATTTCGAATTATCTTCACACATGTAATACGGCTTTCTGTTACATTTGTTTGAAATTCCGCACATATTGTCGAAAAAGCTCATGCAATACACTCATTCTGGAAATCTATATAACCAATATAAAGCATGTAAAGTGAGCACAAAGGAGTGGGAGAATTCGTAGATTTTCATTCGATATAGTTGCACTGATGCTATGAGAGGACTCACTTCACAACAGATAAGTGGGGTGCGCCAGCAAAGTCTCTCAGACACGCGCTTTTTGCAATGCCAATGATTAAACTTGCTTAGTGCATGCGTACATTCCAAATTTCGATCTGTTTTTTGCAGAACGAAATCATCCAAAGTTTCGCAACACATCCAAATGTCTCTACCTTTAGCTGATGACAATCTCCAGAATGAAAATCGTTGCTAATATCATGTGTCAGAGCCAACCATTTCAGTTTGTTTCATACTCCGATGATAACAGTCGTTCGATAACCAATAAAAAACCTATCTACAGAAGGGGACAAACTCGCAATTTTTCCCTCGCCAGTTGCTCCTCCTCTGCAGATCAAGTTCTTATAAGCTCATCTAAAAGAAATTGTTTTCAGGAAATCACCCATGATACGCAGTAGGCAGCCACACTTTATCATAGCAGCTTTTATGACTTGCGCTTTACTAATGCTGAGCAAAACAATCTCATTTGTTTCCGCGAAATCATGGCATCACTGCAAATGCTTCTTTACAGTTTTGAGAGGACTGCATCAAGATGCATTTCAACGGCTGTGAAGGTCATTTTTGTATGATGTGAGCAAAATTAGATTCCAAATTGCTTTATACACCTCGAAGGTCGCTGCCAGAATAATGCATTTCGGCAGTTTTTGCATTTTCAGAAGAGCTTCATTGAAGATGCGAAAGGAAATGCGATTATATTTCAGTTAGTGTTGAATGTCGACCTTTTTATATGAGAAGCTGCCCTCTGCACTCAAATAAGTGTTCTCTTCAATCTTGCTTTTCAGCTAGCAAATGTCCTTATATGTTAAGGTCTCAAATTAGCACTTATAGTGCAAGGTGCCTTTCACTATCCCATATATTATTCTAAGTGTTCACATAGATTCTCATTGCGCTGTTGAACGGCAAACTCATACTGCGTTCAGCTACCCTTTTCCTCTTCCCTCAAGTCTTTTCTATCAACTTATTTCCGAACGAGGCAAACCAGTTTTTCAAGTGCAGCCGTGCGATGCAACTGGAAAAGAATGCTGACATTCTTTAGATGAGGCACACAACTGATTAATGAAATCTGCGAGACATTTCATTGATGGTGGTGACAGCAAAACAATCATAGGTGACGTGTGTAACGAATTTGTCGCTAGAATATAACCAAGGATGGCGCACAGATGCAGCGGTTGAGTAGGGAAATGGAATGAAATTTCTTGGCCAATGGAATTATACACTATAAAATGTCGAGAAAAACGTTTTCAAAAGTCATTTGCTTAATTAGCTTCGTTCCTACTGTTGAAGTCTCTAACCACATTTCTTTGTTTCGCATTCGATTCACCCGTTCTTTGCTAAATTAGAAAATTTCATTGCGTTTAGTTAGTCGTTGTTCATCTCCAGTTAACAGTCCAGCCACTGTCAAATGAGCGTAACGTAAATACAGCGAGTTTTTCGAGCAAAATAAATCGACCATTTTGACTTCATCTGCGATAATTGCCACACCTGAGGTAGGGATCAACAGAGCCCATAAAAATCGACCGACAATTTTCATTGACTGATTTAGCGATAAAATATCGACTGGTATCGTCCCCGATGCAAGAACGTTTACAGGGAAATAATTAGACTCTGTTTTAATAATCAGTATTTCTTCATCAAGCATACGGTTGGTAGTTCTCTACCTTTCTTTTCATCACTCCTTCAATTTGCATTAACACTCAGCACCATCATATACTGAATTTTCTTAGTGATTACCTCAATGTGAATTCGTTGCTTCGCTTGCATTGCTTTTGCATGTTGTATTTCCCGGTGCTGTGTCATGAAATTAACGAACCCCTTTCAGCACAGATAAGTATTCGTTCTTTTAAGCGCTTTTCCTTCATATTATTATATATATATATATATGACGCGACCCAGATCACTGATTACACGGTCAGCGATAGAATTTGCTCAAAAAAGTGTTGAGATCATCCATTTCGGGAACGATAGTGTGGCTGTGGAGACGTGTAGTGCACTTTCGGCAGTCACTTTTCTCCAGTCACGTAATAATGTTTAGGAAAAATCGAGTTTCATTGGAACAGACGGATGCTTTCGAAAGTTGCTTTGGGAAGTGCACTAATTCTTAAGTCTCAGTAATGGCAATTACAAATTAATGTAGTTAATTGAATCTACCATTTTTTGAAGTTTCTGTCAAAGCCTCCGCCACATTCCACACACTTTTTTCTGTCCATCTGAATTTAGGTGATCCTAACTTGAGGAAAAAGGCGTCAATTTTCTAACAGCACGACCAAATTGTTCACCAATTTGGCGTGAAGGTGATAGCAATATCCATGTAGCTATTACTATTGGAGGTACGACAATTTCTGCTGCACTAATCGAAAAGGTTTCCCAAAGATTGCGTTCGAAAGAATATGTAAACGGTATGCTTTTTTGATTGTAGAAGTTGAACAGTGTGACCTCATTCGTGCAAGAGCGGATTCATATACTTTTATGGCTACAGTTTGCGTAAAAACTGCTTTCGTTTGCTGATTGTTGCAGTTTCCGTCCAGCCAACATTACTTAGTTTGATTTAACACTCGCTGTTACATGTAATTTGATTTTCATGAATTTTACGGCAGTAGCACATTACGAAAGCCGAAGCACGGCCGGTCCTTGCGGGCAGCATACAATCGGCGCCCTCAGTCAATAAGGCCAGCACAGCGTTAAATATGCCCGTGGTCTGCGTGTTTGAACCGCTTCTGACCCATCCGGGACCACCGAATAGGTTTCGTCATATGCGAAGGGCGCTTCTTTCCCCTTGACAAATGATGTCTGGTGGCGCTTTAAAACCATTTTTAACTTGTGAGGCCAAAAGCACCTTCAAGGGCTTACATAAGGCCGTCAACGAACAAAGAAACGAGTTGCATACTCGATTCGCTCGCTTGTTCATTAGAAGTTGCAGTGCTCTCTGGGACAGCCAGTAAGAACAGACAAAGAAAAACTGATTGTTTAGCGTATAGGTGGCTCGTTGCTTCCACCTCTAAGTGATTCGGTTATCGTTGATGTTAAAGGTCACCTTGTTCACGAATTGTGTTGACGTTTGTTCATGATGCGAGAAATTTTGAAAAAGACGTTCATTAGCATTTACGATTGTTAGACGAACGTCATTTGCTGATCATTTCTTTAGTGTATAAGACGGAGATAGTATTCCATCTCTTTTCCAGACGTGCGGCTTCTGCAGTGGAAAGCGGTCGTCGATCGTGTAGGCATGTTGTGTGCCGACAATGCCTCCAGAATGTTTCTTCTCATCTGTGCAATATTCATTGTCGCTATCAAATCCAGTCCAGTTTTCTTCCCGTCGGGTTCGCTTTACCAGCCATTCTTGGAACTGCATGTGCTTCTCGTCATTCAGACTTGCACGCGATAAAACTTGAGAGTATTGCCAACAAGAGGGATAACCTTGCTCGGATTAATTAGATATGCGCATACCAGCACATATGATACTAGGTGCATTCGGCGGCGGGGCTGTGAAAAAGCATCTCGGGTGTTAGGCATATTTTGTCAGCGAGTCTTCCACCACTCACTAACGTTAATAATTTCACTATCCACTGCAAAGCATGGCCAACCGAATAAAGTTGATTCATTTGAGCAGTTACAAATTTCTTTTAATATCACTAACTGGACAACTCCACATTAGGAATGGAAGCTGTTTTCCTTCTCCAACAGTAGCCATACTCTGTGCTGGGCTTATCTAATTGGAGGTTAGAAATAAGAAACAAAGAATTAAAACCCGGAAAATTCCTGATACATATTTTTGTCCAACGCCGCCTGTGCAACGCCGTTTTTATTGCCACTCGATGAGTAATCAGTGTTTAATGAAATCACAAAAGATAATGGCAACATTACTATTTTAAAAGGCAGATGTACACATTTCTATAAAATAGGTCGATGTCTTTGAATGCTGTATGGGCGATATGAGCGAGAGATTCCCGGCGTCATCCACTATAGAAGCCTTTTCACAGGCTGTTCAAAGGTGTTGTTATTATTACGACAGTTATTAAAACAGGTGTTATTACAAACGGATATGTTGCAATAATAACGTAGAAATATAGTGAAAAGCACTTATTTCTGAACGCCCTAATCCTTGCAATAAATTCGCCGACAATCCTTAAAGAAAACTTCCTCGTTACTCTCTGTCTGTCACTTGTTTGCATTAAAAAATTTAAAAAATATATAAGCATCTCCAGAATAAAACTATAGCTTTGTTTGACACGTCTATAGATGAACATTTCGAATAGTCTGTGTGGTTTGGAGAGCGACTATTGGAGGAAATGCAAGCTGACGAGGTCTATTAGGCTCACAGTTTTGTGCAAAAATTTTCTAGAATTTTCTCACTATACCGTCGGGTTTTTTTTCGATAGATGGTAAGAGTTACTATCATTTCAGTATTAACGAATGCGGGAAATCAACCAACGGAGGCAGAACTGGATGCGAAAATCTCTGAAATGGCTGAAATTTGCGGCAGGTTCGTCCCGTACGCATTGCATAGTGACGCACAAAGCGATCTGTTGGTGCGGCTTTGTAAGCAGCTGTTTTAAT
The DNA here is from genome assembly GCA_006503575.1 of Baylisascaris schroederi. Taxonomy (NCBI): domain Eukaryota; kingdom Metazoa; phylum Nematoda; class Chromadorea; order Rhabditida; family Ascarididae; genus Baylisascaris; species Baylisascaris schroederi. The sequence continues at coordinate 160,124 of QEWY01000309.1, read as the reverse complement.
TTCTTCTGATGGCTCGGGCCTCTTTGGTCTCGTCCGACTTATATTTTCACATCTGTTCTCTGTGCTGCGTTCCGTGCTCGCTTTCGCATAAACCTTCAACAGTGGATGCATTTATCACGTTACATATGCATTACGTCCTACTGTTTTACAGTGCAAGTACCATGATGTACAAACGCTTCGTGGCAGATGCTGCTATACGGTTGTTTACTTGTTACCAGCACAACCTGGAAGAACAGCATTCGAAAGTGCTTTTTCAGTTCTTTGGCGGTTATTGCATTACGCAAACAAAATTCCACGAAATAGTTTAACCTGCCATTTTTTGAACCTCGCACCGAATAGAAAAACTAAAATGTAACGCTAGTTCCAGATCACCTGAAATGTTATGTTGCTTTCCTCCTCTAAGTGAATACAATATTATTTTCGGTCGATTTATAAAGGCTGGCTTGAAGTTGTGTGTTGCACAGAGAGTAATGCTCTTTTCACAATCTTCGTTTTTTGCTCTCTTTTAAATTTGCATTCTCGGAGCTTATTATGGCAGTGCCGTGTTTGTGTCTAGGTATATCTGTATGCTTGTCTGTCTATCCGGCAGCTTCGGTTTGGAAACCATCAAACCATGTGCATATATGCTTGCCTACTTGTTCACATACATTTTAAGGACTAAATTGCTTAGGTGATTAGGCTGAGGGAGATCAAAAACTACTGTGGCCTTTGTATGGTTACGGTAAACAATGAGAAATTTTAGGCGTTTCAGAAATAGGATCAAAGCACAAAACAAAGGAACGCACGAAGGGGCTAAGCTCGTTAGAAGTAACCAATCTAGGCAGCCCCTCATAATTTCTCTTGGATTGCGAGGTAGGTTACTTGAAGGAGTCGATTATTCTGAAAAGCATGTCGGTGATATTTTACTGGTTTACAATGTTAATGCTTCACGTTAATAGCCGTACTCAATTAAAGGCCACTAGGTTATATCGGCGCATTAGGTCCCAAAATAACCGCTACTAGCATCACTATTTGTAACCGATGAGTACCGCAGTAACCGTACTGGGCAATGCGATGTTGTTCAGCGCCGCTCAACTGCATCGGCAGCTTTGCTCCTAGAACATAGCTCAAATATAATATAGCAGCGTATCTGTATGCAGCTGGGATCTGCATCATAACACAGCTCAATTCCCCTAACATGGCTGAAATGTCATAACACGACTCAAAGAGTTGACACTTGGTTCAAATCATAGCTGAAGAGTTTTCACAATCCACTGTTATAGTAGACAGTAATACTATCACAGCACAACTCAAGCTGTCGGTACGTGTGTTAACTTTCCAAATTTATCGCCTTACATCGACGCAGTAAGAAGTTCAGTGATGGTACAAACCAATACAGTAAAAAACGAGATAAAAAGTTTCAGATCATTAATAACAGAATAAATGATAGTAAATAACGATGCTCAAAAACTAATTCCGAGTGCATACGTCAAAAATTTTTTCTGTAGGCATTGTGATATAGTTTGAGTGCAAAAAAGTAAATCAAGTAATTCATTTAGTTCTCCGACCATCAGATGCCTCCGCTATTGCCGGTTTGAGAAGGTTGGCGATACGAGAATTTGCATACAAAAAGTTGTATAACTTCATACGATGTGGCAACTGATCGATGCAACGAAATGTGGATCAAAATTTTGCAGACAACAATGAAAGATACAGTAAATACTGCCAGGAAGAGAATTTAGAATATGAATGCTGCGAACTGTAAAGTATTCTGAGCATTGCCTTGCTACTGGTGTATTGGCGACCACTGAACGTTCCCAAATACATTCGTCCTTAGAAATGTGCCAACAGAATGGTATCCGCAATCGCACATTCACAGACGTGTCGGTCAACAAAGGAGAAACGTGGTAGCCTTCCTAGCCAGAATCAGTAGAATCAATAAAATTCATTGTAGATTTTCAACAGTAAATTTGAATATAACATCGTCTTTCTGATTATTACCAACAAAATGTCGATGGCATAAAAGAAACAAAAAATGCTGTAATGGATGTAGTAGAAGTTGATCATCTTAAATAACAGATTATGAATTACATCACTCGTCGTATGGCTCATCGATATGCCGTTGCAGCTGCTTTAAATTCTCGCAGAAACCTTCCTCGTCCGATCCATCCCTAAGAAAACTGTCTGTGGTACAGATTCACACAAAACTATTTATGATTTAAAAATTGCTTTTAGAAGAGGAGCAGAGCACTCAAAAAAGGTAGTTACATCTATTTTTCGAATTATTTCGAATGGCACCTTAGCAGCATCGCTTTCAATCAATGTGTGCCCTATGCTCTGATTAAAAATTTCATACGCAGTACGGCAGAGAAGCATTGGTGAGTGATTCTTCAACCTATGACGGGTCTTGATGGAGTAATGTGAAAATAAGAGGCTATTAAATGGGGAGCTCACGGAACAGAAAATTTATTATACTTAAAGCTGAGAAGAGGATTCATTTACGCCGCTTATTGAGTGGGCTCAGCTTGATCCAGGCTGAACCTTATTTCCGTCACAAACACCTCACAGTTACCTTATCGACCTTGTTCTTTCTTTCCAAAGCGTCATTCCTAAGGTCTGTCGCATCTATAAAGGGATTCATACAGCAGATCGAGAAGTTCGTTCTTTTCGCCGCATCAAATAATATAGTACATTGTAGGGAAAACAGTATAAAACAAATTCGCACAATTTTAGGGGGACTTTCAACATCCCCGGTTTTGATGACCCCTCAGCTGAATGGCAGCAGGTGTCGAAGCACGCCGCAGAAACAAAAAATATAGTAGCATCAAACAAAGGTCAGAACAGACAATACTTCTGACGTAAGAACAAAAGGCCTATCTTAAGAAATAGCGCTGAATTCCTAATTCCTCAAGATGGATGTGCACCTCTTCAAAGACCAATTTTGTCGTCGAGTCATGTTGACATCTCCTATTTCAAACAGGATAAGGAGTGATCTCTGTTGAGGAAGGGATATAAAAGAGGGACCTTCTACTAAGGCGATCCCAACAATTTATCGCTATGATCTCATAGAATTTTTCGGTTCTCTTTGAGATGCTAAACATAAAGTGGTATGAGAGAACATTTGTCTCGGTGAAAAACAACGTACCTGCAATCGATGATCCCATTGCACACATCCGCCGGATGTATACATTTGCTCGCATCACGACAAAAGAACCAAGTATAGGGACACTTCAGTGTTGCAGAACGGTGTTTGCCTTGTGATTTCTGTCAAATTAACTTATCATTGGCATGATCTCGTTATTGTAGTGGCAACCACATGTTTGCACGACTAACACTTTTGTGACTGAAATATTTGCAAATCGAACAAAAATGACTTTTATGAAAATATTCCCGATAGATTAAAAGAACTTTTGTATATGTGATACATGCAAAACTTGATCGTTTTGAATCTTCAATGAGTCTCTGCATTTTTTCCAAATTGCAAAGCTGCCTGAAGCATGCATATCTTAGCATCAATTAACTACAAATGAACAATGCAAAATTTCATAGAATGGATATGCCGGGGATTTTGATTGAATATGCACCGAAAAACGCACCACTGAAGCGCTCTGTTTTCAATGCGTTTCAGGTCTTTTTAGGCTTACCCATTGTAGCTTCATACATTCAGCAGGAAAGAAGCAATCGGTAATTGACTATACCCGCATGTTCTTTAAACAAGTTTTCATACAATCAAAATAAGTGGCTTCAATAAATCCCTATTTCATTGTTGCTTTTGGGGGTGTTCCTATAATTTAGCTATTCGCTGTTCACATACAAGCCCTATCATTAATTTTAATTCCTTTGCAGGCACGAATTCCTTAACGGATTCCCTGGTCTTAAGTATGCTATTCTGAACGCTGTTTATACAAATTACAGGTTGCACCGAACTGACCGATAATTTTTGGCAGAATGGCCTTCGTTAGATAACATTTGAAACTGTATGCAGAAAGCAGTGAATGTATATCCACTAAGTGCCTACAATCAGGTTAGTTTTTACCTGATATTTTCTCAGCCTTCCTCCTTAATCGAACAATCAGATATACATGACTTCTGAAGCCATAGCAAATACACGTTTGTCGCATTCAACTTGAAGTGCTTGCGTGCACCAATTATTACGAGCAGAGAAAGAAAAGTGAAGCAGACAAACACATCTACCCCAGGAGGGGAGTTCATTTGTTTGGTTCCACGTTACTTCAAGAATTCTTTAGCGCACCGTTAAGGAAGGGCTTATTTGCAGCAGCGTTTAAGCTTGCAAACTCAGTAGCTTTGATCAGACGTGGAGAAATGTTCATGACGCGCTGATGAGATATAGATCCCACTTATACCTGTCAAAGTGACTAACTGACTGAAACAAAAAGTACAACTTAGTAGATCTCTTTTATGCAGCAGTAAAAATCGCGAGAATGGGCTCGGAGTTCGCCCTTTGGCAACAAATTATTGTTAATAAGCATTGCGAATGCGGACATAATCATAGTGCCGTAACCAAACTCTTGTCGTGGTCCTGGAAACAACAAGTCTTGACCACACAAAGGATGTGCTGCCCATATGGCACAAAAAATGACCAGAAATAATTTTATCTGTTGATTCGAGGACCGTCGGCTTTGAATTGCACTTCATGAAATCAGGGCTTCCTCTCTTTTGTGATATAAACTCACAACCACTTGTAAATCTTCAGGCATCTTTACATTTTCGACTTTGTGAGCACCCCTTCAAAGATGTATATTCACCATGTTCTCTTCTCCTCATTACCGCTAACGGACCCGGCTGGTTGAAATTCAACCAGCGCTCAAGTCTAACATTACTACGACAACAAATATGAAGATTAGAGGAAACTTTGTTGTCTGCAAGTGAGCGCACGTTTTTCTACAATGTACAGCATAAGCAGAGAAGCAATGCAGCCGGGTACCATGAAGGGGAGAATATTCTTATGAAGGCAATAACGTTCATCGCTGCCGTCGACGCAATCAAGTCTGCCGTCACAGAGCCAAGCTTTCGGAATGCATTGCACTCCCAAATCGCAGCGGACTTCCTCCACACTACGACATCTGCAGAAAGCACATAGCAAAACACGTATAGGCATATATACTAATATTCAGCCTAAGAACAGTTCAGAAATATAAACCTAACCCAGTAGACCGGATAAAGCGGGGAGTGCAGAATGCAAACTGTCGGAACACCGAGTTCTCGAAATGCCGACAGTCACAACGCCAACCCATTTAGTGTAGATGGGTTAGCAGCAAAATTATGAATCAAGTATATAAGCCCAATAGATGGCAAAAACCCAAAAAATTTCCACGTTATAGAGACAGTGCTGTTATTCGGCTTGTTGAATGTTTCACTGTGCGACTGGCTCGACTGCAATTGCGTAATTCATATAACAGTTCCTAAATGCAGTAGCACTCGTATGTAAAATTCATTGAAGCGATTTGCATAGAAGAGAAAGAAATAGAAGAAAGAGAAATATGGCGCCGAATGTATTGGATAATTATAAGTACGAAATGATGTGAATAAAATGATTACAAATGTAATCGACGCATCCACATCATACAGAGTTTGTACTTTAGTGCATTTGCGCGAACGGAAGTCGTAAAGGACTACAGAATGTCAACGAATACATCGCCGATCAAGGATATCTTGCACTCTTTTCCTTCATTTTCTTGCCTTCATTTTTATACTTCACCGAATATTTTTCTTCCTTTTTTGGACTTCGGTGCAGCTGAAAGAAGCCAAACGGAACTATGGGCAGTTCAGTGGTCTCAAAAGTGAAAAGGTAAAAAAAACCACGGAAAGAAATTTATGTGGACAGGTCAGTGGCAACCGTTAGGAGATAATCGACAAACATGAACTGGTGGCTCGATAACAGTTTTGCGCTTTCTAATGTCTTCTCTCACTCATTTCCGCCCAGATCTCGTACATGGTCTTAGCACTAGCACAGGTGGTCCATAACATCGATGTTAATTAGCATTGATGATTATGCAAGCATATTTTCAACTAAACGGGTCTGCGTTGTGTCAGTCCATATGTTTTGGCTAGCTCGCGTTTTCGCAGTGTGCGTTTTGGCAGCCGATGTTTCTGGCCGTTGGCATTTCCAGTCCTTGTTCTATATCTGCGTGCAGTTATGGTACACGCTTGCATTCCTGATTAGACGATTATAGAGTTACAGTTGCACAGTGCACAGCTTCATGCAATGATTATGGCCTCGAATTCTTCCCTATTAGAAGCGATCTGTTTCACAGCTCTGATCACAAGGATGACTGGAGTCCTTACTGCTGCCCATTCCTTCTAACATAGCCCCGGTGACATTTAACTCATTGCGATCAGATCTATGGCTGCATCCACCTATTTATCGAGACCTGTCCATTCGTGGAAACATAAGTTGATAGTATAAACTACCGATCCTTTGGTAAGAACTCGAACATTCATTGATTATTACTGCTTTGTTCGCAGAAATTTTTATGTTGAGCCTTATTTCATTTACTTACCAGCAGCACATTACCATGGTGACAGTTAGAAAAGGAACATGCAGACACTTAGCGAGCAATTCTTTTTGATTTAAAAAATAGCACAATCGTGCGTCCAAACAATGATGAACATATGGCTAATCTCTTAGAGCGTTTACTGTTTCTGAGTAATAAATGTTCGCTTCAAATATTTGTAAGAGGAGTGTTCTTTCTGAGAAGTGACCCAAGAAGGCGTGGCATTTTTTGCGCTTATGCCAATGCGCCTGTCTAAACTATTTCTCCGGAAACCAGTAGTTCATGGAAACGTTTTGAACTCCAAACCTAAGACTGAAGTGCATCAGTGAGGTTTGAAAACATTTGCAAATGCCAAATGAAGCTTTTTTTTTCTTTAAATCAAATGAGGTAACTGGTGAGTGTTCGTACTGGTGCCGTTCCACATCCAATCAAATTTTTTGTTTGCCTCCAGGGTATACGCTTCTGGGCGGCTTGTTGCACTAGCTTGCGATAACTATCAAGAACAGTAGCTAAGTGACGCTTTTCTGGAAGGAAAAAATACCGGTTAATTGAGAAAACAGTCTCAATTACATCTTTAAATATGTGAAGCCCAACCTTGGTAGCGCGATGTCGTCGTTGAGGCTTGAGATCACGATCACGTTTAGAAGGAGTGGAAGCGACAGGCTGGTGCTACACACTAACATCACTTAAGAATAAACTGTTGCAGCTGTGCTGCACTCGGTAGAAATGTGGGATGAACGGCTTTGCCGTAGAGCACATAGATAAGCTTGGAGGCAATGTGTAATCATAACTCTTTCTCTCAGCAATGCAATAAAACAATTCCACGAGCTCTACTCTCCCAGAGAGTCTCTCGTTTGGTCGTTTGCCTCCTCATCGATGATAGGACAGAACGAGCTCTACTTTAGCTACAGCAATAATCTATCCTTAATGAACTTTTTTTGCCTCAGATGAACGTTTTCTTCCCTCAGATAAAATACATTCAAGAACGAATTTCGCATGAGATCAGTCATCTTTCTCTGCAGGTAAAAATCTTCTTTCCTCAGACAAAACATTTTAGATGAATTCAGTAGCTAACTCATGCCTCCTTTCTCTTCCTCACTATGCGACCATCACTTTCTTGTTAGGGTTAGTGATTGCTACGGAAACCTAAGCTCAGCTGCCAATTTCAGACATAAACTTTCTTGCTACTTCCAATCACAATTTCCCGTTGTTGAAGTCTATCAGATTCAACAAAAGCTTCATTTTTGTCATCTTACAAACGTCATAGGGCCATTGTGCGAATCATGTGTGTTCGATGAAACAACATCACATCTAGTTTTAATTCATACTGGAACATCGTTCTAACCAAAACAGCATTCTGCATTTTTACGGCTGAATTATGACGATCGCTAATCAGATCCACATGCACAAAGAACATCGATAAATGTGAATCACATCGGTGTTTGAAGACCTGTCCCTTGTAGTGCCACAGTTATCTCATCCTCTCCACTTGCATTGGTTACATTCGCTGTGTCGCCCTCACTTCCTCAAACGAATGTTTTCAACGGCATTCTGTCGTAAACAGGATACAGCCGGCATTGAGGAGATGCTTGCCTCTAACCTGCTTTACTCAGTTTGATTCCTTCAGCAATTCGCTGGCATTGGAAATTGTTTCAATAAGCACGAGTTTAATATTCTTTGAAATCGGAAACAATCTCAGCAAACCGAATACCATTTTTCCTAAAAAGCACCCAAAGATTTCTCGTCTATAGAGTGGCTGAACAAATATGTATGACAGTTCATTTCCTTAATATGAGAAAACGAGAATTATTACCTGATCTATCGCAGATTTCACTTGTGAGGTATTTGGGACGAGTTAACTTTGAGCCACCGATAGTTTGACTGTAATAAAGCTTTGTTGCATTATTCAAATTGCAAATAGATCTCAATTTTGTGAAATGTGCAAACTGCATCATGTTGAGAAGGTACGCGTAAAAAGCAATTATGGAAATCACATTCATTGCAATCGCTTGTTTAGCGAAGACTGAACTCAAAAGTGAAATATAAATCGATAACTGTTTAATTTTTTCACTCTTCAACTATGGTGAGATTCGCCACCAAACATCATTGCAAGACGTGTGCAACGGTCTAACAGATGCTAACAACACTGTGCATAGCATTTTTGTGTGAAGGAGTATTTTTGTACATTCTTTCATATTCTCCAAAAGTCATACTTGTGGCCCGATTTGCCTTTTTTGAAACGAGTTCTTCTTACATAAAAAATTGCGCAAATTTTTTAAGGCCTTCCTTGTATTTCTTGCACCTTTTTTGAGCAAACGTTGGCATTTGTGAGTGATGAAAAAAGCTTTAGACGAACAGGTGACTTTTCAGACCTGTGTCATATCTGTGGGAAATGCGATATGGTAATATAATTTTCACGAGTTCGGCGTGGCACCTAATTTGTATTGCCAATATCCCCTTCTTATGGAAGCTTTTGATCAGGTCCTAACTGCTATTATAAAAGAAAGGCAGAGGTGCGAGTTGCAGATTTACTATTCCACATAGGCTAAAGACGAATTTCCGACTACTCTGAGCACCTTTGTTACATCGGTTGTTAGTCATTGTTTCTTAATTAATTCTTTTTTCTGAACTGGCAGAACTGACTCAATATGATATGAATAAAACGAAATTCAATTCGGATGGATATGCTCCACTGATTCAAATCATCAGCCTCTGCGACCAGCGCCAGATGGAGTCTTCTTGATTGAGGGTATTCCTAACGGCAGCACTCTACACTAACAAAGTCGTAATCACACATTTGCCAATCGCTCCCTCCTTTCAGAAATCTTGGATTACTCCCATGCACTCTTATGCATTACCAAAACTAACCGCAGTGTTCGATCTCTGGCAACATCTTCGCTCATTTTACGATAGCTTGTCATATTGAGATGGCGAACGATCTTCGGATTGTAGCACTTTGGATCCGAAACCATGCGCACTAGGAATGAACGTTTCTCCGCCAGAGTCCTTGCATTCTTCTTCTCAAGAAACTCTTCCTTAGATGGCGTTGTTCCACCTAGAGCACCGGAAACGCTGCGGCTCATCTCCTGAACTTTCAGTGTGAAGTTTCACTCTGGAGGAAATCCTGAGTTCTTTAGAACGCGAAAATTTTTCAGCGATTTTATGGTTCAAATGACCCAATCATGTACCATGTTCATTTGATTAAAAAGGTGATTTTAGCATATGCTATAGCACTGTAGTGCTGTAGTGCCAGTAGTATATAAGAGACGCATTTTTCAAGTAAAGCAGAAAAATCCTTAAAAGTAGAATAAGGGAGCATTCGACTGCGGGCCTTTTTCTATTGCTGCAAATAATGTTGAGATTGTAGGGAGCAGAACAGGCTATGCTCACCGAGATCACCGGGTGCTGAGATTACTGCGATGAAGATTCGGTACCTTCATTTAATATGTGAAATCAGAGCCGCATTATGTAATTTAACGCAGTGAGCCTCTGCAGTAGAACCGGGAAGATATGACCAAGTGGTTCATTGGACGGAACATTCAGTGCATCTCTTCTTTGGGCCTCGTTTCTACATTCATGAATGCAATTGCACACTCAAGAAAACGCACTTAACGAAAGCCTTTATAGGTGTGACGCTGAGGACTATCATACTGCAGTTACATCACTTCGGGATGCATTTGTCTACTGTGCAGTGTCCTGATATCTATATTTGTGCATAATCGTGTGTGGACAGCTGAAAAAAGGTGATTCCAACTCGACATCGCTTAAGTATGGTCCAAACAAGCAACAACTAGTGTCGTTCAGCTTTCCTAATTTTAGGAGGCTTCCAAGTTTTTTGCAAATGCTGTTGCAACGACTTCGCGAAGTACAAAAGCGAGGAAATTTCGTACACTTATCTCTTATTCTCAGTTTTCTTGAAAATGATCGTCGGATTTAATTTTCTTATATACCTCTTTCAAAAATGCTATACCCTCTTGTTCTCGCACATTTTGTAAGCTGTCATTCCTTCCTTCTCATTCTCTTTTCTCTTTTCTCTACTTCACCAGGTCATGATTTCTGAACCTTCGTTGCTTAGTTTTCTTTATTCCATTAATAAAGATTTATTTACTTATCGATTCCTATCGTTTCATAACTGAAAATTGTACCATCCAAAGGTTGGCAACATTGTACCATCCTTATCACTTGGCAAGATTTACTATGCTCTGATGCAAACCGCATGCTATATCGATCTATTTGTATGTGTGCGAGTATTTGACTATCCGTGAAGTATAATCATGCTGGCCGCCAGAAAACCGAAATGCTCGAAATTTGCCGCATTCAGTCGCTCTCCCGGAAGAGTTTCGGAAATTTAGACCCAACCTGATCTGTTGATCACCCGGTAGACCCAGAAATTTTAACTCTGAAGTAGTGCTTGTGAACATCCGATATTTAACTTTCCTCTTCATTGTCCACGCTTTGAAACTGCACCGATTGATCGAACTACGAGAGCATATGACGCTAAACTTGATCCTATAGTAGTTACATGATTGTAGATAAACTTTTAGGTGAAATGCAGCACATATATCATGCAAACTGGCTGGCATTGTCATCGGATCTTCTTTTAGGCTGCAGAAGTCACTTTAGGTAAGTTTTCCAATCAGAGTGAGATATTTAGACCTCGCTAATCGGTTCCTTTAAAATCTACGCTCGGTTATCCTAAAGTTTCATGGAATAACGCAACTTCTTATTCTTGATGCAAATACCAAAGAAGCGACAACTCCGTTAACGAAGTGTGAAAAAGTTAAGAAACCTCAAATGTGTACTGTTTTTTTCATTCTACATCATTTTGTTTATTTCACTTCTTTTACCAAACTCACAAGTTGGCAACACAAAAGAGCATTCAGTGGGACTCCGATGGAATTCAGAAATTGTAATACCCGCTAGAAGGAGAGTATGCACATGCGAATAACGATGACTGATCATGCTCAGAGACGAGTCATATTTGAACTCGTCGCCTGAATGAACAGCTAACAGCTTCTGCTGGCCTGATTGACGTTGCTCTTACAAATGCACAAAAGGTGTCATCATCTCGGACATACTAAATTGTTCCACATACATAAAGTTATCACCTGCTAAACTTGTAATTTTTTCTACTGTATGAGCGAGTATCGTGATGTGACGTTATCACATCGTCTTCGTGCTTTTATTAATTACATCACCTCCAAATGCAGGCTCTGAAACATGTGCGTGATGTTATAATACCAACTTCGGTTGCATTCTCCTAAGCACCACAACGACATATATAAATGTCACAAGAACACATGCATAGTAACAAACACAGCTAGCTTATAACGAGCAACTTAATAACGAAAACTGCAATTGAGAAACAAGCTTCAGCGAATGAAAGAAATGATATGATCACGGCTCAATTGACAATTGATAGAACAGAGTTGGTGCAAGCATGTGGGAAATGCTTAATCTTTGAAAACTCAGCCAACTCCCTTTTTTTTCTTTTTTTTAAACCGTCCCCACCCAGAAAACGCCAAATGACATTGACAAGTGTGAAAAGATCATTTGTTTCGGCAATAACTTAAAGACTGCAAAGCACAGCATTATGCAAATGTCAGAGGAATCACTAGGTGTGCATGATGTCAGAGCATGCAGGTGTTCACAGTTATCTGCTGCAACAGATGACCCTAACTGCGCTTTGAATTACGAGTGAATGCCACACAAGCCCAGAATAAGTTTAGTAGCTTCTCCATCTTCGAACCAACAAACGTCAACTGATCGTAGTGATCAATGTTTTTAAGGAATATTCAAGCTTCCGTGAATGATCGTTCCAACTTCAAACTTCGTCCTCGCTTCTCTGCGAAAACTGAACCTAATCAGGAAGCTTCTCCTATGGAAGAAAAATAAAAGTGGCAGCACTGGTTCCATACAACATGCGACGACATGAACACAATCTCGTTCTATCTTAGTGCGCTGAGACTGTATCAATAGCACAGAGGCATTCCCAGCATGCGCACGCCTTCTCCGAACATTTCAGCAACCTACACGTAACCTGAAAACAAGAAGGAAAGGAACTGCAAGAGAACTCGCCTGCAGAGAAGAACAAGGCCATTTCAATTGCCGAAACAAGAAAAACATTCTAGAAAATTAAAAAAGATTACCACGACAAACCAAACAGAATTCTAAAAAACTTAAATGAAGAAGCAACAGCAAATCTTGAACTATGCGGTTTTGCCAAATGCCTTTTATGGCTCTAGGGAACAAGTTGCTGCTTGGCGTGCATTTATGTAAACCCATGTCTAAATCTGGAAGTAAAGCTGTACGGAGAACTCAGTGTCGATGGAACGATGGATCGTAGCTTTGCAAAAATTTGACTGCACTAAACCTCAATCCCCCTCAGACAATCAAACACTAGAACTTAATGCACTAGACTTTCGTGCGATAGTTGATTTCTCAACAAGCTTCACTCTCACTGGGTGGGCTAAGGAATATAGGAGGCGTGCACGCACACATAAACTTGCATCCTCGTTTCAAACGAAAAAAATGGATTCTGTACAGGTGTTCTTTAACAGTCATTACTTACCGTCACACCTTTCTCTATTTCATGAAACGAAGTTGGTTTCACTAAGCATTGTTCCTTTCGCCCTTCCTCTTCTTTTTCTTTCTCTCGTTCATCCTTAAACGGCTTTGGCCGTTATAAACATGTGTTATGTAGTTCATCATCTTCATAATGTTTGAACGTCTGCACCCTTTATTGCTTTTAAGCATGCTTGAAATGTGTGAAATGGTCCGAAGCGTCTTCAAAAGAGGGCAATGACCAACCTTTTTCAGTGCGTCTTCGGGGCTTGCATACGCCTTTTCTTCGAGCATTTCCAATTCCGCTTCCTCAACCAGCGGTTCGCCGATGCCATCATCTGGAATTTTTATTTACAGCAACAATCTAAGGAAAGACGAGTTCAGGAATAACCTTTAAGGTGTCAGCAACGAGTACAAGAACAAATCGAAGTGGCCTAGTAAATAACTAAGCAGAGCTCTTTGCTCGGATATGATGAAGATCGCAACCGCCTTTTCGTCTACAGTTTATAACGCATTGGATTCCACATCATATTATATCGCCTGTGAACCCGTTATACATGTGAGCTTGTGCTGGAGATGTGCGATACAAAGCGAAATCGTCAAGAAAGTCGGAACTACATTTGCGTTTGTTGCAATTCTGTGCAGTCAATCTGTGCTTGAAAATAATAGAACCTTTTCTCATGCTACAACTGCTTTAGGAAATCTCCATTTAAAAATTAGTTATTGGATCGCATTCGGCGGATTTCAAAACTCCGCGGAATGTGCATTTTATGGTACACTTAAAGGTCAGTAATATAATAATTTCTAATGAAGGAAGCTCAGGATGGTTGGCCATTTAACGACATATTATGGATTATATGGCTGAATTTATCACTGCAGCGTGGGGGATGTTCGAGCTGAAATAACCGGATCTATAGACACATGCACGCTTAAATGTATACATAGTACATACCTCAAATATTTACACGCCAATTCAACGTCATATGAAAAATTAAGATTTGCATGAGGCAATCAATCCTGCTGGGACGGCCAATTCTGGGCAGTCGTTATGGCATATAAACACTGGCAATTTCGCACTCCATTTTTGTCTTCTAATTTTCAGCTGTCATCATGAAGAAATGAATTGACCCTCTGTATAGAGAAATGACCAATATTTACCGCACAACGGTGAAGTGGTTCACGGACTCAAATTATATTTCTTCCAATGCAGAACCATACGAAGGTCTTACGCATCATGTGTTGGGCGGTCTGTGAGATGATGTCGTATGCGATCTGAATGTCACGGTCGCTGGCATGTTCAGCGCAAACGCAAAAGCGAATCACGAACTGCTGATTTAGTGAGGCGGGTACCATGTGGATTCTTCCCGATGAATTCAGCCTTAACTTAGAATATTTTTTCTTCACAAAATGTGAGGACAAGACCGTATTGCTGAAAAAGTTGTCCTTTATCGGGTTCGATTGGCTTCGTCAAGTATTCGCTTGTTTACCTTGAATGAGTACCATAGGGTCTTCGATGAAAATTACCTTAATACTTTTTTGCATTTCAGAGCGCAACTCGACAATCAAGATCTTTGCAAGGATAGACACCATTTTGCTAAACACTTGTTGCCAGCTGCTCATTTTCGTATCCTCGTGGTTCAAGACGACAGATGCTGTCCTTCTAGTTCCTTGCTCTTTTGAGGATTCATAGATTCCTCCTCTCCCTCCAACTCTCCTCCTCTTCACCGCTTCTTTAGAAGAACTTCGAAAAAAACTGTCACAATTTGAAAAAAAACTTTTGACAGCAACGAAATTTTTGAAAGTGGAAATCAAACCTGTCTCAGTCATTATTAATGTAATGAATGTGAAAGGAAAAGGAATTGCCGCCGAATTAGACGGTGATGAAACTTTGAATCCTGAGAGCAATAAAAGATGCCGCTCTTTTGACGCACAGCCATCAACGATAGTATATTTTGGCTTGCACTGATTGGCTTGATATGGGGGGAGGGGGGGGTGGTTGTCAACTGCAGCCACTGTTATTAAAAATTATGTGATAACCAGTCATCGAATCGTAGAAAAAATAACTTAGTAAGCAAAGCTTGATTGATTTCATTGGATGCCTTCATGCGGAAGCACACCAGCCCCATAACGACATCGCCAACGATTTCAAACATATCGTCGGCACGTATCAGCTGCTCAAACTTTTTGGCCAATCGAACGTGCTGAAAATGCAGCACTGCAGTTTTCCACTACGATAATTTCTATCCTCGGAAATAATATGGCATTGAATTAATAGTTATCAGAATGCCGCAATAAGGTAACAGTGATATCATCTTCTACTACAGTTCATTGCTGACAAAAGCCTATTGTTATCTTCAGAATGGCGAAATAAGAACGTTTTTCAACCACATTTTATATGGCTCCTTTCAGTATATATTACAAGAAGTTGGTGGTAAATGTTGCTTTCCTAATGCTCATACGATCTGTTCCGAAAGCGCTAATCTTTGCTAATAAGCATTCAAGCAACTGCCATAGTTGAAAAAGAAATGGCGAGTATACACCTTGCCTGCTAAAATCCTGTCTCGCTATGAATTCACTTGCACAACGAGAATTTTTCGGGGACCATATCGCTATGCGATTCAGCCAGTAAACCTCCACAATAACACAGATGCTAGAATACTGCAATAAAACTGCATAAAATCAAAACCTCTCGGATATAATTCTGAAGACCCTCCACTCCGTACATTCGGATCACGAACCACAACTTTAATGAGCGAAAACGTCGACTCAAAGGAATTCCCCAGTGTCGATAGTCAATCGCTTTATCTGCAGCATAAAAAGTATAAGCGTTTATGTCGAGAGAGAGAGAGAGAGACCTTTAGTGACATGAAATGTTAGTTCTCTTGTAACGGCATTATGAGGGCGCTTGTAGATGAATCGACTTCGTTCACTTTCAAAAGAAAGCTGCTCCATGAAAACCGCATACGGTTTATACCGAGTAGCCAAAGAGGGTTGGCCACTGCGTGAAGAATATCTGATTTGATGATTTCTCTCAACCGATTGATTTAAGGCGCTCTGGCAACAGTGTAATGTGAGGCCATTCCTAGCTCACTGAAAACAACTGCAACTGACAGTAGGCTGATCGACAGCTGCAGCTGGCAGTAAGCTGGTTGACAGCTGAAGTGGACAGTGCAAAAGACTTGCCAGTGTGAGTTGGGCAATAAAAGAGTTTTCCGGATTTGGAGCGACGTGCTGGAAGTTCAGTAGGAAACTAAAACTTTAAAAGTATGTTATTGCAGCTTCCGATTTGGCTTACCATCGAACTGTTGCTCACCGCTGACCAGCTATTCACAGATTGTACGAATGCATTTATCGAAAGTGGTAAAATTTTAGCAGCAACGAATGTTTTACGTAAGCTGTAAGCAGTAATGTTTTACAATAATTCGAAAATACTCTTTAGGAGTGCAAACGAAAATTGGACTTTAAAAGTAAAGTGACCTGAGGCAACCGACGAACAAGCGTATAAGTGGAAACGCCAATTCATTCTTTTGTTCGTCGATTGCCTCAATCAGCCCTGCTCATCAAAGCTTTCCGTTTTCAGTTTGACTTCGAAACCTTAGGCTCCAAATGTTGTTTCATTATCAACTGCCATGTCCTACGAGCTCGAATCGAGCAGTTACGACCAAGGCGAGCTCCCTTTCGATGAAGAATTCAGTCAGTTCATTAATCTGGCTCATTAAAATGACTTCAAGAAACGGAGTTCTGTCAAGTATCTATAAACAATCCTTATTATAGACATCCATGACAGAATATGTACAAATTTTCATATATACAATACGTTGATCTCGTTGTCTGCTGAATGACTTTCATTCAGTTGTGTGAATTCGTATCTCAGTGAACGTCAGCTCAAAATAATTGTAAACGAAGAATGAAATGTGCAAATGAACAGAAAACCTAACTAAAGGCACTTGACTAGGACGTAAACGTGAAAGAATTCACACAACAGCAACGCCTGAAAGCTCATCAAGCGCCAACTAAAATGAATTTTGAAATCTCAGAACTAGGTTATGCATTCACTTAGTCGAAACTGCCAGTATACACACACGCACCTATGTATTTATATCGATCAATCACTGTTGTATTGTGTGACTGAAATTTATTGCAGGAATGGCGCTATTCGATAAAATTTAAGCAGTTATTTCGAAATATTTCCATCAGTGCAAAACTCACAGCTTAGAGATCACGAAATGTGAATTCCTCAGCAATATCTCCATTGTCAAATCGAGTCACTAAACGACTTTTCACAAAATATTCCGATTCACAAGCGTGAAAATTTGTGTAAACGAAACTCAGTGTAAGCAATTCGTCATCGGAAATCGTATCTTAAAAAGCTTTCTATCAAATGAGTGACAAGCAGCAAATTATAAAACAACGGAAGGGATGTAAATCGATCAATGGAGGAAATAATGCGTTTAGGAAAGATACCCATCCAACTGTGTTGAAGATATAGCGGGTCGACAACAAGTGCTTGCGTCAGCTTGTAACGATCCTTCACCCTAAAAATACTGCTACTTCTTATCTGCTTTTTAATCAGGAGCAAAATTTAGAACGCCAAATAAAATGTTTGCTTATAGCGAGCAGTTTCCATAAAGCCTAGAAGATGCAACATGAGCGAGAGATGCGCTCCTTAGGATTGAGTTTACCGCTTACTTCTCGATTTCGGGTTTCTAAAACCTCATCTTATTCTGCAGAGGGATTTGAGATGGGAGGCACGAATGCACAGTTCCTGTCATACTTCTAAGTAACAACCAAAGATTATCATACAACAGTGCCGCAGACAAATTCTTTATGAGAAAGCAATCAAATCCCCACAAATTGTACTCATTGTTCTAATTCCAACACTAATGAAGGATTCTGATGAAACAATGGTACTGCAGTGGGTTTATAGCGCAGTTTTCATCGCGAAGTCTCATATTTCTCTGATGAATGTTTGATGAGCTATTCACTTTCTGAAATATCGCTGTTAACAAACCACATAGTGGAACAGTCGAAGTTGACGAGCATCCACTTATTGGGATTCGTGTTGAAACTCATTGCGTATTCAATCCCCGACATCAAGTAACGAAATTCGGGACAGATCATTGCACTACCGCCGTATGCACCGTCGACATGCAGCCAAAGATCATTCGCTTGGCACACAGGACCGATCTCCGACAGTACGTCGAATGAACAACAAGAGGTAGTACCAAGCGTCGTCGAAACGAAGAATGGAATTAAGCCAAGATTGCGATCTTCCTAAACGTATACACTAATGCTTCTGATGTGACCTTTGGGGGCCATTTCTAGACAAATATTTATTTGATATTCTCAATGAGGATAAAATACCAGTTACTAGGTTGTAAGCTTTGCTGTGCCGCAAAGGTGAATATTCAACGATTACAGTGTGCAGTGATAAGAATAAAGGAGGAGTAATCAAAAACAAACTTTCGTTCGCCTCTTGCAACTTTCAAAAGCGCATTCAGCGATGTTTCTTATAATGTGACTTCTTAAAATATATTCTATATATTTTCAAATGCAACTAAATTATGTTATAAGTTTTCCTGTCAAGACATAGCATATCGCATCACGCTTGATTCCGCTTAAGATCCAATTGTAAAGCAAGTTACTTTGTTCCATAACATGTGCTTGTACTCTGTGGTATCTTGGACTACACCTAGTGTTTTTTAACTTACTGTGGGAAAAAGAGTTTTACTTCAGATAAGTTAGCTTAATGCGCTAAAGGTAAGGAAAGATTTCTGCCAGAAAGGCTCTCAAATTACAAAAAGAGTGCTTACCAGAAGAAGCTGTACTGCTGGAATGCTACAGGAAATTTTTGAAATCTCTTGAAGCAGTATTTCCCTCTCAAAGAAAGTGAAGAACCGGACAAGGGGGATAGCAGACATATGCTTTTATATTTCAACCCAACAAATTAAACAGCTGCTGAAATGTATGAAAGTTATGGAAAGGGCTTAATAGCGCATTTTCATATGAAATCAGCTAGTTGCACTGAACTCAAAGCAATAAACGCGCTACTGAATCGAACTAGAGCAGTAGTCGAACAAACTCACTCAGCACATTTTACGGCGCTTTCAGATGCCATTAGCTTACATAGGACATGATGAACTGTAGTGGAGTTGGGGATTAGGTATACATAGAACAGATAGTCTTTCGATTTATCCACTCGCATAGGTTTTGTGCCTCGCGTGTTGAAACTACCAGATAGACGTACATTTTTGTGTAGACAGATATAGGCAAAAGCAAACTTCTCGACAAGGTCACAACCACAAAAGTTTAGGCCATTTTTACTTGTCAGAAGAAGTATGACCTACTTGGATAGCAATCGCGAGTGTTTCACCTCGCAGACGAAACTTGGAGTCTGTTTCCAAAATTCGCAGCTTCACCATTGCAATCATGCACGCTTTCTCAACTGACGAGTGAGCCTGAAAATTTTATTTTGTGCGATACGACCGACTAAAACAACAGAGGTTCTACTATGCAATGAAAAAATCGACCACGATTCTAAAGCAAAAGTGGGCACATTCGTTAATGATGAAGATGGAACGCTGGTTATATGCTAATGAACATCGTAGAGTGGTTAATCGTCCTTCAGGCGGTCGAACATGAATGTAAACTGAACAGCGCAAGCGAGCGCGCTTGCTCCTACCTGACTAGTTAAGAGACAGAAAACAATTATGTTCATATCTATGCTGCTAGATGTAGACAAAAAGTGCTTCTGCGTCGACTGATCTCGTTAACAGGAATGTTCCGTACTCTACAATCGTTAACAGGAATATTTAATGTTCCGTACTCTACAATCGTTAACAGGAATATTGCTCGCAATGTTCCGTACTCTACAATCGTTAACAGGAATATTGCTCGCAATGTTCCGTACTCTACAATCGTTAACAGAAATATTGCTCGCAATGTTCCGTACTCTACAATCGTTAACAGAAATATTGCTCGCAATGTTCCGTACTCTACAATCGTTAACAGAAATATTGCTCGCAATGTTCCGTACTCTACAATCGTTAACAGAAATATTGCTCGCAATGTTCCGTACTCTACAATCGTTAACAGGAATACTGCTCGCAATGTTCCGTACTCTACAATGAATTGCAGTTGAGAAATTAATGCTGTCTGTGTTGCTCATTAACGACGGAAGTGAAAATTCTGAAAAGCCGAATCTTCCCGCGAGGAGCGGCCAGCATTATATTTATCAGGAAATTTAGGCTTTCTATACTTCTTCTGATAGACATTTTTTAAAAGTACTTTTAATGAGGTCTTTGCGCACTAACCGCTCTTTTGCTACCGATAATCAGCAGCACTTTTACTATTCAATACAGTCACAAAGCTCGTAAGAGTTTGCAAGGATTCATTCATTAAGGTCTCCTAAGAAAGAAATGTTTTTTTTTGAGGCCGAGTGACTAGGGATGGTACCACTTGCCTCTTTGGAGCAGTAAGCGACGAGTTTTGACATAAGCAGTCCTTCTTCGACGAACGGAAATCTTTGGCGAAGTTCTTTGAGCACTTCGAAACGAGCAGCAAGCAACGAGACAAAATTGCATTCGCTAGCTGAACCCTGCAAATAAGCATTAAACACTTAAAGTTTAGGGATCTTACGATCAGCATAAATCGATTATTCAAACTAGAACTAGTGAGGACATTCTTCGTAAAACTTCAACCCTCTTCATGCAACGAACTGCCGAGGATCGCGGGCAATATGTCGATCGGATTAAGCCGCAGTGCTTTGCTGCAACTTTTCATTCGATTGTTATTCTTATACGATCTTTTAGACATCAGTGCTCCCTATTCGGAAATGTGTACATGTCTAATCAGTAGTTTGGTCACTTTAAGACGACGATTAGGGGTTCTTTACTAAACTGTGAATTAATAACCTATTAAGAAATACTCGTATGATAGGAGCAAAGCACATTTCCGATTAAGGATTCCCAAAAATAGCACCCATTACACTTCTTGAATATATCTGCAATAACATCAAAAATCAGCAAAAATATTTTCATTGTTTTTATGGGGGCCGACCACAATATGAAACTAATCGAGAAAAGTGCAACCAAAATATTTTCAGCTTATGATGGAAAATTAAAGTTCGGGTCATTTTTCCTGTAAACCGCCTTCATATTTCAAACATATCATTATAGGGTGATGAATATAGTTTTAGTTGTCAGTATGAAGGTAAAGCAGTTGTCAGTATGAAGGATAATCGGCCAACGGATGGACAAAAAGTGCCGTTCATAACAGCCAATAGCAAATGCCCCCTCCTTCATTCGGTCGCATCATAGGAAACAATTCAATGAGATCATTACACGACAAGGATAATCCATCTACATTGGAGACAACAATCACTGGACAAGGTGAAGTTGGTTTGTATCGTAGTTGGTTTGTATCGTCTGCGCGTATAACAAGAAGAGAGTAATGCGGCTGATCGGCGACAACAGATCAAAGTGGTGGGAAGGAATGTGTAATGACCAGAAAATGGTGACATAAGAACTGCACATGAGAATCCTCTGCGATTTGACAAAAAGAAAGAAGTTCGCTTCACTATTTATTCACAAATGCCAATGTAGCTAAAGTGTATAGCAGTAGAGAATAACCTGGATAACACCGCCACCTTGGCCATTTTCGGTGAATGGTAAAAATGCGGGTGGCAACCCGATCATTTTTCCGAACCAATCGAGCATTATTATTTCCAATTCAGTCATAGCTGGGCAAGCCGCCTAAACAAACGAAAGGTGAAAATTAATGCAATGAACATTCAATCCGCTAGCAACTTCTAATTCTTAAAGCTATACTTGCAGTTTAAAATTATCCGTTTTTATTCCGTTAACAAAAATATGGCGCTTCAAAATCATAGTACCCATTACATTCTAATGTACATGGAAGCTCTGAACAGAGAATGAAGCAGCGTGAAAAGAGTTGAGAAGTCCTAGAAACTCTTTTGACTCACCCTCCGCCCCCCCCCCCCCCCCCCCCCCACCACCACCCCTCCCATTCCCTCTGAAAATAAGCTATTTCAAGAGTGCTTAATGAAGATAAATGAAGATAAGCAGAACCCAAGAAAAGCCCATGCAACCGAGTGCGTCTGATATCATATCCGCTAGAATCGAAGGGAAGGAATTCCCAGCTGGGAAATATGCGTGGAAACGCGGATGCTGCCAGTGCGTAACCTGAAATATTTGTTCGTTTCAGATCATTAATTCTTGCGAATCGGAAAAAATAACTTTATAATAACTGGCACGGACGACTGCGTTCAGTTCACTCATGCTAGAAGATGGAAATCGTAACGGAAAGTGATATCAATACCTACCGAAGTAAAAGGCTTTTTAGAGTATAGGCGCTTGATAATTAATATTCGTAATATTAGAGTTTTATTTAATCGTAATTAGTGGATTGCAAAAGGACTGACAAAAGAAGCACAGGATGACCTGCGACGAAGAAGCAGGGATAGTGGGAGGGCTCGAGTAAGAAAGGGCTTCGAAAACAACTCGATGAAAGAAACACTTTAGATACTTGGCTGGATGTGGCATGAAGAAATGTATTCATGAGGAGTGAGTTGTTTACTGAAGTGGACTGTAAAACAAATTAATAAAAGAAAACAAGATGAAAACAGTAAACTAAATTAAATATATGCAGCCGCAACGAAGTAATTTTAAGGCTTTTTGCGATTTACGGTAATCGCAATAAAGCTAGTGACAATGAACTGCGAGAGATCTTTGGGTTTTTTTTTTTTGAAAAAAACAGTGCGCAAATATAAAAACGTGGAGAAGAGATTTGATCCTAAACGCTGACGTTATTTACAGTGGCCAAGAGTAGATCTCGTTGCTACCGAGTGAACCATGAATTGCCTCACTGCAGATAGGCAGAACTATCTATGGCATTTATCTATCTGGAGCAATACTCAAAAACTACAGAAGAAAGCGCTTCAGCGGTGAATCACTAGCATTTTTCCACAATAACCTCTTCATCTCCACGCACACTTCTCTTCGCCAATTTAGTCACGCAAAGTTTACGGACACACACAATACTAACAAATGCTTCAATCTTCACGACCAAAGCATCTAATAGCAACGGCGCTGAAAACGCTGCGAGGCCAATTAAAAGAAATTTTGGACAAAGAAAGGAAACGTTAAAATTACAAACATAAAATAGAGATCACCCCCGGCATAATAAACTTCTCGAAGTCCTCCATGACGGCGGCATACGACTCGGGATGTTGGGGCGCATCGTGCGGCAATGAATCACGCAAATAACCAGGTTCTATTGCAGGCACGACTCGTCGTCTATGGATGTTTTCGAGATAGTCGACTATATAGTCGACCATTTCCTTGCCGTGCTGACGGAATTCGGCTGCCTTCATTCCACCCACTTAAAAATATCAAGCACTAATGTCGGTTTCAAGTGTGCAACTGTAGCTTTTCAATATAGTGGTGCAACTAAGTATAAAAACGCCAAGCATGCGATCGACGGCAATCGTAGTTGTAAGACTTCCGTTCTAATGAATTCGTAAAAAGTAATTTAACTTTTGCTGCTCATTCGTTTAACCACCAACTTCTGGTGGTTGAGCACTACTGGAAGGTCGAAAGTTTGAAAGTTTTGTGTTTCAATCAGAAAATTTGAAACATGCCTCCTCTGTGGCGTTATAGAGGTTACACTTTACAATTTGTTTGGCGTGTATCGATTCAAAACACTCGATTGAAGTCAAGAAAAAAAACGTTAAACCCTTAAAAGTTGGTGGCCGAATGGCCGAACAATAAAAATTCCCATAATTGGCGGATATTCTGTGGATAAGTCTGTCACTAACCGCGACGGCATCTGATCGTCGTAATACTTGATAAAGAGTATTAATATAAAAACAGCAGGTTCGCAGAAATGTGGTGAAATCATTCTCATCAAATTTTTCTTTGCAAATGCTGTTTTTCATGTGTTGATATACTGACATGAAAGTGCGCTGTCTCTGCAGAAAAAAAAAAGACTGAAAAGCCTATATCGCGCCAGTCGTAGTGCATTGCCTTTGTTTTTAGGCTCATCCGCATTCGCACATCGCCCTCAATTAATATAACACCCAATATATTAGCGCAGCCGCCTAAATGCCTCGTTTAAAAAGCAGAAATTTTAAAGTGGGGGCCTGCACCACTGATTACATGCACGGCTGCAATGGAACTTCGAAGGATGCCACTGCTGCAGGGCGTGTGTCACGCTTGTAGCAGCTGTGTTATACATTTGGATTGAACATACGACTGGGGGAGGGTTTTAGCAAGTGCACGCGTCATTTGGGCTTAAAGCTGAGAACATAAAACGCGAATGGGAAATATTGGCAGCAGGGATACTGTCAAAGGAGGCCTGAACGCTGCTCAATTCTATGAATCCACCATACAAGCGGTCGAAGACACTTGATGTCGAACTATCATAGTAAGTGAACCTCATAATTAACTTCCGATATTTGTCTTCCATGCAAATGATGTATCTGCGCTAATATTCTCGGCTGTAGGTACTTTTGTAGACGAGTGCGCTATTTGGCATTGCAGCTACAGCTATGATGAATGAAAAGAATGTAACCCTTGAATCATCATGACGTTAAACGTGCTTTATTCATCTCTTTAGTCTTATTCAATCCACTTCCTTGCAAGTTTGGAACGTCAATTTTTACGCACTAGTTTTTGATTTCCGGTGAAAAATTTTTAACCATTCGCCCTCTCTTATGCCAGGGACTAGGAGTGAGCAAATTAGATTTTATCAAGAATATTATGCACCTACTTTTTCATCTAACTTCAAAAACCCATTTCCATATTGAGAAAGAAACATCTACCTTGCTGAAGTAGATTAATGAGGGGGTCCGAACCTTTCTGCAAACAAATATAAACTTAACAGTCGAGTAATAACAAACATGCACGTTATTGTGTAGGACATTCTGAAACCTTTACATGAAGGAGCAATGACCGGTTCATGTTGCCTATATAGTGGGCAAAACGACTTCAGGGAATAGATGACTCGTATTCCCTGAAGAATGTCTTTATAAGATAAATAACTTCGTCGGTTCCACTCACCTGTGTAAACAAACAGTTACTGCAAACATCGACTTACGCACAACTCAATACCCAATGATCACTGAAACAGGTTTTTGCACTTCCGATTACATAGATTGCAGAGTTCTGCCTTGCTTAAAAAGTAATTTCCTTGAATAACTCATTGCTGCATTGCGCAAAAAATCGACCTTGATGAATTCACACATCCATGGAAAACTACTGAAACCAAAATGTTTCTAGGTATTCGAGCTGGTGTAAAATATAACCTTTTTTAGTTGTGTCTCTGCTGAGATCCTGTTCGGTGGCACAACTGAACTCGCCAAAGTTGTACAATGTTCCGTTTGCAAAACAGCTCAGCTGTTCCAAGCTGGGTGTCTCCGTTCTCGGGTCAGTGCTTAGTTTTAATGAGCGCTTACCGGCACTGGACCTAGAGTTTACAGCTGTGGCGACGTAACGGCGTAAAAACACCGTGGATTCCGGCTGCGTCGAGGATTCGCCTTCAAGGCCTGCTCCTGCTTCAGCTGGAAAAGGCATCACTAAGGAAGTTTTGAGATGAACAACATCATTGCAGCAAGAAAGCAATTCTTCATAATTCTTGAACAGTGGGTGATAACTAACCGTATCACTCTATAAGCACCCATTACTTCATAACACAAATTTTGGTAGATCATTAAACAATTGAGTGGCAAAATAAAAGTATTCCAAAATGAATGGAAGCGTCCTTCATGATGCCACGCAGCGAATGCTTCTGTGTTCTTACTACAGGCGAATGCATGACAGTATAAGTTAAAAGAGATATTGCTTCCTAGCGCATAGTACCGTTGTAGAGAATAAAACGGTTTTGGTTAGCTATTTGCTCCGCACTGCTCTCCGCATAGCTATTTTATGGCCCACTGTTGTGGATGAAAAGGTTTGAGATGTGGATAAAGCTGACAGCAACAGGTCGGAAATACATCGGTGTTTCTGTCTGTTGAGCCATAGAGGTTGTGAAAAAACCACCCAAAGTTTCCATAGCATCATTTGCTCAGCATTTACACTTTGCGGCAATTTGCATCGTTTTGATGCGGGTTTGTAGGCTGGAGTTCAATCGGCAAAGGGTGCCCGGAATGCATTTGCAATCGCTGTGGATTCTGACCCTAACAGAGAAGCCGCCCTCGAAGACAGCAAAGAGGTTGCGGATTCCATATGCATGCCAGGGAGAAACATTGGCAGGAATGAGAGCAATGCACGAGCAAAAAAGACGGCAGAACAGCGAGCGAGATTGCAACATAAACGAAAGTTGCATAAGGAGTGAAACCGAACGATACTTCTGGGTTGCCCTGATTAATGCTGGCTGGAAACTGGAAACGATAGAGAGAGGAAGGTGGTGCAGTAGCAGATAGAGAAATGTGAAGAGGAATTGATGTTCACGAGCCTTTCTAAAGCGCCATCCAGCGGCACGACGAAAGATTTTCGAATAGGTCATGCGGGGGCATTAAAATGGCAGCGAAGGTTGCGAAGGGATGAAGTGATGTGTTTCGTGAGATGCAGGTGAGACCATCTTGACAAAACCCTTAGTCTGCGTAGGTGTGTAGCGTTTGTTCAGCCAGCTGATTAAGTTGTTCGTAGGCCAAAATCAGATGAAGCTTCTAGAAGCCATAGCCTTCAACATGCCACTCCTGAGCGAATACTTGTCCAAAGGAGATTAGTACTTCCAAGCCAACCTCTCTACTTCCAAGCCAACCTCTCATCAGGTGCAAAAGGACGGAACTGGCATTCAAGTCGAACAACGCGCCTTAGGTTTCATGAAACAATGTGCCGTAGCGATGGACTTGTGGCTAAGCTATGGTTTACTGTTTACAGAACCAAGCCTTATACGACCAGACCTTTGGTGGTCATGACATTTCCAACTCCCAGATGAATTCCTGGATCAAACAACATGTGGCTTTCTCATCCTACATGCAATGTCTTCGCAAATCGCCTTTAAAGTTTTCTTTATTGTTCTGCTTTTCGAGAGGGTCCCTATGTCCCGTTTGGCTATACGACTTCTATTTCCTCATCGCGCTACAGCCTGCGATGCTGTCTTTTTGGTGCCCACCTTTATCTTTTCCAACAGGTTGTCTGTTTGCTCTTGTTGTTATATGAAATGATTGCATTCAATAAAGTTATGTGCGTGACCGCATGGGTCAAACAAGATGCCGCATTGTCATTGTGACGAATACTCTCTAAGGAAACCTTGGTCGGAAACCGAAAATTTGGTTGATTTCCATCAACCGAAATCAGGTTTTCTTTTTATCTGGTCGCAATCAAAATGAGGCCTTCGACTGGTGTCCATCTGAGCATTTTGAGTGCATTCATTTTCACGCGAACTTCTGATGCAATCCGACACCTTCGGTTGATTACCAACCGCACATAATTAGCTCACCTCACCAACACAGCTCATGACAACCTTTCGGCATGCCATATCTCCTTTTCACGGAAGCCCAAATTTCAAAACTAGTTAAGGCATGTAACTCACTGCTTTGAAATTGTTAAGGCCGGTAAGGTTGAAACTTGATTCCATAGATCAACATTACGCGCGCATGTTGTCGAATGCACAAACAGCAACGACCATAATGTGTTGTATAGAGCAAATAAAAGTCTTTTGTACTGTTTGTGATGTACTCAAAACTGCGCAAACCTATTAAGGATCAGCTGGTAAGCCAGCTATCAAGTTAGAAAAGCAAGCTTTTTCGAGTTAATGGTTGTCTTACCACATAATCGTTAATTGGTTTGCGCAATTGTGAGTACATCACAAGCACTACAAAGATTTTCTGAACAACGGCGTTGAAAATAATCCAAAATTTCAATATTTGACAGATATAGATGAAATTTGAAGTAATAAATATTACGATGCGAACGATGGAATAAAAAAACAGAGCCAATTTGCTGCTTCTGGGAAAGGATCTTGGGAGAAAATAATGCAACCGAACATCTTTTCCTCTTTGCCTGTAGCACACGTTTACGGACATGTAATGGCAGACACAGCACCTCGGTATGCGCCATTTCAGAGCACTTCAGCGAAACTTTCAGGATCAGTGACAATAGACTACAGAAACAGGCACATTTTGAGTTTTTATGCTGTTCAGAGTACACTTTGAAAAGCTTGTTTAGACTAGAATGATTCAATTTTTAAAAAAGTATTCTGAAGGAAGAGTCGAAGTCATCCGTGAGGAACGATTCAAGTACAAGAATGTGAGAACACCTTGTCATTAACAGGAAAGGAAATGAAAAGAAGCTGGAATGAGGATTGTAATGCTGTGCACACTGTCCATGACATAACTACCTGCTACGTTACTTTACTCAGCATTACTGTAGTCGTTAAAACGTGCAAATTGCAACGTTGTACCAGCAAAACCTGTTTATTGTGGATATTTTAGTTAAATTTTTACCAGTAAAGGCGGTAGGCGGCGACTGTCACATTTACTCATCGATCAACAAATTACACTCTGTGCAAACCTAAAAACCGTTCGCTAATTTCGCACATGCTTGAACAAGAGCTCACGCACCTTAGAGAAGAGCTTACGGAGTGAAGGATAAGATAAACTAAGGGGCTCGTGCTTTGGAAACAACCAAAAATTCTTCCTGAACTTACAATTTAGGGAAAGAGAGTGCAAGATTCGAGCGGACACTCGCCGGCAATATGCGATGAGCGTATGCAATAGGTCGCCGATCCCATGAATGAGCATCGATGAGTGGAGTTGCGCACAGGAGCGCAAAATCACTTGCAGCGAGATTGTGAAAAAAGCGATCAGCAGCAATCGAATAAGTGGCAATTCCATTAAAGTGACTGAAGTCTGCAAATGACATCTCGACTTGAAACCACTTTAAACGTCATCTGAAATATTCGTCAGCACTCTTCTGTCTATCCCACCGCACGCCTGACCGTAGCCGAAAGCAAACGTTTGTACTGAAAACCGGCGATGCACAGTGAACGCTCGCTGTTGCCCCGTTTAGTTTTCGGCGGCCGCTCATTCACTTACGATAGCCATCGAGTATCCCCGCCCATGACTGCCAATCCTCATTCTATGAAGCAGATCTTGAAGATCCGCATCAGCAATGCATATATTCTCGAATGCCTTAATCACATTCTGGGCTCTATTTTCGCTGAAAAGCAATTAAGCGATTCTGATTTGCGTTGGCAAGGTGGAACCCGAATGCAAATAGCTGTTAGGAAGCGATGAACTGAAAGCAATTCTCCATAAAATCAACTCACTAGTGGCAACTCATAAGCAAAAATGATATAAATATATGCCAATGCATCGGCTAAAAGCGTCTATAAAAAAGTGAGACGAATTCAGAGATTCATTTTTATGACCAAATGGAGCAACAACGTGACGCCAACCAGCAAAATTGAATGTCCGAGTGTAATATTCACCTATATTTCGGCGTAATAATGCGCAGGGCAAACCAAGCACAGTGGTCGCCTTTTTAAGATGTTGCAAGCATCGAAGCAATTATTATGACAATGACAAACAACCAACGGTGGCAAATTGTTCAGCTTTTGTGTTGGCCTATGGATTGCACTCATTGAAATCAATTAGCAGAGAGTTTTTGACCAGGTGTCGCCTCAGCACCACGAAAAGATTTATGAGCGACGATAACGCCCTAAAGTTGTCATCATAGCGATCCAGTGCGAGTGACGACCTAAACAATACAAGTGTTCAAATATGACAAACGCCAACATTTCTTATATAGTGCCCCTCTGATTATCGATTACCCACCACTGTTTCCGGTAGTTTATGCTAAGTTCCATCTTTCTCGTTCAGACTCAACTGCCCGAGAAGCAATACTCACTCGCAACTCTAGAGAGGAAAAAATGGACGGAAGGTCGAAAGCGAGGAAGAAAAAAGATGATGATGCTTCCGCTCCTCAAAATTTTGAGAACACACACTCTAAATGTTATTCAAGAAAGTCTTCCTCTGAAGAGAGCTCTCCTTGCCGTCATTCGTCGGAGGTGCAGAACGGGCTGTAAATTTAAATCGCATTGAAAATCTTTGAATATAAAAGTTGACTTCAGCATAACACAAACCAAAAACGGAAAACTTCCCTCAAGAATTTGGATCGAAATGCGGACGAATGTATGACTTTAATCGTGTATCTGTGAAGTTTGAATATTTCGAATTTTTTTGCTTCACTACAAAAACATATCTTGACCAAATATACGACTTTTTCAGTTTTTTAGGCAAACAATATTATCGTAGTCTTTAAAAGAAGATTAATCACGAATTAGTCTTTATTAAAAAGGAGATTAATAAGAAAGTAAATGTGCTAACTGTAAGGTTAAGTGCTCGAAATCTTTTGTCGGATTGTTTTTATGCTATTTTCGGTGATTCGATTATGGAGTTAACGCACGCTTCTTACATAATGGTTTTCCATATTGTTTGGGAATGTGGGAGTCTAGAGAGAGGGGAAAGACAAAAGGGGCGATAAATAATGATTGCAGATGTGAACTGAGCCGACACGATAGGAAAAGCAAGCATGGACCTGGATGAGGCTCAGCCTAAATGAACTTCGTCTTCAAAGAACTTGGAATTGAGATTGGCGAGCAATGCGAGAAGTAAGTAGAGTATTTGTATCGGTCCACAGAGGGAATGACTTTCACAGAGCTTTACTGCAAGGAACTTAGCCGTTAGCTCTTGGGCAGCTCTTTATATCAACCTTTTCATTCTTGTGAATATCAAGTGCGGTAGCTGGATCACTGGAAACAATGGTATCAGCATATTTATACCGAATCGGTTGTGCTACACTTCATTCTTTGATGAAAATTGTGAAATTCGCAATACTGCGAGCATAGCATTAACCTTGGTGACACCCATATATGAGTTCTTTTAGGAGATAAAATTTTTTTTTTCCTTTATTTCTTTAAATATTAAATTTCTGCGTTTTTCCTTCCTTTTCAAATTTTTGCGTTCATGTAAAGAAATTAAATAACCTTTCTTCAAGTATTAAATAACCAACGTTTTTTACGAAAGACATTTCGGAACTAGAATGGAAAGACGGCTGTGCAAAAAATTATACCTTCTAGTGAAGCCCATGAACTCCTCGAGGTGGATCGTTAAACATTTTTACCAAACGTTCGAGAACAATTGCTATGCAAAGCATCACGATAGCAATTGATCAAGCGCAAGGGCTCATATGGCATTTCTGATATAACCTATTAATGACAGCGGACAGATAGATATTATAATTGCTTAAAAATAGAAAAATGATTCAACCGTGTTCAGAAGCGGATGGGATCGAGAAGAATTTGATGGGGGAGTGGATCTTTGAATCCGGTACGACTGACCGCATGGACAATAAACCTTTAAAAAATATTCATTCCTCGCAAACCGTTCTCTTTCCTATGATTCCAGCGAACTGCATGAAACATAGCAAGGTTATTTGAACTTTCCACGGGGATGTTGGAAGGGCCTCCCAACAGTTCTCCTTGTTTATCTTCAATCATGATTTATGGTGGAAGTGCTACTTGTTATTCAAATAAATTGATGTAGAATCGGGACCCATATGATAGTTGAAGTTATCGCTTCCAAGGTATCGATTTCACGCCGGACAACTAACTTCAGACGAGATCGATCTATATAACAACAAGAACATCTTTTATATTAAATTGCACTGCAAATATCCGTGAAGTGTTTGCGAAGCTTCTGAAAGCTGTTTTCGAGTTGTCAGAACCAGCTGTTTTAGAGTGGAATGCATCACATTTTTGAAGTGAGAGGGGAAGCCAATCAGCATTGATTCACTAGATGAGGAAAAGTGTCGTAGACGAAGACCAACGCCACATTTCAGCGCTTTAGAACAATCCATTTGAGCAACGATGATCAATCGAAAGCACGCCTAGAGAAAAATAACAGTTCGAAAAAAACTGCGTTTGGAGGAGTAGGGGTGGGATGGTCAACGTGCCACTGGTTGAGTACTCACAGTAGGAAAAGTGATCGTGCTTGCATGCAATAAAGTCTGTTTGGACGCAGCATTCTCCTTTGGTTTTCTTCAGAATATAAGTGGGATATTCAACCGCAAGTTGGGACTACTTCGATAATATTTTGACAGGAAACAAATATGGTGCTATGATTTGAAACACAGCAGCATTATAGACGCTGCCGACGTCATTTTCATGACAAAATCAGACTGAGGAGGCACAAAAGCAGAGCTGGCTTTCCGGAAATTTTGAGTGGGGCTCTCGAAGTTCAGTGCCCGAAATGCCAGAGCTATGCACAAACGGAAATTGCAAAAAGCAGTGGCTGCAGCTTGCAGTGCTCCTCCCTTCTATCCGTTTTCGCATGCTGATGACGTTCCGAGAGTAACGCAATACAAAATGCCTTTGACTGGCGATGAGAGTGTGCTGAGCAAAATGGTTTTATGTTGCCATACACGGCGTCGAGCTCAGATTGTCACTCTCGCGCAATAAACAAACTTTACAGCGTCATAAATCTCCGTCTACATCAAAGGAAGTATTCTTTGATGTATAATGCCATATGTCGTATCGCCACTTATTGTCACGCCCGTTAAAGAAAGCAACGAACTGAAAGCATTTACTTAAGAACTAGTGGCCACCTATTGCGTAGAGGGCAGAATACCGGGAAAGGTGACAAAATTTTCAAATAGGGCCGTTTTTTTTTCCTATCTCTGTCAAGTTTTTGCAGCGTTCACTAAGTTGGATTACAGAGGTAAGATGCACCTGATTGCTCTACTGCGTTCGTAACGCACGGCATATTTTCATTACTCTTATCCTACAGTTCTTTTGCATTTTTGTTCCTCAAAGCTTCCAAGTTTCTTAATACCCCTCGCCTGCTTCTGTCTGCATAAAACTCGTGGCAATAGACGTACACATGTACACACATACTTGAGTTTATGCACACATTTGTCTCGCGAGGAAGTTCTTTAATTATCGACAGTTAGAAACCGACGCGCGGATCCTGTATCCATAGTGCTCCTAGCTCAAAGGTTCCATGTCGTTAACATCTGATCGTTCAAACATCTCAGGTTACTGTCAGGTTTTGCGAAGTTTAGATAAGCAGCAACCGCCACATCTTTATGTGGACCAAGGATGACGCCTTATATTTAGTAGTAGCCGAGAACATCTGATGCAGCGACAACGAAATTTTCACCAAGTGCTTTCGCCGTCAAGGTTGATGTTTCGCCCGCAGTTCTGCTGGCTGTGCGTTTAAGGTCGTAAAAAGGTGACAAAATTATATATATATAAAATTAAGAGCGGGCTGCGATTTTATATTGTACTGGACACCTAAGAATGCAAAATATGACGAGCCCCAAAGTTTAATTTCTGTGACTTACCCGCTCATTAGCAACATAAGTTGCGTTTAGAAGACGAAACCAATAGAACAACGTTGGAAGCGGTTGTTAACACGTTGACCGCTTTCACACAAAATCGTACCGTCCATCACACATAAGGATTTTGTTCAACACAAGGTACAGCGTACCTCTTCACGACAGATTCCACTGGGTTGCACGTATAATTGGTAAGCGATACAGGCTTATCGGTCGCAGCAACTTCACCTGCGGCTTTTTTTGCACAAACTACGACGGACTCCCAGTAGTGCATATCATATACACAAAATCTCCCACCTACGACTTAGTGCTTTCCGAGCTGAAACCACAGGATACGCAGAAAAGCGCATACATACATACTACGACATCAGAATAGTTCGCTCTGCAATTACAAACTGCCGCAAGATGGATTGGGGCCCATTAAAGTTAGGGCATCGCGGTGAGGTTATGCGTGGTCGGTCCCAACACTGCCCATGTGCACATTCCCTGTAGTTGCCACATACCAACATTTTTTTCAACTGAACGCAACCGATCGAAGCATCAAGGAGCGCTCACTTCTCAACGAGCCTCAACCGAATCAAACCATGCTTGCAAACACGATTCTATTCTTGACATACTACTAGGAGAATGACAGAGCTCCGCGGAAAGCAAAAGAGTTTAGCAGCATATGGTAGCGCAAAAGAAGCCAAACGTTTTGTGATACATTTCACCGTAGTTCGCTCGCAAAGAGATACAAAACGAAAACGCCCATGTAATCAAATATTCACAACAAGAAAGTATAAACTCAAAGCTTTGAATAGATCGAGCAATACCCTCAACATTGAAGCCCATCTACTGTTGATCAAAAATCGAACGCTAAACCTCCAAGCCTGCTCCACGAAATGCCAACTGACTTTATAGCGTAAATGATTTGCTTGTTGCGTCATCTCGGATCTTCTTCGCAAATGATGATCACATGTGCAATTTATTTGCATTATTCTTAGTCATAAAAGGGTCTGCGATGTGCATGCGACAGTTCGCACGCTTGAAGTTGGTCCATAGTCATGAGCGCAACCAAAGCTGTTTAAATGCTTTCGGAAATTCGGATGAACAGGCGGGTATTAAGTGAACAATAAATTTTTCAACGAACTCTTTGATAAATTCTTCGAATTATCACGGCGCCATTCCCTGCGTAAACTCTTTCAAGGTCACTCTTAACAAATGCACTTTGAACATATCCAAATACTTTCCTCAAACATGGTGATAAACGACTGAAATTCCGTACTGGATGGAATCGCATGGGCGAAATCATTATAGATTTCTAAGAAAAAAAAATTTTTTTTCCCCAACTATACTTCGTTTCGTGTCCCGAATGAGGGAGCAAAAATTAACCCTCCCCTCCTCCCTTATTCTGCAAATTTTCATGTTGCTTCCACCTTTGTTATATGCCATGATGTCGTCTCATTTTGTTATGGCCTCCATGCTGATTGCCTTCCGGGTTTTCCGCTCACTAGCTCCTTTTTCTGTTCTGCGTTTCTGCTGCACACGTATCCGAACAAGCTCGTTAGCACAAATGGAATGCTGAATTCATAGAGGAGTGAAAGTATATTTCGACTGAGAGAAAAATTTCACTCTTAAGGAAAATTAGGACAGAAACTGAGGCATTAATTCAGTGGAACAGTAGTTGCACAAACTTCGGTGTTTTACTATCTCGAAGATACTCACCGAATGGATTAATACCTCTCGCTTCATTTGTCTCCTTTGAACAGAGACGTGAGAAGTCAACGCCTTCTTGCGAAGAAACAACTCATCCTTCGAACCAATCGGGTAATATTTCTTAGCTGTATAGAGAGACATAAATACTTTCAAATGCAACAAAGTGAGTTCAACGGAAACAGCGAGCCACCGAGACTACAGATAGGACAAATAGCTTCAGCTTAAAAATTTTGAGGTATTCATGAAACATTCAGCTTGTTCATCTTTGTTGAGGCACCAGCACGGGGAGGAATAAGCAGCTCTGGTAGAAAGAAAGATTCCTTTTAATGCAGCCCTTCATTATCGCATGCGACCAAAGGGGAACATCGTATTGCTTCGAAAAAAAACACCCGAGTTTTTTGCTCTCTGGGATTCCAGAAGAATTTTGGCTTAGAGAGTACTTTATTGGCTGCAGGTTGCTTTAAACATTGAAAGAATTTTTAAGCGAGGAACAATTCCTGCCACCCAAACGGCGAGACTTAAGGAATTTGGAAATGTCCCCCTCCCTCTTGCGCAGCTCGCTGGAATGGAAAATGAACATGAGCAGGTGCAACACTACTTTGGAAGTATATATGAACCGCAAAACATGGCATATTTCTAGATTTGAATAATTGAAACCACTTTGAGATGGATCAAGAGAACAATGGAAATGAGCAGTCTAATTGAGTGAGATCTTGGGTGGGGGGGGGGCACTTCTCAGTAGCTCCCGAAAATTCCTCTTCCGATTCTCGAACAGGAGTAGGCTCACTCGATCAAGTTTGCTCTGGAACACTCAAAAACACCTTTATTTTCTGCCTACGCTTTTCAGTTTCCGAAGTTGTGGCCACTTTGAGATGTTACTCCCTCTCCCCCTTTCCCCTTTCAGGAAAATTTGTTTACGAGCACGCACACATACATAAATTTATACCTCCACATTTACATATCTATGTGTACAAATAAGAATTATATAACGTAATAGTAACAATACATGTGCAAAAGGAAAATACCCAAGCGCACGGCAAGTTCGAGTTTTACTATGCAAGGAGGAAGGGTTCTGGAAAGGAGGCTACCTTTTCTCTTAGGAGCTAAAAGAAGTTGGTTTTGTTCTCTTGGAAGTACGTAGTCGAGAAAATACGATATTTACATTCAAGAACACTTGGTATTGCTGTGGCGCCCACGAACCATGCGTTCTTTTGATCAGATGTGACTAAACAGAAGCGGCTAGGCACTCGACATTTTGAGAAGTGAACTCAGAGTGAAGCCAAACATAGCATCAAAAATTGCTATCCGCCGCGGTTTGCAACATAATACATGCACATTTCAACACACTGGAGTGCAGCATGTGCACGCCAACTTCTCCCTTGCTTTCCGAGCAATGGGTTCACCACGGACAACGTCCTCAGTGCTTTCCGACGATGAGTGTTCCCATAATTGGCTGCTGCTGCAGTGTTCCTTTGTCAGTTCACCTTAAGGATGTGTGTCCCGATCAAATGCAGTAATATGGCTTTGAGCTGTAGCCGTGTTTAGTTGCGCCTTACAACAATGTAAAGACACCACTGATATGGGGAAAAAGGTAGAAATGGCAAGTGCAGAGTCATGCACATATCGTTGCAACTTCTCTTTCCACACTAATGAAGTCTGTTCCTGCACACATACTCTCATTTCGCTACGAGGTGTTCAGTGAAAGCGCGAGTGCAGTGTTCGGTAGATGCCAGGTTGCGCTTGCCAACATTCCAGCTGGGCACACTCGCTCCGAACAGCGAGCCGGCCTGCACTCACACCCGCACACGAGTACGCGCTCCTACCCTAAGCTGCACTTCGCGCTAGGCATTGCCGTCGTGGCTCACAGAAACCCTACACCTACAATAGAAACACGCATTTTCACTTATTTAGCCGCTCAATGATATTAAATCGTCACAAGTAGCGGAATTTCACCTCAACAGGAACAATTTTTTCCGGATGTGCCCGCTTCTCTGGAATTCCGCTGATCCCATGTGTGGCGGTATTGTAGTATGTGGTTAGCCGCAGCTCTAGATCAGCGAGAATAAATGAGCTCCATTATGTCTGGCAGGCTGTCGATGGCCAAATGTAGATCAGCGGGAAATTGTCGACTGTAAATCAATGGGAAGTTTCAGCATATTACAATGGCACAGTTGGAGAGAAACTGGGCACACTCGCTCCGAATAGCGAACCGAGCAGTGCTCATATTCGCACAAGAGAACGCAGCGCTACTGTAACCTAAACTCAGCACGAGGCGTTTTCAACCGTGCACTAGGGAGTCAAAGAAACGCACATTAACCGCTTTTCGTTGGTGAGTACAAGGACTGGCCTGAAAGAAAAGGCAAAGGCACCAGCCGCAACCCAACGGTTTCCAGGCACCAAACAAATGAACTAATCGAATGATCTACCTCGGTCGCCGTCATTCTCCATTACTAGCGAGACACATCCGATGAGTTCGTCTGTGAGGATCACGGAACACTATGCAACGTAGCATGATTTTGCATTCTGAGGCGACCAGTTGAAAAAACTGCATGCTTCTGTTTGAAATTTGTGCTTTTCTGCAACATACTAGCGCACGGTTGAGAACGTCTCAGGCAGTGCAGCTACGTTAGGACTTACCGTCACATATGGCGGGGTCTCACTACACATTACAAAGCTATATTTCACATTTTTTGGCGTCAAAACGATCCCGTTTATCGCTCTTTCAATGTTCTGAGCTGAGATGCCTCTCTTCTTTCGCAAATATGAGCTGGCGCAATATCATGGATTTCACAATGGAAATTCCCTGTGGGCTGTTGAGGGAGCCTTTCGAAAGGCTTCCTCAACAGCACTATTCACTTCAACATCCCCATTCACTCGGATATTGTCAGCAGTCGAGCTCGCCGCTCGTCGTAGATCGATCACCAATGAGCAAAGATGCCCGAGATGCAGCAACGCGACGAAGTTGTGGAGAAGCAAGTGCACCGACTCCATGCAGGAAAAATTTATAACTCGCTTCTTTGTTCATCGAATATGTACTCCATCCACTTATTTATTTACTTATTCGATTTGTTTATTTATCCCAATCAACAGAGGATTCATCACCAATAAATAAATGTCTCTTCATATCGCTTCCACCTGCCCCAATTCAATACTTCTCTGAACCAGTCGGTTACTGCGGTCATTTTTAGAGAGTTACTCCACCACACTGCGGTTTGGCCCTTACTTTTTGCAGAACGGTCGCGTGCAAGTTAGGGCTCAGACTCGTCTCATGCCCGTCGGATGCTGGTGAGACGATTCGCCACTGTTCTTATGACTGCCGGCACTATTCCACCGCGCTCATCCCGATGAGGGTACTGGGCGGGGCTTCTCTGCAATCCCGCCAATCCCATACGTGGCGGTATTGTAATATGTAATCGCCCGCAGCTCTAAATCAGCGAGAATATATGGGCTCCGTTACATGTTTGGCAGGCTGTCGATGGTCAGTTGTGGATCAGCGGGAAATTTCCGGTGCAGACGCTGGGAACATTCGCCTGAGCTCATACCGCACAAGAGTACGCAGTGCTATGTCTCGGGTGGCTCGGTTGAGCGGAGCCAGCAAGTCCGGTCGAAGCTTATTTACAACCGACCACGCAGTAACCAATGCAAAACGATGAATCGCACTCTACCTACTCGATGCAAACAATCAGCCCAAGAAGATAGGCCCTTATCCGCATATTCTATAGTAACGT
The DNA here is from genome assembly GCA_006503575.1 of Baylisascaris schroederi. NCBI lineage: Eukaryota > Metazoa > Nematoda > Chromadorea > Rhabditida > Ascarididae > Baylisascaris > Baylisascaris schroederi. The sequence continues at coordinate 121,280 of QEWY01000309.1, read as the reverse complement.
GCACCTCACACCAGTTTATCAACACAACGTGAAGCCTCTGAAGTGGCACGCCGCTCCAACGCAGGCGCACGCGCTGCTTCTCGAACCCGCGAGGAACACCGAAATCAAAAGTGACTCTGGAAGCAAATACATTCCTCTTTCACACGCCCTTAGTTTTGCCTCAAGGCATCTACAGACAGTTTGTTCTATCTTGACATCGTTGAGGCATTCGTAGACAGTTTGATCCGTTCTGTGATTGTCCTCTCCCCGCTCTACAGGAAAGCAGTTGATCTAGCCTTGACTCACCTCCTTTACAGAAGAACTGGTAATGCAGTCCTCCTCACAGTCCTTGACAGGACCAGGATGAAACTCGAAGGCTCATCACCGGGCGAGTGCATTCGGCCAGCGCTATGGACCAGGACGCTGCGCAATTGTGGGTCCCCTACAACGGACTAGGAACGATCGGGCACACATGCTACATGGTAGATTCCTCAATCATTTTTTCGTTGATCGCGTTAAACCTAAAGTTATGACAGTTCGCGACAGTAACAAACATGGCTCTCACATGTCGAAGTGTAGAGGTGGGAGAATCAGAAACCATGATGTTATGCTAACCGTTCTGCCGTTCTTTTAGTGCACACAACTGATTTAGCAGATGTAGACTGCTGTGTGCGTACACAGCAGCTACATAACATTGAATTCCACAACGGTTCAGCTCCTCCACCAAACTTTCATTCGCAATTTGATGGGGTCGGCATTTTGCAGATTACGCTCAGTTAAGCGTAGTTCACTGCATCTAATATGCGCATGCATTTCTTTCGTAAAATGAGATTTACTGTGATATTTCATAGAAGCACCCCCTAGATCGTGAAACCGATTACTACTATCTCCCTTTCAATAACAAACCTGCAGATTCCGTTCTGCAAGCCGTTCACAATATCAGCAAGGGCGGAGAGAGTTTCTCCTTACCACCAGCAAAATGATTCTTCCCTTCACCTACCGACTCCCTTATATGACCGTTGAGCACGTTGCCCGGAACCGCCCTAGTGCGCGATGGATGTGGGTTGAGAGCAAGAGAATTCAGGGCAAAAGCCTTTGTTCCTGATTCCCGGTGTACAGCCAATTCGGACTTCCAATTCAGCATTCAACGTCCACGATGGAAGGGCGGCCACGCCCATTGCAAAAAAAACGTTTGAAAAGATGTCTTCGATGTATTACGCGTGGGAAAATGCGCTAATTTCATTCTTTCAAGTCAAACACAGTAGACGATTTGCACCCGCGTTCATACACAAGGGACAGCAACTGTGCATTCATGTTCACACTATCTAAGGGTTATGGAGCCATGCCGGAAGGAAGCTCAAGGCAGTGCTCGAGACGCTACCGACGAACTTTGGGTTGCATATATCAGAGCTCTCATTCTGCCACATGACCAAGACCGACCGGTTCCCTCCTGATAAGACGCCTCTCGGATTGCATGGATTCACCGCTAGGCTTTGCGCCACCCACTTCACATCGATTTCTCAATCCAGTACTTGATTTGTTGCTGATTGCATGATCGAGCTGTTTCAGTTTTCAATTCGACTCTTATGATAACATCCTATATACTCGACGGTTTCCTTATTTTTAACCAATAAAAGATTCCTAGGTGCGCTGTGCTGTATCACAGTTCTTAGCAACTCAAAACTTTCAAAGCCGCTACCGCACGATTGCAGAGAAGCTAAGCACATCCAGAAAAAGCACCCCTATGGTTCCAATTGAGGTGGAGTTTCGCATGAGGGCATGATTTCGCATTCTAAGTTGACTGATTGAAAAACTGCATCCTTCTACTGTAAATTTATGGATTTCTGCGGAGCTGGGCACATCCAGCGAGAATACTTCCGACGCTCCAATTGAGGGGAAATTCCGCCTCATTGCATTATTTGGAATTTTGAAACGGCTGATTGAAAAAAAAGAAAAAAAAACTGCACATCCCTATTGTAAGGGCGTTTCGGTGATCCACTAAGGGAATGCCTTGCGAAAAGTGCAGGTTACGGTCGCACTGCGTACTCTTGTGTGATAAGAGCACAGCCCGGTTCGTCGCTCACAGTGAGTGTGCCCAGCTTCTCTGCAGTGTGCCACCCAGCTAATCGGTGTCGCGCTGCTAAGACTAGAACATCACATCACAATGTACCCCTTCGAAGGGAATGCTCGTCATCTCATATTAGCTGCAAAGTGTTGAGCGGATTTCTCTCGATTGAGGTTTAAGCATTCTAGTGCCGTTACCAATAAACGAAACCTTGTCGCACTGCAGTGAACACATGCCGAGAGTAAAATAAAGCAAGAAGGTGAATGGACTGCGTTAGGGCACAAATCCGACAGCATTCCATGCCACTTATGCCATAACATCCTTCACAGTTCACCCTCATCTCAGAAAGTAATTATGAACTATTCGAGCCACGTGATTGCCTGCCTGAACATTCGCCATTTTTCCCAAGTTCTAACCTGAAAAACAGATGACTTCAAAGCCCTCGCGAACCTCAAGAGTGAAATTTTATGTTGTGATAACTAAAATTTCCACCAATGCATCTCAATGCCATTGTAAGGGATGATCAATAGATCCTATATCAACAGCTCTCGGGCAAAGCAAACAAGTAACGATCATGGGACAAAGAAAATTCTACAAATGCCTTAAGACAAGCGTCCGTGCCTATAAAAGTACAGCGTGTTTGATGACAGGACATCAATGCGCTTCTAACTTTTCAGATGACGTGTTGTCTGGACTCCTCGCAGCGACCTTGGCACGGAACCTTTCCTCAACGTTTTTGTGGAGTTTGCTTTATCCGGTGACCATCATTTGTCTGCTCTGCCTAAAGGCAGTTGATATAGGATTTATTGCTCACCCCTTACAAAAATGGAGAAAACTAGCATACAGACTCGAGGGTAAGGAGCGATAGTAGGAGCAGCGAACGAATGCCATTATCTACACGGATATGTCGTATACTTTTTGTGCTTCATACCTTTTGGCTGACACCAAATGTGGGAGAAAGTCGGTGTTATAAAAGATGCTCTTCAACACTTGACGCATAGCTGGTGGACGGCAAAAGCAACCGAATGATAGGTTTCCATAACCCACTAACGTCCTAGCTGCAGAAGCGGGCCTGTATGTAAGACTCCCCCAGCGTGTGAGCGATTCAGCTATTAAAAAAGCTTTACATTTTGAAGATGAAACTCGCCAGTGGAAAGCAGATGTGGATTCCAGCGTTTCTGCTAAACTCGATTAAACGGTTCCACCCAAGCTCGAAACGCCAAGAAAAAAACTGACTTACACCTTCGTCCAATCAGCTACCAGAAGGCTCCCTCTTACGCTCCTCCAGGAGTTCATTGCACCGTTATCTTAGCTAATTTAATAAGCAGAAATGCGCCACCTTTTTTCCCTGCAATTGCAGAAGAAAAGAAATTCTCACCCTTTTCTACAACTGAAATAAGTCGAATGCCGCGATAGAGTTAGAGAATTTACGGTTGAGGACAATGCAGCGAGGAATTAAACGAAATCTACTCGGAATATAATGGTTTTGCTGCCAAGAATTTCATGTTTACATTGTGATGTCGATCGTGGAACTCGTCACATTGCACCCTTGTTGGGTTATCCAACTTTCTGGATATCTGTTCTAGAAGAGAATGTTCCGCCTGTAGACAGCAAAGACCTAACATTTCATTCTTGACCATCGCCACTCGCGAAAGTAAGCGGTTTGTTCCTGAAAAAAAGAAGCTTATTTTGAAATATGAGAATGCAGCAACTTGATGTTCGCATAAACAACATTTGCACCACTATCCGATCTCAAATATTTTTAACCGCACTGTGCAGCATACCCCCTTCATCGTGAACTCTCTGGGGTAAAAGACACGCTGTGGTCTTCGAAGGTCTCTAGAGAGGATTAGTGGGGCATTCGTCACTCGGGCTATTTGGATGCACTTTTCATTCTTCATACTGGAAGGATGAATTTATCATTAGGCCTCTTATTATAGAAAAAAGTGCTTATCACCCAGCACATTAGACACAGAGATGCATTTCATTGAAATGCATCTCTGTGTCTAATGTGCTGGGTGATAAGCACTTTTTTCTATAATAAGAGGCCTAATGATAAATTCATCCTTCCAGTATGAAGAATGAAAAGTGCATCCAAATAGCCCGAGTGATGAATGCCCCACTAATCCTCTCTTTATTAGATAACATACCTCAGTCAGTTGCATCTGCTTTTCCAGCAACTTCTTACCGAATATCCAACTCTTACTAGGACTTCTATTTTCCTCAGGTCCATCGGAATCTACCTCAACTGCTTCCGCAGCCGGAACGTTCCACGGTTCAGTTTCCTTGCTTCTACCTGAAGTGTGACATGATGAGCGTTCAGGTAGAAGCAAGCTCGCATTGTGAACGAAGGGCCAAAACACAAAGGTTGACAGAGGAATGACGGCTCAACAAGGCTTCAGCTTCGCGTAGACAGTTAATGGTTAGTGGCAAAATTAAATGAATGTAAAAATGCGCATCTTGAGCGACTATTGATCATAACTTCAAAACGACAACTTTTTGTAAAAGAAAGTATTCATTGTGGAAAGAAAATGGATTGACGCATGCTGTTCGTGTGAAAATTTCTGCGAATGCTACATTTGCACAGATAAGGAAGGGCTGTCATAAACAGTTTCCCTTGTCAAACGTAAATACAGATATGGAATATAACGGCATACGATAAAAGTGGAGGTCCCTTGTTGAGAAAGCGGCTCGCCCATCGGAGCCGTTCATAGTACAAAAGAGGAACCGAATGACATGGTCGCAGCGGATAGCGCCATTGACATCATATTGGACTATAAGGACGAGCTGTACAGCGAGGAAGCCACTAACAACCTAACGCCACTCATCAAAGACATATCTTATGGAACAAGATCCTCGTACGGTATGTCCTGCTGCCGTTCCCTGCGTTATCAGCACGTATTGTTTAGGTTCGGCGCTGAGGTGACTAAGGATGCAAAGTTTAATGGCTGTTTATGCACTTGTGAGAGCTTTCCTGTATTGCCTTATAAGCACGTTAAACGTTATCAGTTTCTGAACACGTGTGGCACACATGAATGCTGTTTGAAGAATCTTCACAATGTTGTATTCTTTGAAGCACCAAAGTGTTTGCGTTCCGTATTAGAGAGATCACTCGAGGAAAGGTGACAGATAAAGCCGCATCCTGATTTATCATTACTCTACAGCTTGCTGATTTTGCATTAAAAATGTTTTAATAGCATTTTCCATACTTGGCGCCTTGTTTATAGTAACACAGCCGAAGCATGTCGGAGGTTTCCGGCTCTCGGCACGGGTTGTATTTCAAAGGTAGGTGGAAACATCTGCCGCCACAAACCACAAAAAATACGCCGAACCACATAGACGTAATGCATGCCACTACATGTGGTGAAACACTTAATTCTGTTCTTTATTTTCACGACCAATAATAAGGAAACCAAAAACAATGATGGATGTGAAAGGAAACCAAAACACTCGTCTATCTCTTGCAAATAGTTTCCAAAAGCACGGAAAGACGTTGTCATTTCACTGCAGTATTGTGGATGCATCTTCAGATTCCTCGAAAGGAAGCCAGATGCGAGGGCCAGCATGGCGAGCACGCAAGATGGGGCTATCATAGTTTGCCGCAGTCAGTGGTATCACACTTTGATGACTGCAGGCCATTTCCTTTCGTAATCCCGTTACTTCAAAACATTTTGACCAGAAAGAAATGGATGAACGTTCTCGCGCTCATATTGGCTGCTTCTAAGTAGATGGTTGAGGCATACGCTTTGAACTACGCTTTTTAAAAGAAATATTATGCTTGCTCATGTGGTGCGCCTTTGCAGTTACCGATGAGAGATTCCCGGTGTTCCTGTTTCAAATTATGTCCGGGTACCCCTTCCAAGTGACGAACGACTTCGAAACAGGACTTATCCCAAAATCGTTTAGAAGTATTAAGCGGGAACTCAAGAATGACTGCTACGTACCATGGCTCACATCTCATCTCCCCACAGTCCTCCTCCGTCAATCTTTCCTTTAACACTGAGAGCTGTTCCCGTTATGCGTCTATGAAAACAGACCAAACACGGAAATTGTGCCAAAGACCACGTTGATTAGTCTGCACGGACCCATCATGCGTGAACGCTGCTGTCTGCGGACAACGCACTCCCCAGTTTAAAGATGTGTGGCCGTGTAATTCGAGGGAATCACATTTTAATACACTTTATTACACAACGAGAACACTGTTAATGATCACTTGGAACTAGAAACCTTAAATACCCGGACCGTGCAGCATACCCTTCAAGACTGCATTCCTCACACATCTTTTGAAGTTGCACGTCTCATTGAGGGAATCTGACCAGCTTATGGCATCAACGACTGTGCCACAGTGTTGGGCAGAGACCCCATCAACAAACAGCATCAGTGCTGTGCAGGCATTCGTGCCCAACGAAACCCACCAACAACGTGCAATCAGTTCAAAGGGTTCGACTCAAAATGAGAAAGCATCACGTGTATAAATTACTTCGTCATCAACTCCGACAATAAGGGCATCAGAAAAGATTGCAGTTTGACACTCACTATGAGATCCAATAGCTATATAGCAAAACTTCGTTGGCAACAGCAATTCATCGCAAAATGCTTGACGCCGCATCAGCGACAGCGCAATTCCAGACATCCCGCACGACTTCAGTCACAAATAAACGAAACAAGAACAGAGCAGCCCTCATAATCCAACAGACAGGCAAGAACGACCGAGAATACAAATGTCGAAAAACAGTGTCGTGCATCTGCGCACAGGTATTTCCTTGAGGCCGAACAGAGGAGATCACAAATGCTCTAGCCAAAGATTTTAATATTTATCCCTCCATTGTCATTACACCTGTGAAGGCTTAAGAATATGCTTCAAAACACGCAATCCGTCTTACTGGCCCAAAAACTAAAACCTGTGGGATGCACGAGAGGGAAAAGCATAGGCGCTTCCGATGCGACGTCGACTTTTTATGACAAACACATAGGCAGTACCGCTGAAAGTGCATAAGAAGAACGCAAAGGCGGAAACAGCTTACACATGAAATAACGTTCTCGACTTAGCGGAAAATGCTCCAGACAGCTCCTCCACTCTCCACCTTCTCTTTGAAAAAATATGAGGTCACTGTGCAAAGCAATCTTTCAACTAATACATTTCGCCCAACATCTTTCACACTTCTTCTATCAATTAAATGAAGACCCCGAATGTTTTTCTGGGAGCCAAAAAACTGCTCTTCGAAATGGAAATCTAGGACCACTTAAACGCAGAGTTACATAAAGAAGCATGCGATAGGAAAACGGACAGATCTTGGGTCTGCTAACACCATTATACTAAAGAAGCGTCGACCAGAAATAAGCTCGGAACCTATCTTCAGCTTAAGTCCGAGTATAAGACAAGGTGCCAGTGTGGAAGAAGCAGGCATTGTAAAAACGCAATTTTCTACAAGATCAAGTATACCTAGAAACGGTGAGCACCATAGTGCACACAACAATTATGACTGGAATATTAAATATGCGGTCAGGATAAAATACAATAAAACAGTTAATAAAGTGCTTTGCAACTCGGCGAGCATCAGCAGAAAGGCTTCATTACCAAGCTCCTCAAAAATGCCTCCAAAACATCTCGAGGAGTGGGAAAACGAAGCCCCTAGACAGCTCACCGAATACCCCGTTTGGCAGCAACACGACACAGCTACATATATTCACAGCGAGTTGGAAGCGAGTAAGGGTCATCTGAAGACGAATGCAGAAGAAGAGAAGGCGGCCCTGCATAAGTGCGACGGCAGCCACTGAGCAGCAGTCGTTCAGGAGACAGAGCAAAATGAGCTCACAAACAAGCTATGCACATGACCAATTGTGAAACAACCCTCTGCAGTCGTCTGTCACTTCAAATCACAACACCACATATTCATCATATTAAAAAAAAACAACAATCCCCCTCCCCCCCCACCTCTTCTACCCGTACCGCCAAGCACAACCAACCACCCCATCAACTGAGATGTGAATAAGCCGTCAAAGCAATTTGCAGGTCAAGTGATCACCCTTGAGGCTTCTTTCATTTGATTTGCTGTTTGCGTCCGTAACCGTCGAATCATTAAGAAAAACAAAGGCGCAGCTGCAAAGAGAGCGCACTACATACGAGCATATGGGTCCAGAAGCCAAATTGAGGGAGAGATTACATTTAGCATCAAAAATTTGCTTCTGTGTGCAAACCTCCCAGCCCTCTAGTCACTTGAGTTCTGCTACTAGTTGCCGCCCCTCAAAATGCGACAGACCAGTTTGCATGATTCGCTCAGAACTAAACAAAACCAAGATGTCATAAGCAAAAGGAGTAGGCCTCGAAAGGCGTGACAACAACGTACAAAGCGGCTTAGGGCGAAGAAAGTACGTAAAGAATGGGAAGAACTGGATAATCGCAATCAAGTTGCGATATGTGCGCTGGCAGAACGCGCATGAGTGTTGACGACAAGGCGCGGACCCGGTCCTGAAGAGCCGTCTCGTGGTGGTTCAATTAGTAGCATCGTACTGCACTGAAAACATCCTCGCTTTCAAAAGTGCACCTCAGGAACACTTGGTTACGACGTGGTAAGCGAAACCCTTTGTTAGCCCGTTGCCTTCCTCTTCTTCTATGCGCGGTCCTTCTCTCTTTCCAACTTTTCTTTTTTTCAACAGCACCGCAACAGTACCTGCTCAAATATTTTCACTGCGACAAACTGACGAGACTCTCACTCAGAAGGTATACCCTATTTGAGTATATCCATCGAAAATGTTTCACACGAGGTGCGTGGTACTCCCAACATAAGACTCACATCACGTTATGGCAACTATGCAGGAAAAACACCTAAACAGAATAAAATACGATAAAACGTAATTGTGTGATTTGCACAAAGGATATTTCTACCTTCCATTTAGATGGGTTGTCTCCATACTACACTTTTTTTTTTTCTACGCCATATAGGACAAAATGTCGCTGTACAACAGCGTCAATCTTCATGTTGTGCACGATTCCGACGTGCGGAGAAAGGAAACAAGATGCGGTCTCAGTCGAACAGCTCCGGCTTGCATTCGAAAGACCGATCGTCACTAAGCAGGTATTGGACTGGCAGGTAAAAAGGCTTACGTTTTCGGGGCCAAGGGTGCCCGTGTTGCTGTCATCTGAGTCATTGCGTCTGTGCGTCTGCATCTCTTGCAGGAGGCGCTTGTTCCTGCTCCTTCGCAATGCTGGTGGAGGTGGCAACCTATCGGAGCCGTCCACGGGGCTCACCTGCACATAATCACTGTATGTATCTTCTAAAGAAATTAGGTAATAGGAGGTCCATGTCGCTGTTGCTCACTCTTCCATTGTTCTCTTAGAGGAACACTAAGGTGGAAGGCGTTGTTTAAGGTACCGTGAACCTGCTGTTCAACTCAGCGTAGTATGATCTACTCCACTAGCAATGAAATAACTAGTCATTGCGCCGAGGCTAACATCTTAAGCACGCTGAAGTACTCCCTAACCTAAACATTAAACACAAGCTAAACAATCAAAAATTTTATGACTGCATATGTGACAATTAGCCAAGCGAAACGGCTCGCCTTTAAGTAGAACTCAGCAACCAAGACACCGAATGCTTACGCTGAGGTCACCGCATTTATCTGCGTCATGAACAACCTCTCCGGCATAAATTAAAACCTCGCAATTATATAACACATGCAAAACAATTAGAAAGCCTCATCCAACATTCCTCTGTGAAAACGCATTTGAAATGCCCAAACCTCCAAATCCCTAAATAAGTATCTCAGCTCTCCGTCCCTCCCCTGAAAGCCTTCCTTAAAAGTCTTTAATCTTATAGCGACAAGACTACGTGTCCAAAGCATGCGACATCCTCAAGTGGATTAACAGTCCCCTATGAAATAGTGCTGGTTGACAGAAAAACGCAACAACGGCTTCATGCAAGTCGATGCAATTGGCACAGTTGTGATTAGTGTATGCGCCTGCGCCAGCACCGAATAACTTCAGTCAGATCCAGAGTGTTGTTTTTTCAGACTCAGACAACGGCTCTGGTATCGCATCTGAGATGCTTCTATTCCAACTGCGTTCTGAAGGAGTTTGGAAGAAGTGCCCAAAACATTTCTTCGCGAATGTCGAAATTCACAAATTTTTTCCCTCTGAACAGTCCTCTCAACTCGGAAGCATGACGCTATAAGGGCCTACCTCAAATTGTAGCAATAAAAAGTCAAATCTCAGCAATTACTGCCCAAGCAACCCACCCCTCGGAAACCGGCCAAAATTTTGTTTTCGAGCAAGTTTTAAAGCGTAGAGAGGCTTCTTTCTGCCCTCTTTCACAACAACAACTTCTCTGCAAAGCGTTGCTTCCTTGTTTTTCCACTTCATTCGGCATGACACTGCAATGAAAGTTGGTAGTGCGTTGTACCTCCAAGTGTTGTATGTGTGATAAGCATTCTGGTGAAGTATGCGCGGCAAATAGGTGAGGTTGAGTTGGTGTGTTGTTGGAAAATAACTCAGCCGCATCTTTCTTATTCACATAAAGAATTCCTTTTCAGATGTTAAATAAGCATACAGTGAGCATAATAGATGCGGCTTCCACGAACTAAGCGTGGACACGCATCGAGAGCTCACCAAACTCTGTCCACGAACGAAACCCAAATCAACACTTTCTCGTTTTCCGTGACAATGTTCCAAATCACCTACGAAGCATCACATACGAACTTACCTCGCATGGTGGTCCGACAAGTGAAAGCAAAACGGGTAGAAGGGCAAGTCCGTTGACGATACCGATAGCAATGAGCGCCGTCATGACGACGAAGAAATACTTGACTACGAACTCGAACTCCGAGAACGCGAGCATGATAATACCCAGTAGTGTGGAGAGCGCACCATGAATAACGGGCACGAAAACACGGTCCACTGCGGCCGCCATGCGTACTTCGCGAGTGCCCAATGAGGTCAAGAACGCTAGCACCACGTGAGCCGTGAACTCGACCCCTGCAATTACACTGATGTTGTTTCGTGATCGAATAAGAAAAGAATGGAAAGCAGAGCTGGGAAGAAGGCGTAAGATTAGTCAAGACTTGTAACTTCGACACTCCTCGAGCGTAATGGAGCACGAAAGAAGCTTTAAAAGACGAATGCAAACCAAACGATTCAGAGTCACAATATAAGAACGCCATATTCTCCAATTCCTCTCTCGGTTCCCCGCAATCATAAGACACACATGGAAGCACAACTTGTATAAACCCAGCTATGGAAGACATCAAATTGCAGTATATGACTGTTAGTTCATTTGCTCGCCTATTCAACAAATGTGAAACTGGTCCCACTTCATTTCAATAATAAGATCACTTGCATCTCCTCAAGACTTCAGCTATCTCTTCTAAGCATCCCTCCCCACCTACAATTACGACTGCCAACGGCTTCGTCACTTGGAAACATTGAATCCACTCACATCCGAAACCAAATCAACTTTATAAAACTCTGAATCAATGTCATTATATAGAGCAACTTCAATGAGTTTACAGAAGCGGTCAAATAACGACGAGACATCACTTTCTAGAAGAAACACGTCACAAACCTCCATTAATAAAACCATCACTCCTCTGACTGCAATCATGTTCACCAACACGTACATACAAGTGTAGGTATAGCAAGATACTAATGCCCCTTGTAGTGCAAAAACGCAAAAAAAAAAACAAAAGCGTAATAGTACCGATGCCGACTGCAGTGATAATTGTAACCGCCGAGACTGGATTGAGTTTAATACCCGTTAAACCGAGGAAACCAGCCAACTCGACAGTCATTAAAATCAGTATTACCATTATGACGCCTGCAAGTAATAGCATTGTTACAGAAACAACGTAAGACAGAACATCACCATTGACTCATCAACAATCCCTCTTTATCGAGGTTTGCTAACAGATAAACCGCCTTTCGTCAACAACAAAACCTGTTCATCACTTAACGTTTAGAGACCATAATGCGGTTTCCCTTTCTCTGGCAAGCAAGCCTTTTCGATTTTTACGTTTCGTCAAACAAACAGACTTGCAACATTTGCATGAAATATTGCAAAACTACTGGCACCCTCCCTGCAGACCATCCAAACAACCTTTGCATGCTTATTAGCAAATGAAGAACGTCACCAGATAGCTGGCATGAGGAACGCTCCTCGAAAACGATACGATCCACAAGTGTAGGCAGCAAGATTTTTCAGAAAAGAATTCCCCCCGCTCTCACCATGTACCCAACATGTTTCGACGGCGAAGTTTGCTCTTACTGAACACCATCCCCTAATACGACCTACAGCTAGCAACTAGATTCGACAGTTTGTAAGTTACAAGGAAACGAAATGGGGAATGCGAAAGAATATCAAAACAAACAAAAAATCTAAGACAAGACCTACCTGCCGCCCAAGGGTTGCAAATGATAAGCGAAATAACGAAAAAGACGGCGAATGCAATGACGCATATTGCTTGCAGCAAGTTGCGACTGAGATGCAAGTACTGCTCCCAGAAGGTGAATGCGATTCCAGATGGGAAATTTGGTAGACCTTCCTTTGCGAACTGATCGCACACAGCTCGTATCTCCTGCCAAACACTTCATCTCAAGCGGGAATGCAGAAGGGGAAGTCAGGAACAACTTCAAACGGTTACGTGGCCTTAGGGCACCTCTATCGAAAATGAAAGCAGTGTATACGAATAAAAGAATGCGAAAGGAAAAGGAAAATTTTCGCAGCAGCAGATGTTTCAAAGTGCGCTATCTGCATACGAAATTATCATTAATACGTATATGAGTTGACTCATCTTCAGACATCTAATACTGAATGCAAACGCCATATATGGATCACCATAATCGAAAAGATGGATGCGCACTGCTGATGTGTGCTTGCATGAAGAAAGGGCATTTTCTGCGATAATTCTACGGGAAACTGAATGAAAAATCGGTAAAACTTTCATCACTGCATACACTATTAGATGTTCGGTGAGGAGATCGCCGTTATCAGATAAAGCATTCTTTACTTCAGTAATGCTTCTTAATTCTAAATCGACAATAGCAACGGAAATAGGAGATAATATGAAAAGAGAAACTACTAAGACTAAAAATGAGGAGGTTCCATTCGAATATTTCAGTGCTCTTGCTCCCTGATTACTTTTCCAGAAGTTATCAACTCAACACTCACGAGACGTGCAAGAATCGGTTTGACCGACTGGATGAACCTAGACAAGAAGATATGAAAGGTGAACCTTAATCATCTCAATAATAACTGGTGTGTCAGTGAGACCGGTGAGGTAGAACGGAATTTGACTGTATGCGAATGGTTCGGCCGGAGGTACAAGTAGAGCACTGCTATTTTCGTAGGACCACCTGGAAGCAATACAATTCTTCAAAATGAACAAAGCAAATTTTGTGCACACCCCTACATGACCAGCACTTCAACTCTCGCAGCCTCATCCGATCTTGTATGATGACATTCAAGTACTATCACGTGCATGCTTGCAGAACTTTCCTCAGAATCCGCAAATGTTTCGCAAGTGAGCTGACATGTACTACATCTGCCTGAGCAGAAAGAACGGTTCACCTTAATTTAGGCGAATATAACAAAGTAAAATATATTCGAGCAAGAAAATATATTATTGTAGGCATGTATAAATGTATTCAAAGTATACAGAAATATGCTCAAGTCAAAGGGAGATGATGATGCGGGCTGCTTTGCGAAAATGCAGCACTTTTATGCGGAGATTCAGGATCTTTTTGCTGCAATCCTCTTTGAGGAACAGTTTCCATTCAAGAAAGGGTTGCTGCTTTCAAACACTCCAGCAAAAGCTTACATTTTAAATGCGGTTTTATTCAAGATGGGACCATAAAACAGTGTATGAAACTGACGGATTTTGGTCAATAAACCTATGAAATTCAGGTACATCGCAGCGAAAAGGAAAAACACTACAAAACAGTGAGTTCGCCCAACATTCCCACCTATGCACCACTCCCGGCCAGAAGCAATCCATGGTAGACTTCTAAGAAATTACGTTGATGATAAATAAAACAACTCACACTGGAGGCGCTGGGAAGAAGGACGCCTGCGACACGTGATACATCATGCTGTCCGAGTTGTACCACCCCGTCACGTAATTATAGAAGCCATCCACATTGATCGTACCACTCTCGTCGATGAGGCGCATTTTCCCTATCTTTATATCGGGGTTCAATAATAAACTTAACAGCGTGTCGCTGACATACATAACACCCATAATAAATAGCAAAAACTCTTCCCCCATTCTCAAATTTATGCAAAATAAGCTCAAGGATTTCGAGCTACCTATAGCAACTAACTATCAAGACGTAAACAGTGAGCGTGAAAGCTTATCTAAAAGATCGACGTTCACCGAAAGATAGGCAATATGTGAGAAGAAGAAAACCACCTATTTGTAAACATTCCTTCTCGTAGACCAGAAATAAACTGAGGGCACAATATACTTTTAACTAATGTCAAGCAAGTTCAAATTGTTTGCAGGATCGAAGTAACAAAACAAACATAAAAGGAACACGCTTATCAACACAGGAAAGATCGACAGCAGACATTGCACGCACACTGAACAGCACTCCAAATCCACATTTTACTCGACCTCCACGTTACTTCCGCCAAACCATGATCAACTCTCATCTAAGATTCCTTCCTCAATATTATGTAGTGTGCAACACGATTGAGACCTCCGTCCAATTCCAAATTGAGTTTCAGTAAGTTCCCCTAGCTGGCCTTACGACTTCCCTCGTGAACGCTGACCATATTCACTAAGACAACACGAAGGGTTGGAAGAACGAGGATGAAAGACGACTACTCCCAAATTAACAGCGGGACAACAAAAGCTTTGTCTAACGATGTCCACAACGATGAAGGACAAAGGACGGTGCATACATGCTTATAGATCATCATTAGAGGATGTTCTCGGAGAACGCATCTCCACGTGCTTAGCGATCCAAGCACTATAAAAAATAAATAACCCACGACGAATTGAGATAAAAGCTAACCCTTCCACTGCAGTTGTACATATTTCCATAACTGCACGTTAGCCTATAGGCGATAACAGCAGCAGCACTCAGTTTCCTTGACGAGCCTGTTTCATCTACGATTGCGCCATTGGTTACGTTGATCTGAAAGTGAAGCACAACAGCGTAACTTCAGTTCCACCAGTAAGCATTTAAACTCTACAAGAATGGTAGACTTCGAAAGTGTTTGGTGTATCCAGTTAACTACTTGATTTCAAAGAATGCATGAAGGCCATCGTCCTCCACTTCGATAGATCAAGATGCAGTGAGAGATTGCATGGCTGCACCTAATAGATATCTTGCACAATGAGTAAATACACAGTGCTATAAATATTTCTCGAAATGCTTGAATGGAGTTGCAAAGTTTGCGCTGCTATTATCAGTATAGAGGCAGAGACGTGGAAGAACACCTACTGTACGAACTCACTATCCGATTCTACTCGTATGATGTGGCAATTGGAACACCTTTTAGGCAAGTATTGTCACAAAGAAGCATAAGTTTACCGGAAGAGCTCGAAATCAAGTGAACAGGAGATTTTATGTTAGGGAAGTTATCCCACAAAGTCATCATGAAATAAAAACAGTGACTCTACTCTCAATGTTCTTAAGACCACTCAACAACTTCGTTATTCAAGATTTGAACGATCCTCAGTTTTGTTGTCCCTCTTTTTGATTAACCGAACAAGAGAATTCAGAAACGAAAGCAATAAAAGCATGGCACCTGTCCCATAGCGATTGCTCGGTCCAACTCAATCTGTAGAGATCGCAGCCAGGCTCGCATCAACGACAACCAGTATTTCTCACTGGGCTCACCACCGTCCACCTTCACAACGAAACGCGACCTTCCTAAGTATCACTGACTTTATCCTACTGCAGAATCGACTTTATACGCAAGTCTAATATAGGGCTAATTAATGGTCAGAGGTAAAATGATATAAGAGCTCTAATGAAAAAAAAGGAATGTTTACTATTGGTACATCTAGGACGAAATGTGGACGAAAATGACTAAGATAGCAGCACGGATGTGACACCGGATGATGAGTGCTAGCTGCCGTGTGTGCTACCAGACACCACTACAGCAATCAAACAACTCAGCGCGTTTAAGTTCACAAAGCGTGTAAGAACACACCCTGGGGGTACTCTGTGATCATTGAGCTGAATTCCCCTCCTTAGCATGCGTGCTATTTGGTGGTGCTCGATTACCCCACCGTTGAATTAAGGTAGCCTTGATTATTTTGAACAACAAGGATTTCTCTTCATTAATCCCTCCCCTCTCCTCGTTCAGAAATGATGCTTGCTAGACCGCAGCGTTTGTGATGGAAAGCAGCCGGTGAAGCGCAACTCGAAATTCAATACTAACGATGGAATTATTACCGAATTTCTATATAGAAGGCAATCACGCCTGTTACATACCCCCTTGCATTAAATGTTGACGAAAAACTCTTCAAAACACATCTTCAGCTCTATTACATCATTCCTTTGCCACTTTACGGAAACTGTTTATCAGCCTGTGGATCAATAAAAAATGCCGTTGCAAATCAACAAGTGAAACATTCGCATAATCACAGACATAACACACCAGACGAGCAAACTGCTTTCGACTCCACAGCAAGAGTAACTGAAACTTCTCGATTTCTTTTCTTCAGCATTGGCTGGCCTAAAATACCCTCCAACTCACATCCCCTCCCAACCCAACCCAGATCTACGGCAACTAGAACTTGCAGAGCAGCAACATCTGTGATGCAAAAATTGAACAAGAAATCGAGCATCGTCGAACTTGTGAGCATGAAAAATAAAAAAAAACGACAAAAACACACCAATGCTTCTTCTGTAATTGTCAATTTTATGTTGATCTCGTGCGTAATCGATGTTCGGCCCTTTAAGGACGGCAAACATAGGGTAAAAGCTGAAGTAGCGGTCGCGCGCCTTCAGAAAGGCTGCTGGGGCAGTATGCTCTGGCAGAACATCGCTCAACTCGAGGCCGTATGAAGCGCGATGTATGCCAATCAAAGCAGCCAACAGCATGCACCCACACACAAACAGAATCACTGCCTGGAAAAAAGAAATCAATTTTAAAGTATGGACGGGTAAAAGCTAAGTACCACCTCTACGCATGTCTAAGTTATTGTTCACAAATGTTCACTTCACACAACAGGTCTCGTTTGAGCCTTGGCTTCGATTTATTTATTAGTATTATGCGTTAAAATCTATCGTTGCACCATATCGATAATCACCATTAATCGCCTTAGAAACATTTTGCGAATATTCTTTCACTGAAGCATTCACAGGGATTATTTTTGTGTGCTAGAGAATTCTTAGGAAAACGTCGACCACTTTAACCAGTTTTCATGGATCGCTTTAGCAAAGAGAAACTTGTCGTCCTCATAACTGCACTAAAGAAATGATCCTGTTGTCCCAGCCGTGGGTCTTCGCCAATCAACTCAAAAATACGTCTTTCTTGGCCACACAGTGCACCATGCTGAGTCATGCTTCAGTATCTGGAAATGTAGCATCCCATCACAACACGCCGTCAGTGCCCAGGAATTAAACTTGCAACTGAAGTACACTTGAACCTCAGGCCTGACCCAAGCTACACACGGCTCATCCGCAAAAAAGCTTGCAACGGCAAGTATTTAACCTTTGTGGTGCCCTGCTTGAGGAAGGGAATGTAATAGTGCCGAAGGAAAGCGTGCAATGTCCACGGCTTCACGTCGTCTTCGACGTCATCTTCTCTATCGTTGCGTGAATATAAGTTGTGATATGATGGCACCAAATCACCCACTGTGCGCTTTTCCTGCAAATACTTTTATTTTGAAGGGAAGCAAACAACTGCCACAATGTCTTTGAAGTTCAACTTGCGAGTGTAAACTTCAGTGAAATGGTGCAGTACGTCAGTCGTTTATGGAACGCATCGGTAAGTACTGCTGCATTCTTTTTTGAATAGCGATGTAACTGGAGATAGGATTGCATCGTGTCAGGCAACATAATGCACTTCGTCGATTGCATTACTGAGATGACATCGAAAAGTATAAAAAGTAGCTCAGGTGGCCAGCTCATTCTACGATTCCTGTTAACAGCATTAGGAGAATTTATATTTTTACACCCACGCAAGGCAGCATCACAATCATTTAGATAAGCAGCACAACATAATGCGAGGGGACATTCAGTGCTTTGCTTATAATAAGCAACTGTGACTGACTAAAGAGAAATGCCGAATAGCCATTAAAAAAAGCAAATACCATTCATCTTCACATGAGAAGATCTTTGCATAACGTACAATAAACAAGGCAAAACTCCATCGTTGCAACCCTCAACGTGGTGTTTAATTTCTTTCACCTTTATCCTCACTTCCAATTACTTTATTTTGTGCTTATCACATCATGTATCCAATTCAGAAAATGGGTAAATCATGCGGTAGCAGGAGGAGAAGGGATGAGAAGCGAGGTGTGGAAAGTATAGCCACCATCTAAAATATGAGATGGAATGGTTACTTAGGGTAAAAAATAGGAGAAACTACTTCAAAGGCCTACTAACAAATCACTTCCCTGCGCAACAACCTCAGAGCGAAGATGCTAGCGACAAAGGTTGAAAAACGCTTCAATGCCACTTTAGCAATCTTTGACCACCCTTCTTGCTGAACTGCCTCGTCTAGGAACGTTTCCTCGAGTTCGTCCGTCCACTGATGTCGTACTCATTTCCTAATCGACTATGCTCATTTAGAGGTGCTTGCGGAGTTATTTATGGATCAGAGGGAAGGAGGGGAGTGATAGGCGTGAAAGATCCAAAGCACCAGTGTAAATGCGTCCGATTTCATCAAGTTGTGCATATTGGACACAAAAATACGACGTGTTAAATAAGAATAAAACCTTACAACTACTCTTACGTATGTGAGTGCGAATGCAGGATATGTTTAAACGAACAACCCCATCCAAACTGTTCTGCTCCACTTTACACAAAGCATGTTTCTTCTACGGTATCTGTATGGATACTATTTGCAAACCTGCACGTGTGGTTTAACACCGATGCCCACAGCGTAGTCATCATCGGCAACCAGCAATTCGTTTGCGACGACACAGCAGCACACGTCCCTTCTAGCATTCTTACGTCGCCGCAAGTCCAGGGATATGATCGCCGGGTATATCGTGAGGATAGCCAGGAGGTTAAAGGTCAACAAGATCGACGACTGAAACGTTGATAACGTTGCTACAGCAAGAACAATAACATCACCACGAATTCAACAATTTATGAAGTTATCCAAGCACCACCCATACCTCGATTATGCCACCCAATCCAGAATAAGAAACCACTTTTTCAGCCAATATTCTAACAGTGCAAAGAGAAGACAATACCTGCGCACAAAAGCCTCGCAAAGCTGGAATTGGCAGCAGTGTTCCGGCTAAGAAGGAGAGGATGTTATTGATGGAGGTCATAAGTATGCTCATGCCTGTCTCCTTCATCAGCATGCCCACTTCGTCAGTCTTAATATTGTCCACCACAGCGTGATAGTTATGAAGCAGTAAAAACATGTTGTCCACTCCGATACCCAATGTCAAGAACGGTACTATCTGCAAATTGAGTGAATATTGCATACTAAACCCAAACACAACAAAAGCAACCACCTGCCGTCGGAAGGGCTCGCCAACTGACAAATACTAACTTCCTTGTCAATTCATTTGCAAGTTTGATTAGAAGAGGTGTGGCCATAATTCACTGCGACGTGGAATCCTGGAACCCGCCCGGTGGGAAAAATTTGAAGCACGTTATATATGTACGCTAAAATTTTAGGCGGCAAACCGAATGTCAAGATAACAGCTTTGAATTCGATTCTCTGAATTGCGATAATCTCTACTTTTAGATAAATTTATACTACAACAATTTCCACGCAAGTAAACCTTCAGTGAGTCCGTCAACAAGAACAGACCTCCCTGGCTGATGAAACTATCAACACACACAGGCACCGAAGAACCATCCAGTCCTGAGAACTCTTTGTAATAGCCCCGGAAAGCGAATTTTTTCAGCCATTTCCCCTATTAATTTCTCAACTGACTCGATCACTCATTCAAATTTCAGCTCGCATATCCCAAAACATTTGAACTTCCACGTGAAACTACCCGAAAACTGAAAGCCGATGAATATGCGGAAGTCGATAAATCTCATGGCTCATAAACAGCCAGAATGGAACAGAACAAACAAGTTAGCTGGCAGCTTAACCTGTGTTGTTGCTGCGTTGAATTCAATCCCGAACCAAGTGGCCAGCCCAAGACCTGCAACGGACGCAAACGTAACCGTGAGTACGCCAGCAAATGCCAGACCCATGCACGAATCGGCACTCAACATGCAACCGTGACGCCGCATTTGCGAATGCAACGCGTATGCCAGCATCAGCACGTATCTGAAAGTTGAAGAGTTATTTAAACGCTGAAATCAGCGACACATCACAATTCACTAACCACCTCCTGATGAAAAAAACGAGCGAATAGATCAACTAGTAAATGAACTCATAAAAGGAAACGCCAGCATAAAAAAGTTTCGGCTCAAAGTTTTGAACGGATGGAAATAGACGAAAATATATGTCTGAAGAGGAGTGCCTCTGTGAATGCACTCATACATCGTGCAGCAAACGAATGAAAACAAAAGAAAGCACAAGAGGAGGAAAAGTTTGAAACGCAATCTGTTCGCTAGCGGATTAATACCAACTCAAACTTATACAACTGACAAAGTGCTCCGTGAATTCTTGTTCGGAGGTGTTTCGCACCACTCCATCAATCGCTGGCGGTAACGAAAACAGCGAAAATCAAATCAACATAGCAAGCCTACAAAAAAGATCAAAAAGTCATAGACTACCTACATTCCTCTCCCCACCCTCTTTACCCGGCAGCTGCAACTACGAGAAGTGTTCTCCCCCCACAAGTACACCCACCTTTCAATTGACCTTAATGCCCATTGACGAATGTGCGTTATCAATTCTTTGACAGAAGATTTATAGAATATAAAAATAAACAACTTACCCAATCAATATGATGGTGTAGTTGAACTGACAAAACTCCTCCAGCATGTCTGCAATTGAAGTGGACGCCAATGGATGGACCCGCCGGTACTCTTTCTTTATGTCTCCGTTTGCGTCACGCTCGAAATTCCACTCGTGGTTATACAGATTGTGGGTGAAATTACGCTGCCATGTTCTTATCACTTCTTCGGCCACCGTCACATTCCACAGATTTGCATTCAAATGCGGTTTCAGGTGCCTGCGCTCACCGTCCTGCAGAAGGAACACAAAGTTCCATATTGCAGGGCTGCTTTACGGAAGCAGCAACAATTTATTAACTCATTTAGTAACATGCCTAGATTTAGTGACATGATCAGATCTGATTAATGACATGCACACGAGTCGAGTTCAAAAAAAGTGCATCTGAGTCGAGACAGAAGAATTATATTCAACATTACAAGCATGATTGGAAATTCGACATGAGTGAGTGCTGCATGCACACACGTCCCTACTCAACTCAATTTGGCTGAGATCAGCGAAGTGATATGCTACTTCAATAACGACCGATACCAATCTGCGTAGCAACGTAAAAGTTAGATGAATACCGCAACGATGAGAACTGCAAATACGCACAAACTTCCATATTCTCGAAGTAACATCTCAGATCTAATCATCCTTCAGCTATTAAAGGCTTTAAAAAATGCGCTGTCACCAAGCAATCATTGGAGTTAAGATTTCGGTGCTTTTGCATAAAACATGTCATAAAAGCAAAAAGGCACATCCACGTAGACATGGAGTTCAACAAGATGAAGTTGAATAAGCAATCCTCACAGCTGTTATACTTAGGTGACAGTGATGTCGAATAAGAACTATGTTTAGAGATGAAATTAAGCATCACTTCACACAATACTCTGCCGAAATAGCCTCCATTTATAGCCAATCACGTGGATGTAATGTCGTCATGTTCCTAATCTTCAACGGAACTTCCCGCTTTTGGCTAAAATTTGCTCACAAGCACTTTGCGGCTCAATGTTTTCCAAAAATTCTTAGTAGCAACTCACAACTCGAAATTGCAGTGTGCCACAAATCATTCCAGCACTAGTATACTGATTAAAATTTGGCTGCCAGAAATAATTAAAACGATGCGAAACCTTTGTAGTTTCATATTTATTCTTCCTCAATGTTTTTCTATCGTCCAGTATTTGTGGGCAACTAAGGAAACGCTGAATTATATCTTATAATTCTTCCTCATCCTAATATAGGCAAGCTTTTAGAAATCCAAAAATGGACGCTGACCGCTCACTCGGAAGGAAGCAGGAGCAAAAAAGCTGGAATAGAAACAGACTGCGGCTGACCTGAACCGTAAGCGGACCGCAAAATTAGGACAACGTAAAAAAGTGGAAACAAAAACAGGTTAAACGATAGAACAGAAAGCATTGGAATGGCGAAAAAAAGTTTAAATCGAGGAATTACGTTGCACCTTGACCTGAGTTCTTCAGAAATTTGCAAAGAAAGCTTGAGATCTCCCAGACCCGCAGTGGAATTTGGCCAAAATTAGGAGAAGGAGGGACAACCATACACGATCATACGATCAAAACCTTAGTGGCCATGCTCGCATCACTGAAATTGCAATCCAAGACAACTTATTAGGTACATAAACATTGTGCATATGTTATACTCCTATTTCCTAAACGCCAGCCATACAAGAACCTGCAAGGCAATAATATGGGGGAAAATGAAAGTGAAAGAATTTTTAAAAAAAACACCTTAAATCTAAGAAAAACGTCGTTCGGTGAGGCCACCAAGAAGACACTCTGAAAGGCTTCCGCTGATTTGAGCTTTTTATCACCTTGGCGTGCTCCTCCGATTATCAAGTCCTGAGGCCATGACATCACACCCTTAGCGAAACCGCGACACCCTCCATATACCACTTTACCGTAATCCGGTGTCACAGGAAACTCTGTCTGAAAATGAATCAGCACTGAAACGCAATAACACCCCGCAGTAAACGCATCAACGGCAATATTTGATTATTACAACAAAGTAAATATGGGCAAGCCTTCTCTTCTCTCCCACTTCAGTGGGGAGGCTGCTCGTGTGCAAGTGAGTGAATGGAGAAATGCGGTTTCTAGGAACAGGGACACCGGGAATTGAACTCTTGCCAAAGACCATGAAGAGGTGGGAGGACTTTTCACAGACTGCAAAAGCATTTCCAGAGAGAACATAAGAAGAAAAAAACAAACAAAACAAAGTTGAGAAAACGGAATGTGAGGGCGAGACGAGGAGGAAGTTTTGAACAATAAAGTGTCATCGGCCGCTACGAATTTTACGACATAAAACAGTGATGATGATAATTGACCGAAATCCGCTTTTCATGGATGGTTACGGCCAGTAACCGACCATCAATTATGAAATACTTCTGGCTGCATATGAAAGGTTATCATTTGGCAACGAAGTGAATTCGATCCGTTACTATTTTTGAAGTGCCTTCCACTTCAACTGACTTCCTCTTCGAGTTGACTTCTCTATTGGCGACCCACCGCACGAAAATTTGATCGGTTACCACCAACAGCAAAAGGATGCGTGCCCACATATTTAGAAATCAACGTGAAGGTCAGCTTACGATGGCAACAAAGCATCGAGACCAAAAAGTCTGATAAAACAAAGAGAATTATTGAAAGCCCTCCACAAAGGTCTTGCCAATATTGAAGTCATCATATTTTAAAGAGAAGCAATCCTTGCTACTTTAACATTCAGCCGTAGAACACCTTTTACGTGATAGAATTTTAAAGGAAAGCAGCATTATGGCTATGTTAGTTCCAATAACCAACCTTCGACAAGAATTCGCTCCACTTCTCTCGATTTTGTTTCATCCAGTCTGCCATTGGTCGAGCATATTTTTTACAGAGTGTCACTGAAAAGAAAGATAGAAATTTGATGGCGGATTCGGCCGCTGATGGCAAATTAATCAAAGCAAGGCACAAAACTATACATACAGAAGCCAGATAGTAATATCAAAGAAGGAACGAAGAAAATCAAACAAAAAATAGAGCACACAACAATACGACTACTAACGTTTATTATGAGGAGGAAAAGGCTTGAGCAATTCCCCTCACTTCAAGCGTAATTGTTGCACAGGAGAACCTATGATCCGATTTTATTTAAGAGATCACATCCATGGGACAACAGCCCAAGTTTCATACCCCAGTGACTCGAATATACTTACCTATGAAAACAGCAAAAAAAGGGATGAAAAGGTGAATCACAGAGACGATGAAAATTTGCTTACTGCAATCGGCTTGAAAACAACCGGTAGGGAAACATTGGCTATCCTTGGAAAGAAGGGCAGAAACAACATTTTATAGCTACTGAGGAATGGTTCTCTCTCATGCGCACGAACCAAACGCAGCCCTCAGTCAGTTCATAATTTCGGAGGAGACTAATCCCCCTCCCTTTTCCCTCTCATATCCACGGGTCCGAAAACAGAAAACAAATTTTTGTTCATAACAAAACAAAAATCAATACAGCTCACAATTTTTAAGTACCACCTTCATTCCAAAATTTCCCAAGGGCTTCTGAACGCAAATGAAACTGCAAAATCCAAAAGTAGCATCTAATGAAAAAAATCGCCTCCATCCTAAACGGCACAATTTTCGTTGAAAATCAAGTGAAGGCTCAGAAAAGGTTTAAAGTTATTTCATCTAGATTCATAAGGGATATAAATTCAACATAAAACAAACAACATGCGCGCATTGTTATCCATGCAGTTACTGCCAGCTTCAGTCTCTTTTTTGAACGGACCATATTAAACAAAATGAACAATATACGTGTCATACGACAATACCTCTCTCTCTTCTTTCTTCTGCACCCATATCTCTTTCTTTCTTCTAACTTTGCATAGCAGAGGTGACACAGAAGTGGCGAATAATAGGTTTGAAACGGCCAATGAAAACGTCTCTCATCAGGGTACAATGATTGTAGGTATGGGGAGAGGTGAAACTTAAGGAATGAGCACAGTTCTCAGTGATTAGGGTTTTTACATGAAGACAGAATCCGGCCTCTGAAAGGACTCTTGAATGAATGTGCTCCGAATGAGCAGAGATGACTGAACGAAAGCAAGCCGCAGCAATAAAAATTAATCCACCCACTCCCTCCCTTGCCATCCTCCTTGCTCGTCCCCCAATTACACATTCATTCATTCTCGGCATTATTTCGAATCAATCGCATTTCAAAACAACGTTCTTGGAATGATGAGATAAATGTGTGCGAAGCACAGCGTTGTGCGAATGCTATACCGAATGACCACTCTGCAACTGCTTGTGTTGTAACGCAGTGCTTACTTCACCATAGTTGAGTGTGGAATCCAAAATTATGGTGGTGACTTCTGTGAAGAGATTTGCTAGAGATTGATGAGTTGCTTAAGATGCCAAAGAATTTACCGTATGAGTGGTCAATCGACTTTTAGCAACGACACGTACAACACAAAGACCAATGACAATTCATATGCAACATAAGGCTGAGAAGCACAATTAATGTTGGCTATGCACACAGTTCAACAAGGCTGAATTATATCGAGCATGGGTGAGGCTCACCGTTGAGAATGGTCTCCTCTTCCTCTTCCGAGTAGAGATCGTCAAGGTCGCTTAGCGCGTGAGCAGAACTCCACTCACTATGGTTCTGCTCAACGACGCCCCTTTGTGGTTCGTCGCTTGCGGCTCGATCGCCTTTACAACAAAACATTTATATAGGTTAGCAAACAGCGAACAAGCATACATTAATATCTGTGCTCAGCACTTCGCTGCAATCTGCAAGAACGTGTCCCCGTGTGCGAATCGGCCCCAGACGAAACATTTCATAAACGCTAACAACGTTAGGCATTTTCCAGTAGTTAGTGAACTTCGAATTTCCTAGTCGTTAACCAATTTCAGCGTATCGAATTTAGGAATATTTTTGCAGAAACTTTTATTAGTTCCGTTCTCTCTTTCGTTCCGAAAAATAAATATGGCGCAAATATTTTCCACATTTTCAAACGCTGAAAATCGCTCAAAATCTACTGAAAGCAGGAGAAACTGCACTGAACTCAATTAACGGGCTGTGCTCTCACTAGACAATCCTCCACAAAGCGATTTATTTTTATTGTATCTTTAAACTAGCAGGGCCATTACCCCCGAAATCGACCGAGAAATAACGCCACATTACTTTCATAATCACGGTTACACCACTACAGGACAACCCAACCCCATTTTCCACAACAAACTGTTAAGGATCGCTCAATTTCATACGCTCATCGTTTTATCACAGAAATAGAGTCTGATTAAACGTTACGATATGACACGGTGGCGGTGGGTTGCTCTACAGTAGACAAACATGTGTTGGCGTCGATAGTGTCTCTAAGAGCGTGCTTAAAACTTCTCGTTCGTTTGCGCGATCATGTCTCGCTCGGTTGGGAAATTAGCACAATCATCTGCCGTCTTGCAAATATTCCTAGCTAAGCGAGTAAACACAGAATGCATTAAAAGCCTTGCAATATGATAACCTTTCAATGCAGATGTCTAAATTCATACTGCTACAATGGGATACATGAATCGGTAAACGCAGGTTGTTGAGATTGAGACAAGCGGAAAGCGTTGTGTTCACTCGAAGCAAGTGCCGCATTCATTCTAACATCAAGTACGAATGCGCTCAATAAATTAAAGCTGATCACTGAGCTCAAAGAAGATAACTCGACTCATAAAGACTGCAGGTCAATTTGTATAGTCAACCATCATTCACATATCCATCAAAAAAGTCTACTCTTTGCCCTTTGCACTATTTGAATATATGACCGCAGTCCAAGCCCGCCAACTGCACAACTGTATGCCTTCCAAGGATCAGCATAATGTTCAAAAAACAGCTAGCTTAGCATCTATCAAGATACAAAACCGAACGAGTCGCAATTCATACTTCTGTTAGTTGCATCCATGCGGACACATCGTGCATAAAAGTACGAGATTAATACGCGAATGAAGAATCTTCGCATGAGAGAAGCGTAATATTCGCAGTTAAAGTAAATACTATCACATATATCCAGTCTCTTCAACCAAATGAAGATGAGGAGGAAGATATCTGTTAGAGTCTTCCTAGCAAACAAAATAAATGTCACTTTTTGATAAAACAGGCTGGAGTGGACAACACAGAATGGAGACCAAAAGGAAATTCGATGAAAATCGAAATTTTCACGTCAAGAAGCTAATAGAAAAGGGGATAGAGGTGGGAAAATGCAATCACCCTGCAAGCATCATACCATGTCCCAGAAGATGGCAGTCTATAAAAGAGCTGAACATTGCTTTTGCCCCGATTCTATTGCCACTGCAAAGACGAAGCAGATGTTCTGCAAACACGCACCCCCCCCCCCTTCATTGCAGTGAAAGCCACAACACTCATAAAAAAGCCTATAAGGGTGTAAAAGCGTCTAGATAACATCAAGCGGAAAAAGTGCATAAATCCGAATGCGCTGCAGCATTGAAACGCATCAAGTCACAGTTTACAGCCACATTAATGCGGCGCACTAATGTGTAAACGATAAGTACAATGAAGATCTTTTAGATCTCTTCATAAAATTCTGCACGTGCCCAGTACCCTCGTTTAGAAACCTCGAAGAATGTTTAAGTCGAGAGTGCTGATTGCCCATCATGCTTCTACAGACTACGACTCAAAAATAAGATATCTCGATCCCACTCTGACCTACTCACAGTACTTAGAAATATTTGGCTAATCATTGCAATACAACGCTATTAGCTGTGGCGCGGGTTTTCAAAAGAATCTGAGGTGTCTTTCATTTAGCAGTGTGGTTTTCAAGGCAATGAGAAACATATGTGGATGTCTCTTGTTCCATGCCCCACCACTGTCCGCACCATAAATTCATCACACCGATCCTAGTACTTGCAGCAGATTCAGCCAATATATAATACAGTCGCCTTCAAACAGCATCACCTTTCATGGTTATTTAATAAATGTTCTGTGTAACGATAAGTTCGCTTCATAAAAACGCTTCAGGAATAAGAGAAGATGAAAAGGGGCTGCTATGAACTCTCATAAGTATATTGCTGTTGCGCTGGTTTAACTGTTTTAAAATCTGCTATCGAAAAAATGAGGGAACGAATTGCCTTTTTCTCTCTCCGCTTTACGTCGAGCCGCTTCTGGATGTTCGGTAGTAGCTGCAGCGTCGCTGGACGCAATGCTCGACGAGTTCAACTTGTCTGCGACAGGCGTTCTTGGGGATGGATTTTTCAGCTCGTCTTCTGGTAATCCAGTGACATCTGGCACCACATCACTCGTTGGCACTTCAGCCATGGAGGCTTTGTCATTAACTGAACTGGTTATTGAGGATGCAAGAGAGTCAGAATGTGTTTCTCCTCCTAATGACACTGGATTTGCTTGTTCCGATGTCCGTCTAATTCGATCAACATCCCGTTTCTTCTCTAAAAAGAAAAATTTTAGCGTGCATTAAATATACACGATGGAAAGGGAATGGAGATTGCAGTCGTTGTCAATCATATTCCATCCAGACAATAGTTCACGGATGCTCTTCAAATAACAGAACACAAATTCACAAGTTGTTTCCCACCTCAATGAAAAAGAAAAAGAAGACAGCTTTCGTTTTCGTTAATACAGCAGGTGTAGTACAACAGCCTTGACACCATCAACTCAAAAGATCATTTACTGATAGAGGAGAAAATGAAAAATGCAGACTGAGTGAAAAACTTGCGAAAATTCCCCCGAGTTGACATAAATTGCAAAACACTTCCAACCAGACTATATTGCGCTATTTTCGTGACGGCATTGACGGCACCTTTCGTGCAAAAATTTTCAAGTGGAGGTGTGAAGAGGCCTTATTAAAGACTATAACACTAACAGCTGATGGAATGTTTGGAAGCACAGACAGAGGTATCTGTGAAGGATATTTTGAGGGAGAGGGGGGGGGGACAGATACATGTCAAAGTTCATAAAGAAAGGCAGCATTGGCAACTGACTGAAAATATGTAGCAATCAAGTGATAGCATATACAAACAGTAAACATAAAGCAGGGACCACAGTTGAAAGAGCAATTGCATGAGGAAGTATGTACTTATAAACTTGTTCATCTCCAGTTCTTAACAAAACGAACAAGCATTTCACAGGATGAGATTTTTGGGAAGTGCAACTGTTTTAACCGATCTAACATATGGCTGAAGAATAGAACTTCGGTTACAGTTTTATTATTCAAACATCACTATTTAAATGCTCAACGATGAGCACCGATCATCTATGTTGGAAAACAAAAAGCTAAAAACAAAAAATTCTATTAAAAAACTCACTTCCGCCGAAGAAATCAAACAGATTGAATTGATTGTTCTCGCGTTTCATCTTTTCTTCTTCGTCTTTGAGGTACTGAGGGTCGATAGGCACTTCGAAATCACTTCTTTTGGCGTAATCCAGAAAACGTGGGATGAGATCACAGAATGGAAAATAATTCGGTGCATACCGAGGGCACTCTGCATCTAAAGGATCGATACACCAACGATCTAGATAACCCTTGCCGATGTCTGCCTGAAAAACGGTGTCAACATACGTGGATGGAGGATGGCAACTTAAAAATCCTTGACTCAACTCTTAAGATTATTCACAATCGCAGCTAGAACTTCTTTCTGAAAGCAAGTTTTCTTACTCCATCATAAACACCCCAAAAAGTCACTTCGAACAATCGAACAAACAAATTCTTAGCCGAATCATGGACCCGAGAAAGAAAAAAGATGCCAAGACCTCCACGCTTTGCAAAATGACATATAATCTCCACTCCAATGTACCAATTATGCAAGCGAGACTGCAAACGGTCCGCTCCCCTCGTTTGGCAGATAAGAAAGTAACTTTTCTCTGCCTTGCAACGATTTTGAAGATGGTGTTGTTTCTTGTCCCACATCCACAAACAGAGGATGTTTTGTTCAGATCGATTCGTGTGCATCACATATTAGAAAAAGGAACGCTAGCACTCACGTCAGGTTACCACTAGTTTCGCCAGGTAGAACTCGGCTATGTCGGAGCAGAATTAAAGATAAAAGGAATAAAATGACTCAACAAGGGAGGCTTATAGTTTAAATGCAACAAAAAAGGCCTCAAAATATAAATCTTCATCCACCGCCGAGTCGAAGGCCCTCCCTTCTATTCGCGTCTTATCGTTTTTCACAACAGACGATGCGTCTATGTGCCGAAGTCACGGTGAGGGAAGTTTGAAAGATGGTGCAAAAGATTTTGTATCGAGCTCCCTCTTTAATGATGGGCTGGTTTGTCGTCGCCGCAAAACGCGCAATCGGGGACGCTTCTCCTTTCGGTTGTTAGAAAACAAAAACACATAACGTCATCGCAATCCCTACACAACAACGTCAATGCTCATAAAAGAGAGCATGATGAGAACATTGCAATCGCGCCGTTTAATCACGTCATCCGAGCACATTTAACGCGAAATTAAAAGCCAAAGAAGAAGATGAGTCAGATGTTAGTGCTAAAACGGCATTTAAAGGAAATAGATCATTTCCTTTCTCACACACTTTCAAAGACAGCACATGAGTGGATGTGTTCCAGGGATATATTCGTCAGTGCTGTGTTGAAGAAGCAGCAAATAAAATCAACGAAACATTTGGCTAACATTGCATTCAACATTTAAAAAATGAGTCAACTTAAAAACAAATCCAAAACAAAATGAAATGAACGAATAAATAAGAGTCGATGAAGTGAGAAAATCAATAATAGCAACGCAACCTTTTTGAGCGATTTAACTTCGACTAATTTTAACATGATGATCGCGTTTCATTGAGCCACTCAAACAGTCTCACTGACGCTATAAAATTCGTGTACATTCTCCCAGACAGCAATTTCAAAACGACAAAGGATTCACCCTGTGAAAGAAGCTCCTTGTATTACCCAGTGAAAACAACTCGTCAAGCTCATCAACAATCGCCTGGGGATCTAGATCCGACCAGGAGAAGCGTTCCTTCGGAGGAAGCGATGTTAAGAACTCCTTTGCGATGCCCAACGACCTGAAACACACTCTTAGGGATAACTGCAAACGCAAAATCAGACAACACTGCGAACATATAAAGTCGACGATATTCTCATCCCAAGTAATCGATGAAGGCTTCTTTAAAAAGTGCTACGCTACTTCCCCCCCCCCCCCCCCCCCCCCCCCCCCCCCTCTTCAACTTTCATCACATATCAAGAAGTAAAAATAGTTGCTCGCACAGTAGTGTGCCCCATTAAATCTAAGTAGAGTTCGACACCGTCAGCAGCGCGTTTGGTATTCAACCTGTAGGGATATTAATCCGTAAGAACCAAAGAATTCGATATCAAAAAACACAAATACAAAAATCAAAACCGATCAAAGACGGTTGAATAGGATTTTAAGCAATAATCCATCATAACATCGCATTTGGTAGTGTAAGCAACTTCCCCAACTACGCGAATAGAGGAAATAAAAATTCCCAACCCTACATTTGTCATTTTCAAAACGACCAATGCAGATGAAAGCCTCGAAATAGCGACATTCTATAAGGAAAAATTCTATCAGCATAGCATTTCCAAGACGAGAATGTTCGCCTACTCAACGATACTCATTTAGACAACAAACCGAATGATGGCCACAGTTTGTGCTGTATCGAACAAACTCCTCAGCGTGATAGCCAGCAACAATGCAGGCTCTAATTGTTCAATCACACAAACAATCCACAATTACTATGAACAGCTTGCAAGAGTCTTGTTCCCAGACATAAGCTTTGTATGCGAGTTCGTAAACAATAGTACAATAGCTACAGGCTCGGCTGCCATCTAGCAAAACAAGATGTATGCATTTTTGTTAGTGCAATGAGGGAAGATAACAGTACTCTTCGGCGAAATATGGAATGAATAAGAGCACCTGGCCTCGATGTTCGGATGCGGGCCAATGGCCTTTGAGCCCTCCCAAAAACAGTCGATGGGAGTGATCCAAATGCAAGGTATAATGCGGTCGATAATGCTCGCGTAACGGGCCGCCATTGAAGAATTGTCGATTTCAGGGCTTGGCGGCTTGAAGCAAATGTCCGACAACGTCCAGTTTCTGAAACCAACAAAATGGACACATCTTCAAAGAGACCTGAAGTGAAAGACTTCAATAAAACAAATTTACATGTTTCGTAGCAATCATTAGCAATTATTGAAGAACGTGCTAGACAGGCGAAGAGGGACAGAAACCGAAGAAAAGAGCCCCAGGGATTGAAGCCCCATCAACTCTCACCCAGAAGGAACGATAATAATCATGAAATCAAACTAAATATAGGTGATACGTCACAATGGATACGACATCTGGAGTTCCGGAAGATGAACAAAATGCACGATACAACATTCAAACTCATCGATGAATCCTAGACTGGACTCACTACCTACCCCAGCATATAAGCGGCCGAACATCCTAATCGAGAGCTGTGTTGGAGACTGACGTCCACAACTACATTAGGCAAAGAAACCAGAGGATGCCACTTCTCAGCCTACTTCGTTAGCAATAAAAACCCGTCATTATAAGTGCAAAGCAGAGCAAACTTTAAACTACATTCTTCACCTGCTTAAACGACGACACGCATAGTAACGATGAACCTCTGTGATGCTTTCAACACTCATAACATCAATCGAAAGCTACTGTAAGAAGTATAAAAATATCGCATAAGAACATACTCTCCAGCCACTTCGATCCTATACTGAGCAATTTGTTGCATGATAGCCACATGTTCCAGCAGACCTTCCTTTGTAAGAATGTTATTCCCTTCTTCCCCCCCCCCCCCCCCCCCCCCCCCCCCCTCTTCAACTTTCATCACATATCAAGAAGTAAAAATAGTTGCTCGCACAGTAGTGTGCCCCATCAAATCTAAGTAGAGTTCGACACCGTCAGCAGCGCGTTTGGTATTCAACCTGTAGGGATATTAATCCGTAAGAACCAAAGAATTCGATATCAAAAAACACAAATACAAAAATCAAAACCGATCAAAGACGGTTGAATAGGATTTTAAGCAATAATCCATCATAACATCGCATTTGGTAGTGTAAGCAACTTCCCCAACTACGCGAATAGAGGAAATAAAAATTCCCAACCCTACATTTGTCATTTTCAAAACGACCAATGCAGATGAAAGCCTCGAAATAGCGACATTCTATAAGGAAAAATTCTATCAGCATAGCATTTCCAAGACGAGAATGTTCGCCTACTCAACGATACTCATTTAGACAACAAACCGAATGATGGCCACAGTTTGTGCTGTATCGAACAAACTCCTCAGCGTGATAGCCAGCAACAATGCAGGCTCTAATTGTTCAATCACACAAACAATCCACAATTACTATGAACAGCTTGCAAGAGTCTTGTTCCCAGACATAAGCTTTGTATGCGAGTTCGTAAACAATAGTACAATAGCTACAGGCTCGGCTGCCATCTAGCAAAACAAGATGTATGCATTTTTGTTAGTGCAATGAGGGAAGATAACAGTACTCTTCGGCGAAATATGGAATGAATAAGAGCACCTGGCCTCGATGTTCGGATGCGGGCCAATGGCCTTTGAGCCCTCCCAAAAACAGTCGATGGGAGTGATCCAAATGCAAGGTATAATGCGGTCGATAATGCTCGCGTAACGGGCCGCCATTGAAGAATTGTCGATTTCAGGGCTTGGCGGCTTGAAGCAAATGTCCGACAACGTCCAGTTTCTGAAACCAACAAAATGGACACATCTTCAAAGAGACCTGAAGTGAAAGACTTCAATAAAACAAATTTACATGTTTCGTAGCAATCATTAGCAATTATTGAAGAACGTGCTAGACAGGCGAAGAGGGACAGAAACCGAAGAAAAGAGCCCCAGGGATTGAAGCCCCATCAACTCTCACCCAGAAGGAACGATAATAATCATGAAATCAAACTAAATATAGGTGATACGTCACAATGGATACGACATCTGGAGTTCCGGAAGATGAACAAAATGCACGATACAACATTCAAACTCATCGATGAATCCTAGACTGGACTCACTACCTACCCCAGCATATAAGCGGCCGAACATCCTAATCGAGAGCTGTGTTGGAGACTGACGTCCACAACTACATTAGGCAAAGAAACCAGAGGATGCCACTTCTCAGCCTACTTCGTTAGCAATAAAAACCCGTCATTATAAGTGCAAAGCAGAGCAAACTTTAAACTACATTCTTCACCTGCTTAAACGACGACACGCATAGTAACGATGAACCTCTGTGATGCTTTCAACACTCATAACATCAATCGAAAGCTACTGTAAGAAGTATAAAAATATCGCATAAGAACATACTCTCCAGCCACTTCGATCCTATACTGAGCAATTTGTTGCATGATAGCCACATGTTCCAGCAGACCTTCCTTTGTAAGAATGTTATTCCCTTCTGAGGGTGGCGTGTGAATAACCACCTGCAAATCACCAGAATAGCAACCGCTCTACACGCAACCATATACAGGATTTTTGAAAGAGCAAAAAAGGAGAAAAGCAAAAGACTTGATCACCGTGCAAGGTGGGAAAGCAGACTCAGTGGAATGGGCAGACTTCTTGTCCCCACTTCCCTCCCAATTGATACGTCAGTGGTAAAAACAAATACAAATCAAAGTTACCTAAAATCGTTTGCTCTTCAAAGCAGAGCTACTATTGGTCTTACAGGCAGCCACAGCCTCTACGGAAATGAAACTTTGAAAAACCTTCCAGCTAGCTCCCTCTTTAATATGCAGGCCTTTCAGTATCAGATACCAGGGAAGGAAAGGCGCCTAAGCACAGTAAGCAGAGAAGAGGTGGATGTTTATTAATCAACATACGAACCTGATAACCGCCACCAAGGCCATTCTCTCGTTTAATTTTCGTGCCGATGTTGTGCTGCTGGACTCGTGCAAGGAAGCTGAGCTCCTCGTCCAATCGGCCACCCCCTTGAAGTTCGTTTTCAGTAGACATAAGAACGAAGCAAGCAACACCACGTAAATGATTTCTCCCCTCAGATCCAAGCTCAGTAGAATAAATTTCAAACAGATCTCAGCTTCCCTCAACGCAATAAAATAGTCATGAATCACGGTTCTCAGGTTTTATTGCAGAAGAGGGCCTTATAACCTGCAACAAAACTACTAAAAGCGGCTACAAATACAAACATAATCTTAAATATAATGTAGGATACACTTCATTACCTATATGCCAACCCTGCCTCGAGAATGGATTCCCTCGAAGGCAGGCGGAGTGGGAGATGAGAACAGGAGGGGCTAGCCGTATGGATGTAATTAACAGTGGTTCAGGTGTTTGAGCAGATATGCAGACACTAAAGTACATCCATTATGTGCATTTGTAGTTAAAGGAAACGAAAAGAAGTAAACCATAAATAACGGGATAAGATCGTACAGAACCCAAACTCAAAACGTCCAAAATAAATCTAAAAAATGATTGCCTGCCTATGAACAGGCTTAGTGCCGTTGAATCAACAGACAAAGGGGTGAAAGGAGGAGGGATGAGAGGAGAGATGAACTGGGCGCATCCTGATGTCAGAGATACCTCCCCGTCCCCCCAAAAAATGAGTATGGTTGTGGGATAGCCCACAAAAGTTTGTGTATGACTATGCCACAAATTATTACTAAACACAAAGTACTTTCTTAATGTTTTGCATTGCTCAATAACGTACTAAAGTCAAAATCTGAATATGTTTGTGCGTACTCGGCAATCGAAGAGTGAAACAAAATATAAAGCAAAAAAGAGAACATACTTGCAACCCACAACTTTACAATATCGGTTTCAATGCGCACGAACTGAAGACCATAGCAGCAGAAAGTGAAGAAGGTAAGCACTAGAGCTATGACAAGAAAGGAGTGCCTTTCAACGAAACTGCCCAATGCGAAGAGTGCCTTCTGAATTAAACTGCGCGAATACAATGCCAAACGATTGCCTCGTGCTTTCCCTTCCTTCAAGATAAGCTCCTTGAACCTGCACACCCCTCAAAGGCTGTACTTTCGACTGTACACCCACATTTCCATATTACGTGAACAGCACTTTAAGCTACAGCAGGAAGGGAAATATCCGAATAAGGTTAAAAAACTATATCATAAGGTGCGAAAGATTGAAAGAAGAAGCGTCCTCTTGTTTGAAAGCATCAGGCCAGCTGTGTTCCTCGAGACATCGCGGTTCAAGGTATGCGTCCTGCTGCTGGATCAGTGCGCATCGCCGACCAGAAAAAGCTACTACCGAATGAAGTACTTGCCATTCGCAGAATGAAAGCAGTAATCCCAACTGGCTCTACCATGCATAGTACGCCTGCAGTAGCATCTCAGTTGTAGTCCTTTTCGCATGTCCCTCCTAAACAGTGTAATAGCTATACACATGTCACTCGTAACCGCCGTCGAATAAATGCGTGATTTTAGAATAGACTGACCCGCTTAATCTGTTGCAGTGTCATATCAGCATCGCACCATGATGGCCGCTCACTGAACTCCCTTTTCCATCGCTCGGAATAACCGTACGAGTTCGATCTGCCCACGAGAAAGTTATCAATTCTCTGAAAACAAAACGAGATAGAAATTAAGAAGTTCACTCAGAGAGGAAACGGATGCAAAAATGTTTACAATGGTTATAATACCTGTGGATGATGCAATGAATGAGACAAAAATCCAAGCAGATGACATTTAACTAAAGGAAAATGCAATTGAACCGAAGAAATTTCGCGTTCCGCTCACTTACTTCAATAAAATTAATTCCCATAGTGAAATACCGAATGAATTATGCACAAATTCACTCGAGTAGTAAAGAAGTGAAGTAAAGGTTGAAATGCGAGATCGGGATTCAAGTTAGCAAAGGAGATAAGCAGCAAAGCACCCTCGCTACAATACTATGCACATTCCTCCAGAGGTCCTACATAGTGAATTGCACCCAATATGAAACGAGTACTGATTTCTCAATTGCAGCAAAGTTACTAAAGAAATTGCTGCCACCCAATACGAAACAAACGCATCCTCTCACAATTTCGCTGAACATCAGTCCAAGATTCTCAACTGTTAAATTTTCATGCGCCACAATCTTTCGAACAGTCCATAAATAACCCCAAAATTGCATACAGCGTACTTTCAAAACACCTTTTGCAGCCAATTTTCCCTTTTTCCTGCCACCGCATGTCGTTCTAGTGGCTGAAGCTTCATCTTTATTTCTCTCCTTTCGCGCACTTTTTTTTTCTTCCNAAAAACTCGGCAACGGCTCACCAAGTGAACAACTCAAGTTTATCGAAGCACACAGGTCACTCAAATAAGACTAACTACTCATAAGACAAAACGACAATTACCACCCGTCTGAAAACAACAGCTGTGTTGCTAATGGTTAAAAAAAGGATAGTAGCCAAGTTTAAAAACAAAACCTCCTTTGAGGCGTAACTGTTTGCAAGCATTCATTCATTACGTTTAAATACCTCTAAAAAAATTTATCCGCTAACCTTTACTTACTACTCAAAACTAGTTCAAATCGCCTATTAAGAGACACAGAGAAAGGAAATGGAAAAAATTGGAATAAAGGCTTATGGGTAAAAAGCATTTAAAAAAGAATGAAACATAAAGCAATAAACATCATATCCAATAATCAACTTCTAGCATTACAATGCCAACAGAACAAAACATGGCAGCCGACAGCCGCACCATTTTGGAGGCAAACTACGCATAACACCACGTTTAATCGATACTTCTGCGCCAGCATCACGGCTGCATATTTGTATCGATTTTGCGTGCACAACTCCAAATCATCCACCCCTCCCCATGACATCATTCTTGAGAATCTTGCAATGCTTGCTATCTTGGTGGAAGCATGCCACGAGTCATCTCAACGAGCGATAGAAAGCGACTTTCCCACCGATAACACAAGTTGACAGATAGAAAGGCAAATTGGTTATGGAGAGTGAGTGACTCAGAGTGCATCGTTATGAAATAACGCAACTACTGAGTCAGTATTTTGCAGTAAAGTAACGCAACTATTTGCATGCAAAATTGCCTATCGGTTGACGTGCATTGCCACAGATGATTTTTACGAGCAATACTGCAAAGGAATGCGCTAACTTTTCTATCGATTCCCTCGCCACACTCATTTCTTACCATAATATTCACAGGTTGACACTAATTCGTGACTGAATTATGTTCTATACAACGAGTATCGTTACAGCGATTATTGTGGCGACAATCTGCTTCAGCATTTTCGCTACTAACTTTTTGAATGACAGAAAGGGGAAATGGAAACGGTCAGCCATAGACAACAAGGCATCCAATAGCAGCAGAGACAACCCAACGTTAAACAACGGCAGCATGTTTTCGAGTCGTGCTTGATCACGTGTTTCGTTATTGCTTATCTATCACACTTTTGTGCGATACAGCCAGATAACCAGTATAAGGGGTTAAAGAGAAGCAAGGAGAGAGATGGGAAAGTGAACAAGCAGCAGGCAGGCAACGACGAGTATGGATAAAAGGTAAGGGTGAAATGAGTGAATGGAAACAACAACCTCAACTCGTTCCATCTAATGTTGCCTTTAAAATTTATAACATAAGTATGAACAGACGGACATTAATTTACGTAACAACTCACGGTTGGAGTACAGCCAATAAGGCAACAAATGCATAGCACATTTTTTTCGTACACCGATACCTCCTTTCCCTTACAGCTGAGTTGGTTTGGGAAATTACAATGCTTCATTACCTCGAAATTCATTCAGTTTTTTGTTCATATTCCCTTCTCCCTAAAAATTTGTGGGTGATCTCACACATGGCTTCCATCAATAACTGGTTTCCACATCAGTAGTGGATTTCCACCAAATCAGAAAAACGTCCGAAGAGAAGACGTCGGAAAACGAGGGGAGATCGTATGAGACAATCGTCTCTGTAGTAATACACTAGAGAGAGAGACGATATTTTCTGTCATGTCATAGGGCGTATGAAGTCAACCCATCCCATCTATCAAAATTTGCCGTCTACAAGACCGTCGATGTATTTTTTTAAGCGAACGCACTCGTAGAAATGTTCCGATGTGGAGCATTGAAGACAACTTGTAAAAATGAAACAAGAGATACTATGCACACGGAACCTACGTAGAATGTGGTGTGAGCACTTTTTCAAGCAAAAATTCCCTACTCTTTCTGAGAGAGTGCGTAATTGTTGGCGACGATATCACCACTTACAAAACATCCCCTTCCAACATTTTTTACCCTCTTCCTTATCGTTTAACTTAATAGGCAAAACTAACAATATGAATCTCCTCATATCCACTACTTCGGTTCAATTAAAAATTAAACACCTCCTTTTAATGGATTTTTGTGGAGCCAATACTTTCAACGCAAGTAATCAGACAAGCGAAAGCCATGACGAGAATAATGTTAGCTGTTAATGGATGCCAACTGCTTCTTATCCTCCTCCCTTAGAAAGGATGTTTCATAATTAAATGATGGCTGTGGTTCGATGAACTGATTTGTCGGCGACTACAAAGATAAAAATCACCATCTCAACAACTTAAATCAACACTGCAAAATGTGTAGTTTCGATGCCACGAATAGAGTTTCAGAATGAAAATCAACAGAAACACGCCAACCTTCCAATACTTCATGACCAGTATTCAGCACAAATTGACTCGGTCATGAGTAGAAATTGAAATAATTGAGAACAAAGTGGTCTGCAACAATATTCCGTAATGACAGCAAACCAGATGAAGCATGCATTCTTCTTCCACCCTTCTACTTCGATCCCCCTTAACATAATGAAACAATAACCATCATTCGCAACAGATATTTATTTTCGTACGGAAAACGAATAAAGTCAGAAATCTTTTCCTATGAAATGAGCAGTTCTGATGAAATGTGCCGATTGTGGCAATTCAATCCTCGAAAACCACATTTGTGCTGTTTAGCGACAATAGTTTTACAACTAATATGGTTTATCCCTCAATTCGGGTTAACGATAATACCACACTCTATTTTTTATGAAAAACTTGTTCGGAGGCAGTACAATAAGAATATATAAATAGGAAGGAAAAACAATCAAATCAACTAGCTGAAAGCAAAAGAAGGCAGAAATTGTATTTTTGGATGACATCTTTTTTATCGATCAACACAAAAAAGCGTTTTTTTTTCATAAAAGTTTCCATACTCTCGAGGATCGATGGTTACAGCACAATCTTGCTGCGTTACAGTGGGCAATAGAAAACGAGTTGAAAACATATATCGCAT
The DNA here is from genome assembly GCA_006503575.1 of Baylisascaris schroederi. Lineage (NCBI taxonomy): Eukaryota > Metazoa > Nematoda > Chromadorea > Rhabditida > Ascarididae > Baylisascaris > Baylisascaris schroederi. Next base: position 80,969 of record QEWY01000309.1, on the reverse strand, counting down.
TAAACTGCACTCAATTGCTTGCAACATATGAATGTAAGCACCACACGTCGCTATAGGGCTACGGTGGGAGAGGCAGCACAGCCGCTATCCACCAACATTTTCGGTAGTCTGCACAACGAAGAGAGTACAAAGAGTCTGAAAAAGCGAAAGAAATATTCAGTGAAAATGGTGTGGACGCTTTATCCTCGAACAGGTCCTAGCCTCATCAAAAAAACCTGGCATGGCGCCTAACGTGTATGGATGGTATCAAAGCCGATGCATGCACCACGACCCTATACACCGTAGCACATATTGTGGTGCCCATACGAAAATATTTAGACTCTCGCCATACCAAAAGAAGATTAGCTGCACTCATGCGTTCAAAATATTCAAACAGGCTCAAGATTCTCATAGGTAGCTTTTTTTTAATGCCGACGAGAAAGATAATAATTTTGGGAAACCGAAGTTCTAAGTCACCCAGCGCCGGGAAAGATGAAGTAATAGGTTTTCCCAATTTAAAAAAAAATAATATTTTTTCAGTTAGCAATTATAAAAGAAAATTCAGCGAAACTTAACGGATGCCAACTTTCAGAGGCGATCACCTTGAGTGTCAATTGAATTGTGGGTACCACAATATGCATGGCGCCGTTTTATATGTTATCGAAGTATAGCAAACAGTGAAAACAAAAGTTCGTGAAACCTGCCTGTTAAAAGTGCTTAGTTGAGCGGTCCAATCAACGATAACAGTTAGATGCAGGTAACGGAACATAAATCGACTCAACGCGTCAAACACACATCACTATGACTATGACTTCGAAAGCAGTGAATATGAGATCCACACAACTTTTATTTTGGTACCTCCACGCATTGCAATGGCATTTTCCGTTTAGATGCGCGACTCTCCCTTACACGAAAATGTCGTTTTAAAGGGTTTCAAGTTCCATACATTTCCTCGAAAATAACGTCCTTCCCCTCCTCGACTGCTCAGTTGCAAAGGAACGGCGATAATTGAAGACATATTCGAGCACATATGCTTTGGCTGGAAGTGCTTCCATCAGTTAAGTAAGTTGTAGTAATAGTATGAACGAAAATGTTAGGCATCTGAGGCGACATGCCCGCATTAGACCTATACAACTTATCACAACTCACAGAAAAGCGTTTCACTCCCTTTTTCTCGTTATTTATTCAAAACCTTTCCACGTTGCGCACCCCTACATCATTTTGCCCATCGCAAAGATCAGCAGTCAAAATCTTCTGTAATTTTCATCATTACGCGTCCCAATCCACCTTCATTGCAGCCGAATTTGGCTGGCTGAAATTTCGAGTAATTCTGGATGAGCGGATTTCTTGACTTCATAATCGAACTGTGATTTCATTTCAAAGGTTGGCTCCTTGGGAATAAGGGGGCATCACTAGGTCAAAGGCCCATAGTGCCAAGAATATTAGCGATAAAAACAAAACAGAACCTCTAAAGCACGAAACTAACAGCTTCAAAAGCACCTCACACCCAAAATAATGTAAGGTCTACAATTCACCCAGAAAATTACCTTTTTTTCCCAGAAAACACAGAAAAATAAATATTTTTAGTGAAATGTCATCTAAATTGATAAAACTTGATTTGTTCTTCACTGAAAATTCCAAAACTTTTGAGTCAACTTCTTAACATTATCACAGTCAATAACTTTTCTCTTCTTGTACCGAAAAGTTCTTCTAATTAATATATAACCTTTCACGACAAAGTATGAGTTTGGTAAGCGTCACTATTACTATTTAACTGCTGGAATGACACTACAAATATATGCATTGTCCATCAGCACGGTGTTCTTTTTTAGGGTCTCAATCGCGTTGTTAATAAGCGCGTGCGATGAATCAAGAATAATTTATGATTGTAACGTTACAGCTCGTCGATTCTTAATCATCACATAATGCAGCATGTGACAACGCAAGTACAGAACCTTCTATTATACGGCATTGCAACGAAGTCATCACAAAACTTCCGGTGCATTCGAGCTATCCAGACGGCAATATGCAAAAACGCACCCTTCATTAACTCATCTGGTGTATGCCTATGTTTCGACTTCAAGCCATTTTTTATGTTTGTTGCAATGTGCCCCTCTATATATTCTTAGAACAACACTTTAGCCATGTAAACAACAAAAAACAAAAAGAAAATAGCGCTGCAAAGATACAAAAGTACAATGTTGTCCACGCATGATGAAACAACGCACTATAACGAAGCGTCAGATGACCAACGTTGCGATGCCGAATGAGAATGACCTCTTTCATCTAAGAACCTGTTATATTAGTCACCTCTAGTAATAAGGCACAAAATGACGAGTGACAACGATGGATTCTTCTGTGGAAACAATATTTTCCTGCAGACCACGCACAAATGACAGCGATTATGAGAACGACTCTGCGATGCTAATTGAAGCTATCAACGACGCAAATGGTTACAACGATTGATTTATGCTGCATGAGTATTATAATCAACGAAATAAAATAAAATGCTCAAAGAGTAGCAGAGTGTTGGAAAGTGCTTGAAAACAGGTTAGTCAAGATTGAAGTATATTAAACGCACAAGAAAACGGAAGAAGCATAACACAAATTAGCGATATGATGGCATTTTTCACCACTAAAGTGTAGGAAAAAAAACTCATGAATGAACTGCTGCACCATCTTATTGTACGACCACCCACAACCTCAACTATATGTCAAACAGCAATAGCTACAGTCTGATGCGCGAAAAAGTGCAACTGCAGGATGCTAAAACGCAATTGCAACTGTCCAAACTGTGCATTTTTGCAATAGGCTGCCATATGCACGTTAATCAGTCCACAAGTTCTCTCTACACAGCAATGTCCTTTAAGCTTCAAAAAAATGTAGGACAACTTCAATGTAGTGCTTATGTGGCCATCTCGATGTCTCCTTCATGCTACACATATTTCATATTTTCCGATAAATTATACATACATGACAGACACATAACATTCTCGTTTGCTACAACCCCTGCAATGATGTAAATTCCAATAAAAAAGGTCTCTCAGATTATATCAATCTTCAAATGTAATTCTATAGTTCAATTAACGCTCTATGAGATATTGTAACAATGTCCGCATGCTTTTTGCTGTCTCGAAACAGGGAATATACAATATACCTACAACGGGAAGAGATGCACTTATTTTCCAAAATAACACCTCTACTAGTTTAATAACGCCCCTCCCTTCTCAGGCACATTTCGAGAATGTGTACATGAATATGTGCTTTTTGCAACTGCTTAATACCTATTTAATATTAGTGCCTATGGCAGAACTGATTAGTGCAACTGCGTAAAACGTGACCGCCACTCTCAAAGACTAGTTTGTTTTAATAGTACGTCTAGTAGAGTGAGCTCTGATATGTGCAGTCACGCTGATCTTCGACCGCTACAAGCAACCACTGCAAACTGAACTCAACCTTCAGATCGCCAATCGATTCTACACGAAGCGTAAAACTTTACAGCATGAAATCAACGTAATAAGTTCTTGCATGAAGTTGCTGCTGTCAAGCTTCGTATCTGTGCCCCTGCATAGGACGCATTCTTCGATGGTCCTTTCCAAGACGTGTTGCGCTCTTCATGCAGCCCCCCTATACATGTACACTCTCAGTGGATAATACAACTCCTCATTTTGCTCACACGCAGTGGTCTCGTAGAATGAAGCGGATGGCATATATTTGCAGCAAGTCAGGGGAGTAAGAAGTATTACCACAACGTAAACAGGCTACAGGTCATTAGATTTAGACCAGAGGCTTACAACATCGTTACAAAACAACTACCAAGGACTTTCCCTTGCTTCTAAGGCTCAAGCCACCTTATCTCTAGCGAACAAACGGCATCCTACCTACTTGTTGCTATGGGAGGAGGGGATAAACCTAGCAGGAATTCCAGGACGATCCAAAAAAAAAATCGACACTATAAATGCCTCCTGTTCGGGCCCGGATGAATCCGCTGCATCCTTACTCGTCTCAATGGGCGAAGAAATAAAATCAGCACAGCTTCTACGCACACGCAATGACTCGCATAGCGAATTTACAAACTCAAAGCCCTATCACCTCGTAAAGGAGAAGATATATGAGTAAACAGTGGAAGATGATTCGAGTGAATTCAGATTGTTGACTGGTAAGAAAAAAATAAGTAACAAACATTTGATAAGTTGTAAGAAAAATGTTTACTGCCAATGTGCTAACGCTGGAGACTACATTAATCAATATGAGAAGTAAAAGCAGAGAATAACATAAATGATGAAAACATACAAGAATTTGCTTACGAAGCTTCAACATAATACCGGAAACAACTCAAGGTTCAGCAAACGAAATCAGCAATGTTGCAGAAATCGAGATGGGTCAGTCCATACTTAAAAAACAATAGAGTTCACGCGTTGTCGATGGTATTAAGAAGCATATTCCACGTATGTTCAACAGGGAACTGCAATCTATATAGTACGTTGCATTTGGCAAAGCATTTTTAGCGAGCTGAAATTGATGAACACGTCGAGTAGCAATGGGAGTGGCAAGCTACGACACTGTTCAAGGTGGAATGTCAAAAAAAGCATGCAGAATTTGTCGACAAAAAAAGCAATTTAAATTGGAGCTTGTGATATTCTAGCTGTACGAGATTAAGATTTTGCAGTCATGTGACACGACTTGGTTTCTACGATTGGCTGCAAATTTTGCCAACAATGACGCAAGTGAGAGGCAACCGAGCATTTTCTTTGAATTTCGGTGCCGAAGGAAGTGAGGTGAGCATGCAACGTGCCAATATTATCTGGTCCTTATAATGACAGCAAGCCTTGCAAAGACAACAGCTCAGCAACAACGCAATACTAATGTAAATAAAGCACTCGGAACACAGACGCGGACATGTTTTTGCATTGTTTCGCGAAGACACTTCCACTGAACAACACACATCATACGTACATAAAGCATTTAGAATGCTATACTAAGTTTGAAAGCAGAATTGATCGGCACTAAGGGGTGCGTCGATTGGAGCTGCACGAACCGCCCGCTGGCATGGCCCTACACCTGGTCGACCACCCACCGCACGCATCGATCTCTTTGGAACGTGCACCCCACACTTCAATACGGACGCTCCCTCAGACACCCCTTTGCGTTGGACGCACGCCCCTCTCCCAATTTCTACGCAATGACATTGGCCAGAAAAGCTTGTACACTGAGGCGCTTGAAATATTTTTAGCGATTTGTGTTAGAGAACCTTCAACAGAAAATTTTTTTTGAGGGGACAGACATCGTTTTCTTTTTTGCAGCGTTCTTCTTTACTAATGAAACTTGAGAACGGGAGCAGGAAAAAACTTGTGGTTTTTACGTATATTTTATATAGACGTTTGCGGAAGTGCCAAGAGCATGATGTTAGGCACAACAATAGCAAAAGGCATCAGTTCCAATATACCTCACTTAAGATGATTTGCTCCAAGAAGTTTTCTTTCGCTTTTTTCGGCAATCTGCAAACCTCCTCACAAACCTATATANCAAATATATATATATATATATATATATATATATATATAATGAAGTCATTCCAAACACGATGTAACATGCAAACATTAACAAATACTACGAACTTTACCTAAAGTAAATGGGCACCCGATGAATACCTATATTCTTTTCACAAATTACTGCGCTGTATTTATATCTTTCAAGTTTTGGTGAATATTCATGAGTATGGTAGTGGCTGTAGCCATTTCGCGAAACCTAGATCAAACAGTGGTGCCCAGTACCGCCGCAACTGCGCAAGTGGCAGGAACCTTATCAACTCTCTCTGGAGAGAACATGGAAGACAACGATTGGAACCAACACTAACTGTCTTTGCAGTTTGAAGGAATCACCATATAAGATGTAATATCAATCCTCGTGCTTGAGCAGCCTGTATTTACTTGAATCCCCAATACGTCACATTTTCACGTCACCCCTCACGTTATAAATTGCGAGCGTAACAAAACTGTTTCCTTATTCCCGAGGCGCCGTCAACTCCACTATAATCTCATTCGGCGGATTCGTGACATAGGTTGCGAGTTTATTTGTTTATATATCAAAGCAACAGTCAGATCTTGTTGATCCAACATGTGCTAACAGTGAAATCGCAAACCGAATCGATTCTTGCGCTCTCCGAATGAAAAAAAAAAACTACAGGAACTTCCGATGTAAACTGGCAGTACATGGACGGTCTTCATTCAGGCGACAAACAAAACAGAGGACAATCTATGGCAACGTTTTTATATACAGAGTGGCCCAAAAGCAGCAGTATCTTGTTTGTAGAGATGTTACTTGGCTTGATGCCTTCGTAAAAGAATGCGCTGGACACTGGTTCTTGGGACTACCGGTTCCAGGGAGAGGAGGTTAGCTGACTTTTTTGGGCTGCGGTCAATGGCACGCAGATTTGGGGTCTTCCCCCTTCTGATTCGCTGGACCACGGTCGTCCGCTGCGAGGTGCATCCTCAACAATACCCTTCTCTTCAGAATCGGTGACAGCAGTCTTGATCATTCTGGAGTCCAGCGCTGGCGTGAAGAAGTACTCAGGTCACTGCATCGCGCATTCGGCAAAGTTCTCATATTTGTAATAAAGTAATAAAGCTTCACCATCAAAATGTGTTCTTGCAGTGCGGGCCTAATAAAACTCATCCCGCCCTGCAAGTTGAGGATTTTTTAGGTTACCAAACCAAAAAAGAAAAGAAAAGAAACTGCCATGGAACGCGAGAGAAATCGATCGCAAAATAACACACTGCTTCTTCTGTGCTACCGTGTAATCCGATAAATTCATTCACTAATTTAACTGATGACGAGATGCTTATAAGATAGCAAAGCGATCCCTCGTCCTGCACACAAATAGGCAGCATTGCCAGTGTTTGCAACCTTCTTGATTTCATGACCACAGAATTCTCCGTTAGACAGTGACCGAGCGGTTCAATAGCCCCTCCCCCCTTCCGCATACCCATCTTCGTTTTACCTCGGCAGCCTTCCCAAACATCGATGGAATGCGCTTATGATTACAATTTTGGGGTGGATTTGTGCCAACCGCGTTCACGCCAACAACAGCAATGTTCCATCGATGCATAAGGCAAGTCAACTGGTGATAATGTAATAAACAAAACGCATCATTGAATTATTTAAAGCGCTCAGAGATTTCAATTCAAAACATGAGCACTATGGACGATGTGACTAAAAAACAACGCAACTCCACTTGACAACTTCCCATGTAAAAAACCATAAAAAGCAATCATAGGAAAAAGTTAAGCGGAATTAAACTCTGAGTGGAACAAAGTGTCGATGGGAATCACGTAGGCTAAAAGCTTTATCAGAATTTTAAATATTTCAACGATTCCGTACTCAGTCATTGTATTCATCGAAGTGGGGAAAAAAAAAACGCTTCAAACAGCTAGATAGCAAGAAGGATAACCCACGCTTCAATATGCAAATACCGACAAAAAAACCAATGTCATTAATCAGAGGAAAAGCCTTTGATCAGTAAAGCTAAACACGAATATCCGAATAAGAATACAACTGCAAAAATGAATGAGCTTGTTCCGAATAGTACATCATGAAATGATTTCTAAACTTGTTTCACAAAAGAATGAGCGCGAAAGTGTTTACCCAAAGAAGCGTAATAAAAAGGGAACTCGAAAAAAGCAGACCGTTCAGCATGCACAACCACGCAACAATGGTTGCATTGCAGGCTCATTTGCCGTAGATCCCTACGTATTTCATCGGACATATTTTGTAGGAAAACCGTGCTACAAGCAATTCGAATTGGTTCATTGCCAAGTTTGAGGAGTTTGTATTTCAAATTAGATCGCAGGATATATTTCAACAAAACTAAATCGAAAGACCCCCACGAAACACAGAAATCGACCACTTCTATCGATACCAGTCTATAACCTCATGCCACACAGCTGAATAAAGACAATTACGTTGATTACTCACAGCAAACGATATCTGCCGCGTGAATGTACCCATTTGTGGCACGTAATTGGCACAATCTTTATTCATTGGTACTCTGCCTACACTCATTTTAGTCATCTTAAAATTACATGCTTGATTTTTATGAAGAATTTCAATAAATAAAATAAAAGCATGCTCCAATTACTAGGCACTCTTGCCAACATCATGTTGGCTTTTTTTCGAAATTTTGTACCAAGAAGAACCTCTCCTTCCAAAAATGAACCATAATTGAGTATCACGACATACCAAGACAAGCGATTTTATTTCGATTGCTAGTCTATTGCCCGATAAGGTTTTTGATGAACCTGCTCTCAAACTGCAACATATTGTTATACATAAATGACTGCTTATAAATTCAGCCAACATTTACGGAGTAATCTGAGCCGGCTAACAGCGTTCACAGGTGAGTGAAATCTTTTAGACTATCTTCTGAAAAGCCGCGAGGTCTGAATGCAAATCCTCTAAGATTGGCAAACCTAGAGTGTTAAATAATATTACAAAGTTGCTTGTGCACATTAATGGCACCCGAAGTACCGAACAAAATGTTGCTACTTTCTAGAATGATAAAAGATGAAGTTTTTTGAAAAGTTCAAATGGCAAGTCAAAAGGATCTGGCCCTAATGCAAAGTTCACGCCTAGGTAAAGAAACATTTCAACCGCTGAATAAAAAGTATTTTATGAGCTGCAGATCATGAGCTATCAAGGTTTACTTTTACTGTGAGTGAGGAAAGGGGAATAGCTGGTTTCAGATTATCCTACAAAAAATTAATGGCAGAAAGGGTACCACTATACCGGAATGAATGCAGTGCACCCTTACTGCTCTCCATACAACACGAATTAAAACAACGGCAGCTGTCATATATGCAAACGCGCACATTCACCGACAGATGTTGTGCACACACTGTGAACTTACAAAAGCACAGCGTTATCCCTTCGGTTGGAGGAATGAAATGACACAAATTGCATGAGTTTTTAATATTGAAGCGTTGCAAACTCGGTTAACGGATATGTGCAAAAAATAACGTAACCACTCCGTAGCAGTGTTATAAATTACATGATACGACGGGAATAGAGGGAGGGGAGNTTCCCCCCCCCCCCCCTCCTCCCCCCTGCGTATAATAAAGTAGGAAGCTTTTATGTTTTGGGACCTGATGGAGATAGAGAGTAGGTCACTTAGAGCACTTTATTCAGTAAATCAAGCGTTTTCAACCCGTATACGTTTATTTGAGGTCCTTTCCTTTGAGTTGGTGCGTTAACTTACGACTTTCTATACCCTGTGACCCGTTTCGGGGAGATTACTCACTGTTTTACTCAGTACCTCAGATACAATGCATTTACCAGCACAAAACTTTTTTGCAGCTCAATGCGAAGCATTATAAGCAAAGCTAAAACTGAAGAAGTGACGAGCAAATAAAAGAGAAGTCAAAAGGAGAGTTTCTGCATCCGGAGAGTCCAAAGCATGGGGTGCAGCGATTTCATTCCGCAAAGCGTTCCATAAAACAACAAAGCTCATAAGAACTCTTCCTGAATCGCCTCAGTTCAATGTTCCTGTTGTGTTCTGAACTGAAAAGCATCGTACAACATGTACTTTTTATGGGTTTCAATAAAGGAAAATTCATAATCATTTCAATCATTACTCCAATGCTTTAATAATCAGCATAACCAATACTCTCATGCACGGAGAGAGAGATAAGACAGAGAGTAAAAAAGATTGAAAGAGCGTGTTGAAAAGACAGCAGCGGTAAAAAAAAAAAATTTAAAACACAAAGCAAGGAAAAAAGCGAAGAGTACAGAACACAGTGGCACATCGTCTCTACGAATCTTCCATCAAGCATCTGGAAGATGGCTAAAGGGTGTGTTACAACAACATATCTCATTGTCGTGCGTAGCACTTGCTAAAGGCAAAACATCATTCAAAGTGGGCTGTCTGAACGCTGATGTGTTGCATCGTTGCTTCAATGAGTGAAGCACAATGCAAACGCGCACAATGTGACTTCATTGTGCACTCACATATAACAATGAGCACTCAAAATAAACTTGCTTGTTTTTTCATAAATATAGATGGGCCATCGAATTTACTAATATAATGTTTCCGAGGATTTCCTCTTGAATATTTTTTGAGCAGATTAGAAAAAAAAAGAGAGGAATTATCCGTTGCTGAAAATTGAAAGAATGCAAAATAAAGAGGTGGTGAACTTATCGCCTCATTTGTTCTCTATCGAAACATCAACATTGAATGTGATTTGCTGATGAACTTTACTTCATCGTTCTTCTAGAAAAACTTTTTTAGGGCAAAATGTGTGAGAGAATGTCGTGAAGATTGCATTAATCACTTAAGCATCAAATGAGTAGAAATTTTAGCTATATACAACAAATTGAAACCTTCCAACAAATTAAATAACCCTTTGAATGCGGAATGTGACAAAGAACATTGGATCCTATCCCCTTTCGTCATTTCTTTTGCAAATAAATTCTGAAATGATGTCAAAAGGAGAGTTTCTGCATCCGGAGAGTCCAAAGCATGGGGTGCAGCGATTTCATTCCGCAAAGCGTTCCATAAAACAACAAAGCTCATAAGAACTCTTCCTGAATCGCCTCAGTTCAATGTTCCTGTTGTGTTCTGAACTGAAAAGCATCGTACAACATGTACTTTTTATGGGTTTCAATAAAGGAAAATTCATAATCATTTCAATCATTACTCCAATGCTTTAATAATCAGCATAACCAATACTCTCATGCACGGAGAGAGAGATAAGACAGAGAGTAAAAAAGATTGAAAGAGCGTGTTGAAAAGACAGCAGCGGTAAAAAAAAAAAATTTAAAACACAAAGCAAGGAAAAAAGCGAAGAGTACAGAACACAGTGGCACATCGTCTCTACGAATCTTCCATCAAGCATCTGGAAGATGGCTAAAGGGTGTGTTACAACAACATATCTCATTGTCGTGCGTAGCACTTGCTAAAGGCAAAACATCATTCAAAGTGGGCTGTCTGAACGCTGATGTGTTGCATCGTTGCTTCAATGAGTGAAGCACAATGCAAACGCGCACAATGTGACTTCATTGTGCACTCACATATAACAATGAGCACTCAAAATAAACTTGCTTGTTTTTTCATAAATATAGATGGGCCATCGAATTTACTAATATAATGTTTCCGAGGATTTCCTCTTGAATATTTTTTGAGCAGATTAGAAAAAAAAAGAGAGGAATTATCCGTTGCTGAAAATTGAAAGAATGCAAAATAAAGAGGTGGTGAACTTATCGCCTCATTTGTTCTCTATCGAAACATCAACATTGAATGTGATTTGCTGATGAACTTTACTTCATCGTTCTTCTAGAAAAACTTTTTTAGGGCAAAATGTGTGAGAGAATGTCGTGAAGATTGCATTAATCACTTAAGCATCAAATGAGTAGAAATTTTAGCTATATACAACAAATTGAAACCTTCCAACAAATTAAATAACCCTTTGAATGCGGAATGTGACAAAGAACATTGGATCCTATCCCCTTTCGTCATTTCTTTTGCAAATAAATTCTGAAATGAAATTAAGAAAAACGCTCTTAAAGTTTGAATCCCAGCCATATATATCGATCCCAGGAAACCATTAAAGCATTTTATAGTTTAGGATGGCAGCGAATTTTCGAACCACAACTGGCTTGCATTTTACTTCAGTTTTTGATAACAATTGGCTCTTAAACAATTCTTACGCATACCTCTTTTTTTCTCCGTTGATGAAAACCTGGTGATTCTATTAAGTTCGAGTAGATAGTTCACAAAGAATATGTTCCCAACGTATGTCAGTGTCCTTCGATAAGACGCAAAACACACTTTTTTTTTTTCAAAACTTTCAATTGCCGTTCTGCTAAGACATACTCTGCATGAAGATACCGTCCGCAGACAGATTCCTACAGAAATGTTACCTTCGAATTCTAACAACTACAGCTAAGACCACTAAAGTACGTAAGCATTAGCGGTTACCAAAAATTGAGGGTACGCAGCAACTAGGCAAACGCAGCTAGTGCCGGGAGAGGAACACTTAAACACATAAAGAAACACAGAATATCGAGAGAAGACGATCGACTCAATCCCACTGCACTGCAAGGAATCACAGGAATCCTATAAGCTTCACGACTGCTCATTCCACACATTCAATTGGATTACTTGACACGGATGAATTGCCATATAAGACGGGCACAGCTGACGACGAAGAAATGTTCAATTTCACCTTCTCTTTACTGCATCTCATGGAGGCTTCTAAGGCAGTCTCAAAAACCGAATGGGGACTGATCCCGAAACGCTCTCATTTGATTGTCAACCACTTCCAACAGCTTCACATCAATCTTCAATCAAATCAACATTCAACGATTCTGGAACGTCTTGAGGAAAACGGTGAAAAACTTTTTAAAGATGGGAGACAAACTGCTATCATTCACATCGACTTTCTACGTAACTACATAGCTGCACCATTAATTGAGAGTTACGACAGAAAAAAAAACAGCGAAAGAGCAGAAATCACATTGCGAGGGTTACAGTTCAAAAGAATCGGAGCGTTCACGAGTTGAATAAGTATGTGGAACGGGTTTTGTGAATGTAGAGTGCAAAAATACGTAGACGTATGTAGATTGCCGCACGAGTGTTGAGATACAACAACCTTGCTCATTAGAGAAAGTTTTAAAAATCACTATAGCAAGTTTAGTTCAGTTTTATCTAGAAGATATCGCATAACAAATGAATAGGGGTATTCGTTTCGTGTTTGGAAAAAGTGGTTTCAGCACAAATGAAGTACAGCACACAGAAAATCTTTCAATAAGACAACTAAATAAAAGCTACATTCTTTGAAAATCGCACTTTTTATGCAGCGCCTTCTCAATCCACCGAAGCAGTACAGCTTCGTCCAGGAAACACATAATGGTCATAATGTTGATGTGAATCGATATGTTAAATCTAGGGCTAGCTCATGTTTTAAAGTTGTTCCACATGCAACGTGTCACTCACCCTGACGCATTCTGATCAGCACAAATGGGAAAGGTATGTGGGCATGAAAAAAGGAGATGGGGCACATTAGCTTCAAACACTGAGAACTATATATTTACTCGAACGCAGTGAACTAGAGTCGCTTTTGTAAAAACTCACAAATTTGCAATTACGCATTGAACTGATGATACAAATGCCTGCAAGGTTGCGAGCGAGACGACCACAACTATTTGCGCTTAAGACTCCGAGTGAAAACATCGATCTCCGACGTTAAATGACTTATTTCAACAAACGACTCTTTATCGAAATGGAAACCGCATTTTTCCTGCGAAACGGAAATGAAGCTATGCGGATATTCGCTGAAATTCAGCACAACAATAAACTTCATGAGCCGTATAAATTGAGTGAACGAATGATTCAATGGTTGAACGACTAAAAGAATGGAAGAGTGAATGAGCGAATAAACAAACAAACAAGTAAACAGGTGAATAAATAAATTAACTAATTAACTAATTAACACCTTATTACAAGGGAAAAGGAAAATTCGAATTTAATTACCATATAATGCAATAACAAGAGAAAACATGATACAGTGCAGCACCCTTTCAAATGTGAGGAAGTGAGCTGCAGCATCGAAATCGGTCAGGAAACGAGCGTTAGCTCCATGCCAACCTCTCCCATTTTGACCACGCTTCCACGGTCGGCACAGTGGCAACGAATCCAATAAAAGCACAGTATTCAATAAATACAAGCCCAGCTAGCTTATAGCGTGGCGTTAACGAAACATGACGTCATCATGTCAATGACGGAATTGTGCACGACGACGGGCAGACAGACAGAGGCGAGAAGAGAGCCAGGCAGAGGGAGAAAAAGAAGTGGAGATGATACAGCGGGCAGTTGTCAAAACCACAAACCCGCATTGAACGTGAGTCAGGAGGAGTTCAGCTTGAAGTGTCATTCGAGCCAAAGAATAGAAATTCGCGGAACCTGAATGTCGCCACATCCTATACAGTGACTGAACTAAGGATGCACCGATAAAGTTGTTTGAAAATCTACGACAATAGAAAAAAGTCGAAACGATTCATAAGCAATGTGTTTTCCCACAATAAGCGCTTTGTTTCGAAGTTTACACTATTTTAGAAGTGAGGGAAATCACAAAGTGTCTCATAGGTAAGTCAAGAGATGCAACAGATAGAATCCTCAAAATGCTCCACTGCAGTTGTTGCAATTGCATCCGTGTTTGGTACATTTTTCCTTGAAAAAATCTATTCGCAATTCATTTTAGAATTTCAATAATCAGTTGAATTCAATGTATCATTGCAGAGGTAGCACAAATTCCGTTCGAATGACTAATAAATGCTCATTGAAAAGCTTTACGGAAATTGTTGAATCGAGTTAGAAATCAAGTTAAACTGAACGACTGATAAAATGGTGTTGTGCCCATATAAGAAATCTTTACAGTTTCACAGAATCCTCAAAAAAAGTTGCTTACTTGAAAAAAGAACGCTCTCTGTTCCATTTCAACGGAAAATTTTCAAGGAAAATTCTATGAAACTTGAAGTTTCTTGCCCATTCGGATTCAAGCAGATGGATGAACCTCAAAGACCATGATTCACATCAACTAACCTAACTCAATAAGCTCAAGGGTGTTTAGAGGCAGCCGCGATGTGATAAGCGAACTGGACGAGGATGTCACTTTGCACAGAAGAGCGATTGCTGTCTCAATTCATCAGAAACTACTTACTTTTAACTCAGCATTCCCTCCACCCCATCCTATTCTGTGATGGTCATAGGTCGAGAATCTGTTACGTCAAATGAATTGGGGACCGTAATAGCTCGTTCAGCTAAATTTTCTTACCGTTGAAACCTATAAGACATTAGCGTAAACGTGCTGTGGAAGCATAATTTCAGCAAATAATGAACTCACTCTTCAAATATCAGAAATCTCCCTCTTTAAGTTACTATGTATAAAATAATGATATTTCTCCTTAGAGACGCCAAAGATAAACGGTTGAAACGTTTCCCAATGTTTTTTCATATGTGTGGAAATAACAAATCAATGCAAAGAGCGTCAGAAACAAAGAATTTGCAAAAAATAAGAACAAAGAAGAAAACTATGAAAAAAAAGAATTCAAAACAATTTATTCTAGCATCTCCTCAGTTTGCTACCCAAAATTTCAACACAGCCTAATTTCTCAGTCCTCTCTCTGTTTGCATTTCCTTTTCGGTGTAGAAGAAGATCATGCCGCAGAAATCGAAATATCTTCGCATCTGTAAAGAATGCATATGTCAAGAAATAAGCAAAATATGAAAGCATATTTCAGTTAAAACTGGACTCAATTGCCAGTAAATACCTGTTAGCATTCCAAAAGTATTATGTCATACTTGATTCGATGTTAAGCTCAAACGGTAGTCTTATGTAAAGCCGCACTCCATTCGGAGACGTCGCTGCGTCGGAACCTCTTCACTATTCACTATTTTATATGTAACTCAAAAATACGTTGCACCATTTTTATGGAGCTGCCAAAATACATAGGAAGCTTTGTGATGTAGACTGGCCCGACATGTACGATTCCTGCCTTTTTCGCCTGCTACATTATTAAAGCAATGAGTCGTTAAGCATGAATTTTCCAAAATTATACCGGTCGATTGGCATTGTGTCAGAAACAAGGATAAAGGCCAAGTAGTGGTTTGAAAATTGAAGTGAGAAGACGATCGTAAAAGTTGTCTTTCACAAAATGCAGCGTAAAAAACAACCAGACCGTCTCGCATAATCAATTCAGCGCCAGTGATGAACAATGAAAAAATATTGGTATATCACTGCGGAGGATATCCAAAACAGCCACGGTTAGTATCTATGTTACTGAGTGGTGCTAGGGCGTTTGTTTGCGGAAAGCGAACGCTGTTCATGCGCATGACGAGACGATATACTCCGTGAATCAACGCATCGCATAGCAATAATTGTTGCACCGGATTGCATATTTCAGTTAAAACTGGACTCAATTGCCAGTAAATACCTGTTAGCATTCCAAAAGTATTATGTCATACTTGATTCGATGTTAAGCTCAAACGGTAGTCTTATGTAAAGCCGCACTCCATTCGGAGACGTCGCTGCGTCGGAACCTCTTCACTATTCACTATTTTATATGTAACTCAAAAATACGTTGCACCATTTTTATGGAGCTGCCAAAATACATAGGAAGCTTTGTGATGTAGACTGGCCCGACATGTACGATTCCTGCCTTTTTCGCCTGCTACATTATTAAAGCAATGAGTCGTTAAGCATGAATTTTCCAAAATTATACCGGTCGATTGGCATTGTGTCAGAAACAAGGATAAAGGCCAAGTAGTGGTTTGAAAATTGAAGTGAGAAGACGATCGTAAAAGTTGTCTTTCACAAAATGCAGCGTAAAAAACAACCAGACCGTCTCGCATAATCAATTCAGCGCCAGTGATGAACAATGAAAAAATATTGGTATATCACTGCGGAGGATATCCAAAACAGCCACGGTTAGTATCTATGTTACTGAGTGGTGCTAGGGCGTTTGTTTGCGGAAAGCGAACGCTGTTCATGCGCATGACGAGACGATATACTCCGTGAATCAACGCATCGCATAGCAATAATTGTTGCACCGGATCGGCCGTTAACCCAACTGACCACCCACTTTGCGCAATGTTCCATTTCCCTATTCGCCGTTCTATTATTGTATCCTTTCTGTGACATTCCATATATATCGAATTTTCAGATCAGTATACAATATGTGGTGTGGCGTAGTTCGACTCTTTGAAATGAGAATGAGGAATAACGTGTGTTGGAATAAGAAGATACTTGTGGTAGCAACGCGTTTCTTCGATTCCTGTTGTGCCGTGCGTGCTGCAGACCAAGAAATGGCTCAGTTAGCGCAGTTTTTTTTTGTTGATTTGACGTCTTCTACGAGCTCCGAACAATAAATAGACTAGTTCCAAAAGAAATATCGAAACTATATATGTCAGAGTGAGTGCTAATTCACCATCTGCTATCTACTGCGGTATAATGTACTCTAGAAATTGCCTTACTTGAATTACACTAAAATTACTTCCCCACTGTTCATTTCACAGTGAAAAATCCAGCATGTTGGAAGCGGAGTGTGTAGAATGAGGAAGAAAGGAGCAATGCTTTATACCCTCTCGAATGGGACAGTTGCAGGGAAGCTTCAATATAAACGATGCATTCTTAGTCTATGAAAGTTTGCCCATTTGCATAATAAACAAACGAATACCGTTAGCACTATAAAATACTAGGAAATGAGAATGCTACCGCCGCCATGCACAACATCCATTGAAATTCGGTTATAGCAGTAAAAAGTCATGGCAGGTTCTTCCATCTACCGTCGCTCCCCCCTCCCCCCTCCCTCCCCTTCCCCCATTGGGACAAACATCAACACATCTTCCACAGTGAGCAGCACAGCATAAACTGTGGCTCGCGGGAAACTTCACGGACTACTGCATCGAGAAGTTTTGCAAATTAATGTAAAGGGGTTGCTTTGCAAACGTTTTGAAAACATAAATCTTTTTTTTTTCCTTCCCTTCAAAATTTCCTTGCATAGTAAATCTTTTTCAATTTTCCTTTAAGTGCAACAGGTAAGCAAGACGCCTCTGCATCATATCTTCTCTTCGTGTGCTTCACAGCTCTCATCACCATTGAAGGCACTCCTGAGGCTGACTGTAAACTTAGCTCCACCAACATATTATAGGTAACATGGAAATCCAACTTTTAGATGGGCAAATTACTTCGATGCTCAGGGAGAAGCAGTCAAACGGCAGAACGAGTTTTCTACTGAGAGGTGTATTCCGAAAGATGACTTTCATTTTCATTTACATTAACGCTGGCTGAAGTTTACTATTCAGGGCTGTACCCGAATTTCTTTGATATCGTTGAACCGTAACTCAAGCAACATTACAACTAATGGATTCTGGCTGGAAATGCTGTGTTTGTTTTGCCTAGATCTATCAAATCCATCAAGACTACTTTGTAAATAGTATTGATAAGGTTAGGATGAAGCGGGTCGCATTGCAATAATTGGAAAGCTATTTTATTCTCAAAACTCACAAGCAATTGCAACAGCAAGAATGGTCTCCAAATCCAGCCAATATTTAAAAAAAAAAAAGTTCAACCCTAAACCAAACTTTTGAAGAAAAAAGCATTTTTCTCATAAAAACAATCGTGCTTTCGAATTCTGTGCATCGGTGCAAAGATAAGCCGCGTCACCAAAATGCTCCACTCGACAGAGCGTGAGTATCTGGAAAGCAAACAAAACGTTCTAGAGCAAACTGCAGATGCGAATGGGCGTAGACAAGACTGCATACCAAATGCATAGCAAAAGTGACCTCACACTTTCCCTTATAGTATATGAAAACACAAGTGGGGCGATAACCTAGGAACAAGAATTCACAGATGTGAACATCTGAGAAGAACACCAATACGAGCACTTGTTCCATCCATTAGGCAGAAGTCAACGAATGGTGGCTGATCGAGCGACTCTCAAAATCTGATTGGTGAACGGAGCCAGCACCGTGTATGCGCAGCAGTGTGAAGCCAATTTCGCAAGCTGTTCGCTTGTTCAGGACGTAAAGGTTTGCACGCCGTAAGTAGTTGCAACAGCGCGCATACGTGGTGCATTCTACCAACAACTAAATATTTACGGCGGGTCTTGTTTTGACAGCGTTTTGAAGTGATGGGTAGTCACACTTCCGCAATATACTTTCAAAATCACATATAACATTTCCTGTATCACGCATTTTCAAGTTTGTAAGTCCCTTTCTAGATACCCCTCCGAATACACAGCATTTTCAGAAAGCACAAATGGTGCACGCGGAGTCCGATGGCTGACGTATTATCGCATATAATTCGAGAAATTGTTACCAAATTTGAGATTCAAGAACACATCAAGCTAAGATTTCTTATAATATCATTCCCTCAACAACTGTTCCCGGATATATATATATATATATATATATACATTTATCTATTTATATATTTATGTCTATTTATTTATTTATTCATTTATTTATTTATTTATTCATTTATTTATTCACTTATGTTTATATTTATATTTATATCTATACTTATATATTGGAATTGTCTATGGTCAGTTCCATAGTTGAGCCTATATCGAAACGAGAAGACTAAAGGCTTTAGGGAACAGATATGAGTACCACTGGTCTTTATTCGATATCCTATGTGTATCAATCAATGTCTTTACTGGATGTGCCGCAAGCAAAATTTCGGATCGTCGACCGATTCCTGAATCCATTCCAGGCTTTACTGCTGAGAATTCCTCCCCCCCCCCCCCTCCCCCCCTACTCGTAAAGCGTGCAGTCCCGCTCACCATTTATCAGAAGCATGATTCCCTCATACGCCGTGATGCCTCACGCATAAATGACGTGTTAAAAATCGCTCGTTATGAAATTTCAGGGAAAGCGTCATCGTTGGAAGTTCGATCCCGTAAGGAAGTTTCCGACTTCCATATGAGGAGTCCCAGCCAAATGCAACTCTGATCTCCGACTAAGCAGAAAAAGAAACGAACAATTAATGTCTTCTGCGTTGACTCTATACCATTTATGGCATCGGTCCGGCAGGCCTGCAAGGTAGGGTTGGTTATGTTATGTATGCGAGTGAATCATCTGCCTATTGTCAAAACATTCAGTGACTGTGTTTAACAGAACAAAGAAGGCCGGCTGTCATGTACTCGTTGTTTCAATACTTTGAGAAGGATAAGCTCTCGATGAAATGAATGAACAAATCGACCACAATTTTCGTCAAAATTGAAAGAATTAAAATCACACGTACCCGTATGGTGGAGCACACTCCTGCGTTGCAGAGACCTCTTGTGCCGTAGAAGCCCATATATGACTTCATTACTCGTTTAAAGAAGCATACCAGCAACTCAGCTACTTGAAGTTCTCAAATGGGAAACGCCAAAGAAGTGAAAAGGAATGTTTTATGGAGATGCTCTCTTCTCAGCGTGGATCAGCCAGAAGATGGTACCTGAAAGCGATTCTCTTCCGCTTTCGAGAAAGCATCATGGTGCAATGTGCCATCGGAGCAGTTGCTAAGGTAAGATTTCGAGGGACTCTAATTTCGCTAATCAGGAAGATGCAGTTAAAGGCCTCTGCCTTTGCATGATTAGTAAAAGAAGAAAGCCTACGAGCACATGAAGCCACAATTGGAATTCTATGATAGCTTGGAAATGAATATGCCGCGCGCATACGCATGGTGACAGTGGAGATGGCGGCAGATAAATACAACATTTGGCGAAGCGATGCCGTTGCAGCACCAACGACAAAAAACAGTTGCACAGCATGTGTGCCTTCCTTCTCTTTTATGTCAATGACTAGCAGACAGGTAGATAGATGATCGAAATATCCGTTCCACTGAGGTGTCTTGTTTGGTCTCTATTGAGCGGAAAATGAATCGTAGTCATTACTGACAGCATTTGTTTGATGCTAACATAAAATAGCATCGTATTTGCGATCGATGATTGTGATGAAAAAACAAAAATGTGGCACATAAAACTTGAAATTTTGGGGAACACAAAAAGGGATACATGGAAGCGAGGGAGAACGCACAAAAATTAATGTGACTGCTGCATGTGTGCCCCTCAAACATTCAATGCCTCTCACCTTTCACGATAACAACTGGATGTCTAGGCAACGTCACATAAACATCACAAAGTATTCCATCCTGTCAAACGTATAAAGCACCAAATCGTACACGCGAGGCAATCTGCTTTCTTTAATTTTACCAAGAGATGAGATTAGCAAAAAATGCATTCTTTCCAGCGATTTATATCACAAAAAGCAAACACAGTTGCAAATTCCCGATTAAAAACGTTGTTGATTGCAGTCACTAGCGATCTGTGAAGAGAAACGCTCCTGTTCTCTCTGTGCACTCTACAGTCGAAATTGTGCAAAGCATTGTCAATGAGGTAAAGCAACACAATCTTAATCAACATCCACAACAGCCTATTTCGATACCACCTTCACTTCGCGCATTCTGTTTTTGATTCAAAACCATGCAACTGCAATCGGATCTCTTAAAAGCGTCTGAATTCGGCAATCCCGTAACTAGAATTGGAATGCAACCTTAACAACAACATCAGAACTCACCATGCTTCTTGAAGCGAGCGTCTCCATTGAGAGGCGAAACCAAGCGAGCCAAATGTCGGTGAAACTATAAAAACTATTGATCAGTCCTTTCAGCTACGTCACACCACCGATTAAAAATATGTTCACAGATGACTGCCCTTTGACCTAACCAAATGTAGAAAATAATTGCAAATGTAAACATCTACAGCTGAAAAGCAAATCTACAGTGCGAAGCTCCACTGGGGTTCTGGAAAATGTTTTTTTTTAAAGCTTTGGTGAAATTCCAAGGGGAGAGGCTTCTCTTCGTATCTGGGTAACTAAGAAAAATGTTTTGTTAAGGCCCTTTCAATGAAGTCGTCTTGTTCGTCTTCAAAATAACACATTACCGACCGATTGCCACCAATATCGCTCTGTTAATGATCCCTCTTATTTGAATATATGGGATGATTCAAAGAAAGGGGAATAAGCACAGTCATAACAAGCTTTTATGGGATTAAAAAGCAGGCATCTGATTACTGCTGAAAAATATGCAGCGGCTGTTGTTCGTAGTTTAGCACCTTGGTATAGAGTATGTAGCCTTTGTTTTACTGCAACACATCACAGTATATTTCAACAAAGGGCCTTAAAGGCTTAGGAAAAAGCCAAGTTAACGAGCAGTTCCAGCGAAGTAATTACAGCAGCCTCCATAAACGCCATGCTCGACACATCGCTGCTCGAAATCGTCGGCGAACACTGGCATCCATCCAGACAGGTCTGAAACCGTTCTAGTCGCTCCTTCGCTCGGAGCCACGAGCAAAGAGGCTTGAGTGCTATTCCTACAATTCTTCTCCGTTTTGGTGCTGCAGATGTTAGGTGAAAATATGGAGGCATACCGATAGGCACAACTGGATAGACCAATAACACGTCGCTCACAATGTTTTGTCGGTAGAGTGGAAATGATTGAAAGTGACTTCTTTCCATTGTAAGTTATATTGCCATCTCATTTTAGCGTTTCCATCTTTGCTTAATTTGCATCTTATTTTAGTGGTTTTTTCAGCGCTCTTTGCTCTTTTATTCTCTATGCAGTATTTCATGTATCTCCTTTTATCTTATTCACATGAGTGAACGTTTGCGATAAATCTCGAATATTGTGGTTGAGATCGATGAGATCGTTATGAAGATGAGAGAGGAGCAGGGATGATGAAAAGATTTTCCTTTAGGAAGGCAGGTGATCGTACCACATCTTTTTGATTTACCTTAGCATTGGCCAAATAACTGACCGCACCACGGATCATCCATACAAGCGAATTCACATTTTCTTTTCGCATCGCGTAGCAGTTATCGACTATGTGAAAACTTGCTGGAATATTGTAGGAAATCACTGACAAGCATGTCGAAAACTTGTTAGTGCAGCAGCTGTGAGAACTCTCTTGGCGCCACTTGGAGCGAGGATTCATTAACGCTTGGTTTCGGCAACAGTGATCATAACGCTGCATTGTTTGTACACCTGGCTCCAAAGCTTTGGCATTTCGAATTCCCTTACAAAAGTTAGACCCGTATAGCAAGCATTCGTTTCCTGTACGTTATGTGAAGCGAACTCCTCTCGTTACCTTTCTTGTTGTGCCTTACATTCACGGCAAGGTTATATAAGAGTTAAATTAGCGTAAGAATGAGCGATAAATGTCAATTGCATTATTAGCAGTATGATTTTGTAACAGCCATAATCACATAAATTTACAGTTATTAGAGGCGCACAGTTATGCAACACATTTTTTAGAAACTTTTGTTAGGGAAGAATTAAGCGGTGCCGTCGAATCCATTAGTTGTGGAGCTGTGCTTTACGTTTATATTCTGCACGAAAAGATGCTGAAAAGTTTGGCGGTGCTAACGATCATCGTCATTCATCGTCGAATCACGCAAAGACTAGCTTTGCAGCATCAATCAGGGAAAAATAACAAGAATGATAACGAAAGTAAAATTGGCTACTCCTTGATGAGAAAAAACAGCACACAATTGAAATGATGAAATTTTTTAGGCGACAATTTATGTCAATAGTAACTTCTGTGCTTTTATTTTTTGCAAGGTGATGTCACAACCAGTGATGCTCCCCTTCCAAATGCTCTGCTCTGTTCTATGCAGCGGAGCTAAGTGAGAGTCAGAAGGCTGAACTGAGCTATTGCGCTGCTTCAAGCTCCTAACTTCTTTTTTTAATGGCCTTCCCATAATTCAAAATGTGACCAGAACGATGTTCTACCACTATAGCGACAGGATTAGAACATGGTGACTTTTGATTCATCTACGCCATAGTACTACCACCATTGCTGGTTGATAACCTAAACTGTGATTGTTGGAAAAGTGAAGCAGCATCTAATCTTTCCGAAATTGCCATCGCAAAACAATTCCCTGCCATTGTTCCGCTGCATCTTATTTATATCTCCAGGTCATTTTCCAAAAAATCCTCAAACGACTGCTGAAGATTTCATAAAGATTATGTTGCAATCGCTTCCATGCCTCTCCTAAAACATAAGCTTGAACACGGTGCCAAAGATGACAACTTGGCTTCCGTTGTTCCCATGTGCTTCCGCTGTCATTCCGTTGGCGTTCTCAGGATATCGCGAAATGAAAGGAAATAAATAAGCTGAGAAATGATTCGAAAGGCATAAAGGCACCTGACTTCCACAGCGCGGAGGTTGGCATGAGACACAACAAAAGCAGATAGCAGCACGAGATATTGCAATGGCGCCACATGTAATGCGGTAAGCTAACATGTTTCTCGATTGAAATCACAAGAGGAAAGCTTTCTCATCCTTCCGCCTGTTTTGTTCATACCGCACACTTATGAACCCCGATTTTTTCTGCTGGCAGATTGCATACTGGCACAGATAATCTTCAAAAGCCAAGCAGCATTCGCACAGCTGCTATGCATGATCGAATCGCCGAACTTTTATTATAGATCGGTTGAGATGCTTCACAAACGAGCAACCGAACATATATTCGACTTCCGCATGGTTCGATTGGGAACCTCGTATTTAACTGCTAGCATGAGATAGTGAGCAATTCACTGACCGCTATTAGTCCGAACACAAGTGTACGATCATCGTCATTCATCGTCGAATCACGCAAAGACTAGCTTTGCAGCATCAATCAGGGAAAAATAACAAGAATGATAACGAAAGTAAAATTGGCTACTCCTTGATGAGAAAAAACAGCACACAATTGAAATGATGAAATTTTTTAGGCGACAATTTATGTCAATAGTAACTTCTGTGCTTTTATTTTTTGCAAGGTGATGTCACAACCAGTGATGCTCCCCTTCCAAATGCTCTGCTCTGTTCTATGCAGCGGAGCTAAGTGAGAGTCAGAAGGCTGAACTGAGCCATAAAGGAACAAATAGCCCTACTCAACGACTAAGTCGGGTTGAGCATGAAGAGCACTGGTGGCATGTAAGTATGCTATCACATCGCAGTGCGTCCGTTAGACAAAGAAGAAGCTCTACGCACAAGTTTATAAGGTTGGTGCACCTGCAACTTAACTCATTAAAGGAATTTCCTTCTGAGTACGAAATTCTGAAGGAGTTGTTTTTATGCAAGTTGAGGGGCACCAGAAGAGTGATTTCATATTTTCTCTTTTGCAGCACTCCCAAAAGACACTCTAAATGAACGATAGAGCAATCCAAATCATAGCTTTGAATTAGTGAGCACAAGCAAAATTTCTCGAAGGACGATAGTGCTGTCAAAAGAACTAACAGCTTATGTAATCAATGAAGTATTTAGAAGACTCTTTTCGGAATGATTGCGCTGCTTCAAGCTCCTAACTTCTTTTTTTAATGGCCTTCCCATAATTCAAAATGTGACCAGAACGATGTTCTACCACTATAGCGACAGGATTAGAACATGGTGACTTTTGATTCATCTACGCCATAGTACTACCACCATTGCTGGTTGATAACCTAAACTGTGATTGTTGGAAAAGTGAAGCAGCATCTAATCTTTCCGAAATTGCCATCGCAAAACAATTCCCTGCCATTGTTCCGCTGCATCTTATTTATATCTCCAGGTCATTTTCCAAAAAATCCTCAAACGACTGCTGAAGATTTCATAAAGATTATGTTGCAATCGCTTCCATGCCTCTCCTAAAACATAAGCTTGAACACGGTGCCAAAGATGACAACTTGGCTTCCGTTGTTCCCATGTGCTTCCGCTGTCATTCCGTTGGCGTTCTCAGGATATCGCGAAATGAAAGGAAATAAATAAGCTGAGAAATGATTCGAAAGGCATAAAGGCACCTGACTTCCACAGCGCGGAGGTTGGCATGAGACACAACAAAAGCAGATAGCAGCACGAGATATTGCAATGGCGCCACATGTAATGCGGTAAGCTAACATGTTTCTCGATTGAAATCACAAGAGGAAAGCTTTCTCATCCTTCCGCCTGTTTTGTTCATACCGCACACTTATGAACCCCGATTTTTTCTGCTGGCAGATTGCATACTGGCACAGATAATCTTCAAAAGCCAAGCAGCATTCGCACAGCTGCTATGCATGATCGAATCGCCGAACTTTTATTATAGATCGGTTGAGATGCTTCACAAACGAGCAACCGAACATATATTCGACTTCCGCATGGTTCGATTGGGAACCTCGTATTTAACTGCTAGCATGAGATAGTGAGCAATTCACTGACCGCTATTAGTCCGAACACAAGTGCTCATACTCAGAAAATTAATCTTTTGGCTACCTCTCCTAAAGAAATAGTCTCGTCGTTATGTCAGTGGTGAAGAAGTAGCTATTCACGCTTGCAACTAGCTATAGATGAAAGAATGTCGACACCAAATTCGAGATATGTTCTTCACTTTTTGAAGATGCAAAACAGCTTCATTATGGTGGATTGAGGTGAGTCGCGGCCATGTAGCAATAGCTGCGATCTAGCATTACTGAACGAATGTGTTTNTTAGGCCTAGGCTCAGGCTTAGGCTTAGGCTTAGGCTTATGGCTTAGGCTTAGGGTATTTATTCTGGAACAGGAAAAAGGGCTGCTACCTTGAAACGCTTGTTTGCACAGCATCCTAACGAAACCATGCACACGTTAATGCCGTCCACTCGAGCACTAACACTGACTGCATGAACGATCATCCAAATGCATAACAGGGGAATTGCGCCGCAACTACTACAAGATCAGATGCGAGCTAGGGCTGCCGTTTTGTTGATTCTAGATTCGAATTACGAAAGACTAATTTTTTTATTCAAGTGTTTCTGTTGTTCGAACTGTGCTCTCTGAGGTGGTTGGCAAATTGCAAATGGGGCGTGTGGGTCAGCTAGTGAATGAGGGATTAAGAGAAGGGGAGGACGGGAAGGGAGTCAGGGGTATAATTTGCAGGTGATTTTTGCCAGAGACATCAGAGGTCTCTAATAAAAGCAGAAACATTCAAGGACAAGATGGAGTTCTCAGCAAAACTGATTAATAATGGAGAATTTTATGATAATGTCAAGCTCTTTTCCACTTCAGGGCATAATTAGGGCCAGTTGCTTCATTGTGCTCCATTTCGAATATTTTCAGCAGGAATTAGCACTTCTTGTGCTCCTTTCGTTTTGTTCACAGGACAAAAAATTTTGAAGTGTTCAGTCATCTTTCGTACTCAAGGACCCGTGGACTCCCCCTCGTACGGGCAGACTTTCTTGTTGTTTACCAAGATCTCAATGGAGAGGAGGACGCCACAGCAGAAATCCCTCGAGATGACAAGGACCCTTCTTCGGGGGAGGGGGGTTGGAAGGATCCACTGCGCACCAACAGAATCCTTCGGTTGATCGTTCAGTAACGTGTTTTGCGCCATTACCAGCATACTTTATGCGCTGGTTTTCAAAAGTGATGCGACGCGCTCAACTGCAAAACAAAGCCCGTGAAAAAAGCTGCTTTCAAGTTGATCCATCGTATTCGAAAGCAACTGTAGATCTTTAAATGCGACCAAAATTTTATACTTGTGGGGCTGTTTTACAATCGATTTGGTCGGAGAAAGGAGCCTTTTTAACGAACATTTTTATTAAGGGGCATGCTAATAGCTCGAGTGTCTTACATATCGCTGACGAATTTTTCCTACTTTGATAGGACGAGCTTTTTCATAGCGCTGTTGCCGGTTACATTCGTCTTAGTGGGTATCCTTAGAACGAACCGTAGCAGTGCAATTCGCTTTCTGAGATTTTTTCACTCGGTTATTTCAACTGTCATTGTTACACAGTAGCTATTCGCTAAACCATAATCCACGTACTTTAATAGTATGCTATGTGAAATTCGCTCAGTTATTTATTGATCGGTCTTGAAATTATTTTCAGCTGTGCATGGCTATTGAAGACTGCAGTTGCTGCAAGTTTGTAAGCTATAGATATGCAAATTTGCACATAAATATCCATGAATGGATACAATCATAGTATATCAGTCGGTGTTGCACTTTTGTTTTGTGATATAATGCGTATGCAAAAACGCATTTAATTAAGTTTACCTTGCGAAGTGGAAAAATTTTCGGAGCAAGGACAAAGCAAGCTAAGAGCACATTAAAGTGATAGCAAGAATGGATTTTCAGCGCAGAGTTTGCAAATGGTTGCTGGTTACGATGCCTCATTAAAACAACGGCGAGATGAATTCATCTAGACACGCACGTTGTGGATGGCTGCAATCACGATACTTTCAGAACACTGGATCGCCAATTTGTTCTACTGGATCGGATGTCGCGTTGGCCAACGGTCAGGCACCTACTCTGGCGCCTGCTTTGTTTCGACTCTTATCGCATTCGGCAATATCTATGCCCGAGAGTCATCTCGCACGAAAGATTTCGTGCCACTCAATGCACCAAGCCGTATTGAGATTGCCGAAGCTGAGCACTTTTTCGGTATCAATGGTGGGCAGATGTTCCACGCCAACGTTGTCGCACTTGCTATCGATAATGGCTCTTTGGCAACAACGGATTACGCGGTGCAGATGATAGACTTCTTAGAGACATCGACAGAAGTAATAAGTATAAGCTACGATTCAGTGCCACTGAATGAAAGCAATACACTGGTAGAAGCACCAAGTAACAAAGCTGCAAATGTTGCGCATCGAAACCGATCTGAACTGAATACTGTGAAGAGGACCTAAGGCTTTCATAATTTTTGCGAGCCTTACTGTGATATAAACGCACCACTATTTTCTTGAAAGCGTTTCTTTTGGGCAGCGATGCACTGGAATATCCGATAAGCAGAAATTTCAGCGTTGGGTTAAACATAGCCAACAATGTATATAGTATTGAAAGAAACTAAACAACCGGCTGCATCACGGGTTTTCGCAAAGCGATGGTCGTCTACATGTTGGTCCTTCCAAAAGGTGATAATACCTTTGGTATCCTATGAGAAGGGGAGCTACACAGGAACGCTAAGAATTACAACAAGTTGAAGCTCATGATTTGGAGTGGTAGACTCATTGAGACCGAGGCTAGAGAAGTTGGACTGCATACTGCTCCATCAATCGTCATCATCATTACATTATTAGGTGCATTCTTCATGCTCACTTCATTCAGGCAAGCACTTGCTTATCATACCATTTTTTCACAATTATTATGCAGTTACCGCTGTCTATATGTAAGGTTTTATTGGACCTGGCCTTATACTACTCGCTCCATGCGAATATCTAAATGAGCAGCCCTTCCGCTTGCTGCTGATGTACTGCTTCTTAGTCAAAGACTTCTCTTGCAACGCAACGTGTAACGTCGAACTTTTCTTGGACAGCACCAAGAAGCAAGCTAAATATAGAAATATGCAAGAGTCAAGCAAAACGCATTTTCTGCGTTGCGTTACGTGGCAAATAGAAATAGAATAGCAACTTTGTTATAGTGATAGTCAGCTTTGCTGTGCATAACTCTGTGTTGGGCTCTGGCTCGCTAAAAGACATATTTAATTGGAAAAAAGGCGTCGCTTCCTCTCCTTTATAACGATAGCAACGGCAAATGAAACGTTCTGATATTTGTTTTGATGTATTCTCGAAAATTCGTATGGTGCAAATATGCGGAAAAAGATATTGGGCTCTGGCTCGCTAAAAGACATATTTAATTGGAAAAAAGGCGTCGCTTCCTCTCCTTTATAACGATAGCAACGGCAAATGAAACGTTCTGATATTTGTTTTGATGTATTCTCGAAAATTCGTATGGTGCAAATATGCGGAAAAAGATATGCACAATGGTTATGTGCATTATGTTCAGCAGTGAAGATTTAAAAGTCAACGCTTCGAATGTTATACTCTCTCTTTTATAACTATGAAAATATGAGGTTTGACTGAAACGTTGCACCTGCCATACCTCGTCAGAATAATAGAAATCACGTTGGTCTCAATTAAATCCCTCTCTTCAAAGAATTCCCCTAGAAGTCTTGAGATATTCCTCAATGAGATTTATTTCAAGGTGCAGGTCACTTTCATTCTGTAGCAAGTGGTCCCAAGATGGTGCTACTACTTCATTATCCCATATGAGGCATTTAGGTGGCTCGTTTGCTTGGTGCGTACAACGGTGATCGTTTTGGGAAGAACCGATCAGTTCGAAGCCGTGGGAAGCGCTGTTTGAGCTGGCGACCTAATTCTTTGGCATCGTCTCTACTTTCAAGATCCTTTCCTTTTTGGGTGAAGAGTACCACTCGATACTGGTTGCCACTCTCTGTCTTCTTCTGACTGTGTGCACTGATGACGAGTTCATTGTGCTGCCTGCATGGGATTACGCGCTTCAGTATGAGAACGGGGTAATGCCGCGCATTTGGCAAAGGCCACAACCAGTGGAATAAAACAATCGCAGATGTCTGTCGAACGACGAACCGGCTTGATGCTAAAGCTATCTGGTCCGGCAATAACAATCACAGCACTAACGAATGCACTTTCGTTCGGCATTGGCATCTTCAGTCGCACACCTGCCATCCGTACATTCTGCTTGTATACTACTGTTGCGTAATGGTTTGCTTTTTCTACCAGGTGGTACTCTATTCAACAGCACTAGCCATTTCAGCACGTCGTAAAAACGCTCGAATGCGTTCATTCCTGTGCTGCTGCAAATCTAGCAATCCGAAGTGTAGAGATGGATTGTCGAATTAAATAAGTTGTATGATAAAGTGGTTATCAAGTGGATTAATATGATTACGTGGAAGTATATGAAAGTGATCACAACACTTATGTCTACTGGGCTGGTGCTCCGCATGGCATATCGCAAATCCGCACCAACCCGACTTCCGACAAACTTGCATTGCCTGACAGCGTTTTTATTGTGTATCAGAAAAAGCAAGACAAAGCGCGGGCAGAGATGCACCGGCTCACTGTTTTCTTTTCAAAACCTAGCAATTTGCTTCATCCTGGTGAAATGGCGAAGGTGCAGCGTTTGTTGAACGAGTTTGAAAGCGCTTCTTACAGTTATGGGTCGAAGAGGGCTTCCATCATATATGGAATTTATTTCAGAAATCTCCGACGGTCTCACTTACGCTGAATTGCTTGAGTTCTTGAACTCTACAGGATTCAAACACTGGCGAACGCTGCTACATCTCAGTGAGAGAGCCTGTCTTGCCGAACTACATTCACGACGGGTTTCACATCAGTGACTCGCTTCTATGATCGAGTACCTCTGCTAAGCGAGTGGCGCCGAATACCTAGCAGATATCCTGAACTGGGTGTACTGCCATACAACGACGTGAATGCGTTCGTGGATCTATCAGCGAAGACTCATTCCACGGTGCAATCGAGTGCATCAGCTTCGTTCGTGTGCATTTCGCTTGCTTCTGCCATCGATTCCTCATCTGGTTGCAGTATGTGTCGCAGTGGTGGCAGTGGTCAGCATAAACATCGGGGTGTTCGGGTATCTCGCACTTATTTGCGTTGACCTCGATCCACTCTCAACGGCTTCTATGCTAATGGCCGTCGGGTTCTCCGTCGATTACACTGCACATATCGGCTATCATTATTATCATACCGAAACACATTAATTGATATCTTAAAATGTTTTACATCATATTTGTAGTTCTAGCATTATCACTTCTTAGCATAAATTATTTTTTTCACATACGAGTGGCCATAAATTCATTTCAAGATTACGCAATACGTTTTTCTCGTGATTCTGCTGCGTTTTTTTTCTTTTTTTAACATATGCATTCTCCAAAACGACAGCAAATGTCACCAGCGATTTCTTAGTGCAGTTGATCGCAGTTGACTGCGATCAAGGAATGAATGGCATGTGTAAAATTTTACTTCCTTTTTAGAGGAAAATTCAGTTCCTTTTAGAAGAAAAATTTACCTCATTTTTGAAGAAAAGACTGCTGCAAAAACTGTGATATTGCCAAAACAAGTTTTTAGCTACAGAGAAAATGTCCAATTCCATTTCCTATCACTGAGCACGTTGCTCAAGCTTGTTAACAGTTAACCTGGAACGTTTGTGCCGTCAGTAAAAACATATCCTTATTGTTTCGTGCTTTACTCGTAAAATCGAAGAGCTGTTTCGTGAAAGCGTCTTTTCAAATAAGGGCTTGCTAATAAAGATTCTGGACAAAATTACTATCATATTCGCACGATTAGATCTGCTGAATAGAATCCTCCTTCAGGTGGAAGCCACCTGCCTTAAAATCGTGAAATTAGAAACCCAGCTGAAAATATGCCTCTCTTAAATGCAATTTTTAGGTAAAAAGCAGTTCTTACGAGAGATTCACTAATATTTCCAAGCGCTCGTTCAAGTCTTATCGCAGTTTTATCAATAGAGCAGCCTACATTTGCATTCTTAAGTCTAATATTTGATAACACCTTCCAGTGGTTCCTTAATGTGTTAATAAGTAGTAGAATGAGAAAAGCAACGTCATCAAGAATACAAACTCCCTTTCGAATATATGTCCCCTCTTGAGTATAAACCTGTTCGAACACCGCAAACAACAAGCACCACTAGGCTCCCGCTCAGGCAAATACGGATGCTGGTTTTATATACCCAAGTGAGTTTCACGGAAAACTAACTTACATCAATTATGCGCGCTAGAGAACAACGAAAGCAAGGAAGGCATCAAACATGCTTTGCATTACTTTGAAGAAAGATAACAATTCAAGACAGCGTGCAGCACGAGGCGCTTTGGCATACTATTCCACAATACTGATGCGTCGCTGTATCTACAGCAGCGGTACATCTGGGCACAGCCACCGAACGATGTCCTATAGTTGTTGTTAAATGCCTACGCCAGTAAATAATCTCCAAGGGAGCCCGAGGAAAGTGAGTGACGAAGCACCAGGTCGAGTGTGCGAATCAGTTGAGTGTTTCAGTAATCTCTGGATTAATCGCCCAATGAAGCGAAATTCGATAGCATCACTGAGTTGGGATACGACCCACTTCAGAAACCGCAATCTAACGTGCAGAATATCGAGTCCTCAATATGTATTTCAGGAAAATCTCTCGCTACTTTCTTTGCTGTGTTTCTCGTAACAGCCCATCGAATTCAACAAAGAACCAGTTCTCGATGATGAGGCTAGCCAATGCATTGCTGAAGTTACCTGTCATTTTGCAATGCACTGAAAATGAGTCTTGAAGATGGGGGTGAATGAATATTCCAGTCAAAGAAGTCATCATCGCCACCAGAAAACATCCATCAGTGGTGAATCTGCGTAAAATGCGAGGCCCTTCTTTTCATATAATCTCTCTGGCGATCCCTTTCTGAAGAACGTCTTTTGTCGTTGTGGCTAAGAGTACAAGAATAGTTGTATTCTCCATTAATTGTCTTTGGTGTTCTTTTTTAAAAGTTTGTCTTCTTTGTTCACTGAGCCTCCTTTGCATGACATGTAATTATCTGGAAAAAAAATGTTCTTTTCCTTCGATGATAACTGTTGTAAAATGTTCTGAAGAGGGTAGTTATGGTGAACGCTGCGTGAATTTATTCTCGTTTTCCATCTCTTTCTATTGCTCATCTTCGAAGACGTTCTCGTGAGGAATATGCGTATATTTTATTTTGCTGCAGTAGTGCTGCTTTAACGTATATTCTGCAACTTTTGTTGCATTTTAATTGCTTGAGGTTACTGTTCTTTCGAAATTTCTGATTGCTCACAGTGGTTACAGTAAAAATAAGGCATCACCAGAAAACCTGAACGCCGCGAAACGAATAGTCGGTAATAACGGTCGTGGCGACAATCGAAAGAATAACTAACACTGAATTTAACTGTCGCCATTCACTTTAAACCGATCGAATCCAGCAAGAAAAAACTTGCCCAGTCTTGAAATCCTTATTTCTTTGAAATATGTCTTCAAGTCGGAACAATTTTGTAATAACTAAGCGCTATGTCCAGTTTTATGTACGTTATGTTTTGCTTGTATTTTTCCTATCGGCCTGATGTGTTGCTTTCGAGAGTCACTGAAATGAAGCCGTTCGTCTGTCGGTGATAACACTTACGCTCCGCTTGCATAGCAAGTTCATACCTTAACTGTGAGCAGAAAAGACGCTAATGTAATATTACCAAGTCTTAAAACGCCTCCGATGCACAAAAGAGCTTTTCGGTCATTTATAAATGGACTGTGCTCTCAGACAGTTTTGAGAAGGACTAAGACATAAATCTACATACTGCTTATGAAATTGCGTACACATCCAAGAGCAAATCTCTAACTCAGTCTTTTGAAAAGAGCTTTTCATTGTAACAATGACTATGCAACTACTAATAAATGAAAAAAAGAAAAAAACTGAACTAACTATGACTATGCAAGCAAATACGCTGCTCTTTTATACACCCCAAGTTCTGCCTCAAGGCATTCATAGATAGTTTGTTCTACTTTGTGATCGTTAAGGCATTCGTAGACAGTCTGATCTGTCCTCTGATTGTCCTCTCCCTTGCTGTGTACGAAAGCAGTTGATCCGGCCTCTGCTGATCACCCGTACACTTCCCTAAGAAATCGCACCTGCTGTTTTCGCAATACCGCCAGTAGGGTCAGCGACCGTCTCTTCAAAAATTCTCGGTGCGTTGATGGCCTGATGCGACATTCACTTCAGTTTCGCTGTTCCTCTGGGTTTTAAAGCTACGTTTTATTTCATGACATGATTCTACAACATCTTTTTCTCATTTAGAAACGATGCAAACGCTGATAAATTCCCAAAGTGGAACTAAGTGATAGGTGGGCAACCGCTTTCATATATGGGGAAGCGTGCAACAGAGCGTGCCACTGCGCAGATTGTTTGATTACACAATGTGCACAAAGTACCATGCCCATAGATGCTTCTGAGCGCTAAACACATCGACTCCGATGGTAGGCCAGCAATTCTGAGTTACGATTTTCCAGGAACGGAATTCGACACATTTGCATCCTGAATTGGCATCGACGATTTCACGCCCATCTGAGCGTTGTGAGGCAGTAGGCACGTCGATCTCATCGAAGGGTCAGGACTGAAAATTCCGCAAATATTTCAGATACCCGCGTGTTTGAAAAGCTATTGCTGAGTATGGCACCAAAGAGCCAATCCGAGATATGTACTTGTGACGTAACATTGCAATAATCGCATTTAGTCATATGGTCGATCACGTTTATTGTTCTTCACATAATGTCACTGATCGGCTTGTGTGCTCTTGTGCCGCCTCAAGCAACATCTGGGGCCTATATGAGTTGGGCTCCGGCCAGATCGTATATCTCTTGTCTTTGGATCGACTCGTGTTTTGGGACCGTCGTGTTCCCCCATAAACTACTTCTACGTCCTCTGTATTCTCCCATGTCGGGATCGACAGACGGTTATCGGCTCTTGCCCACTGCCTACACTCGGTCCTCTTCGTGCCGCCGACGCCAGTCACAACAACTATTAGCTGGTGAACTCAATCATCGAGCTGACCACTCCAAGTTTACTAGCCTCAAGTCAGTTCCGATCAGACCTGGGGGGAGGGGAAAGAGGCAGACTATGAATTTTCCGAAAACTTCGCTTTCGGTGTTGAAATACTCAAAAAGTGCTAATTCTGAAGCTCAAGATCATGGAAGCACATCAAGATTTACGTGACGCTAGCCGTCTGATCTTACTCCCACGTATGAGCAACACTGATAGGATTAATTTATCAAGTCCGTTGCTACAACGAATTTATTATCATATTCTGTTGTCTTCGAACCATATGCTATACATGGAGTGTGGAAGGAATGCAACTTGCCGAAATCGAACCACTAATAAGAAAATATCGAGCAATTGGAGGAAGTGTGGCTAAACGATAGCATAAGCTACTGCTGTAGTGATTTTTGTTAATAATAGCTTTTGCAGCCATACCAGATGTGGAGCTCGCGGTAACAGTCTTCGTTCGATTCGATTGTCTCACTACCGAAAATTGTTGAAAACGTCTGCAATTTAAATAAGAATCTGTAAGAACATAAGCAGTTATTTATTCTAAATGTAAAAGTGGGGGCTCTGACTGCACGTCCTGAGAGCTGCAGTTTTGATCTTACTCCCACGTATGAGCAACACTGATAGGATTAATTTATCAAGTCCGTTGCTACAACGAATTTATTATCATATTCTGTTGTCTTCGAACCATATGCTATACATGGAGTGTGGAAGGAATGCAACTTGCCGAAATCGAACCACTAATAAGAAAATATCGAGCAATTGGAGGAAGTGTGGCTAAACGATAGCATAAGCTACTGCTGTAGTGATTTTTGTTAATAATAGCTTTTGCAGCCATACCAGATGTGGAGCTCGCGGTAACAGTCTTCGTTCGATTCGATTGTCTCACTACCGAAAATTGTTGAAAACGTCTGCAATTTAAATAAGAATCTGTAAGAACATAAGCAGTTATTTATTCTAAATGTAAAAGTGGGGGCTCTGACTGCACGTCCTGAGAGCTGCAGTTTTTTCACCTGCAACGGTTATTGCTCACCTTCAAAATTCGAAAACCTTTGCGATGCAAAAAGAATATTTTCGGTTGGCCGTCCAGAAGACTGCAGGAGGTTTATTTTTTGTTTCTTGTACTTTCTGCAGTCTCGAAAATCACAGTATGTGATAGTTAACCAGATAGTAGCTGAGAGATCGCAACTGAAATGCAAGCGCCACTCAGCTGGTGCACGTCGAAAAGATGCGAAATCGGGGCAATGTTATTTCTTTTACGATCGAGGAAACAGCGAGCGTTATATCAGTAATACGTGTGGCCCGATTTTCGGCAGTCGGCAACACCACCCAAGCAAAGCTCCGCTGCCTCCGCTAAAATGGACAATATGGCCACTCACATCCCTACCACAAATGCCCCTTTCTTCAGGCACAGTCGATGAGCAACGCTTAGCACCGCAATATTCACTCGGAAAACAATGGGAAGACAACTGCAGTGTTTGGCGTGTTCCAGCCTGCTTCGTTCAAAGCAAGAAATTCAAACGGATCTCTGTGAACTTCTGCGCTAAAGAAATAACGTAAGGTTTCACCTATTTTTCCATCCTAAGCAATGAAATCCGACCAGTATATCTAAATTTGTCAATTTTGGGTAAAACCTTGACTAAAACTCGGTGGTTTCATTTATTGCACTACATTGAAATTAAGTCGCGGAAAACGCTCGATCGGTTAAACAGTAAAGGATCCCTCTGAGAGCGATATCGATCTCGTTCTTTCGAATCTATATTAAGAAGAGAAACAACGTTTTACATATATGTCACCGCCATCCTTTTTACTGAGCACTGTCAATGATATAACGATCGGCAACTAAATGAAAGAGTTCGCAATGCGCACTGAAAACGGCATTCTTTGTGCGCATTGGACAATGGCGCAGATGAGAGCAGTGCGCCAAGGGCGACATTTGGCGTCCCAATTCTTAGGGAAACTTTATATTCCAGTGAAGTTAGCCCAACTTGAGAGTAGGCGATCACTAGTATCTTGAACTCATGTGCTTCAGAAAGATTGCTCACTCACATGTAGTCAGGAGCGGTCCGTCGTGTTTACGTACATCAACATAAACTGTAGGCTGCACATGTTGTGTTCCCATTTTTATACGAAAGAACATAAAAGAAACAATAAAATTATTAATCTGCTGTGCACAATTGCCTGCACATTCAAGAACTGAAACACATTTAGTAACATTTTGCGCATAGAGAACGTCAAATGTCTTCAACTCTTTGCCCTCCGAGACACTCGAGAGTGAAGATTTGCACCTGGAAAGACAAAAAGCTTCCGGTTGAACTGGCTCGGATTTTTTTGTTTTCCACTTTCCACATGGAAGAGTCGCCATTACAATGCATTTCCATCCATCTGCATTAATTTGCCTGACCGGCAGCCCTTTACCCGCAACATCTATATAGTGTAACTCCTTGATCTGCGCAAGTTTATGCTCTTTAACTTCCTTCTGCACACCTGAACAGCAAGACAAGGAACGGTTCCCCGAAGTTTTCCTGCGAACACTGTGAAACAGTTAAGACACTAAATGGTGATCATAATGCAGAATCCAATGAGGGGCAGGTAGGGCTTCATAAGTGGACCAATCACCGGCGTCCACAGCATGTAGTCGACAATCCACCAATAGACTTTGAATTGGAAGCGACCCCAACTGAGACGTGCACGAGGCGCCTCGACCTGACCAGCCTCCATACGTGAGCGTACGACGTCGACCGCCGTTTGATTGCACGTACGACGATCGCTTGAGTTGACGAAGTAGAAGCCAAAACGTGCTAACTGCATCAGTTTGGAACCACCATCGGTTTCGCAGTCCAGTCTGACCGGCAGCCCTTTACCCGCAACATCTATATAGTGTAACTCCTTGATCTGCGCAAGTTTATGCTCTTTAACTTCCTTCTGCACACCTGAACAGCAAGACAAGGAACGGTTCCCCGAAGTTTTCCTGCGAACACTGTGAAACAGTTAAGACACTAAATGGTGATCATAATGCAGAATCCAATGAGGGGCAGGTAGGGCTTCATAAGTGGACCAATCACCGGCGTCCACAGCATGTAGTCGACAATCCACCAATAGACTTTGAATTGGAAGCGACCCCAACTGAGACGTGCACGAGGCGCCTCGACCTGACCAGCCTCCATACGTGAGCGTACGACGTCGACCGCCGTTTGATTGCACGTACGACGATCGCTTGAGTTGACGAAGTAGAAGCCAAAACGTGCTAACTGCATCAGTTTGGAACCACCATCGGTTTCGCAGTCCAGTTGCATGATATATGGCGGGTTTTTCTGATCCGTGTACATCCACTCCCATGAATGCGCAATCCTTAAAAGAAGGACGAATGGGATATTCGAATGACTCACTGTTCTGCACTGTTTCGCGATATGGACAAGGGATGTGGCGAGTTGCGTACTGCCAAGAATATGGCTGTCTTAAGCTACAGAAGGGAAAATCTCCTATTTCGCAAGTCACAGTTTCCACAGCTGGTTATGAAGTAGTAGGAGCTGGTGAATTTAAAACATGAAAGTAGAATGTCAACTACATAAAACAAATCTTTCATTCGAATATTGCGGAGCGATCATAAAATGCACTTAAAGAATCGAAGTAGCCAAACTCGATGGCTGAGTCAAGGATATTTATGAAAAATGAAGACAACGATTTTAAAAAAACCCGGAAAATTGTCATAGTGCAGATTTGAACATATACCAAATGAAGCTTGGTTGAATCCCCTTGCATAAACTGAGTAAACTACTGAGGTAGTGGCCGGAAAGCAATGCAATTTTAAATGTCAAGTCAAATTTTTCATGATGAGTGGTGGGTTTGAAAAAGGAATTTTAGAAGTAGACATGTTTTCATACTCTTTGGTATGAACGACAATTAACGGGGGAAATTCTTGAAAAATCTGTTCATTGAGTTATAGGCTGTGATTGTTTCAAGGACGAAAATTTCCCGCTCATCGTTCTGAAGTGCTACTGGCGCGAAAAACTACAAGAATTTAACGGCAGACGAGATATGCTTTTTGATGTCCTCACTGATAATTGATATTGATTGCTGAACCAAGCTTAGTATTGGCTTTATTGACTTCACAGTCAGGTGGGGAGTAGCAGGAAAAGAATGAAAACTCTTTCATTTTAGATTTCATAATGAAGTTTGCGATTAAATGATTTATTCCCCCTCCATAAAGCAAAGTTCTCCATCACTCTAATTTTCAAAACCTGTCTCTCTTTATCGTCGAAAGTCATATACGCCTCGGCGATCAATCCGAATTCACTAATAAACAATAAGTTTGCCTCTCACATCGCATTTACAAGAGCGAAGAGGTGAACGTTTCAACAGCCTAATGAGAGAGTCAAACATCGCGCATGAGGCATTGTTAAATTGAGTACTGGATTGCATATCAGCAGCATCACAACACTGAACTGTTGAAGTGCTAAGCCAGCTATCCTGTTCATTTGTCTCCGGTTGCGCACTTGTAGATACGATGTCAATGGGAAATTTCATTGCTCGTCAATGAAAAAATTCTTCATTGAGGCATTCATGATTTTCGATGACGAAGAGGCGGGTTTTGAATACTAGAATTATGAGGAACTCTGCTTTATGGAGAGTGCAACTACGGCATGACTCCAAAACTGCATCAAAGAAACTAAAGAAAATTTGCATCAAAGAAATGAAAAAATGCATAGTTTTTTCGCTAATGCAGAAGCTGGCGGATGGTTTTTTTTTTCTTTTCAAAAGTAACCATCTGCCAGCGATTCACCGCATTTGCTTGAGCACCTCGAAAGCGGAACTACTGAAGAAACGAATACGACTCCGCTGAAGTATTGCCTACGCCTTCTATCGCCTTAAATTTCTGTACATGAACGATAAGCAAGTTTCAACTTTCATCTATTACAACCTTTCAATCGCTGTTCTTCAGCTGCTAAGTGTTCGTGTTCCGTCTAGCCTATGCAAAGAAATTAATTTCGCCTCTTTTTATGAATCCACAGCAGTAGTTCTCACGTGAAATGTGAAAGTCGCTACTTTCTCGTAGGCGCGAACATTACCGTAAGTCAATCACCTTATCAATTTGCTTAGAAATTTATCGGTTCATAAAAAATATAATATGCCAACTTATGTGGGATGTAGCTGCATTTTGGCTTGCTCCATGTGTGGCATTGGTGTATCATAATGCCCATATCGGGAGTATACCAATGGGCGAGTTTTCTTGCGACTGCCTCGAAAAAGCGTAATGTGTCGTTGTTGGCGTGCACAAAAAAATTGGCCCCTAAAAATAAAACTCATCGTTGGCACCGTTAAGTTGTACATCCCAAATGCGCAGCTAATAATCATTTGACGCCACCTTTAAGTGAAGGCCCACAAGACGTTCAGATAAGCCAATTCGTTGGTGCATTAACAAATTTCAGTGAACACTTATCGAACCGTTTAACTTTTTATTGATGAATTCCCAAATCCCTAAGCTCGATGTGTACTGATTTCTCTTTATGCAACGAATTTCACTTGCATTCGATTACATCGCTTATATGGGTAATCGATTCAGTCCGTTTTACTTCACTGAGAACTATTAGCATTATTTCTCACTATTACATTGTGGACAGCATTTTGTTTTCTTTCTATTTGTCTCATATGACAGTACGTAAAAGCTCAAAAATCATCAATCAGGATATGATGATACGTTCTGTCGTGGGAAGCAGAAGGCACATTTTCAAAACGACAATACTTTTCTTCTTTTCAGGAGTCTTACGACAAGTTCTGGCAGGTAATTTGTCTCTGAAGATGTCCAACAGATGCTTTTAGGAAGTTGCTGATGCGAGTTAAGATTGCTGCGGGCTGCAGTAAACAGAACGTGTAATATGGATGATCATTCCGACAGTGCATGCTTAGATGCCTGATGAGGAGAACCTCGTTCTGGATCAATGAAAGTTGTACTAAACATCCAAATTCTGTTACAGCTCTCAGATATTTCTGTTTATTTCCATTTATGAGAAACTGAGCAGAGGGCTCGCTGCAGGACATGGAGGAGGAGAGGGCCGCGAAATGAGAGCGATGAAGGTTGTGCACTTGTACCTTAAGAATGACTGAGAATGCAATCTTTCTTTTGCAATGAAAACTTTCTAAAAATTTTTTAATCCCTCGAACAGAGAAAGAGGTTAAAGTTTAAAACTCCTGAACTTTTCCCTTCAAGTTCTATCTATTAAAGCCCTCGAAATGTGGTATTTTGTATGCTTTAATCCTAAAAACGTCCCTAGCTCAAACATTTTCTTCTTTATTATGGTGTCAGTTTCCTCCTACAACTTTCCTCCTATTGCCGACCCCTGTGCGCTGATAGCATCCTTTCCTGTACAGTTTCTATTTATTCCTTCTAGTGGATATGAGAATATGATACACAGAATGCGAACAATTTAGCAGTATGGGGAGTTTTTTCTTCTTGCTAAAATCGTTAAAACATTCGACAAATATGCTCATTTGTTTTATTTGAAAGGAAAGTTAGAAAGTGATTAAAAAGCTGATTCTCACTTCATCATCTGCATTCACTAACAACCATTTTCTTAAAAATTATTAGAAGCAATTATGAAAGACATTCTCAAATCCAACCGTTAACCCATTCAGCTCTTTCGGAGTTTTGATCGTCGCCGATTTGATCAAAGAGGGCGTCGTATTCGTAGTTGTCTTCGAATTTTAAGTCGAACAGATTCTTCCGCCAGAAGGTGTCCTGTTGCATCATCCAGAAAGATTTACCATTCCTCAGGAGGCACACTGCCAGATTCGCGCGTAACAAATATAGTGTCTGATATGCGCCTTCCGCAAAGCTGAATGGCCTCTAAAAAGCTTGTTCTAAACGTACTACAACAATTGGCACTGCGCA
Source organism: Baylisascaris schroederi (assembly GCA_006503575.1). Lineage (NCBI taxonomy): Eukaryota > Metazoa > Nematoda > Chromadorea > Rhabditida > Ascarididae > Baylisascaris > Baylisascaris schroederi. The sequence continues at coordinate 39,210 of QEWY01000309.1, read as the reverse complement.
TGTTCCTGTAAAATTCAGCACACCAGAACAACAGACTGGAAAAAATCCTTTAGAAAAGCAATGAGATTTCTAGTAAAGCACGTTCCAGGCACACTGATCACTTCCACGAAACATCTGCCAGAAAATGTACTCAAAACCTGTCGTTGGATCGATGTGTACTCTTAGTTTTGCACTATATTTTAGGACGGAAGACTCGTGTCGGCAGTAATCAGCGGGAATGAAGCTGGACGTTCAAAGCCCCGCGCGGTCTGAACTATTCTTGGCAAGTTTTGCAGTCGTATTTTTATGCTCCGCGACAGAAAGAGAGAAAGAAAGAGGGAGAGAGAGAGAGAGACAGGGAGAAAGTTAGAGCTACTGAGCGGAAAGATACTTGCAACCATGCACAGCTATTTGCAGGAACCCGCTAAAACGTCTAAAAGCACTTTGAAGATGAGCACCACCTCTAGCTAAAAGAAAAAAAAAGAAAAGAAAAAAAACTGTACACTGAGTGTCGACTCCTGGCCAGACCGCTTTAGAAAACGAAACGCTTACTTTCCAACAAACCTAAGCACCAATTATCGCCTTCGTACTCCTGTATATGGACGCCTCTCGGTGAACATAAAATACTGCTTAAACCTTCACAACCTTTGATGACAGCCCACATTGTGAGTAACACAATCGTGAACGATAAAAACGTTTCGACGGTCATTTCAAGAATTTCTCATTACCAGCGAATTTTAATGGGATCCCACAATTTAGGCAAAAGGTGTAGGAAATGCCTGTCACGTAGCCTTCTTGTAGACCTGGCAACGCACAAGGCCACCGTTAGCATTATATAAAGCCACCAAGACAGTGGCCTTCTAAGAAACCTCCAAGCGCGCCAAGTGATGCTAAAAATTAAATGCTCAATGAAGATTGCTTTCAAATACTGCGGCCATAGGGGTGCTGTCCGCCTGGAACAGTCTTGAAAAATACTTAATTTTCGCAATTAATAATGATTGGGATGGTTGAAAACAGACTAAACGGCCCGAAGGTACGATGAGACGAGCGGCGAAAGCAAAGGTGAGGATTCAATTCTGCTCACAATTGCAATCAAGTTCGTCGCAGAAAGTCATGTGCTGACGCTGAAGAATCAAAATGAAGTGCATCTCCAAAAAGCCAAAGTGCAAAATGAAGTGCACACTCGAGATGTGAAGCCTCTAGGACTTCAAGGATTGCCTTAACATGAAGATTTAATAAAAGAGTCAACCGAGGAAGTGCGATTCTATCCCACGATTCGGCAATTGCCTACTGTTAACCTCCAAAATGAAGAAGACGCATTAGTTGAAGGAAACGCAAATTTCTGCTCAACACTACTCGAAGTCTTATTGCACAACTCACTTTGATCGTTGTCATATTTTAGATATACGCTTCAGAAATCAAACCTGACGGGTGAACCTGTCACGTGCATGTATAAGAATATATATCACACGCGTGATGGCTGCTGCCCAACTTTGAAACCCTACTATCCTACACCTAACAGTTGCAAAAAGTTGGCTGCCTAATGCCTAACATCGTATGTCTGGTTTGCAGCCTATAATAGCCAGTGCTCACATTTAAAGTCTAATACCTAATGTCTCATGCAACTGAAGCTTGATGCCGAGTAATTGATATCAGCGGAATGTCAATAGGTCTTTCTTTCAAGAGTACTGAAAAATGTAGAATATGTATCGGAAATAATCACAGTAAGACTTAATCTGCATAGAGGCCACCGACAGATTCAAAGAGACGGACAACCATTTGCTTCTGCAAAATTCTCGATCGCAACGAACTATGATGGAAAAAAGTGCAACCAACTGACGTAATCGAAAAGATAAGCAGGCAAGCATTTGAAGTGTAGTAAAATAAACTTCTTATTGACTTCAATGTTCACCTTTCTCTCCAAAAATATACTTGCAATATCGAACACGCTTCCACTAGTTTGCCCTTAAAATCAGGATCGGACCAAAGCAGAGCGGCAGATGCAGAAGGAATATATCACTTTCACAACATCTGCTGATTCAGGCGGATATGCTAAAACCCTCTTCACTGTGGCGCTATAAGACGAGGTATATTAATACCACTTTTGGTGGAGACTAGATTTTTGGGCAAAAACGGCGCCATGATTTTAAACACTGAAACTAATGAAATAACTCACATAAAGACTTGGCGTTGGCCAGTAAACCTGTTGTACTCGTGGCCAATGCTCTTTCAGCACATCTCTTGCAGTCGAATCGAGCGTGATAAATATTAGACGCTCATGGACTCCTTCCAGGTCGCGTGTATTACATAGGAAATTGAAAGTCATGTTGAGAGCATATTGATTTAAAAAGAATATGGCTGGTGGTCGCTGAAATTCGTGGTCTAGTGTCCAGAGCAATTGCTTGAACTGAGGCGAGGCGGCGACCACGGCCTCCGAAACGTCCGGACCATGAATTTTGACATAGCGAACGGCGGCGATGGCGTTTTGTGTTTTTCGTAGAACTAGGATTCCTATGCAAAACCAAAAGAGATAGGTCAGGTAACAGCAATATAAGTAGAGCTTAGGTGGTACGAAGCTCCAGATGAGATCGACGACACGTATAAACATAGCGTAAAAGTTGCAGGCTGATGAGCAGCATCTTTCAATAACGCTCAATGACGACTTCGCGCCCTCACAGTGAGAGACACAGCAGACACGTGGCTCAACCACATCATCAGGCAAAGCTTTTTGCCTATTGCCGTTCATTGCTAACTCGTCGCTATCGGTCGGAAGATTTCGTTGGGCTGCTAATGAATTAGCCGGTCCCTCACGAGACCTCGTTTGGTTACGCTTCATCAGCAAGCTTTCGATGCCATTTGATGAGATGTTCGACAAGGCCATATCCGTATTGCCTTCAATACTTCTGAATCCGGACGGCTGCTCAACTCGACGTCGTGAGAGTTCAGCGCGCATTGCGGTCACACGTAGTCGGTTCGGTGAGACTGGAATGCGCGCCGCTTGTTTCAGGTGTTGTGGCGCGAGGATGTTATGTGAAATCGCTCGTTTAGGGCTGCGATATACAGAAGATTGCGATAGATAACGCTCACAGCGAAACAATCAGATGAAGATGTCTCAATCAGTGAATGTGAAAACAGCGCAAACACCACCACTTCGAGTGTCTGAAATTTCAGTTGGATTAGCGAAATTCACTTATCATATTGTATCACTAAGACGCTTGCACACTCACACATATACATTCCTATCTCATCGAATGTTTCGTATTGCGCCAGAAGCATATAATTTAATAAACACATCGAATTTCAATATCGAAGCGCAAATCAATATTGAAAGTTTCAATTGTGATACAAATTGAGAAAGGCAAATGACCATTGACCCGTTAGCTGAATCTTCGACATGTAAACTGCGATGTTGCTCTAACACTATCGAAATGAGCTTTCATCAGCAAATTCAGCTGTTAAAAAGAAAGTAACAAACGTGCGTGGTATTTTTTAAAAAAAGCGTAAATAACTGTGTCCAAGCAGTAAAAAGCGTAAGTGGGACTTTCTTCAAGATATGTAGCCAAAGCGCACCTCAATTTAGCCTTTGCGTCATTTAAATATCAGAATGATTATTGAACTAACAAGCTCGCTTCTAATGCCTACTAATTTTCCTACTTGAAGAGTGGTACTGCTTGGAAAAACTCGGCATATTTTGAATTTAAAAGATGTCACAGCTTTAACTGGTGAATATGTGGGATAAATTGGCTGAGTCCATTTGCTAAGCAAAGTGTAACTGTGATGAGTACATGTCCGGACCATGAATTTTGACATAGCGAACGGCGGCGATGGCGTTTTGTGTTTTTCGTAGAACTAGGATTCCTATGCAAAACCAAAAGAGATAGGTCAGGTAACAGCAATATAAGTAGAGCTTAGGTGGTACGAAGCTCCAGATGAGATCGACGACACGTATAAACATAGCGTAAAAGTAGCAGGCTGATGAGCAGTATCTTTCAATAACGCTCAATGACGACTTCCCGCCCTCACAGTGAGAGACGCAGCAGACATGTGGCTCAGCCACATCATCAGGCAAAGCTTTTTGCCTATTGCCGTTCATTGCTAACTGGTCGCTATCGGTCGAAAGATTTCGTTGGACTGCTGATGAATTAGCCGGTCCCTCACGAGATCTCGTTTCGTTACGGTTCATCAGCAAGCTTTTGATGCTATTTGATGACATGTTCGACGAGGCCATATGCGTATTGCCTTCAATACTTCTGACTCCGGACGGCTGCTCAACTCGACGTCGTGAGAGTTCAGCGCGCATTGCGGTCACACGTAGTCGGTTCGGTGAGACTGGAATGCGCGCCGCTTGTTTCAGGTGTTGTGGCGCGAGGATGTTATGTGAAATCGCTCGTTTAGGGCTGCGATATACAGAAGATTGCGATAGATAACGCTCACAGCGAAACAATCAGATGAAGATGTCTCAATCAGTGAATGTGAAAACAGCGCAAACACCACCACTTCGAGTGTCTGAAATTTAAAGCTTTTTGCCTATTGCCGTTCATTGCTAACTCGTCGCTATCGGTCGGAAGATTTCGTTGGGCTGCTAATGAATTAGCCGGTCCCTCACGAGACCTCGTTTGGTTACGCTTCATCAGCAAGCTTTCGATGCCATTTGATGAGATGTTCGACAAGGCCATATCCGTATTGCCTTCAATACTTCTGAATCCGGACGGCTGCTCAACTCGACGTCGTGAGAGTTCAGCGCGCATTGCGGTCACACGTAGTCGGTTCGGTGAGACTGGAATGCGCGCCGCTTGTTTCAGGTGTTGTGGCGCGAGGATGTTATGTGAAATCGCTCGTTTAGGGCTGCGATATACAGAAGATTGCGATAGATAACGCTCACAGCGAAACAATCAGATGAAGATGTCTCAATCAGTGAATGTGAAAACAGCGCAAACACCACCACTTCGAGTGTCTGAAATTTCAGTTGGATTAGCGAAATTCACTTATCATATTGTATCACTAAGACGCTTGCACACTCACACATATACATTCCTATCTCATCGAATGTTTCGTATTGCGCCAGAAGCATATAATTTAATAAACACATCGAATTTCAATATCGAAGCGCAAATCAATATTGAAAGTTTCAATTGTGATACAAATTGAGAAAGGCAAATGACCATTGACCCGTTAGCTGAATCTTCGACATGTAAACTGCGATGTTGCTCTAACACTATCGAAATGAGCTTTCATCAGCAAATTCAGCTGTTAAAAAGAAAGTAACAAACGTGCGTGGTATTTTTTAAAAAAAGCGTAAATAACTGTGTCCAAGCAGTAAAAAGCGTAAGTGGGACTTTCTTCAAGATATGTAGCCAAAGCGCACCTCAATTTAGCCTTTGCGTCATTTAAATATCAGAATGATTATTGAACTAACAAGCTCGCTTCTAATGCCTACTAATTTTCCTACTTGAAGAGTGGTACTGCTTGGAAAAACTCGGCATATTTTGAATTTAAAAGATGTCACAGCTTTAACTGGTGAATATGTGGGATAAATTGGCTGAGTCCATTTGCTAAGCAAAGTGTAACTGTGATGAGTACATACAGCTACCACCTACTGATTGTTTAATTCTTAGCAAAGATCATTTTATTAGCATACACACTGAAATAAAACCAAATTCAAGTAGGATCCCGCTCCTAAAATCTTCAACGGAGGATCAAGTTGGAAACTAGCAAACCTTGCAAACAGCTCATTTTTACTGCTGAAAAGGCAATCACAACGCAGTTATTCATGGAAATGATGATAACACCACCTCTAGTGTTTTCTAGCAGAAGACTGGAAGAACAGATGGACAAAAGTTCCGCTTAACATTCACCTAAGGAAATTAAATAGGCTGTCAAGTGCAGAATATCACAGCAATGTGGCCGCTATCTTCTGTAGAATCTGCGCCCCACACAATTCGGGAACATATCATAACCCTAAGAAATGCACAAAGGACAAACATCGGAGACTGGCAAATCCATGTAGTCTTCGACTACTAGACCTACAGCTTAGTTGCACGAAACCAATTTCATAATGCATTCATTCACATAGAGGATTCGCTACGCACACACAGTAAATGGACAAATCGATGGTTCTTTCACGTAATTTTTCTGAAAGATCTTAATGAAAAGGCAGGAGGGGGAGCATGAAAAAATCATCGCAACAAAAAAAGCCGAGAAGTGTCTAACAGGGTGGGCTGCAATACGCTTGTTTTCTTCTGAAGTGCTTCAAAACCTGCAAGAAAAAATCAGGTCAACCATAAATGATAGACCTAGTGACGAATTCCTCTACTACAGTGTCATCAGAAAGCTTTGATATTTTGGTAAACGTCCAAGAATGAGTATGCAGATGGAACCTCTTAACGGAAATCGTTCCTGCCCTAGCCTCAAAGACCATATTTCATCAATGCTATCACATCTGGAATAAAATCACATAGTCAAAATTCTATAAGCTTTCATCTCTAAGGAGGAAATATAAAATATGGGAAATCTATTGCAATATATTACAATGGGAGATTTATTGTAACATATTACATTAGACTACGTGTAGCCGTTTAAGATGCTTGCAAAACCACCACCGCATATGCACAGCTCCAGCGAACAGTTAAAACCTACGCGTGCCGGAAAAACCGCACAAAAAACTGCAACTAAACCTTCTTTGTTATGTTCAAACCAGCATTTAATCCATGCTGTGAGTGAAAGAATTTCCCTAAACGATGCACGTGAACACTTGTGCTAGAACCGGGTTACGCAGTGCACGCTTTGCACTGCTCATTACGTGACTCAACATAACGTACTCTCCCCGACTGAGACTCTAAAAACAGGATTTTGGATGCCGCCATTGATTACGCATGCAGCACCATAAAAGTAGGACTCGTAACGAGACGGAGGAGTCGTTTCGTTGTGTTAGCTCACATATCTCCTCTTCTCCATTAAGGTTTAATTTTCACGACGGCTTCGATGATAGATGCACTAAGACCAGTTGCTCCAACAGCTTTAGAGGAACAAACATGCCAGTGATGCCTAACTTTTTTGTCGGTTTCGAAAGTATTCAGCATGAGGAACACTGACTGAGGTAATGGAATGCCAAATGGAAATAGACTGCTAGAAATACGAGATATGCTATGAAGGACGCCTTCGCTCAGCACTCGTCTAGTATCCATAAGCGTGAAGAAGCATTTCTTCCCTCCCATAAAATTCCACAGCGGCCATTATGCAGTATATACAACTGGAAAACGGTGCATACAGGGCGCTACGACGACTCTGTGCCCCTAGAACACGAAGTGCAACGTTTTAAACCGTGTTATACATCCTAGCACACTTGCGCACTTTATTCTTTGTTCACAGAATTCTAGCATTTCGTGAATTGCTTTAACTGCGACATGGCGCCTTTGCACCTTGGACATCGGCGTCGTTTTATATTCACTGGCAAGTATGCGCTAGTAAATGCACCTCGGATAATTACGGCGGTGATTACGTAGGGAACTTCCATAAACAGAGCGTATGCTTCAAAGGATTACATGATCTCTAAAATCGTAACTCCCACGAAAAATCCCCCACTATCACTGCCTGGCACACTGTTATTTCACAGCTGTAAAAAACCGAAGCCAGTGGCTTGACCTATGCCGCCACAATGTTTCTAGCCACTTCGCATTACTCTCGGACTGGTTTTTTTCAAAGAAATGTGCAACAGCGATAAGATATAAGAATTGCAGGTGTGGCAAGCACTGAAAACGTTTAACGTGATGAGGGCGAGTCGCGACAGGCGTAAATCGGTGCAATCGTATGGATGTGCCCCCAATTGTGGTGTATGGACGATCGAGTGGCATCATGCATAGTCCTACAACAAACGAAAGCATATTAAAGGACCATTTGCAACAACTCGAGGCCGCCGACCTCCAATGGACACGCACAGCGAACGCAAACGGTACAATGCACGTCTGCCTGATCGATCCACTGCAAGTTTACGCATGGTCGACAGTGCGCATAACAAGACCATTCTGTTAGACGCAGCCAGCCAAATTGTTCACCCGAGACGTTCCACGTTGTAAACACACAAGACGTCACTAGAGAGCTTGTGGAGCAGCACATTTAAGTGTGCTATCTGAGCTCACCCAGAGCAACTTTCTGAAAAAATCGTATATGCTAAATAGGTGCTTGTAGTTTATGGTGTTAACATAGGTGCAGCCAAATCCGAACGAATTCAACAATGAGTTCCACCAGAAGGGAGGAAAATGAGACTAAAGCTACCGCTGTGCTACGAAGAGATGCCTGCCTACCTTAGATCGTATGTAGTTGAAGGACGTTGGTACAATCCAAAGACCTGGAAAGATTAAATAAGAGATACAACATATGTGCTAAGTCTGTGTTCACATGGAAACTATGCAGTACGCCACAAGCCTTGATCATTTCCGTTAGGACAGCGCAGGTTAAAGCTGAGTATGCAGGGTCCTCGAGGTGATCACTGGGCTTGGTTCGCAATGTAAAAGGAATGCTTTACGTGCAAGCGAAAGGTAGAAGGTAGAACATGAACATTAGACCAGTGGTCTCAACGCACACAACACATACCTTACGGAACGATTCCTGCAGCTGCAGCGGGCATTTTACAAATGAAGCGAGGGGTCGTGAAAGCATAGAAGTGTCCCGAATGATGCTGCTGGAGCATTATCAAGAAGAACCAACGCTGAACTTCAAGCCTTGATGCTAGGAATTTTGCAGGAAAAGTCGCACGTGAACCATAGCAAGATAGGATGAAAAGATCTTCTAATAAGCTCTTCAAAAAACAGTGACGGTAAACTCACTCACCTTCAAATCGAGCACAGTTAGTAAGAAAGGCTACACAGTCAACGATATTCCATTTCACTATCAGGTATGCGGGAATATATGGAAAACACGTTGGTAAGAGGAAAAACCTACGTGCTAATTCGATGGACTTTTTTTTTTTTTCAGAGGTGAAATCCAAATCGGACTAGTTGCGATCGAAACAGCTAGTCTCACAGTTCCTTTAGAAAAGTTCCAAACACTTGCACAACAAAGTTTGCGGCAGATAGCGCATTATTTTAACTGGAAAAAGATTGCTCCGATCAGTGGCGCTGAGTTTACGCAATTCTGGGCGCGAGTGCGGTTGGCATTGAGAATGAACACGGCGAAAATGTTGATCAGCTTACAAAACACAACACAATTCAGCAAATTACACTTGTTGTCAAATGCAAAAACAATGCGACAGTACAATCACGGAAAGGACTTCTATCTTTTCATACCACTCCATTAGCTTGTCCAGAATACATCCGCCAAGTTTCTTTCTGAAATTCAACGTTGATTTCCAGTAGGCAATTATGGCCTAAGCAATTACCAAATTAAACGACCGCTCATTGACCATCTTGATAGGCTGCACAATCGCAGGTGATCGCTTGAAAAACTTGTTTTGCCGTCTATTACTCAGCGAATAATTCTGTTTTTGATCGTTTGAATGTCTCCAGTAAACTGGGCCATCTATGCTTCAAAGTGCACAACAGTTGAGATAGGACACTTATCATAAGGTGTAAGGGCAGATATTGATTGACCGAGGCGAAACAGATATACTCAATTTTCGTACAAGTATTACAAACTCAAGTTTTGCATTTTTGGCGCAAAACGAGTGAAGAAAAACGGGTAGCTGATTAACACTAAAGAACCACTAAAGAAGCGAGGCTGAAGAAATGTGGGTCTTCGAAACGCCTACCAAAAGATACCTACCAAAAATTGGTTTTTTTCATAAAAATGCTCTAAATTCAAGAGTGGACCTTACGAGATGTAGCCGTTGAAAACAGAGTGCTCACCTGCACTTAAAGCTGCCTAGGAACCATTAACGGAAGTTGTTAAGAACTGAACAGCAAAACAAACAGGTGATGTTTTTTGCATGGGCATGTATGAAAGAAGATTGAGCAAGGGTTCAAAGATGAAAGACAGAATAATAAATTCTTACAGCATACAGCAATCATAAAAACTCTCAGCGGCCATTTGTAATGAAATATGAACCAACAAATAGAGAAAAGTTTTCCTTAAAAAGTTTGACACAGCATGTGAGTCGTGAATGACCACTGAATGATATTATTTTAATGCAAGAAAAAAGACTCAGGAGGAAATGCAATTTTAAAAATCATCTCTCATTTTGTTTTCTCACAAAGATATATCTGCTGATTCAATCTTAGATGCGTCCATGAGAACGTTTTTGATTTGTGCGTTGTTTAGACTGTGGTTCATTTATCAGTCTCAACTGCCAACAAACATTGTCAAGCGCACTTTCCCCACCTCTATACTTCACTGTCCGATTGAGCAAGTTAGTAACTTTGGCTCATGTGGCATTGTTGAAGAGCTTTGCCCTTAAGTAATTGCACTATAAAAACATAGTGAAAATGTGCGATGAAAGGAAACTTTCTCTATATGAATTTCTCTATAATGCTATTATGAGTTATGAACTCACTTCTAGTGAACATTTTGTAATGCTTTAGTATTATCTTGTTGAAATGAAAGTAGCATCTTTAATATCACTCACTCGAAACCAAACAAAACTGTTTAAGAAAACATGAGCAGCAAGTTGCAAGATCTTAAATAAACCACTTTTTTAACGCAGGGGAGACGTCATTGTAGGATGACAGAACTTCTATACGTCCAATTTAGTTCAAACTTATGGTATCAGGATGAGATTCCTGTTAGACAGCATTTATGAGCTTCAAAATTGGCAAATAATTCCAAGTGCTCAACACAACAGATATCGTTCCCGACAACGGTCTAAGTGAAATGGGATAACCCAAAAAACTGCAATATAACGGTTCTTTAAGTGCTGAGCAGATGTGAGACAATGCGAAACGTTTTCTCAGTTCGTTTTTCACTTATCGAAGAAGCTTATTTTTTCCGTGAAGAAATCGAAAATTCAAAGAATATGAGCCGATTTATGAATCTCTGAAGCAATTTTGCAGAGTCATAGAAAAGACCACTCGGAATTAGGTACACTACTGAATAATAGGCACAAATTTATCTTCATCATATCTTTGCAGCTGCGCTAGACCACAGTCTGGTGAATGCGATACTTCAGCAGCGCTACCATTATGCACCCGGTCCTTAAAAAACATCTTCCACTTAGAGTCTATTTTGCAACCACTCGATTACAAACCACATCTTTTACAGCAACTCTCAGAAAGTGAGCCTATTTACGACTATCATAAATAAAAAATTTGGTCGCATCAAATGACATTTAACTTTGTTTTATCTGCAAATAACTGCATATAGTGCCTGTTATTCACTAGTACAAGACACAATTTTTTCCTAATCACGAGTGGTCTTTTCTGTGAATCTGGGAAATTGTTTTGAGGTTCATAAACAGGCTCATATTCCTTGAAATTTTGATTTCTTATGGAAAAAAAAAAGTTTCCGTGTGTTTCACAGCTGCTCAGCATTTAAAGAAGCTGCACCAAATGCTATTCAAGTGACTCCTTTCAGTGTATCTCTACGATTCCACAGTGAGGGTTAAATAGACAATATGAAGAGTGGTGAATATGGAAGAAGAATTGCCTATTAATGCCAATTTATAAGCAATTTACATAAGGAAATCAATAGGTGGAGTACTCGAAACGCGTGTAATGGTCACTGTGAACCTATGAAGAGGCTCATCGAACGCTCGAAGGAGAATGCAACTGCACTGGGTAAATGGTTCAAGGACAATCACGCCTCTTAAAATCAATTCAACCAAACAACTTCCATTAGTAAAAGAAACCACCTCGAATAAATACGATTATTCTAACGCACTGCAACTAAAAAGCACGCTACTTACTGCCTATATAATACATCTTTAAAGATAAAATTGTGTCATTAACGACCAATTGAGAATGGAAGATGCACAAGTGTACGCACATAAGGAAACTGCAATCTTAACTAAAGCGTTACTTAACCGTTTATATATAGTACGGAGGACCGCAATTATGGGTTCCGTTTTATCGTCGATGAGGAAAAAATATAAAGTAACGACATTGTGATGACGAAGGCATGGCATTGCGCACGTAATCTCTTTTGGTGTTCAATGACACAATTCCACTTCGACGAGCAACATAGCATAAACATGCCCAACCACAGCTCTCCTCCCTCCCGCCTACTCCTCCTACCCTCTCCTCTCTCGCCCATTTCCTCCCTTCCTCTTCCTTCCAGTCTTTTCCCTCCTTCCTCGTCCCCTTCCCCCCGCTCCCCCATTTCCCCTCTCTCCAGCTTGTCCTTAACCATATTTGAAGGTAGTTAGTTCGAAAATTTATATTGCGAAGCAACAAACAACCAGGCTAAGGATGCATTTGCAAGATTTACAAGTTCGTTTTTAATTCTTGAACCTAAAAATTTCAAGTCTGAAACAACTCCAAGATAAATGCTCACGCAAAGCTGGATAGACTAAACGAAAGACGGACCGGTACAGATATGTGCACAAGCGAAGAATGTTTCTCAGTCTTAGTCAATATGAGCCCGCGTTATCTGAAAGTGTGCCCTTACAGTAGATACCATAATATTGTTGGTCTCAGTAGAGATATAAACTTCATGAGCAGACAAGCGTAAACGTTTAGATGTGTCCTTAATGCAAATTATTTTGCTTCACCTATGAGGTAAATTTAAGAGTAAACCTTTTAATGCTTATTGATAAAATTTATAAATTCAACGCACTGTAAAATCTTCCCGATGATTTCGTTATATAATTGTCTTTATTAGTGAACACATATTTATAAGTTAATTCTGGTTTTATCTTCAGAGCATCTTCTAGATATAATTGCTTCAGATTAGGCCATGACCTCTTAACTTTCAAATTTCTGAAAAATTGGGTGCATTTCCTATCAAAATCATGCCTCCCAGGGCATCTCGCTGTTGTAATTATTTGAGACAACACTGCGTTTTCGTGAAAGAGGATGGAAAAGTTGCTATCCAACTGAGCGTTTTTATCGAACTTAAATTATTTTTCATATGCGCTTACCTACATCCCATTATCAATATTATTCAAATTTAAATCCCAGCTTATCACTATAAATTTCTCCAGTTGTTTTACAGAATTTGTCATGGTAAAACATAAGTAGATTGTCTATACTCTGCAACGAAGAAGTTTTGAGTCAGAAAGTTTTGAAATATTTACTTTTCAGCACATGGAGCTTAAGATCCACAATATATGAGCTTGCTTCCCTCCCCAAAGCGACCTATTCAAATTTTTGAGAACATGCCTAACTAAGAGAACATGGTTTTCTTCCCATCAAAAAAGTTTTAATAATGCTCAGAAAGTTCTATGCAAACACTGCTTTCATTAAATTTCGTATTCACCTTCATACAAAAGTTCTAATGATTATGAACTTTATGTTTCTCTGGTATGGTGTGTTTCTCTGAAACTAAGGAAGCACATTTAATAAGGAACACACAGCTTCAACGATTTCTGATGTGGTGAAAGGTCAAAAAGCTAAGCTACCAATATGACAGCTTCACTGCAAAAAATATTAAAGTGTAATTTTGATGCTGGCAATTGGATTCCTGAAATGGTTTACTTTTCAACCCATTGAACAGCGTCGCCAGATTGCGCTTAAGTGGCATGATGCACTTTCTGAAGACGTCTGAACAAACAGTTGTTGCTGGTCTATTACTGACCGCGACTTCCTTTGTTTTACTTATTGCCTGTAATATGGTTGCTCAACATCAACATGGAGTCATAACAGAAAAATACCCCAGACAAAGGTTGCGACTGTATTTAATGCTGGGTGGTCTTCTATGATGCTAAAACAGTTGCAAACCCTTTCACTACAGTATTGCACCTCTGCGTGATTGCGCATGTTCAACTTCTTTAAATTTAACAGTGAAACTATTCGAGTCGCGAGGCGATTTCTACCGCTCACCTCTCGACACAAATAAAGGGGTCCGCTCTGAAAAGCATGTTTACAGATGCGCAAGTCTCACAAAGGTATAAATTCCTGCAAAAGATGATGCGTGAGCTGAAAGATGCAATTTTCGAAATTATCATTATCGTGAATGCAAGAATAACACAAAGCCCTGTGAATGACAACAGAGTATAGAAAAGCCGCTAGAAATTATCATTCGATATGGTCAAAAAAATCTGATGAAGGACTGTCTCTCACCATACGCATTATCCCGCTTCCTCCCAATGAGAACTGCTCGCACCGCTAGCGAACTTCTTTGAGAAAGACATAAGCATCATATGTGTATTGCGATGTTCATCTAGGTCCATGTCACGAGCAGAAACATGGGGGGAAGAGGAGGGGAGAGGGAAGACGACAAAGGTGAGGAGGGCACAGAGAGGAGGAGGCTGATCCAGTCCAAGGGTGTGGCTTAGAAGTGCTCAGTCTATTGTCGCACTTCACCTAGGGGGGTTTCCAAGTGCAGAAATGCCGAACGTAGTGTGTATGCAAAGCGAAACCATAAGCAGAACTCAGTGAGGAGTATATGGCCCAGAAATGCTCACACGGCTACTAAGCATCAGAAATTATAATTTTCCGACATGTAAATGTTAAAAGCGGCGGTAATGAAACTGAGTAATTCATACTAATTCGTACTGTTTTTTGCGGCTGCTCAAACTGATTGCGTTATGGTAATTGTAAGCTTATTCACACTTATTCATACATTCATGCAAAATTCAAACTGGATGCGGTGAAACCGGCAATGTACTTTTAGAAGCCTAAACTTTTGGAATTCGGTGATGACTTAAATATTTCTTATACATGGCACTATGGGTCAGGAAGCCATTTTTAACATATTTTGGTTGAGTTCATTGACGCAGTCTGAGAAAAAAAGGGGAGTTTGAGTTGTTCGAAGCTGCTTTCCACTTCGAACCGTTTCGAAAAAAATTGTCAAGAATAAGGTGAAAATATCCGATATCTTTTCCTTCACAAACGCGAAAAATTTGCATCCGGTAATGACCATACTAGTATTAGTGAAGTTCTCCCTCTTTTTGCTTAAACCCGCTAATATTTTACCATCAAAGTACTCAGCACAAGCAATTCTCCCTCCCTTCAAAGGTTGTGATTATGCTAGCCGTTGAATAACAAATTTCAAGGGAATGCAAAAACTCCACAAGTCCATCCTCTTCTATTATGAGTGTTTCAGGCACCATATGTTCCGGATCGGATGTAGATGTCAGCTTCGATGAAAATGGAATCGATAGACGAGCAGATGCAGTGACGACACTATGATTAAAAAGATCTAGAAATAATGCGGCGGTTGCAAGATGATGGACAGCGAAAGGAAGCAACAGATAGTGCGGAAATAATCTGCTTTTCAAAAAGCGAATTTCTAAACGGGGACTTGCGGGACGAAGACAGTTTCTTTCCCGTTCTCTTACCTTACAAGAATTCAGTGCGAAAATTTGCCGGTTCGGAATGCACATCAATGCTGCACAATTTACTGCTCCCTTTTCGTGCTTTCTAATGTGGATTTGAATTTCTAAACGGGGACTTGCGGGACGAAGACAGTTTCTTTCCCGTTCTCTTACCTTACAAGAATTCAGTGCGAAAATTTGCCGGTTCGGAATGCACATCAATGCTGCACAATTTACTGCTCCCTTTTCGTGCTTTCTAATGTGGATTGATTTTTTTTTTTTTTTAAATCAGGATTAATTGCAATAACGACACCGCAGTTGTTTCCTGATTTAAAAATTTACTGCGATATTGTTCGATGTAGGCCGTCTTCAGCGGCAACGTTTCTCTCACTGTTGTAGGCAGTACTGTGCACAAAACGAGAGTTCAGTGATGAAGCAAGTGATCCTGAGACAACATGTCTAAATTTTTAGTGACTTCAGATACTCCGTTCGTCTCCTCCTGTTAAAAAATCCATTTGCTGGCTTTCTTGGAAAAGAAACAGTGCGATCTGACGGGAGCCGATGTACATCGAAGAGCTCATATTATGCGGATAAAGTCCTAGGGAATTGCCATCACAATTGCGCCTGGAGTTTCCCGTCAAGATGTGATCGTCACTGAACTGCTGAATAAAATGCACCACACATATCAACTGCCTATCACTTCAATCTACCCGTGCGCTGTTTGTGATCGTCACCGCTCTCTGCATCTGTGAAACACTGAGAACACCTGTTGTTTGCTGCATTTGAAATACTTCAGGTTGAAAAAACAATGAGAAAGAGGCTCATGAAAGATGAAATAGCGCACGTAAGCTGTAATCTGAGTAAGCATGTTTTTTTTCGCATTTCGTTTGCTTGATGTTCTCATCGCTTTGATCGTCAAAGTATTCCGACTAATTTCTCCTCCATTTGCTCAAAATACAAAAGAATTCGCAAGCAAGAGAGAGTAGGTGAATTCATGAAAACGGATGAAGTGATGAATCAGCTTTCCACACAGTTATAACTCGCTAAAGCACACCTTCATCGTCACAATAACTGGTGTGTGCTGAAATATCGTGAATCGAATGTCAAATATAGGTTGCAAGGGTAGCGGCTGACCGAGATCAGATGCATAGATCACCCATAATCGGCTGCAGTAGGATGGACGTTATTCGAAAGAGATAGTGTCATTCCGTCCGCGCTAGAGGTGACAGCTGCATTGCGATATGACTCCTTTCATGTGGTTTTCATCCGTCGTTAACTGTCTCGATTGGTCGCAAATCGAAAGTTGAATAAAAATGAAAAAAGGTGCCGAATAACAAATACCGCTCAATTCCATGCCAGGTGCATCAATTCCCTGTAAGCAGGAAGAAAGCATTTTTTAAAATGTCAGAAAACATTCAAAAACTCTACGATCCCAGACATGTCGTAATGCACTGGTGAACATGGCTCATTTCAGCATGAACTTTGCTTTTTCACCATTCATAGTTTTGTTTCCGATTTAGAAAAAAAATGAATCTTATTATATTGATAAGTGGCCAATGCTTCAGCCATATCTTGGCCGTAACAATTAGGGATCTAAGATTTTTGCTGGTGAAGGTTCTTATCTCCCATACCCTTAAAACATCACTGTTTGCTTGAGTTTTTCGCATATTGTCAGAGAATTTTTTTTTCCACTTTTTGGATACATTTGAGCAATTCAAATATGTGGTAAAATAAGAATTTGACACAGTTTAAACGAGTCAGGATTTTTGCAGCCTAGATTACGGAATGATTTTTCACATATGAAATGCTCTCATGAAAGAATTGTGCAACTCGATAACTTTCTTTCCCTCTGTGACAATGAAGGTGTCCTTGTTTGAGAGTGAGAGGAGAGGAACTGCTATAAAATTACGTCCTCACGTAAAGGTGGCACATTATATGCATAGAGTATTTTTTCTAAACCTTACATACATTGTCAAATTTGCCAAGCTTTCCGCTCGTCAAAGTTCACTAATTTAGTCACTTTCGCAGCTAAATGACGTCTGGGAGATTTGCCACTAAGGCAAGGCTTGAAAAGTTTGAGAATAAAAGAAGTTTGTGCATTCTCTCATAGATGGCAGATCTGCACACGCAAGACATAATCGATATAGTAAAACAGAAAATCGGCTGCTATCATTGCGATATCAAGCACAATGCCAATTACATGGAATGAGAAATGAGTTAATTGCGCGTGTTTGCTGAAAAAGTTTATAACTCTACATCATCTGAACTGTTCAGACTTCTAGCTTGGGTGATGATTCGAGGTTCATCGATGGCTTACTGCAATCGTAAAACATTGCGGAACAACGCGCATAAAATTCAAAAGTGGAATGGTGCAGTTTATGCCGTAATGCTTTTTGTGTGGTCGCCAAGAACACTACGCTTGCCGACGGTGAAAGCGCTTTATCTCCGTAGGTGAGAGCGCCGCGATGTTAAACATACGTCGCTCAAACTTCAGCTTCCAAATAATGCTTGAGTTAACAATTTTGCTTGACGCAACTCTTTACTCACATGACGTTCGCATGATACACCCTCGAATTAGATTACAGTGGTGGCTCACTTGCAGTTAGTGGCATCCATTTCTAGCAGCAGCTTCCTGTAGAAATCTGATTGGATTATGAGATGTTCGGTTGCCATGGAGTCGTATTTCGGTCATCGGCCACCGATAAATTTTTTTTTATTTATTTCTGAATATTGGTGCATTTTTGTAAGGTAAGAACTTGATAGCGCAAGTTGCGTGTTCTCGTAACAGAACTCCGTGCAATTTACAACTGTAGGGATCTGCCAAAGAATAGTTGAGGCATGCGGCATTCATTTACCTCACGACCTGAACAAGCACCATGAAATTCTGCTTAAAATGTTGCTGTAAGAATCACCTGCTTTCGCTTGTGCACCAGTGCATATTCCAAATGGCAAATTGGAGTAACTGATATTCCAAGATCGCCCGCAACCGTCAGGTTATCAACAAGGCTGCACCCAGTCAGCAATCACTTACTACAATAAGGCTACGTGCCCGTATTCGCCCCGTTTCACGGCACTGCGTAAGGGGTCGTTTGCAAATCATAACAAGACAATCAGGTCAAGCCAACTCTCTTTTCATGTCCTTTGGCCAAAAAATAAAAGATTAAAGTTCGAAGCCTAGATTAAAAGAAAAGAAAAGAGATGCAGCACGTTAGCCTAAATGACTTGTAAAATTCAATTGGCCAAGGCTGCATGTCATAACCGTAGTGGTTTCATGGTTTTATCTGAGTAATAGTGTGATTACTGCCGAAAAT
Source organism: Baylisascaris schroederi (assembly GCA_006503575.1). NCBI lineage: Eukaryota > Metazoa > Nematoda > Chromadorea > Rhabditida > Ascarididae > Baylisascaris > Baylisascaris schroederi. The sequence goes on along the minus strand of QEWY01000309.1, from coordinate 20,580 downwards.
TCTAACCATAATCTGAAAGTCGCCTGGAAGCGATTAAGGAAGCGTAAAGAGAAGGCGTGCGGGAAGGCGAAAATGCGGGATTTTCAAGGATAGAGAGAAATGCAAATAGAGCTTAGGGTGGGATGTGTCTGAACTATCAGAACAATTCCCCTACTGAACTTCTTTTATGGCAGTAATATAGCGCGATTATGCTGGCTAACGCAGTTGGTATCTCAAGTAGAAAAGAGATGCCGTTAAAAATAGGTCGTAGGGCGTCTGACATTTTGAAATGAAGCGCCGACTGTCGTTGACCAAGGAGGCATCAACGGCGCATCAATGAAGAAACCAGTCGTTACTCAGCGGCAATCGTCAGTCGGTTAGCACGAATCCGCTCACTGAGTAGGCTTCTGCCACAAACTAGATGTGGCGTTACCTGTCTGAGGAAGAATGATCCTTCCAAGAGTGGTTTAGGAGCCGAACACTTGGAGGACAGATGGGCAATTGTGGGTCAATGCGTAGCGACACCGTGCTCCTCATTAATGCCCTTGCGTTGCGCTGAACTCCTTCATACTTCTAAAAGTGAGCAAAATCTTTAGGAAAACAAAATTTTTAGAAACGAGTTGTCTGTAGAGGCATGTTCCCAACCAGAATCTCCAATGATTTTCATCGTTCCATACAAAGCAGCAGAGCACTTCAAATAACGCTCACAGCTGGAAATCGGAATGATCCCAAAAACAGGTCATTAGTTTTCACGGAAAAAACATGAAATAAAAGTTTCAACTGGCTAAATCACTTCTAAATAGTAAGACTAGCGGTCGTTTTGTGGTGAAAAAGCGTGATAAAAGCAGCGATGCTTGCATAGCTTTTCTCCTCCATGGAATAGCAGTTGATCGGATGCAAGGCGCATATGTTTACGGAGAAGCGTGCAAGCTTTCATCACAGTGCACATGCTCACAGACTAAGCTTTGCAACGCTAGTGAAAGTTCATCGGTGCTGTGACACCAATCAATCCCAATGATAATCAACCTAACGATGGAATGCGCTAAAGAAAAAAATCCGTGGGCCTCACAGACAGCCAATGCATCTTTCGAGGCAGCAGAGCAAAGGCGGAGGCAGGAGATGGTTGGTGAATAGAAGACGGTATAGAAGGAACGGTGCGGCGGTTATATTAAGATAATGGATTAAGTGAGTGACAGATCGACTGTTTTTGCAAAAAAAAAAAAAAAAGAATTGGGCATAATGTGCCTCAGCTTTGAATTAATGAATGAGCACCCGGAACTACAAAGGGACACTGTTTAAGAATAGTGAGAACAAAGCCCCATATGCTTCTCTGAGTCCTTATTTGCGAGCTCAAATGCGCACTCAACACTAATTAATTTGTTTGGAAAAAAGGGAAAGCAGTATTGTTCAACAACCCACTCAGTACGTTTGTGCACCCTGATAGCTTTATATTTATTGTAGCTGAAAAAATTAAGAAAATTTTATAGATGTCGATGTTTTTCTCCAGCCATATTATCACACTGAACTGAATTCACAAAGGAAGACAACAAAATGCTTACCGGTACCTTAGAGTGCATGAAGCATGATCTGATAATTTATAAGTCAGAGTAGTGACCGAGTCTTGCTACTCCATTCATTTCGCTACTTCCTAATTTCCAAATTAAACTGAGGTGTCGTAAAGAGCGATAGTCAGTGAAAACAGCTGGCTCAGTTAATTAAGCACAGTCGACTTTCTTTGCGGAAATGGCGTCACAACATGTTGCAGCTTAAAAAAGCCCTCATGAGGAAGAGTGTCATCCAACGCCCTAACAGGTTTAATAAAGAGAGTCATCATATTCGGTGAAAAAAATTCAGGAAATTTCATTCGCTTAAGGAAAAAAATCATTGAAAAATGAGTGAAGATTCTGACACGTTTATGCATATCTCAAAAGCAGAAACGATAAACGAAAAAGATTTGCTTGCTTAGAGCTGATGGATATAACAAACGCTCAGAGGGCTGGAGTTTTTGATGAAACAAGCTAAAAACTTCTTGAGCCTCACTTCCGACGAAATCTTCAATGAATTTTGCCCACTTCATCCATATTTTTTAGTCGTAAGTGTTGCATGGTTTGAGTTATGTCAAGCATGCTTTTACGCTGGCAATTTGAATGGCTTGCACTGAAATGAAAAGCAGGAATCAATGTCAAAAGCAGCAATCTATGTCATACATCGCTGAATTAAAGAACTCACAGCAACAGTACTTTATAAGGGCTGCCTGATGCACAAAATGGTCTCATCAGTGCGCATGACAGGTACTGCTCACGGAAGCGTCAAAAACATCAAAACAATTCATTAAAAATCCTCAGTTTACTAACTTGCGTCATACTAAGAGAAACGAGTGCGGTAAGACAAATCCTCCCCTTTTTTGCTGATTCACCCACGCAAAATTTATCTGAGGCAACCAAGAATCCGTTCCTGCATGTCTCCCTATAGAATTATAGCCGTTAGCAGAAATTAAACCCTAAAATGAAAGATGTTTCAGCCTTGGTGAAGCGGGCCTAATGAGATATACCTAGTCATACAATGCGGCCTTACTATGGGTCCCGTCCTAAAGAATGCCCATTTTTTAAATATTCCTTAGAAGAAGCCGAAAGGCATAAAAAATTGAAGACAATAGAACGCATTGAATGCTATATAATCAGCAATACCATTCATTAGAAAATATTGGTGCGCTCGCGCGTTTGCACTCGATTTGGTCATTCTTTGAGAGTGTGTGGTTCTTTTGATTTCAATTTTTTTGCTGATTACGAAGTATTGCGCAAATTTTTGTATGTGAACGAAACTGACCCTCCTGAGCATCGAAATGAAGTTGCACATGAAGAAGGCATATATGAGAATAGTGCTGAAGAATCCATCAACATAACAAATCTGAGCATAACTTTGTCACATTAACCTGTGATATTTGCTAAGTACTTCATAATCTTGAGCTTCTATGCCTCACTTAGACAGTGATGAGCAATAAGGCAAACGCGTGGTTGAGAAGGAGCAGCTGCCTATAGCGCTAACCATTGGCAATTTGACTTCAATGGATGCTCTCAAGAACTTGTTGGCGGCCATTCGCTTATCCATGATAATAATAAACCAATCACACGGAAGGCATTTTAACTCGCCTTTCAAAACATCACATGCACGATGAAAGTGAAAAAATTATCCCCATGATATTTGCTAAGTACTTCATAATCTTGAGCTTCTATGCCTCACTTAGACAGTGATGAGCAATAAGGCAAACGCGTGGTTGAGAAGGAGCAGCTGCCTATAGCGCTAACCATTGGCAATTTGACTTCAATGGATGCTCTCAAGAACTTGTTGGCGGCCATTCGCTTATCCATGATAATAATAAACCAATCACACGGAAGGCATTTTAACTCGCCTTTCAAAACATCACATGCACGATGAAAGTGAAAAAATTATCCCCATTTTTGAGTGCAGCAAATGCCCTTCACGTCGAAGAGCACAGTGCTCGCAGTGGCAATATGACTTCCAACTTTAACGGCGTAGCTTTAAGGCCACAAATTTGGGTATTGAAATTTCTGGCCTATTGGGATCGTCAAAAATTACTTAAGTCGTAACTGGCTGTTCATATTTTCTTCACATGTGGAAGATATTTTTTCTGATTACTAGTAGCTTCATGCTAATTCCTATGCGAGTGTAGACTACAAAGACGGCTTCCTTAGCGCATGAAAGGTACTGATGCGTCTTCCGCTGCGGGACAAGAAGACCACGTAGATGGCACTGAGCCCCTGGATTCCATTCTGACCTTCGCGTGTGTCGTTTCCATCTTCCGTGTCGCTTATGTTGACGTTTGTGTTTACTTGTAAAACATGTGCATGCAGCTGACATCTCCTCCGTGTTTTTTTGCATTCAATTATTTCTTTGACGTCAGCAACGGAAAGGGGGGCGTGAAGCGCTAGTGGCAAGAGATTGCAGGAAAAGCACATATTCGCAAAAATGATATGAATTTTCTGCTCAGGCGCTTGAGTTTCAGGCGAAGAAAGGCGAAGGAAGGAGTTCACTGTGCAATGCACCAGCTGAAAATTAACAAGACGACACTAAGTGAGGGGGTGCAGACTGCAGCGGACGTTTGAGGGAACGGCTACAGCAACACGAAATGAATAACCCCACACAGCTCGAGAGTTGGTGGTCTATTCTTAGCGTCAGCCTGAGGCAAGGTGCGCTGCAGCCACGAAGCGTCGGTGTTCTTTGGTGCTGACTGCGGTTCGAACTGCTTAAAACGATAAATAGCGAGTGGAACACATTCGTAAGCGCTTTGTGCATTGAGTTGCATCTACACAACGTGGTCTGTGAGATCAGCTTCATGCTTTATGATGCAACTTTATTGCTTTCTTCTAACTTTGCATATCCTTATCCTTCGCTGCCATAGATCGTTGTCCTAGCATGACCACTGCTCTTCTAGTTACAATTATCTTCCTTCGACGCCTCACTGGTCACACTCACCATCCTGCATGGTTGCCTTGTTTAGTGCGCACCTTCCATTCCAGCAAGATCCATAGTAGTCTTAGTGAAATACCATGAAGTGTGCAATGTTCCGGATTGATAACTGCTTTCGGTGTCGAAAATTATCTGAGTAGGCTAAAGAGGTCTGCCTGAAGAACAGTATTTTTCATCGAACAGCTGTTGTCATTTTTCATTCACTTTTGCTTAGCCCTCCTCATCAGCAGATACTTATAAACGGCCTCGTTGGGTAGTAAAGTAAACTTCGAAGGATAGCTAGCCACTGGGAACATACGAAACACCCCCTCTATTTTTACTGCTGGATATTCTGCGTGCATTTTCGAAGTTATTTTGTAACACTTTCTTCTATGCCTTAGGAGGCAAAGTGCTAGAACGCCTTTATCTGAATCTTATTAACGACTTGTTCTCACGTTGTGAAAATCTTTAACTTGATTGACGCCGCTCTTTTTGTCGCAAGTATTATATCGTTTTGGTGTCTCTTCAAGTGAGTATAGCAACGGCCTGCTGCAGTTAACATTTCGCATGGGTGAGAGTTTATTGGATAAAAACTATGTTGAGACTAACCAGGAAGAGAACTTACCGAATTTTGATGAATTGCACGGAATTATTAAAAGAAAGCTGCAAAAAACGATTTCATTTTGCCCGAAACAGGATTTCCTTTGCTTCACATCGAAATTGCGAAATTTCTTAATGTCGCTGCAGCAGAACATTGTTCTGAAAAGACGACCAACCTCAACACCCTCACTCCACCAAGCAGAAACTTTGCGTCTGGTTGTCTCAATCGCAATAAGCAAACAGGGACGCATAATTTATGTCACCAAGTTTCCTGCAAAGCGGCAATAGGTATTTGCGAGATCTGAATGTTGAGAATAACCGTTGGTTTGTGGACTAGGCTGCTGTGGTGCCAAAATTCCAGAAAAAAGTTTTAGAGCCCTCAAGTCCAAAGCAATATCATTCTTAACGACGTTCAGCCAGATTCATGCCAGTAGTGTGTGCAACTGTCTGAAAAGCACAGCAGTGTGATATCTCTGAATTTCTTTTCGTTTCTCGACTTTTGGATGTATATATGGATGGTCCCATCCGCCTAACTTTTGCCGTTTCAAAATGCTGGAAATAATACGCGCTTACGTAATCGCACCTTCTTATAGCAGTCTGATTATTTTCACCTCAGAAGTCATCGCTTTCGTGGCTTGATACATTATAGTGAACGCACCAATTTCTTGCTTGTATGATAATAGACATTAAACAAAACGCTTTGTGGGCGGCCCAATAATGTGAGTGATTGAAGCCGATATCAGGTCAATTTTTAAAGGCTGAAGTTTTCGAATGCGACCTTATGCTTCTTTTTTTATGAAGCGGTAATATCTTCAGGTGGTTCACAAAGCAGAAAATCAAGACCCTGGAGCCCGTCCCTTTTAAATGATTCTCAACTTGAAGCTGTCATGATGTAGTCTTAATTAGACTAGGTCAATCTGCTCCCCCCCCCCCCCCCCCCCCTCTTATATTTGTCTAGAAAATAAGACATTCCTCATGTTTATGCTTTCTGCTTCACACTGGATGCTATCGCGGAGCTGCTGAGGTCCTGAATGGGCCAATCAAGTGAGCGGTTCAGTACGGCAGGAAAAACTCAGCCTAAGACAGTAAGCTGCCTAGCGCCATAGGCAGAAAGCTGTGGTATTTGACATATCATATACATTTGCTACTCAAATGTGGACGAAATAGCTCAACATTCTATATCAGGCGTCAAATGGTCTTCAGTATGCAAGTGCTTGTCGTAGTCTGATCGGTTTTTTTTTCCGCAAAACCGGGCTGAATCTGTGTTCTAGTTGTCAGCGTTAAAGGTTGTTGTCATAAGAGGCCCGTTAAGCGGAAGTGTAGAGTGAGAGGCGTTTACAGAGAACGCGATACTGCGCCATTCTGCAGCTCGTTCACTTTAGTGAAAAGATGACGATTTCGAAAAAGCGCCCATTTGCCGCAGTCGTTTTTCAAACAGAATACTCGAAACAATTGCAGGATTAAAACGCTCCAACAAAAATAGCCTTAAAAGATTTGAAAAAATATAAAGTCATAGAGTAGGCTGCCTCTAAACTCAGCGACAGCAACTCTTATTATAGATGAGCACGAATCGCCAAAACGTACATGCCCGTTGGTTCACATTTGCCATTTATTGCTCTGAAACCTTCCAACTTTAGTTAAAAGTGCGTGCTTTAAGTTCACATTTCTGCGGTTTTTTAATGATGCTCATATACCTTTGGGGTAATAGAGAATCACCATTTAGTTTTTTCCTTCTCAGCCAGGAAAGAAACCTGTTGTAATTAAATTTCGAATATTTGAGTTTCTTACGCATATTTTCAACGAGTGGTTATCAACGGATATGGAAAAAAACGAAAACAAAAGAAGGAATTGCCTGGTTGAAGCAAATGCTGGAGGAAAACTTCAAGTTTCCCTCCTCTTCAAAATTCTCCCAACTTTCTGTTCATCCAAATATTTGCTCTGAAATTCACTCTGGAGTTTCTTTTCACTCGGAAGTTTTGTCAGTTGTCAATGTCAGGGACAGGAAGTCAAGGAAGTGACACATTTTCAACAGTTTAGGTGGTAGGATTCGGTGGACTCGTTTCGCTATTGCACCATTGCGTAACCAGTAGCAGTACAGCTATCCTAAAACCACTATCTAGTGCACCATGATATCAGTTGAGCGAAGAGACGGCCACCGCTTCTTGTTTTGAAGGGTTCTCATGGTTCAGAACTGAATAAAAACGAAGAAAATGGCGTAAGTGATTAATTTTACAGATTGACGAGCATGCCTGCTCCTGCTGTTCCTCAACAAAACGGCGCTGTTCTGCAGGGTAAGCCAACTGCCACCTGTTCAATAAGATTTCACTTTTTTCGAGAGGCAACAACTGTTGCCACCTCGAGAAGTGTTTCGCGAACCTCACGGATGATTGAAATAGCTTAATGATATTAGTGTACAATGGATCAATTCCTCTCTCCAAATAAATATCACAAACCAGCGAGAAATTGCCAAAAAGACCAAAAAGAGAGCAACATGTGAATTTTCGATCGGAAGGGCATGGAAAATAGGAAGTGTTTCTTAAAGTTAAGCTTGTACTGTTTTCAAAGAAAATTAGTAGCATAATATTTTAGCTGGTAATCGTTGACACGTTTGCACCGTTATTATTTAACTATACATTATATAATCGAGGATCGTTGTTCTAGCACAGGAAGGACAGAAGCTCAGCTTAAACACAATCCTCTGTTAAGCTTCCACTGAGGAACATAATACAAAGTAATGTTATCGATGTTGGCTACGTTCTAGGTTGGGCATAGATGTGGTATGTGGACATTTGTGCAGATAAACAAAGGTGTTTATGTCCAATGATGCTGCATCGTCTATAGATTTATCTTCCGATATATTCTTGTCATAATTACTTGCAGAGATCACCCTTTTCCGTAAATCTCTTTTGGATAGGGTCCAATTCAAGTTTTTAAGTGAATAAGAATTAGCGATTGCTATTCATTTACGTATGATACATACACTCAAACTCCTCCATCCCTTGCAGCCCATATTTCACCACAACAATCCGCTCAATTTCTCTTGCGGGGTCTGAAGTTGTTCAATATGTTACAAGTCTCTTGTCAAAATAGATTATAAGTTCCATCTTCCCCTCATATTCCATTTGATACTACGCTATCTCCCTGTTGCCTAAGCCCTGTGTGACCACGGCAGCGGAGTTTCTGGTGGCAGTCCATCCTTCTAAAATGCTGCCTACGAACTATGGGAAGATCCGAAAACTTTTATTCTTGATTATATTATCCGGTAAAGATTTGGGAGGCTTCAGAGTTCCTGAACTTATAAACACGGTTTGCGATCTATGCGCATAAGATGGAAGTGAGATGATGATGGTTGTAGATTATTCTAGTAACCGCCTGTCTTTGCACTGAAGAGAGTTCCATTACAACAATCTTCAAACAATTCCGGTGTAGGTATTACGTGGAAAAAAATGTGGTAGAGTGATGCCTTCGGCATACATTTTGGTCACATTTTTGATTCAGAGGATGCGCAGCCGCACGCAACGATGGAGACTCGTGTTGCAGGCCAGGGACAACCAAAACGTGTCGGTCGTTGGACACTCGAACAACTGCGCCAAACTGATGGCAAGTTCATTTCACATTGAGCGGCACCTGTTAAAAATCATCAAAGTCAAATTTTGGTGCTCAGTTGCGCAACAGTTAGTATTCAAAAACGTTTCGCGTTTCGAGTGTGAACTGTTCCCCCAAGCATCTGAGAATACAGAAGAGCAGGCACCAGAGAATAGTTGTCTTGCATCGCTTGTCAGAGTTTTAAGGAAGAAACCACATTGTTTCTTCACAGCTATAAATTGTTCCAGATGCCGATTTCATAGCTTTTCGCTACGCAATTAACGAGTATGCAAACGCATTGAATTCAGGCATAATCCCATCGCAGGCAGGATGGAACAAAGGTGACTCCCAGAAGTTGATGACCAACTTTGGTACACCACGAAACACGAGCACCAAGATCAAGGCCGAAAACCTACAGGTACAGTTGGAATCACTCTTTCAACGGATTATTTGAGAAACGATGAAACTCTTGTAACAGGGCAGAAAGCGAATTTAGCCATAGAAAGTATGCTTTAGTCAAAATAACTTTCAGAATGACATGTTTTACGCCCTATATATAATCAACGCTTTATATGCGCCTAAGTGATGGAACTGCTATAGAACATAATGAAAACGGAGGAGCAACTGGTTAGCTTAAAAGAGCAGTTTTTGAACTGTACAGTTAAGTCAAGGTGTAGTATGTCTCTTCCTTTTTGATATTTTTGTTCTGCTGCATTTCTTATGCCCCTTTTATTTCGTTCATTTGATATGCGCACTCAGTTGCTTTTCAACGTCTTTATTCTGCCTATTATTCTCACTGAGAGATTTCACGGAACTGTTCCACTGTAATTATTTTCATCAAAACATGCGCGCACCTCAAAGCACCTTTGCAAAAATAACTTTTGATTTAAAAAAATTCTCGTTGGAAGAAGGAACAGTTGGCATTTGAGCAAGCAGAGCGCACCACATTCTGCGTATGATAACGCTGAATTAATGGTCCGAAGTTGTGCATATGGGCATAAATTCTTTTTCTCTAGAAAGTTTAACAACGCTGCTGCTATTCATAACTGCATTCTTCCTTCCTTTACAGCTGATCGCACCTTCGTTTATAAAGAAAATACTCAGTTATGAATGCTCATTCAGAATAAAGGTTTATATATAATTTGATAACAAAGCTGATGTAGTAGCCTACGTAATAAATCTGGCCATACTGAGGACAAAATCGGCTGTATAGTCTCACTATCCCGAACGGATCGAGGCCCTTTCACCGAAGACATTCTGTCATAGAAACGATTGCATATACTATAAGAGGAAAGAAACGCATACGATAAATACAACGCTATCGCACGCACGCATTTAGGAAATCCCGGAAGAGATTCTATTGCGATCAAATGCTGAAGTGCGTCTCCAATCGGGTACGAACAAATTCGACTCACAACGCGGCATGACTGGGTTTGGTACTGGCCGTGATGTGTGCAGAGAGGGCGTACACGTCAACCAATTGCCTTCTGATGTGCAGGTGCGTGGTTTTTATCGAAACGCTTGGTAAAAAGTTTTATAGGTCGGCAGTAAGTCTGGATGGATCTATCTGACTTTAGTAGTGACATAAACGGGATATGAACAGTTGGCATTTGAGCAAGCAGAGCGCACCACATTCTGCGTATGATAACGCTGAATTAATGGTCCGAAGTTGTGCATATGGGCATAAATTCTTTTTCTCTAGAAAGTTTAACAACGCTGCTGCTATTCATAACTGCATTCTTCCTTCCTTTACAGCTGATCGCACCTTCGTTTATAAAGAAAATACTCAGTTATGAATGCTCATTCAGAATAAAGGTTTATATAGAAATTGATAACAAAGCTGATGAAGTAGCCTACGTAAGAAACCTGGCCATACTGAGGACAAAATCGGCTGTATAGTCTCACTATCCCGAACGGATCGAGGCCCTTTCACCGAAGACATTCTGTCATAGAAACGATTGCATATACTATAAGAGGAAAGAAACGCATACGATAAATACAACGCTATCGCACGCACGCATTTAGGAAATCCCGGAAGAGATTCTATTGCGATCAAATGCTGAAGTGCGTCTCCAATCGGGTACGAACAAATTCGACTCACAACGCGGCATGACTGGGTTTGGTACTGGCCGTGATGTGTGCAGAGAGGGCGTACACGTCAACCAATTGCCTTCTGATGTGCAGGTGCGTGGTTTTTATCGAAACGCTTGGTAAAAAGTTTTATAGGTCGGCAGTAAGTCTGGATGGATCTATCTGACTTTAGTAGTGACATAAACGGGATATTGCCAAGTAACATTTTTTACTGAGAAGAAACTTTTGAAGACGACATTTAAAGAAGGAACAAGCTGTGTTGTAAAGTCATATGATATTGTTATTCTGCATTATCACAAATTGGGGATGGAAACGAATAGGTAGGTGGTCGTTAGGCAGATGCAAAATATGCTCGGAACTGCTAAACCACAACGGATATAAGGAAAGTGTGAATTCTTTCTGCGCTTTATAGACATCAGGAAAATGAAACTATTGTGAATAAATTAGTTTCCTATCATCGCGCATAATTCTCTTGCTTATTGGGAGCGTATTATCTGATTTCACATTTTAGAAATGCTATTACTTGATAGCTCTGAAAGTACGAAGAACTTGAAGCACTTCTTTTCATTTCTGATCAATTAAAACGGGTGAAGCTGTGGTAGAAAATGTGGCTGCTGAAAAAAATTGGATTTTTTGAAAATACAGGTGTCCGAAATTTCTGAACATTCCAGAATATTCCAGAAATCTTGCTTCAAGGTAAATAAATCGTTATTAAGGGCATGACTGGTTTCGGAACCTCGCGACGAGAAACGACTAAAATGCTGGACACGAAGCACCCAGAATACGACCATGAGCGACCAGATCAATCTGAAATACCTCTCCAAGCTGGCACTAATAAGTTCGCCTCACAAAAGGTATTTTTTGCTCCTCCTGCTAGCTGAATTATCGAGGTTCCGCAGATCTCCAGAATGCTTTTCGGTGCACCTCCAAAAGCTAGTTCTATGAGGGATTTCGTTTTGCCGCAAAAGCTCGTAACGGCAGTCTGTTGTTTGCATGTTTCATATGTGTTATTTAGTAACTTTCTCGTTGTATCCCGTAGCTTTTATTGATCACTAGACGACCTGTGCAGTGTCTTCCCAGTGCCCTTCCGCATTTTCGTCATCTTCTGAATGCACATGAACGTGATAACTAAATTTCAACCCGAAATATCTATATGGCGCCATCGATTATTAAAGAAAGTTCTTTGGCATTCATCGGGAATCGTGTGATCATCTTATGTATTTGGGAAAGTGCCTGGTATGAGGTACGCTCAGAATGGTGTAAACACTTAAAAATTACAGAAAATGATAGAATCTCATGGGATTTTGATGAGATTACGCTAAATTTTCTCTACCGATGAATGGATCTCTTCAATTCAGGGTATGACTGGATTTGGAACATCACGTCGTGAAACAACAAAGATGGTGGACACGGCACACCCCGAATATAACCCTGAAAGCAGCATCGACGCCACAACGATCCCTAGCCAAATGGGTAGCAACAAATATGCTTCACAGAAAGGCATGACTGGATTCGGACAGCCACGTTGGGAGGTCACTCTTTATGCATTTCACATATTACCAAGGCGCCAGTAAAACTCCCAATTCGATGCGATTATCAGCTTACGAAAAGTGTTCCGTTCCTTATTTTAAGGAATAAATATAGCTGAAAAGAATCGAAGGGAAATCAATGCAAAAGATATTAATGGCAAAAAATCTTTTTTGCTAAAGCATAAATTGTTCACTTCCAATATGTGACACATTCTAAGGCACTGAAGAATTTTTTGAAAGCACGTGAATATACCGCATAGTGATAATTCGCAACAGTTTACCATCAGATTTTTTATGCCACAGTGTGCAAAGTACATTTTTGAAAGGTGACCTTATCTATTAAGCAGACCATTTGCCGAAACAACGTGAAAAATTGCTCTTTTTCAATGATGGAGCACATTACCATCTCTTTGAAGCTGTTTCGAGGAAATGTTGCTGAGCCTATTGCTACAATGCCACAGTTTCATGGCGTCCAAGAAACTGCAGCGGAGCCACTAACGGATGCAACATTAGAAATGTCTCATCTTATACTTCTGTAACAGTAATGGTTTTTCTAAATGAAACAAGAGTTTCAGGTACTTGATCCCTCAATTTCATGGCAGAATCGCAAAAGTCAGGGAATGGTCCGCCTACAATCCGGTACTAACAGGTTAACTTTTCCTTATTCGGAGTATTCTTTCGATGGAATTATCTGATGTCATCATAAATGAATAACTGTTAAGTGCTCTTTTGTTTCACAAAATTTTAGGTGCTATTTTGAAAGGTTTTTGTTCCATATTAATAGAGCTCAAATTGAAGCTTCCGATACGTCTTGAGAGTTCACGGGAACGGCAGGTGGTCATTTTGATTTCAACCGTGGCAACGAAATTATTCACAATGATTAAAGCTAGGGACATCTTTACTTGGATTCCTCGGTGATTTATGAGGCTTTCTACTACTGCTCCATATATGTACTAAGGATGCTGCATGGCTAACAAAACTATGAAGCATTCTGTGTGACACCAAAATCTGTTCTGCCGATCTATCATGACACCATTACACAATGCAGGCAATTGTCAAATCACTTGCTAAGTGTGGTCCATGAATTTAGCAGGCCATTGCCGTTGTAGGCCTAAAGAAAAGCAGGAAAACGTGTAAAAAATTCCCAGTGTTTCATTTAGTGGGCACGGTAGAAGGTGGGACATGTGCATGAAATAGCAGAACTTCATTTCAAAAAACTTACTCTGCAGATTTGCATCGCAGCAGGGAATGACAGGCTTCGGTACAATTCGCAATACAACATATGAAGCCGAAGCTGGAGAGCTGCCCTATGAAGATATGAAGAAATCCGAGACTATCATCCCCTCACAGGCTGGATGGAATAGAGGCGATTCCCAGAAAGTACGTTTTGTTCAAGCACAGTGCATTGGAAGTTTCTTGTGGGAGAAAGAATTGATAGTTTATGTGATGAAGAACAAAAGATCTTTTGCAAGTTGAGGTTGAGAAAAATACTCCTTGGAGTGGCAACTTAATCAACTTGAGTAAAATATTGCTTAAATTATGCATACTTTTATTTCCACGATCTTCTTTGGTAGCATTTGGTGAAACAATCGGCGTCAATATTCTCTGTTATAAAAGATTTATGTTAGACTCTCGAGTGAGGTTTTCAAACCCTAAATGGATGCACTAATATACATACAACTGAATAAGTTTTTTTCTACTTCATTGATTGCAAGTTGTGTGGATCCAAAAAGTGTTGTCTGAGCCCTACCTGACTTTATTACGTTATAATGCAGCTTTTACGTTCCTATCTGTTATATACCACAGATGAGCATTAACTTTAACTCGGCAACTAAATGTCTGAAGAATGCACGTTGACTTAGGTGACGACAAGGGGGGAAAAGAGATTGCAGTCTCCTTATAAAGGCTTTAAGCCATCATTAGGTTGAGCTCAGTATTTATTGTGGACAAGTCAACGTATATTTCAGGGAATGACCGGATTCGGAGCGCCTCGCGATGTCAAAGGTAAGCATCTGAAGCGCATATGGGAACTGGAATACCCTGAAGAGGCGGAGGTTTCTCTCGACCGACTCTAAATGCTTTAAAAAATTTCTAAACTTTAACTTTCGCGTATGAGTGTTTGCACAAGATTTTGAATTCGGAATGCTTCAAGGTTTCCAAAAATTTTAGTTTTGTGATTCCCTACGCCGGAACCGATCAAAGTTGGGTATTCTGCTGGTCATTATTCGCACAAAGTGAGTCTTTCCTTCGCATGTGACGCTTCCTTGTTACATGAAGAGCCTTTTGGACATTTCTAGTTCAGCACAGTGCCCTGATTTCTTAGATTTAGTTTGCACAAAAGGAGCCTCCTGCGTTAATAACATCTTCGAAGTTTCATAAAGCACTGGGCTTCAAGGGCTGTATGAGAGTTGAGGTGGATGAATTACTGAGGGAAAATGCTGTTTGTTTCTTTGAAGAGGTCTTAAATTTTGGTGATTTTTTAGCCATATTTTCTAGAGCACTACATGCTCAAAAGTGTGGTAACCTCTTGCTCGATGTAAAAGTTATGACTTAAATGTATTAGTAGATTGATCTTCTGTGAAAAGGGACTTTCCGCGGTCTTGCAAAATTTTCTGCGCTCACTCAGGTTCTTTCACAAAGCAAAAAGAAGTTAGGAACAATAGGCACTTACATGAACTTGGTGATACTAATTGCATTTTCGAATGCACAAGATGCTTGAAAAGGACAATCTTCGGAACTCTATTCAATAAGAAAATAGAAATCAGCTGAATACTCGCTCAATGCAAGTGTAAGTAGGGTCGAAATCACGAAGATTATTTAAATGGAAACCGGCATTCGCACGAATTCTGTTCGCTGCACACTTTATATGCGCCCTTCACATAACTGCCTATATGCATTCGTTTGTGTAAATGCTTCTTCTGCCACAATACATTCATTCTCTGCCAGATTTGAACGCATTCTCTGGTAAGCAGTGTGCCTTCGAACGGCGTCATAAGCGCGGTATACCGTGCACACGATCTGTTTATTGTACGGCTGTCTCGTTAATGAGTGCAACAATGAAGAATAAAATTTGCTGCATCGGATTGCAGTGTGCTGCACTTCGCGTCACTCATCGCACCTAGATCAGTTGAAGACATTCACTTTTAGGCCTTTTTTCGGATAAATTTGCATGTAAACTCTTTATGCATACAACACTAAAATTTCAAAGAATGAATCTTCTCTGGCTTGTGCAGTAAAAAACTATTTTTAGCCATAATGACTCTGAATAAGCTTGTCTGAAAAACAATCTTCAAAATTTATACATTGCAGCGTAGAACTAACTCATACTGGAGCCTAATAAGAGTCAGGAGAACAGACGAGAACGTTGCGTAGGGATGGATCTCAGCCCAATGGCAGTTGGATAGGCTCTTATTGAACGTCTCAGTGTTGAATATCTCACACTGAAATTTGACTTCTGTGAGATTCAAAAGCTTGCTTTTTGAATTCATGGAGGCAAAGAATAAGTGATTTTTTCTTCAATTCTCGTAGGATTCATAGAATCGTAGGCGATTTCTAGAACTCTTTTATAAAAGGGGAGACTTCAATTTGCCTATCATTTAGGCGAAGCTTATGCTTAAAAATTGCTAAAAACTGATCAAACCCAAGAAATTCGCTTGAAACGATGAGATGGTGAGTGCTCGAAAAGAACAAATATGTGCGTTGGTATGCAACACTAATTTTGGGACACAGGAGCCGTTGAGTATTAATTTGCGATTATGATTCACTTTCTGCATGAAACAAGTGACTCTTCATCCAACTAAATAAAGTCATGTAACCACAATTGCAGCTAAAACAAACGTATCTGGCTCGCTTATATATTGTAGCCGTATATGCATTTCGCTTTGATTAATAGCAAATTAAGAGAGTTTATATTAGCTGAAATCAAACAGCAACAGTCAACAGTTGCATTATTGTTGAAAGTCGGCGGAAAAAGTCGTCACTGCGAGCGAAGCTCATATTGTTTGTTTGTTTGTTTTTGCGAATCGATTCGTTTCACAAAATGCGCTAAGTCAAAACTATTAGATAATGTACAATGGATAATGCATGCAGCAATTAAATTCACATTTAAAGACAGCGTCAATAGCGATCGAAAACAAATTGCATGAGGGGTACTTGAAGGGTATTTGTTGATGTGTCGGCATTATGGGCACCGCGACCAAGTATGATGAACAGAAAGCAGCGAATGGAATTAGTATGTTCAACCACAAACCTTTGAAGTGGACATGCATAGGAGCTCCTCCTTTTGAAAACAGGTCTTTTTCTGCAAACTGCTACTTGAGTATGCCTTCAAGCTAAACAAATATATGACACCTCTCAGCTATTTATTTTATACTTTGCACTAAACATAGCGAAAACGACACCATCTAGCTCCTATTCTCAAGTCCTATGAACTGAAATTCAAGCTTTTTTGTTAGGCTGCTAAATCCTTATGAAGATCATGAATTATCCCTCGGTCTGGGCTGTTGCTTATTTTATGACATCTCGCATTATCACCAAACCGAAGATCGACAAGCATTAGCCGGCGTTAGTGCACAGTATCGGGATAACGCTATAAGGCATCTCTCGATGTGAAAAAACGAATAAGGGGCGATAAGTAATGCCTGTTGCATCACCCGGCTACAGCTTCGGTGCAGTTGAGGTGATTGTCTTCATTGAGCAACTTTAAGGAAGAAACTGCAGTTTAAAAGTTATGTAACTTATTAAACCATCATTTTGCTGCGAAATTTTTTTAGTTGTGATTGTATAGCGGTGTGAGGGAACAGCATATAAAATTTCATATTTAGTGAGACGTGAAAATCGAATGACATAATTAAATGTACCTAATTTGGTTGCAAAACTATGATTATGTAATAAGGGCAGTGGAGGCGCTCAGCAGAATAGCATAACTGTTATTTTTATGCACGACATAGATGGTTAAATAATCCCTTTAGCGCAACTGCAATAAGCTGATACTCTGACAGGTCTGACGCAAATCTGTCCAGTTTGATATAGTGCACAATTAGTACAAAAAAAAAAAAACCACCGACCGGCAAATTGAAAACCGATTTGCACCGGCATCGTTAGGTCCACTAAATGGGGAAGCTGACAAGTACAGGCTAATTTTTGGAGCGATGTCTACGAACGTCTTTTGAGTTGAAATGCGACGATAAAGGTAAAAAGGACAGGCATAACTTCGGAAATATTCGAGAAATTGTGAAAAGCTTGCAAAAGTTCAAGTAGCACTGGAGACAACGTGCAAGTTATAGGCCTTTTCAACATGCGGTGTAATAGTATTTCAAAAAGTAGGCAGCGTTCTGATAGAAAAATTCGACGGTAATGACTTGCTTTCCACGTCGTCAACACGCAAAATCATTGGCTTAAATTGTTCACGGAAATGTTTTCAATTTAGTTAGGTGGTACTGAAGGGATTCAACGAGATGACTTTTTGAAAATGGATCCACTGTTTCACAAATCTTCCCGCATAAACGACCCAAATGGAAGGAGGCGTTCGTATTGG
This sequence comes from Baylisascaris schroederi, assembly GCA_006503575.1. Taxonomy (NCBI): domain Eukaryota; kingdom Metazoa; phylum Nematoda; class Chromadorea; order Rhabditida; family Ascarididae; genus Baylisascaris; species Baylisascaris schroederi. The sequence goes on along the minus strand of QEWY01000309.1, from coordinate 2,793 downwards.
AGCTCTCGCTGTCTCGGTGTACACATTGTCCGTGACACACTTTTTGCGGCGTGCACCCTCGAGACACGTTTGTCGTCGTTCTCGCTTTTGCGGAGTCTACTTCATCCGCAAAACACCTCAACGCCTGGTCTTTCTGGTCGGTCAGTGAGCTTTTGCCTCATCATAGACTCTTATGTAGCTACGAAGTGGAATATTCTCTACCGTGTTATTTATTTCATCTCCATCAACTTATCATATTTCATCAATACATTTAACTGCCTACAAAAAATTTTCCCATCTGCTAGAATCAGCTGTCGCATGGAGCGCTGTTTACCTCTTTGGTTTATGTAGTCAGAATTTATCGATTATAGTGTTCTGAAGTAATTTTACATAAAGCCATCACCAGTAAGATGAAGGCCTTTATTTCAATATTTCATTTCTATGGATAACAGTGATCGGATTCATAAAAACTTTGCCATCTGTTAGCCGTCTCGAAACGATTGTAATAGTATTTAGCACCACATGTCTATGTGCCTATGTTCGAATGCCTTTATGGCGCTTTTAATTTTCGACCCATAATTCTAATTTCAATTTTCCATAATGATTTTAATTTTCATAGTAGTTAGTGTACTGAAGTCGAGTAATCAATATACGCATCACGGTCTACAGTAATCAGTCGCAATATGCAACGTACGCTTCACCGGCAACAATTGCTCACAGATTAATTACTGTCGAGATGTTGCGTAGTATTTGTAATAACATCAAAAACCAGGTACTATAATCAGCTTGGATGTCCAATCAGTCCATCAGTTACTGCTTATTCGTGCTGACATGAAAAGTTTCCCTTTTTGCTAATTTCACAAATTTCTTCAACTCGCTAAACTGTCTTGAGTATAGAGTATTGCTTTTCTAAATTCTTGCTGTTTAAAGGACATTTTTAGCGGCAGTTTTATTCAGGCCTCTTTTTCCTTCCATTAGATGCCACTTTTTTCCGAAGCTCGAGCAGTGAAGTAGGATTAGCAAAAAAAATCGTGGAGAGAGGGGCACAGGGCACAGCAAAAAAAAAGTAAGAATAAGGTTCAAACTGCCGATTCCCGTCGCATTCATCAGATTGTTGTGGTGATGTCGAGAGGAAGAGGCGTAGGGAGAGGGAAGTGGGGCAAGGAAAGAAGAAAGGAGATGGAGAAGAGTTTCTACACAAGGGAATCCTTTTATTCATACAACAACTGCTTCGATTTCAATCACCGTATCTTTCTAGGCTCATCTAAACTCACTGTTCAATTGCCAATTTCTTCGCTCTTGTTTCTGAAAATTTTTGAGCGCGTACGGACTGGTTGGGTGCTGGAAAGTGATGCTGCTGGGTGCAGAAAAGAGTGCATAAAAATAAGCTCATGACAACATAATAAACATGCTGTCGCGCGGGTTTGCACCTATATTTTAATGCATATATGTAACGGTATTTTGAATGTTCACAAGATTCTTGTGTTCGATTTGCAACGCTGTCTTAAATTTTCAAAAGATGTCATTGCATGACATCTTTCTTGGATGAACGCCCATAATGCATTCACTGTGAAGCTGAATTGTTCCTCTTTTCTGAATTTAGGACGTTGTTAAAGTTTTTCATTTCTGCCGAAGCGCAAATAGGCAATGATTTTTTAGAAGCGAGAGTGTCGTTGTAGTGCATCGCAAAACGAATACGAAGCACGACTTTCAAATCAGTTCATTTTCACAGATTTATGCTCTAAGAGGCCAATTTGAGCGAATGATGTGAAAGATTTGCAATTTCTTCCACAGAACAAAAAAATTCAACCACAATTTTTTAAGGGATAAAATTATTAACCGCGTTTTGTATGCTCTGATCCTAGGGGATTATCGAAAAGAGGATTTGTCGAAGCGATAAATGTAATCACACAGCAAATAAATTCTGCTGTAAAAAGAACCTTTTATTTTTTGTTGCGAAACATTGAGTCCGTCAGGAGTGGCCATCGAATTGAGGACTGATTTGACTGCACGATCTTACTTCCTTACTCGCCTACTGTCTTCAAGCTGCTTTTGGCCTGCCCGTTCCGAGCAGTATTGGCGGTCGCAGCACAAGATGAAACGTAGCTTTGATTTCGGAAAACTGTGCCCCTAAAATATGGAAAATGCAAACTAAGTTATGTGTTACGAGAATTTGTCCTGGAAAATCAGCATTTCATTGAGGTTGCTATACAATTTTTTGTGAATGATATCGTTATCGCATTTCATTGCTGCAATAAGCATAAAAATAGATATCATTTTTAGCATTTCTTTCGGCTACTGTATAACCTATAATAACTGCTCTCCTTCGCCATAATTTTTTCCGAATTCTTGTTTCAGTTTATGCAACCATCAGACTTCAGTACTCGAACTTTCGCAAACTGTGAGACATGTTAATGGGTCCACAGTTCGTTTTGTGTTAAAGAGGGATTCGATCAATTTCATGATCAAAAATTGGATGCCTGAAGAAGAACTCCATGTTTTAACTGTTCCAGAAGACAAAATGTTATGGCAGCCTGCCTCCTCCATTATTACTCAATTTCGCCCTTCTGAACGCTAACCACCTGACTTCTAAACCAGTTTGTGATTATTCGATATAGATGCAGTGGTCCTCCATGATAAATGATTCCCGCCTTTATTGTCGTCCCAGAGATGTTCCAAAAGGACTGGATTCGGTGAGAATTCCTTCAGAATGGTCATACCGAAAGCGGAAAGCGACAAACGTTTACTAAAGTGCAATGAAATGCTTGGTCAGTGTACATATGGAACAAAAAATATTTAACATATGCTTGATGA